>CM062297.1:331461764-332061764 GCA_031216915.1 Pictodentalium vernedei | reverse complement strand
GTTTTTTGACGATATATATACAAAATTTGAAAGTTATAGCTTGAGTGATAACTCCACTCCGCGGGTGATTTAGTTGCAACCCACTCTCCACGTAGTGTAATGTTGCACATGGAATAGGGTGCAAGGTGAGCTGTCCAGGCAATAAGGAATAAGGCGACTTGGCGTCCATTCAATTCGTCGCATCGACAGGCATTTTTTAACCTGATATTGGCATTTAATCTATTATATCAAATTGAAGCTTTCAGTCGGTGCGAGAAATTGTACCCTGAATGTAATGTAAACTCCAACATTTAATTTTTTTAACATTTATATACATACATGTATATTGCAGACTTGGATCCAAGTTTGGACTAACCTTGGGGAGCGCCCCCTCTTTTAGACAATCGAGGATCCGGCACCACCCCCACCCTACCCCAATATACAGAAAACGGCCTTTTTCTGGTTGTACAATATAATGTAGGCCGACCTGTGGATGCGAACCTCGGATCATGCTGCGTATCATACTATGGTAGTCCAAACTTGGACCCCAAGTCAGCAATATAATTCTTTGGTTTGGTACGCTCTGTGGACGACCAAATCAAAAAATTATTCTGCGGACTTTGGATCCATGTCTGGACTAACTGTGGGAAGAGCCCCTTATTTCAGACAATCATAGATCCGCCACTGCCCCCCCCCCCCCCCCCCCCACATCCCCACACATACAGAAAAACACTTTTTTCCTGGTATCTCATCTCTTTATCTCTATCATTTATAGGCAATGCCACTGATTAATGCGAAGGGGACAACGGACGTTTACACAGATATTCCAACACAACATGATTACAGCCCGAGTGACACTATAATGGAAAAAATCACCGACCACAAAAACAACACTGCAACATCGGTACCCCCTCTCCAACAGGCTTTAGACTGTGTTATGGATGGCGATAATATTTGTACAGAAGAGTATTCGTTTCAAGAAACGCCCTTCATGGTAAATCGTGAAAATGAAGGTTTTTTGGAGGCAGTGCCTTTATTTACGGAGAAGCAGATGGTTTCGGCCAATTTACAAGAAAGGATTGTGGTGCTCGAAAAATCGGTTTTCCCAATGGGTTTGACGAATGAGTCTGATTGTTCCCTGGTTGAAAGAGTTAGAACACTGGAAACAAAGTTTGACAATTTACTATCAATGCGGCACGAGTTAGACACGCTAATTTCTGTTGTACAGGAACAGTCCCTAAAAATTGACAATCAAAACAATAAAATAGAACTGCAACAGAAAGAGCTGGATTCTCATAAAAGACAACCGACGACGAGGAAACTTCCTGCAACCGAGGGTGCCAAATTTAAAATACATAATACAAATTTCTGGAGAATTTATTTGAGCGATTTACCGCAAACGTTAAACGAGGAGAACATTTTGATAGCTATGGCTGGCGCTGTTGGAAAGCCTCAAATCCTGGCAGTGGAAGGCTACACAATAAACACAGATACCACAACCGCAGCTGTAAAGGAGTGCAAACTTTCAAGAAATGAACTGTCTAAAGTCCTACTCGGAAAGATATTTACTTTGGGGGAACTGTATAATAGGAACGTTAGTGGAAAGGTTTATGGCACCATGTATGCTCCTAAGGGACAATTAAATAAATATAAAATTTCGGCCATCCGGGCGTGTGTTTTCAGTGCCATCCCATGTGATCAGGGACAGAAGGAACTGTGTGTTTGGAAAGACCTAATAAAAGTGATAGATACGTACTCCAGGTACATTTTTTCCAAAATTGCATCGTCATTTGACATTTCAGCCATTGTTCCAGCCGACACAATGCACTGAGGCACCAGTTTTACATGTTAAATTTATATACATGTATCAATAGCATTCTTTTTGGTTAATTCAGCAGTCACATGTTTATGTGTTTCCGATTGTCAATATCCATACTGAATAGTCAATATATGTATGCCCTTATAAAAAAAGTACCATGGTACATGTAAATCATGGTAAGTCCAAAAATACTCTGGTATTACTATGGTATTTTGGGACTTACCATAGTTTGCCATGGGATTTTTTTATAAAGGATATATCGATAGTTGGTTTACCTAACTTTCTCGGGGAGTGCAGCTTAATGTGCACGCTGAGTGTATTATCACTCGATCGGTCGTTGAGTGGAGTTTCCACCCAGTGTTAATTGCTAATTATGATGTGTACAGTACACGTTAGGTATGTCCCAAAATACATGTAGGCCTAAACCCACATAAATACCCTGGTATTAGCATTGTCCTTTTTTTATAAGGGGTATGTCGATAGAGTAGAGTTTCCACCTAGTGTTCAATGCTAATTATGCTGTGAACAAAACATAATTCAGTCACTTGTTAAAATTTCCCGGCCGTCAGTGGTGAGAGAATTGGTGAATACCGACACATTTTGAAACAGGTATCGCAATCTCTCACGGGCGACGGCTAGGAAAATTTAACAAGTGGCGAAACGCCAGAAATGTCACTGCGGATTGTTCAGTACATGCTGACTGTATTGTCACTCAATTTCTCGTAGAGTGGAGTCCCCACCCACTGTTAATTGCAAATTATGCTGTGGAAATTCCCCTTTCCTCAGTTCCCTTTTTGTCAATCACTTTATCAATACTAAATTATATTGATCAATATACTCTTTCGAAAACGCAGTCTTTAGTTTGTTTGTCAGCAGGATAACTTCCTTTTTAACCCAATCGCGAGGCTGCATTTATCTTGATAATGATTTTACATCACTGTACAGACAGCCAACAGTGATGTAAAAACATTATCAAGATAAATGCTAGGTGGTTACACTTATTTAGATTGGTGGTTGCCTGCAAAATTATCCAGATAAATGTAGCCTCCAGACTGAG
Source organism: Pictodentalium vernedei (assembly GCA_031216915.1). NCBI lineage: Eukaryota > Metazoa > Mollusca > Scaphopoda > Dentaliida > Dentaliidae > Pictodentalium > Pictodentalium vernedei. The sequence goes on along the minus strand of CM062297.1, from coordinate 332,058,909 downwards.
TTCTTGTTTTTAATCTGAGGCTAAACAAAAAAATAATAAATATTAAACGTGTAACGTGTTTTTCACTCTGTTTATGCCATTAATAATACATGGTTAATTTTCTGTTGACGAAAGGGGAATTGACGAAAAAAGGAATTGACGAAAAGGGAACTGACGAATCGGTAAGAGACTGTCTCAGCCCCATAATTGGGAATACGAATTACATACAAAAGTGTATTTGTACCCGGAGATCCTCTAAAAAGCAACTCATGTAGAAAAAATGTCAGTACATGCAGTGGATTATATAATGCATTGATTTACTTCCCTGTTGCTCTGCCTTCACATTCAATCACATTTAAGAGCACATTTTGAATATGATCAATGAGGTTGTTGCACCTCTCTATTGTGACAAAATTTTCCCAATAATCACATATGCCCTTCAGAAGTTCATCCTTGTTTCGCGGACGCACATGATTCCTCAAGTATACTTTCATAGAACCCCACACTAGTTCTATGGGATTCAAGTCCGGAGATTCTGCCGGTGTTGGCCACCAATTAATACCAGAGTCACTGAAAAACTTCTTCGTTGATTTACTGGTATGCTTTGGATCATTGTCCTGATACAGTCTATGGCCAGCTGGGAATTTATGATGTACAAATGGCACTAATAAATTGTTCAATATTTGCTGGTAATAATCACTGTCCATTATTCCAGTAAACAAATGAAGCTCAGTTTTACCCTGTCTGGAAATTCCCCCCCACACATGAATTGAGTATGGGTGTTTGGGTTTCGCTTTGTGCTGAAAAGGCTCATTTTCTTTTCTGTAATGTTTCCCGGAGCCGCACTCAAGTTTAATTGTAGATTCATCCGTAAACACTACATTGTGGAAATTTTCTCCTGATTCAATGCATTGAACTGCGTAGTCCATTCTTTTAGGGCGATTCGCCTCCCGAACCAATTGGCAATGCTGGACGGTTTTTCTGATCCAGCCAAGAAGGCGCCTCTCTCTGCCCACAGTAGCCGTTGACACCATATCAAGGCCTAAACTGCTTCGGAGTGACTCTGCTGTCATTTCATCATCATTATACATACTTTCATCTATCAGTTGTCTGTGTTGATCAGTTAATTTTTTCTTTCTGCCACTCCGGGGTCTGTCAGCAATGGAGCCATGACTGTTAAATTTTTTGATCTGTCGTTCCACAGTCTTTTTGCAAACGCTAACATTCATTTCCTTCAATTTTGCAACGATTTCAGGTGAACTATATTTTTCTCGGTATAAACAAATTATCTCTTGTCTGGTGGACAGAGTAGTTTTTCTTTTACGCACGACGGAAGACATTTTTTTTAATTCGTTCTTTCTTTCTCCAGTGTATATATGACTGTCAATAAACCAAAAAGCCTGATTGGTTATTTGCCCTGACCAATGTTTTTTTTTTAAAACATGTGTTCAAAAACCCACCCACAGCGTCAGGACAGCTGTTGCCCGCCTCATTTTATGGCTCCGTTGACACATCAAAACCGCCGGAGGTGTTAACTGTCTGGCAACGACTGTCGATCAAATATTGGTTCGGTTTCTCGGCCGTCGTGATTGTGTAAATGATGTTGCGATTTTCAAATTTTACAAATGTATACAGAAATCGTCCACAATTTATTTTGCACTGAGAAAACCAACCCCTTAGTGTTCATTTCTCAGAACGGTCTCTGACTCGGAGAGCGTTCCAAGAAATAAGACGAGGACCCGATTTTATCAATGTATACAAACACATGTTCATACATCTGAAACTTCGAATTCCCAATATTGGTGCTAGAAACAGAAAACAATATAAAAATGAGTAAAAGTATATTTTATTTAAAAAAAAAACAACTCTGGGAAAAATGTCCCTGGGGAAGATGTACACGCTTCAGATAAATCAGGATGGATGGGGTTAACTAAACTTCTGTCCGTTTGAACAGTAGCAGTTCACAACCCCCTTGGAAGCCATGGGACGTGTAGCAGTGCTTGTTTACTGTGGTAAACAAGTTCAGCTTTCCTGGTAAAATAGACCCCAGTCATCAATGTCTGGAGTGGAAATGGGCAACGCGGGTATAAACGAGTGGCTCAACTTGACTTTACACCTGTGTTGTGGTCACAATTAGCAATAGCCACCAATAAATGCATAAATAGCAATTCACAAGCTCAACAATTGTAACAAATTATTCATGCTAGAATCGGGTCGGATAAGTGATGGACCAATTCGAGTTGGGCAGCTTTGTCTGATAATCCATAATAACCGCGCATTCGTCAGCCATACGTCGATTTAAGTCCATTATTGATTTTTCGTATATTTTTCACTTATTTTCAGAACACGTATATGTAAAATAAACAGTTAAAAGTCGAGTTTGTTGTTTTTAACACATATTTCCCCACTGCATGTGTTCACGTTGAGTGGCAGGCGCAGTCAGGGAATATCGATTTACCCCAAACTGCTGTCATTGACGTAACTGTCATTCGTACAAGCTTTCCTTTTCTCAAAGTCCACAAGGCATGTGAAAGGCTAGCTGAATGGTGACCAAAATTTTATTTTCTGCAAATATACACGAGAATGTGGGCCTACATTTCAGCACAAATTGGGTAGTCCACGGGTGGAATATTACAGCCCACCCACCCCCCCCCCCCCAACTACGTACACATGTTGTAAATTTATTTGACAATGACAACCCGAAAAACTTGGTTGACAATTGTTCCTGTATTCATCTGTACAGCCTTTGTTTTTTTTTTTTGTTTTTTTTATTAGACCAATTACGTTTTGGCAAGTCGGGTATCCCAATACATTTAAGTAGCACCTCCATTAACTCCTACCGTCTGTAGAAATCGGTAAAGAACACACATAACTCTATCACACCTTTACCGAACCAACATCGCTTACTGAAGGAGCTGTATATATCAGTTTTAATCCCATTTTCAGTGCATTCAAATTGAGATGCAAATGATTAGCCAACCCATTATCTATTATTTGAAAATTAACTTTGAAGTGCAATTAATGGAAAAATATTACAATCACCATTTTTAACGACAATCGCCAGGTGCTCAAATGTCGTGTTCGTGGAAGAGGGGGCATTTAAATAGTTGACGCCAACATCGCCATGTGACTGAATTTTGGAAATTTACAACACACACAAGATTTTAAAATTTTTTATTACAATATTGAACACATCAAACGACCGGGCGCGTAGCCAGGAAAAAATTTCCGGTGGGAGGGGGGGAGGGGGCCGATAACTGGGGGCATATACATCAGATGCGAGCGCCGAAGGCACGTGCCCCCCCCCCCACACACACACACTAAACTTGATATTGTTTTTCAGTCGCTTGCGACGGATGCCTACGTTCTTTTTATTGAAGCATGTACATGTAACATGCCAGATCATTTTTCCCATTAAATGTTTTCGTCTTTCGTTTGAAACAAAATAAGGATTTGTTGTTGACTTGTCCTGTTTGAAATGACACTTCATGCTGTATCAATCGCCGTCCTCCAACGTGTGATATTGGGTTCCCCACAAAAACGCGTGCACGCATGTTCGGGAAAATTTTCGGGAAAATTTTCGCGCAATATTGCGGGTGTTACACGTGCCGTTCTTGACATACACGCGCATGCATTCGCGCAAGTTAATCTGCGTTTTGCGCGAATTCGTGGACAGGACTTTTACTTTTAACTGTATAAGCATCTTGGATTTTGAAAAAAAAATATTGAGTGTGCATAATCCCCTCACAACCCTTTAGCCATGTACCATATATGAAAGGCGTAGCTTGAACCATGTTGGAGGGAGGGGTGGTAACATAAAATAGAGAAAAAAGCTTAAAAAACACAACAAAAATGGCCGCCATTCTGCCATCTTGGATTTTGAAAAATAAATATTGACTGAGCATCATCCCCTCAGAACCATTTATCCATGTACCAAAGATGAAAGGTGTAGCTTGAAGCATATTAGAGGGAGAGGTGGTAACATAAAAAGAGACAGACGGACGGACGGACGGACGGACGGATGGACGGACGGACGTACGGACGGACAGACAGACAGACAGACAGAGACAGATGTCAGATTTTGAAAAAAAAATATTGAGCGTGCAACATCCCATTACAACCCTCTATCCATGTGCCAGATATAAAAAGTGTAGCTTGAACCATGTTGGAGTGAGGGGTGGTAACATAAAATAGAGAAAAAAGCTTAAAAAAAAACACAACAAAAATGGCCACCATGGCGCCATCTTGAATTTTGGAAAAAAAATATTGAACGTGCAACATCCCATTACAACCCTCTATCCATGTGCAAGATATAAAAAGTGTAGCTTGAACCATGTTGGAGTGAGGGGTGGTAACATAAAATAGAGAAAAAAGCTTAAAAAACACAACAAAAATGGCCGCCATGCCGCCATCTTGGATTTTGAAAAAAAAATATTGAACGTGCATCATCCCCTCCCAACCCTCTATCCATGTGCCAAATATGCAAAGTGTAGCTAGAACCATGTTGGTGGGAGGGGTGATAACATGAAAATAGAGAAAAAAAAGTTTAAAAAACACAACAAAAATGGCCGCCATTTCGCCATCTTGGATTTTGAAAAAAAAATTTTGAGCGTGCATCATCCCCTCAGAACCATTTATCCATGTACCAAATATGAAAGGTGTAGCTTAAAGCATGTTGGAGGGAGAGGTGGTAACATAAACAAGAGGCCCCACGTGGCCTTAATCGCTCACCTGACAAAGTGACTCTAAGAAGTATTTTAGGTCACCTTCACCATGTCATGCCTCATCAACATTAACTGGTTGAGTGATAGATTTTGTTTGAAGTTCAACATTTGTTACCTAAAATTAGTTTTATTTAAAATCATTGGTGTGTGGCCAATCTCCAATGATTTTTAATAAAGCAAATTTATCTCTGCAGACAAACTGGTTTAGCATGAAGCACAAACAAGGAATGTGAAGAGATAGCCTTGGACATCTCTCCCCAACTGTGGATATCTTCCATGTGCTACATGTATATATTTGCATGCAAGAAAACAAAAATTTTCACAAATTTTATTTTTTTTTATCATCATTGGAACAAGCTCAAACAGCTTATTCCAATAGGGGTATGGGAAGATCAGGTATATTTTTGAGACAGAAATGTGAATATATAAATAATGGTGTTTTTTTGTGAATGATGCTGGAGAATTTTGCGTAAAGATATGGTAAATGGTTTGTTCTAGATACAGAATGATGCAAAAGTATTTAAATTTGATTAGGCAAGTTTTTCCTATAATGCATTTAAAAATTGAAGTAACTGTTTTTTTGCCGACGAACTTTTAGATGTGTGTGTCTGTGTTTGTGTGTGTGTGTGTGTGTTTGTGTGTGTGTGTGTGTGTGTGGGGGGGGGGGGGGGGGGGGTAAGAGTGTTCTTGCAAACAAAATTCCTGAATAAATGGAAAATTTTATTTTTTGTGTGAAAGACATAGTGCGTGAATGTTGATTGGAACAAGCTTAGAGAGCTCATTTTAATGTGAAGTCATAAAGCTGTGTTTTACGTACGAAATTCTGGAATTAACTAAAAAAATTGCTTTTTTGACTCAAAAAGCATGGTGTGCGACCTCTCATTGGAATGAGCCCAAAAAGCTCATTCCAATGGGGTATTTACAAGCGATAAGTACATGTATGTTTAAGAGACAAAAATTAAAATTTGAATAGTGATTTTTGCGAAGAATGCTGACAAGTTTTGGCAGTTATGCTGGTAAAAAGGTAAGATATGCAAAGTGGTTGTTTTTTAGAGGCGACATTTAATTAAGGGGAATTAACCCTTGATTACTGAGGTAACTTCTAAAAGTACTGAAATTTCATGAAGCAATGTGAATAACAGACAACAGTTGCCTAAAAATTTCATGAATAACTGAAATTTTTATTCCTTTGTCTCGAAAACATGGCATATGACCTTTGTTGGAATGAGCTGAATGCGTGTGTTCCAATGAGGGGTCATAAAATTTGAACGAAGATTTGTGTGAATAATGCATTAGTACTGCTAGATTTGGGGTAAACGGTTCACCCTGGATACCACCCCTTCTATAGTAGATCTTTTCTGCAAATTTTGTCTAAGATTCTATCAACTTTACAAATAAATACGTTCATGAATCACAATCAGATCCACCCTACAATGTTGCATACCAAATATCAAAAGATTCTGCCTGCTGGATCTGGAGAAGAAGATTTTTTAAGAAATATGCCTGAAATGCACTAAGTTAAAATTTGGGCTCCTATACGGAGCCCAAATATAAACCCAGGGGGCCGATTTGAACAAACTTGAATCAGATCCACCCCACAATGTTGCTTACCAAATATGAAAAGATTCTGAAGCTGGATCTGGAGATTTTTTAAGAAATTTGCCTGAAATGCACTAAGTTCGAATTCGAGCTTCTATAGTGAGCCCAAATATGAAACTAGGAAGCCGATTTGAACAAACTTGAATCAGATCCATCCCACAATGTTGCATACCAAATATCAAAAGATTCTGACTGCTGGATCTGGAGAAGAAGATTTTTTAATAAATTTGCCCGAAATGAACTAAGTGCGAATTCGGGCTTCTATATTAAGCCCAAATATGAATCCAGGGGGCCGATTTGAACAAACTTGAATCAGATCCACCCCGCAATGTTGCATACCAAATATCAAAAAATTCTGCCTGCTGGATCTGGAGAAGAAGATTTTTGAAGAAATTTGCCTGAAATGCACTAAGTGCAAATTTGGGCTTCTATATTAAGCCCAAATATGAATCCAGGGGGCCGATTTGAACAAACTTGAATCAGATCCACCCCGCAATGTTGCATACCAAATATCAAAAGATTCTGCCTGCTGGATCTGGAGAAGAAGATTTTTGAAGAAATTTGCCCGAAATGCACTAAGTTTGAATTCGAGCTTCTATAGTGAGCCCAAATATGAATCCAGGGGGCCGAATTGAACAAACTTGAATCAGATCCACCCCGCAATGTTGCATACCAAATATCAAAAGATTCTGCCTGCTGGATCTGGAGAAGATGATTTTTTAAGAAATTTGCCTGAAATGCACTAAGTTCGAATTCGAGCTTCTATAGTGAGCCCAAATACGAATCTAGGAAGCCGATTTGAACAAACTTGAATCAGATCCACCCCACAATGTTGCATACCAAATATCAAAAGATTCTGCCTGCTGGATCTGGAGAAGAAGATTTTTTAATAAATTTGCCCGAAATGCACTAAGTCCGAATTCAGGCTTCTATATTAAGCCCGAATATGAATCCAGGGGGCCGATTTGAACAAACTTGAATCAGATCCACCCCGCAATGTTGCATACCAAATATCAAAAGATTCTGCCTGCTGGATCTGGAGAAGAAGATTTTTGAAGAAATTTGCCCGAAATGCACTAAGTTTGAATTCGAGCTTCTATAGTGAGCCCAAATATGAATCCAGGGGGTCGATTTGAACAAACTTGAATCAGATCCACCCCGCAATGTTGCATACCAAATATCAAAAGATTCTGCCTGCTGGATCTGGAGAAGATGATTTTTTAAGAAATTTGCCTGAAATGCACTAAGTTCGAATTCGAGCTTCTATAGTAAGCTCAAATATGAATCTAGGGAGCCGATTTAAACAAATTTGCATCAGATCCATCCCACAATGTTGCATACCAAATATCAAAAGATTCTGCCTGCTGGATCTGGAGAAGAAAATTTTTTAAGAAATTTGCCTGAAATGCACTAAGTTCGAATTCGAGCTTCTATAGTGAGCCCAAATATGAATCTAGGAAGCCGATTTGAACAAACTTGAATCAGATCCACCCCACAATGTTGCATACCAAATATCAAAAGATTCTGCCTGCTGGATCTGGAGAAGAAGATTTTTTAAGAAATTTGCTTGAAATGCACTAAGTTCAAATTTGGGCTCCTATACTGAGCCCAAATATAAACCCAGGGGGCCGATTTGAACAAACTTGAATCAGATCCACCCCACAATGTTGCTTACCAAATATGAAAAGATTCTGACTGCTGGATCTGGAGAAGAAGATTTTTTAAGAAATTTGCATGAAATGCACTAAGTTCAAATTCAAGCTTCTATAGTGAGCCCAAATATGAATCTAGGAAGCCGATTTGAACAAACTTGAATCAGATCCACCCCACAATGTTGCATACCAAATATCAAAAGATTCTGCCTGCTGGATCTGGAGAAGAAGATTTTTTAAGAAATTTGCCTAAATGCACTAAGTTCGAAATTGGGCTCCTATACTGAGCCCAAATATGAACCCAGGGGGCCGATTTGAACAAACTTGAATCAGATCCACCCTACAATGTTGCATACCAAATATCAAAAGATTCTGCCTGCTGGATCTGGAGAAGAAGATTTTTTAAGAAATTTGCCTGAAATGCACTAAGTTCGAAATCGGGCTCCTATACTGAGCCCAAATATTAACCCAGGGGGCCGATTTGAACAATCTTGAATCAGATCCACCCCACAATGTTGCTTACCAAATATGAAAAGATTCTGAAGCTGGATCTGGAGAAGAAGATTTTTTAAGAAATTTGCCTGAAATGCACTAAGTTCGAATGCGGGCTTCTATAGTAAGCCCAAATATGTATCCAGGGGGCCGATTTGAACAAACTTGAATCAGATCCACCCCACAATGTTGCATACCAAATATCAAAAGATTCTGCCTGCTGGATCTGGAGAAGAAGATTTTTTAAGAAATTTGCCTGAAATGCACTAAGTTCGAAATCGGGCTCCTATACTGAGCCCAAATATGAACCCAGGGGGCCGATTTGAACAAACTTGAATCAGATCCACCCTACAATGTTGCATACCAAATATCAAAAGATTCTGCCTGCTGGATCTGGAGAAGAAGATTTTTTAATGTTTTTCCCATTGCCTACAGTGTTAAAAAGTGCTGACTCAGCACTTTTTCAAAGTCCCGAAACTGTACCCTATGATAAAACCGATGGCAATTTTTTTTTACCAATCCTTTCTGTTGGTCCTAAGGAAGCTGCACACCAAATAAAAATTCTCAGTGCCGTGCAGTTTTGGAGATATGGGCGTTTTAAATTTTTTCTATTTTTAGCTCCTGCGGTTCCCACGGGGCTGCGGGAAAAATTTTTTTTGCATAAATCAAGTACTCATGACCCAATAAGCCCTCACATAAAATTTGGTTCAAATCTGCCTCTCGGTTTGGAAAATAGAAATTTTGGGCGGGGCAAAAAATTTTGCCCCTCTCATAACAACGCCAAGTATAGCCCCACAAACTTCTCTTGAACAAATCTGAGTCTACACCTCAGAAGGAAGCTGCACACCAAATATCAAGTCTCTGCTACTGCTGGTTCATGAGAAGAAGATTTACAAAGATTTTGGTGCCCCTTGGGGGCGTGGCACCACCCAGGAGGAGGGGCAACTTCATTTGAACAAATCTGAATTGGCATTAGGTAATAAACATTTAGCCAACATTTGAATAAAATTGGGCTAGTGGTTTAGGAGGAGAAGTCGATAATGTAAAGTTAACGCCGGACGGACGACGACGGACGACGGACGCCGGACGCCGGACGACGGACGCCGGACAGAAAGTGATTAGTAAAGCTCCCCTTGAGCTTTGCTCAGGTGAGCTAAAAACAGAGACGGATGACAGACGGATGGACGGATGGACAGATGGACGGATGGACAGACAGACAGACAGACAGACAGACAGACAGACAGACGGATGGACGGAGTGCAATCCTATATAAAAATGTCTTGTTTCACTTAATATGCTTTCTACCATCTAAGGTAGTCACCAGTGACGATACTTATATTTCAATGGCATCAACTCTGATATCAAAATCCCCCACCTGGCAACCCTAGATATCAAATAGGGCTGAGAAGCTGGAGGGTGGGGTGACATCAGAGTGAAGGGAGTTGAAATATTGCCTTCAGCAATTGTTCACCAGATAATATCTAATGGAAATTATCCAGTGAACAATCGCTGAAGGCAATATTTTAACTCCCTTCACTCTGTGGTCAGGTTCAGTACCACTAGTTCTGACATAATTATCAATGCCAAATCAGAAATACATTCCAAACTCCTTTGCCATGTCACTCACGGTTGCTTGAAGAAATACACGTTGGAATTTATCAGGCTATCTACTTTTGCCCACAAAACATTCCACATGTGACGAACTGTACCCCACAAGACCAGGTTTCAACTCCCCATGCCCCACCTGTCCCGTGTACAAACCCTGAAACAGTTCGTTGAGTGTGCCATTTGGATTAAAGTCATCCACAATACATCAACCTAACACAACAGTCAGAGCCAACTTCATTTGAACAGAAATGAGACAGGGCATTTTCTTTCTTTTCAATCGCCCCAAACGAGTTCTCCCCTGAGAATATATTATTACAAAAACAATCGACTGGCACCACCTCCAAAATCAATTCACACCATGCCGAAGTCGATTCGCACCATCTCAAAAGTCGAATTGCACCATTTTATGAGATGGTGTGAAGCGACTTTGGGCTGTTTGGGGTTGGTGCGAATTGACCATTCCCCTTTGTAACTGTTTGTTGTCAGTCTGGAACAGTGAAAGACACTGTCGTTCTGGCTGTCGTTATGACTTACCTCTTGCAGAATAAAACATTTTCTGTCGTGAATTTTGCTAAAATCCACCTACTTTATTAACGTATGATGAAGAATAAGCTTGAAATGTGTTAATTTTGATTTTGCTAACGCAAGTGTTCGGTACTATCGATTTACCGAAATGAGCACAATATCTCGATTTTTTTTTTTTTTAAATTTGGGGGTCATAAAAAGGTTGCATGCGCACCAAAAATGAGCATGTGCATGGGCCTGAGAAACAGAGGTTCTTTTTTTATGGCCTAATGTACTTAAAACTTTAACCAACTATACCATGTTTGACAGAGCTCACAGAGGTATAGTTGGTTAAATATTTGTCCTACAAGTGCAAAATAGTGTCATAGAAGAGATTTCCAGGTGAAAAAAAAAGTGATGAGGCAAATTTTCAACGACGAGGGAGGTGCCTGAGAAACAAGATTTTTTTTTAATAGCCTAAGATAAGTATTTAATACAATTTCTTTATCTTTGATAAAGATCTGTAGAATGACAAAGCAGAATTTCTAATTTGTCAGAAAGATGATAGAGTGACTCTAAATGTAAAACGGTCCAGCTATCTTCCTCAAACAGCCCAGCTATCTACCAGATGGAAGAAAGGGCTCATACAAAGTCCTTTTAGTAGCAGGCTGTATAAATTAGCACACAAAGCAAACCTGTTACTCCAACTTATCAGAATGTGTATGACAATCAGTGACAACCACAAATTTTATGAAGGAATATATATGGCTTGTATTTTTTTAGGCTAAAAAGGGTTATTTATTTAAAAAGATGACCTTGTGAAAAAGAAAATTCAGAGTTTGCCGGTTCAGCATGTTATATTGTTAAAAAGACCTTGCATTCAACAATCTATTTAAAAGATTACAAGATTACTCAATAAATTATGAATGAGAAGTCAAGACGATAAAAATAAACGGCTGCGCCATGAGCGCATGATACACCCGTTATTAATTACAAGAGGGAAGCACCACACAATATGAGTAGACATGTGTACTTATCAGGGTTTTTTTTATTTTCTTGTACAATAATCATAACCAACAACATACTGTGTTCATTAATTTGGAAATAAATCAAAAGGGAGATTCCTTCTATCAATATATACTTGCAACCAAATAATCATGAAAATTGCTCAAAGCATTTTCAAATTATTGTCTGACATGTGGCAAATTGCCTATATTTTGATGAATAAAGTTCCATAACTCTGGAATGACAATTCCGATTGCGACACAAATCAAAAGGGAGATTCCTTCTATCAATATATACTTTTCACCAAAAAATCACAAAAATTGCTCAAAGCGTTTTTAGTTATTGTACGACGTGTGGATGGACAGATGAACGGACGTTCTTACAAGTGGCTACTTATGTGGCTATTTTATGGACATGTTAGGTGGCTAACCTAAAACACATGTCCAACATAATAAAACAAGTTTTTTGGGGGAAAATTTTGGGGGGTCAGCTAACCCTAACCCTACCCTTTACAGATCCTAACCCTAAGCTAACCCTAACCCAAGCCACATAACTCTAACACCCCTTCACTGACCCCCACCCCACCCCACCCTGGAATGCCCTAACCCTACTCTACATTTATTCAACCCCCCACCCCCCACAATAAGAGATTCTGTTATGTGGCTAGCCACATAACAGACTTTAACCACATAAGTATCCTGTTTTACTAACTCGTAGCCACATAAGTAGTCACTTGTGTGTGTGGACAGACGGACGGATAGTGGTATACCATAATACGACCATTTTTTTCAAAACGTGCGTATAAAAACATTGCATTGTGAGGAAAATGCCCATCCCCCCCCCCTTCACTTCCTCACTGCAAAGCCACAGCATGAGCAAAAGTATGATAAAGAACTAAAATTCTGATAAGTACTGTTGAAGTTATCACATAAACATTAAAATGTCCAGTAAAATGAACATAATCGTAGGGGAATAACTCTCTCCATTTTTGACAAATCAAATTTAAAATTTTACACTTGTTCAGGACAATGTGGCATAACTTTATTTGTTGAAGTCTGATAATTACTTTCCAGGTTATCACATATATAAGAAACATTTCAAGGAAATTAGAGTCGAGTTGTGGTGCCAATCGGAGAGTGTTTCATGTCCATAATAGTTATCAATCATATCCTGGTTGTCAAATCTGGAACCTTTGTTCAAGTTATAATGCTAAGAAGTTCAGAATTAAAAAAAATTGACTACTTAAGGCCCATAACTCTGTAATGAAAAGTTAAAAAATTTATAGTAATTTATATATTTTTTATACTTACCAATGACCCAGACTTAGCTGGTGCTAACTCTAACAAAACCAGGGCCAAACACAAATTTTGCCCCCCAATCCCCAAAATTTGCATCCAAAACCAAAAGAAATCATGTCCTATAGGACCTCCATACTTCGCCCCTACTGCGCATGCGCAGTGTCAAGGACGTCCCGAAATTGGCGCCGATTATCATTCTTACTGCCAGTGCCTGGTCAGCGCTATGTACTCAGCGGGGAGGCAAGAGTTCCCAACTCCTGGGAGGGCCATCCCCCGTCTGGGTCATTGGTAAGTATAAAAAATATATAAATTACTATAAATTTTTTAACATTTTTATACTGTACCAATGACCCAGACTTAGCTGTATAGTAAAAAGGCTGGAGGGCCTAGGACATAGAGGAAAATCCAATAAGCTCAACTATATAATAAAGAGGTAACCCCTTAAGGAGAGAAGGAGTATTAGGCTTTACATGTATCTTTCTTATTTAATATTAAATTAGAAAGATACAATACCCTTTATAATTGAGCACAATAACATTCATGTTCTCTATTAACATCCAGTATAACCCTTATACTAATTATTTTTAAAGTAAGCCAATAAATAAAGTAGTCCAGAGAATTGAGACTCTTTATAATCTTTTAAAAGTGTCCGAGTATTGTATATTAAAGCCCGTTTGACACTTGACATATACAAATGCTTCACACCGAGCTACACTTTAAAAATATGACATGAATGAATTTTAACATTAATATTACACTTTAAAACCATCCCGGAAGCGACTCAGAAATACTGACTTTGGAGGAGGCATTCCCTTGCTTTTCACTATAAAGCAGGTGACCTAAGGGAACACCCTCCACCCCCCCCCCCCCCTTCCCCTTGCCCTGGGTCAAATAGCCCAGAGCGAAGAGGGCAGCCGGACGGAGTCACTGCCGGAACAGAAAGCCTGCATAACTATAGTTGCAACTGTTTAGTGGACGACATTCTGAGCAACAGATAACGGACCTAAGCAATGCAGGTCTCCAGAAATGGACTCAATATTTCTGAGATAAAAATTCGTGAATGTGGATGGCTGAGACCAATAAGCAGCCTTCATTAAATCTGTAATAGCAATACTATTAGCATAAGCCCAAGAAGTAGCAAGAGCTCTTACTTCATGAGCGGAAATCTTAAGCACAGACTGCTGAGAAGAAGATAAACTCTCATAAGCAGTACGGATAGTTAATTGAATCCATCTAGCAATAGAATGGACCGAAATGTCCCTTCTATTAGGCATCAAAGACAGAAAGAAACGTTTCCGTCCCTTTCTGATAAACTGAGATCTCTGTTTATAGATACGTAACACTCTAACAGGACAGAGTAAAGGCCTACGCCCGTCTGAAGACGGAAGAGCCTTAATAACAATAGGTTCCGGATATTTATTAGGAGCCTGATTCTTAGCTAAAAAGCCCACATTAGCAGTGAAGGTGATAGTGTTCCCGACACTACGATAGTGAGAATCATCACAGTGCATGAAGCTCACTGACTCTTCTAGCAGAAGAGAAAGCTAAGAGAAAAGCTGTCTTATAAGATAAGAATTTGAAATCTACTGTCCCAAGAGGTTCAAATGGCTTTTCCTTCAATTTAAGAAGAACCCAAGCTAAATTCCATTTAGGAATTAATCTAAGAGTTTTGGGTCTATTTATCGAGAAGTTTCTAACCAACTTAGATAAAGAGACATTAGATCCAATTTGTAAACTATCATGATGTGCATAGGTATCAGATAACATAGACCTATAACCCTTAATAGTAACAGGCTGCAGTTTGATTTCGTCAAACAAGTATACTAGAAAGTTTGCAATGTCTGGTATAGCGGGATCGAAAATATCTACAGAATGATCCCTACACCAACGACGAAAAACCTTCCACTTAGCCGCATAGTTTAGCGAAGAGGAGGTCCTCCTACAGTTAGAAATCGCGTCCACTGCTCGTCCTGTAAAGTGCTTGCCATGCAAGAAGGACCGCACAATGGAAAAACGTGAAGGTTGAGACCTTGCGGGTTGTGATGAAGTTGACGCGATTTCCCCTGCGAAAGAAGATCCTCCTGTGGAGGAAGCTTTTGCGGTAGGTCCCACAACAGACACCTGAGTAGATTTATCCACGGTCTCTGTGGAGACAGACATGCTACCAACAGAATCTTGCATTGAGATTGTTTTATCTTTAGCAATACTTGCTGAATTAACGGCGCTGGAGGATACGCATATCCCATCATTCCGTCCCAAGGGATCGACAGAGCGTCTACTGCAAATGCTCTTGGATCCGGACACGGAGACACATACGTCTGCAACTGATTGTTGAGATGTGTCGCAAATAAGTCTATCATTGGCCGTTCCCATTGGTAGCAAATCTGATTGAATACTTGTTTGTTGAGAGTCCACTCCGACGGCAACAAGCAACCCTTTCGTGAAAGGGAGTCTGCTAGCACATTCAGACGACCCGGTATGTGAAGGACCGAAAGAAGAACCTGATGTTCTAGCGCAAACAGAAGGATTCTTTCCGTTAGATTGAACAACGGAACTGAATGAGTGCCTCCCTGATTCCGTATATACGCCATTACTGTCGTATTGTCGGATAGGATTTGGACATGAGCATTGTGAATAATGTCCATCCAATGACGTAAGGCAAGCCAAATTGACATCATTTCCTTGATGTTTATGTGCTTGCCCAGGAATTGCGGATCCCAAAGACCCTGGCATCTCGAATCCGTTGGGATCAATGATGCACCCCAACCTGTTTGACTGGCATCCGTCATAATGGTAAAACTCGGATCCGGCAACTGCAGCGGAACTCCCTGAGTTAACCACTGAATGTTTGCCCAAGTCTGAATCTCTTGTTTCACTTGATCTGACAAGAGAACGTCTACGTCGAGCGAATGAATTTTCACACTCCAATTCTGAGTCAAGAAAATTTGGAGAGGACGCGTGCGTAACCGCCCCATCAGAATGAGATCTGCAGCGGCTCCGCACAGACCTATCAGTCTCATAAATTCTCTCGCTGTGACTTTGTCTGCGTGCAGACAATAGCGAGCGTAACAACTGACTAATTTCGCTCTGGTTAACGGCAGACGAACGAGATTGTTGTGCGTCTCGAAGCTCATTCCCAGATGTGTGAATGACTTGGACGGCACCAGATCCGACTTCTCCTCGTTTACTATAAAACCGAGACGTCGGAGCAATAGAAGCAGATTCTGAACATCGTTCTGAAGCGTTAACTCATTGCCGTACCTCTGAAGAATGTCGTCCAGGTAGGCCGATGTTACCGCAGACGAATGAGCTCAGAAATAGATCATTACCGAGTTCATTACCCGAGTGAAAGCCCAGGGTGCTAGATTCAGTCTGAAGCACATCGCCCGGAATTGATACACCACTCCTAGGACTGCGAAGCGTAGATACTTTCTGAATGTCGGATGTACCATGACGTGAAAGTACGCATCTTTGAGATCTATGCTTGTTGCATAATCGTTCACCCGAATACTCGCTCTGACCGACCGAATCGTCTCCATATAAAACTTCGGAGCGACGATCAGCTTGTTTATCCAGCTCAAATCTATGACTGGACGGAACGAGCCGTCTGGTTTCGGAACCAGAAACAGATGGCTGTAGAATCCCGGAGTCTCCTGGTTTTCTACGACCTCTACCGCGTTCTTCATTAAAAGAGACTGCACCTCTGATAATAGAGCGTCTCTTTTCTGCGGATTTGACGGAAGTTGAGTCCACTTTGGACTTCGAGTTAATGGAGGCTTTCGTTTGAAGGATATTTTTAGACCTTCCGAAGTCACTCCTCTCACCCAAGGGTCGTCCGTAATCGACGCCCATTCTTGTGAAAAGCTCGACAACCTTCCGCCAACCGGTACGCGATAGAGGTTTAAGCCATCACCTCCTGGACCTGCGAGGCCTGCGGTAGGAGAAACCACGTCCTCCACGACCCGCACCTCGTCCCGTCGACCTCGGGGCGTCCGACCGGTTGTCCCGGCCCGAAGGACGTCCCGAACGTGAGTCGCTACCATGACGGTCTCTCGAATAAGACCAAGAGGACACACCGGAACCTCTATAGGAACCTCTCTTGGGTGCATTAGACCCAGAAGTGCCTGTCTTATTCTTGTCTGCCGTATCCGACTTCTTAGAAGCAGATTTGAACAACAGAGAATCCGAAGCTTTCTTTGTAATTTTATCACAAATAGCAGAAAGCTTGCCGTCAAAGAGAAGTTCTCCAGAGACCGAAGCGACTCTGAGAGAGTTCACCTTAGTATCCACGAGTGTGGATGTAGCTAGGGCTGCGTCACGTCTAACCAACTCCAGGTTTGCCACTGAAAGGGCGGAGTTACACGTGGAATAAGCTACTGCCCTTGAAAGAAGTCTTAAAGAGGACTGTATATCCTGAAATTCTTTCCCTTGAAGGCGCAATGATAACGCCTTAGTAAGGTGATCTGCGTAAGATAAGGCATCTAAATTGGCTCTGTTAGACGAAATAGCTGTTTCCAACACCGCGGTTGGAATGGAAGCCGACGACGGTAATGATAGCTCTAAGTCTTCCGCCTCGTCGTCCATACGCAGAGGAACTCTCGGAATACCCTGTCCTGCCGTGTCGAATTTATTCCTTGCATTAATGAAAGGCAGGTTGAGAGTATTGGCGGACAAGAAACCTGCTTTCCTCGTTTTGGAAGCAAGTTTAAATATAGCGTCGTTCAATAATTCAAATGTTCTTGCAACATTATTGGACTGTGACGGAAACTCGGGAGCGATGTCCCTGAACCGCTCAAAAAATTCAGAGTCCAATGACGCTATAATCCTCTTGTCCGGAACCGCAGCAGTCTGGCCCGACGGAACAACTTGAGGGAGAAAGTGCCGGATGAAGTCCATGGCAGCTTTATGTTGTTCCGAAAGGGATAGCTCCAAATCATCCGTATCCCTTTCACCATCCGGTCGGACCTCATGATGCTCCCGGTCGTCCGCCCCCGATGCTTCGGCGGAGCGTACCGACCCAGCGCCGTCGGATAATTCCCGATCCGACACCGTTTCTGTCGGCTGCTGGGATGCTGCGATAAGTTGTGCTATCTGCCCAAGTACGTCCGGCATCGAGACCTGCGGAGGCGCAGTCTTTCGCTGCTTCGCCGAGGGCAGCTCCGCATCAGATGGCTCCCACATACTTTTTCTATGCAAACGTCCGGAGTCCATCGGTCTCGTGTCCCTGGCTGCCGGATGGTGTGACCTGGTCACCGAAGAATCCCTGATCGGCGAAGCTGGTAAGATATCGGCGGTCACGCAGCCAAGGTGCGGTCGTGTGCGCTGACGAGAAGAAGAAGCCTGAGAAGTCTCCGCGGACTGCCTATACAACGGAGCGTCCCGAGCGACGGACGTATGCTCCGCTTGCGACACATTTTGTACCACAACATCTGGTCCCAGATGTTGTTGTACGAGAGAGGGGCCTCTCTCGCTCGCGGCCCGGCTGGACCTGGACGAGCTAGGAACCGGACTCAAAGGCTTCCTCCGATCTCGCCTACTATCCGCCGTCACTGGGTGTGCACATTGAATGTTTATAGTGCTCGCATCACCCAACATTTCCTCCTGGACCGCATCGGACGAACCCGGCTGCCGAACCATTCGGTGAATGGACGCTACACTGGGCGAGCTAGCGGACGACATTTGTTTAATCTCCATGAGCACTTTTGCCGCTAGCTCTGTATTCATTTGTGACGACGGAAGCGCACTTGCAGAAGATAACATGGAAACATCACCCTGTTCTTGTTCCTCTGAAATAGAAACTGAGAGAGTAGAGTGACCTTGCGGAGAAAGAGCCGGCATAGCCCTTTCTCCAGAAACAACATACCGTGACACACGTTTCCAATGTTTGTCATCCCAATATTGACATATAGAACAGGGATTAGTGTGAGAACACTGACTACAATTAATACAATGATCATGAAAGTCAGAGGAAGATTTCTTCCTATTACAATTGGAACAATATCCTTTCATTGTGAAAAGTCAACAACAAGTCCTAGTTACTCGCACAAACCCCTGACACAAAGATACATGATAACATGATCCATTAATAATGAAAAAACAATTGCAAATCAAAATAATTTTGAAAAAGTTAAAAAATTTATAGTAATTTATATATTTTTTATACTTACCAATGACCCAGACATAGCTGGTGCTAACTCTTAAAATATAGGGCCAAACACAAATTTTGCCCCCCAATCCCCAAAATTTGCATCTAAAACTAAAGAAAACATGTCCTGAGAGGCCCTCCACACTTCGCCCCTACTGCGCATGCGCAGTGTCAAGGACGTTCCGAAATTGGCGCCATTTATCATTCTAATAACCAGTGCCTGGTAAGCGCTATGTACTCAGCGGGGAGGCAAGAGTTCCCAACTCCTGGGAGGGCCATCCCCGTCTGGGTCATTGGTAAGTATAAAAAATATATAAATTACTATAAATTTTTTAACATTTTTATACTGTACCAATGACCCAGACATAGCTGAATAGTAAAAAGGCTGGAGGGCCAAGGACATAGAGCAAAATGGAATACGCTCAATAAAATAAAATAGAGTCATCCCCTGTAGGGAAAAGAAGTAATAGGCCTTACATGTATCTTTCTTATTTATGATAAATTAGAAAGATACAACACCTTTCAAAAATTGAGCTTCATACATCCATGTACTCTATTAATATCCAATAATCCTTATACTAATAATTTTTAAAGTAAGCCAATAATAAAGTAAGTCTAGAGAATAGAGACTCTTATACTCCTAAAAGTGTGTGAGAATTGCATAATCATGTCCGTTGACATATGCAATATTCAAAAGCTATACTTTAAAAACTAAGACTTGAATGAATTTTATAAACTTAAACTTCTCCCTAAACAACCATCCCAATAGCAGCTCAGAATTACTAACTCCGGAGGAGGTATCCCCTTGTTTTCATAGTAAAAACAGGTGACCCAAGGGAACACCCTCCCCCCCCCCCCCTTTTTCTTGCCCTGGGTCAAATAGCCCAGAGCGAAGAGGGCAGCCGAACGGAGACACTGCCGAAACAGACAGCCTACCTAGCTATAGTAGCAACTGTTAAGTGAATGACATTCTGAGCAGTAGATAATAGACCTAACAATAGAGGCCTCCAGAAATGGACTCGATATTTCTGAGATAAAATTCATGAATGGATGGCTGAGCGCAATGAGCAGCCTTCAAAAATCTATAATAGCAACACTATTAATGTAAGCCCAAGAAGTAGAAGAACTCTTACTTCATGAGCCGAAATCTTAAGCACAACTGCTAAGCCAATGATATACCATAAGCAGTACGCTAGTTAATAGAATCCATTAACAATAAAATGGAGCGTAACGTCCTTCTACTAGACATCAAAGACAGAAGAAGCTTACGCCCTTGTAATAAACAGATATCTGTTTATAAATACATAAACTGTACCCGGAAAGAGTAAAGGCCTATGCCCATACGAAGACGGAAGGACCTTAAAATAATAGGTTCCGGATAATAGGAGCCTAACTGTTATGTAACAATCCAACCTAAATAGTAACGGAAGTATTGATTCCGAAACTATGAAAGTGAAAAACATCCATCGATAGTGCATGAAACTCACTGACTCTACAGTAAAAGAGAAACCAACAGAATTACTGTCTAAAAGGTCAGAATTTGAAAACTACTGTTTCCAGAGGCTCAAATGATTACTTAGCTAAATAAGAACCTGAAGTTAAAATCCGTATAGGAATTTAATCTAAAGATTCTAAGTCTATTTATCAAAAAGTTACTAACTGACTTAGATAAAGAGACAAAAGACTCAGTTGTAAACTATCGTAGAGTGCATAGGTATGAGGTAACATAAACCTATAACCTAAATAACAACAGGCTGCAGTAGATCTTGTGAAACAAGTATACTGAAAAATAGCAATGAGTAGTATGGAGGGATCAACCATATGAACATAATGATCCCTACACCACGACGGAAGAGCCTCCACTTTAGTCGCATAGAATAGCGAAGAAGAGGATCTCCTATAGTAAGAAATCGCGTCCAAAGCTCGTCCGGTACAGTGCTTACAATGCAATACGGACCACACAACGGAATACATGAAGGTTGCGACCTTGCTGGTTGTGATAAAGATGACACGATTTACCCAGTGAAAAAAGATCCTCACATAGAGGATGATTTCACGTTAAGATCCACAGTAGACAAGAGAGTAAATTACTCATGATCTCTGTGAAGATAGAGATGCTATCAACAGAAATGTATTGTGGTTGTTTATCTTAGCAATGCCTGCTAAAAACAACAGCGCCGGAGGATACGCGTATCCTAACATTCCGTCCTATAGATCAATAGAGCGTTAACAATATTAGCTCAGAGATCTGGACAAGCCAACACATACGTCTGCAATTGATTAGCAAGCTGTGTCATAAATAAAACATCATTGGGCGCTCCCACAGATAGCAAATCTGATTGAATACTTGTTTGTTGAGAGTCCATTCTGACAGCAACAAGCGACCCGTAAGAGAACGGGAGTGCGATAAAACAATCAGACGACCCAGAATATGACGGACCAAAACTGAACTTGGTGTACTATAACCAACAGACGGATTCTTTCCATTAAATTGAATAACGGAAACGAAAGAGTGCCTCCCTGGTTCCGGAGATACGCCACTACTGTCGAATTAAAGGACAGGAATTTGGGCATGCGTTTCTGAATAATGTTCATGCAATGACATAAAGCAAGCCTAAAAAACATTATTCCGCGGAAGTTAACTGATAGCTAAAAGACTGCGGAACCCAAAGACCCTGGCACTTCGAATCCGTAGGGATCAGTATATATCCCAATCTGTTTGACTGGCAACCGTCATAACAGCCACACTCGGGTCCGGCAACTGCGGCGGCACTCTCTGAGTCAACCACCGAATGTTTGCCCCAGTCTGAATCTCTTGTAACACTAGATAGACAAGAGAATGTAAAAATCAAGCAATTCATGGATTGCCAGAAAGTTGCCGTCGAAGAGAAGCTCCTCCGAGAACGAAGCGACTCTGAGAGAGTTCTTAACCTACTATCCACGCGTGGATGTAACTAGGGCTGCATCACGTCTAACCGACTCCAATCAGCCACTGAAGGGCGGAGTTATACGTGAACAAACTACTGCCCTCAAAAGAAATTACATTGAGAATAATATCCCGTAAATCTTTTCTTGAAGACGTAATGATAACGCCTCAGTAAGGCGGATTACGTATAATAAAGCGTCTAAGTTAAGTCTACTATACATAATGTCGTTCCCAACATTGAAATTGGAAAAGACATAAACGGTGAAAAAGAATATATGCAGTCTTTAATCACACCGTCTAAACACATATGAACTCTCGGTATGCCCTGTTCTGCCAAAATAAACTATATGTAAAAAAGATAAAATGGCAGAAATGAGCCACGCGGACAAGAAACTAACTATCATGCTTAGTAGCAGGCTTGTATATATATATAAATATATAGCGTCGAAAAATAAAACACATGTTGTAATGACAATATTGGACTGCGTCGGTAAGTCAGGGACAAAGTCCCTGTACCGATCGAAAAATCCGAGTCCAATGACGCTATAAGTCTCTTATCCAAGATCGCAGCAATGAAGTCCGAAAAATAATCACTGGAAGAAATGCCAGAAGATATGAAAGGCATCTTCCGATACTACTAAAGGGAAAACTCGAAATCTTTCGAATCCCTATCGCCATCCTGTCGGACCCTATAAAGCGTTCGGTCGTCCGTAGCTTGATGCAACCGCGGACCGCACCGACCCAGCGCCGTCGGATAATTCCTGATTCGACCGAGAAACCGTCAATTGCTGGGATGCTGCGAAACAACTGTGCTAACTCGGATAGCACGTCCGTCACTGAGGCCTGAGGAGCAGCGGTCTTACGATGCATTGCCGCAGGAAGCTCCGAGATCGTTACCCCGTGCATACTTCCAATATGCGAGCGAACGGAGTGTATAGGCCTCGTGTCCATTGGCTACCGGATGGCGCGACCTATTCGCTGTGGAATCACTGAATGCCGAAACTGATCGGATACTCGAGGTCACGTAGCCAATGTGCGGTCGTGTGCCCTGCTGTGAGGATGAGGAAGCATTAAAGACAGTCTCTCGGACTGTCAATATAACGGAGCGTCCCGAGCAACGGACATATGCTCCGAATGTAAAATATCTGAACCACAACATGCGGTCCCCTATGTTGTTGGCTTCCTCCGATCTGTCCTCAATCTGCCGTCACTGGGTGAGTACTAAAGTAATTAAAGTGCTCGCATCACCCAAATCTTCTTCCTAGACCGCAACGGACGAACCCGGCAGCCGAACCATTCGATGAATGTACGCTACACCGGGTGAGCTAGCGTATGTCACTCCGTAAGCGATAGACATATTCCATGAGCACTTATTGCCGCTAACTCTTCATTAACTATGACGACAGAGGCACACTTTTGAAAGACATCTCCATAATTCTTCGAACAAGAAACCAGAAATGCTTGGATAGCAAGCATAAAATAATAATATATATAGCGTCGTTCAATAATTCGAAAGTTTGTGTGACATTATTGGACTATGTCGGAACTGAGGGACGATGTCCCTGAACCGAACCAAAAATTTCTAAGTCCACCGACGCTATCAGTTTCTTATCCGGCATCGCAGCATATGTTGTTCCGAAAGGGAAAGCTTGAAATCCACCGAATCCCTTTCGGTATCCCGTCGGACCGGATGAAACTTTCGGACGTCCGTACCCGCTTCCGCGGAGCGTCCCGACCCAGCATCGTCGGATAAAATATATGCGACAGATTCAGTTGATGCTGGGATGCTGCGATAAACTGTGCTATTAAGGAAAGCACGTCCGTTCCCGAGGCCTGTGCAGTAGCGGACTTACGATGCATTGCCGCTGGAAGCTCCGTGTACGTTGACTCCCGCATACTTCCTATGCGAACGTCCGGAGTCTGCAGGCCTCGAGTCCCCGGCTACCGACCCAGCGCTGTCGGATAATTCTCGATCCGACACCGTTTCTGTCGGCTGCTGGGATGCTGCGATAAGCTGTGCTATGTGCACAAGAATGTCCGGCGTCGAGACCTGCGGAGGCGCAGTCTATCGCTGCTTCGCCGAGGGCAGCTCCGCATCAGATGGCTCCCGCATACTTTTCCTATGCGAACGTCCGGAGTCCATCGGTCTCGAATCCCTGGCTGCCGGATGGTGTGACCTGGTCGCCGAAGAATCCTTGATCGGCGAAGCTGGTAATATATCGGCGGTCACGCAGCCAAGGTGTGGTCGTGTGCGCTGACGAGAAGAGGAAGCCTTAGCAGTCTCAGCGGACTGCCTATACAACGGAGCGTCCCGAGCGACGGACGTATGCTCCGCTAACGACACATTTGTACCACAACATCTGGGGCCAGATGTTGTTGAACGAGAGAGGGGCCTCTCTCGCTTGCCGTCCGGATGGACCGGAACGAGCTATGAACTGGACTAAAAGGCTTCCTCCGTTCTCCCTCCGATCCGCCGTCACTGGGTGTGCATTAAGTTAAGTTTATAGTGCTCGCATCACCCCAAAATTAATTTCTAGACCGCAACGGACGAACCCGGCTGCCGAACCATTCGGTGAATGGACGCTACACCGGGCGAGCTAGCGGACGTCAAAGGCCGTCGAACCTACTAGGGTCCTCTTAGGCAATTGGCGTATTACATGAGCACTTTTCCGCTAGCCCTTCATTAATTGTGACGACGGAGGCACACTGTTGGAAGACATCACAGATACATCACCCTAATCTTGATCGTCTGAAATAGAAATTGATAAAGTAGAGTGACCCTGCGGGGAAAGGACCGGAGTGTCCAAATCCCCAACAACAAACCGTGACATACGCTTCCCATATTGTCATCGAAATCATACGATACAGAACCGGAGTTAATGCGAGTACACTGACCACATATAGAATGATAATAAGGTCAGAGGAAGACTTCCTCTTAAAACAATTGATCAATATCCTTTCAATGTGAAAAGAAAACAAGTCCTGGTACTCGCACTAACCCCGGCAATCAAAATACATAATAATAATATGATCCATTAATATAGAAAAAATAATTGAAATCAAAATATTTTGAAAAAATATTTTTTCAGAACAGCCCAAGTTTCTGAAAAGTAACGTTGAGCCCCAATGGATCCCAAGCCTAAGTGTGGACAAAAATTTTAAAAATATTTTAAACAATTTATTCAACACTTACGAACAATAATAATGTATCTAATTATGATTAAAATAACATAAAGATATTATTTTTTAGAAATCCCCCCCTCACACAGAGGGCTGTTGTAAATGTAAACAATGAGTGTAAAAACACTAAAATAAGACTCCAGGCACCCAGGCCCGAAATCAGTTACCAAAAATACACCATCTGATGCAAAACAGAGACTTCCAGGGAAGAAACTGCAGAACATCAGATGGTAGATGCAGAACACAACGCCTAACCACCCGTAGGTGAAGACGTAAACATGGGGAAAGAACAGAATTCATTCTGTTATTCAGCTAAACTCCCAAGAAATTTTAGTAATAATAATTACAGAAATTATGCCAAAAGCATGGGAGAATAGCAAGGGGGAACTTAAAAGACAGGGAGAGAGGAAAAACACTTGAAAAAACAGTGTAACTAAATAATCAGAATGACAACAAAATGGCTGCTGCCTTGAAAATAGGTAACTTAACATAATTTCATTAAAAAATTTTAAGTTACAGCCCTGATAATATTCTGTCACACATTCTTTTCCTCTCCTCCTTTTCTATCCTCCTTAGAATCACCATTTCACTAATATTTATGTGTCTGGCATCATTTAAACTGAGATTTAAAAGCACAAAGATCAGTCAGATGTTAACTGATGAAGGGCCAAACTTAGAATGATAAATGGCGCCAATTTCGGAACGTCCTTGACACTGCGCATGCGCAGTAGGGGCGAAGTGTGGAGGGCCTCTCAGGACATGTTTTCTTTAGTTTTAGATGCAAATTTTGGGGATTGGGGGGCAAAATTTGTGTTTGGCCCTATATTTTAAGAGTTAGCACCAGCTATGTCTGGGTCATTGGTACAGTATAAAAATATGCCACTCAGGATCACCGATCCAATGTCGAGTTGTGACAACAGTTCCTCGCACCAAGGCCAACACACCTATGAAGTTTCATGACTCTAGGTTGAACCACTATCAAGTTCTCATCCGGAAACCAACTGTTGCGATATACTATGTTCAAGGTCACTGTGACCTTGACCTTTGACCTGGTGAGTCCAACATCAATAGGGTTCTTCCTCGCACCAAGGCCAACACGCCTGTAAAGTTTCATGACTCTAGGTTGAACCACTATCAAGTTATTATCCGGAAACCAATTGTTGCGATATACTATGTTCAAGGTCACTGTGACCTTGACCTTTGACCTGGTGAGTCCAAGATCAATAGGGTTCTTCCTCGCACCAAGGCCAACACACCTATGAAGTTTCATGACTCTAGGTTGAACCACTATCAAGTTATCATCCGGAAACCCATTGTTGCGATATACTATGTTAAAGGTCACTGTGACCTTGACCTTTGATCTGGTGAGTCCAAGATCAATAGAGTTCTTCCTCGCACCAAGGCCAACCCACCTATGAAGTTTCATGAATGTAGGCTGAACTACTATCAAGTTATCATCCGGAAAGGAATTGTTGCGATTTACTATGTTCAAGGTCCTGTTGACCTTGACCTTTGACGTAGCGAGTCCAAAATCAATAGGGTTCTTCCCCTCACCAAGGCCAATCTACCTATGAAGTTTCATGAATGTGAGTTGAACCATTATCAAGTTATCATCCGGAAACCAATTGTTTAAGATTTACTACGTTCAAGGTCACTGTGACCTTGACCTTCGATGTAGCATGTCCAAAATCAATAGGGTTCTTCCTCCCACCAAGACCAACCTACGTATGAAGTTTAATGAATGTGAGTTCAACCACTATCAAGTTATCATCCGGAAACCAATTGTTTACGCCCGCCCGCCCGCCCGCCCGCCCGCCCGCCCGCCATTCACCAAACTATAAGTCGAGTTTGACTTCGTCACAACTCGACTAAAAATATTTTTTCAGCGAAGCCCAAGTTTCTGAAAAGTAACGTTGAGCCCCGATGGATCCGATGGCTAAGTGTGGTCAAAAATTTTAAATTTATATTAAATAATTAATGCGACACTTACGGATAATAGAAATGTATCTTATAGTGAGATAAACTACACCAAAGGCAAACAGCCCCCCTCAAAAAAGGCTGTTGCCAATGTAAACAAACAGTGTAAAACACCAGAAAACAGGACTCCAGGCACTGAAAAAACTGGCCCGAAATCAGTCATCAAAATTACACTCTATCTGATGCAAGACAGAGCCTCCCAGGGGAGAATCTGCAGAACATCAGATGGAAGACGCAGAACACAACGTTTATACACCCATGGGTGAAAATGTAACTATGGGGAAAATAACAGAAAACATTCTGTAATCAAGCAACTCTCCCAAGAGAATTTTAGAAATGAACTTTCTCAAAAATATGCCAAAAGCATGGGAGAATTGCAAGGGGGGACTTAGAAGGCCAGGGGAGAGGAAACACTGAATAAGCAGTGCAACTTTTTAGCAAGAATGACAACAAGAGGCCCATGCCTCGAAAATAGGCAACTTAACATAATTTCATAAAAAATTTTAAGTACGGCCCTGATTATTTTTTGTCACTCCTTTTTCCTCTCCTCCTTCTATATCCTCCTTAGAATCACCATTTCTCCAATAATTACGTGTCTGGCATCCTTTAAACTGAGATTTACAAGCACAAAGATCAGTGAGATGTTGACTGATGAAGGGCCAAACAGAGAATGATAATTGGCGCCAATTTCGGGACGTCCTTGACACTGCGCATGCGCAGTAGGGGCGAAGTATGGAGGTCCTATAGGACATGATTTCTTTTGGTTTTGGATGCAAATTTTGGGGATTGGGGGGCAAAATTTGTGTTTGGCCCTGGTTTTGTTAGAGTTAGCACCAGCTAAGTCTGGGTCATTGGTACAGTATAAAAATATCAGGCCGGGGCAGTTTTCGAAATTGAGATATTATTGCAAAAGACCTGTATGGCAAACATTAGCCAAATCGGAGAACGTTTGTTGATGTTATTGCACTAATAAGCTCAAAATAGGTAAAAACTGACTAATTAACTCATTAATACAACTAATTAACTGGCCCATAACTCTAACGGGTCAGGCCAGTTTTTAAACTCGGTTGAGATATTATTGAAAAAGACCTGTATGGCAAATATTATTCAGAGAACATTTGTTCAAGTTATTGCGCTAACAGTGTGAGGATGTCTGTCTGCCTGCCCACCCACCCACCCGGATGCACCCAGACCATTGCCAAACCATAGGTCTTGGTCGTTAACACAACTTGACCAAAAATAATAAAATTTAAATGACAATTTTTGTGGATCGCTCTGCCTGGATATGGTCATTGTTTATGTATACTTATCAAAAGTGCATCCTTAACAAATTTTCTCACAAGCTTGCATATCTTCTGACAAAAACATGTGGCGGGAAGCTGTTATGGCCAGAAATTCAATTATCAAAAATGTCTAAAATCCATTAATCTTTTGAGTTATCACACACACAATGTTGGAAGGTCTGCCTACCCACCCATCTGCCCATAAACCATCATAAGTCCAGTTTCCAAAATCCAACTGAAAAACAAAAATGTTTTTATAGTACCAGAGGGATGTGCAGGTTTATTCAACAAAGAGTTGTCCGTAAAATCCACTGAAGACACTTCAAATTTATTATTTTGCTAACCTCTATATGTTTTGACTTTTCTAGATGTTGTCTTTGGTCTTCCTGAATAAGTGGGTGGTGATATATGGGAAACTGATTTTCCAGGTGATCTATGCTTTCTGCTTTTGCCTGTATTTGCACCATTCACATAAACAGAAAAGCCTTGTTCTTTTTTTTCTAATTCAACTTCCTTTTTATTCTTTTGTCTCAGTTTCTTCAGTAGTCTAGATTAGAAAATAACAATAAACAAATTTAACAAAAATAATTATATCTGTTTGTTCCTTGAGGTTTGAGGTCAAATTCAACATCTATGGTTATAAAAGACATGTTAACCTCCAGAATAATTTTTCAGGGAACCTGAGGGTGATTTTCAGGGAAATGGGATGGATTTCAGGGAAAAGTTCGCACGGGGACAAAACAGAAGAAAAAACTTGCAAATGTTTAGCTCACAGACCACCATTAACACCAGCTTATATCCAGATCTAGTTGTCAATTACGCTGATGCATTTATGCTATGTTAAAACATCATAAAATAATTGTTGATTTGACCCCCCCCCTCCCCTCCCCCCCCCCCCCCCCCATCCTCTTCTTCATAAGTTGTCGTGCGGGGACAAAACAGAAGAAAAACTTGCAAATTTTCAGCTCATAGCCCACCATTAACACCAGCTCATATCCAGATCTAGTTGTCAATTATGCTGATGCATTTATAAATAATTGTTGATTTGACCCCCACCCCCCTGCCCCCCCTCCCCACCTCCATCCTCTTCTTCATAATATTTTAAGAAATTTAAAAGTAGTTCGCTCCACAACACTTTCATTTTCATTACAAGTGTAGAATTCACAAGACCAGTAACATTTAATCCTTTACCTATCGAATTGCCACATCTGCCTGACTAACATACAAAACAAAATTATTTCTTAAAAAGTTTCAACAAAACCATATCATGTGATTCCCTCATTGGAATGAGCCCGATATGTGCCCCCTCCCCCTAATTTGAATGAGATAATGAAGCTCATTCCAATGAGTGGGGAGGGTCACATGATGTTTGTTTTATTGAAATTTTGTGAAAAATTTGGAAAAAAAAAATTATAATTACAAATCTGAATATCGCGTATCTTAGGTAATGGTTTAAATTGAGTCAAAAAAATTATGTCATGCTCAACTGCACCTGATGCTGATATATGAAGATTCAAATCAATATCTTGAGGAATGTTGAAGTAGTTCATTCCAGAAGATTTTACAATAAATTAAAATTTATTTACAACTGTAGAATTCGAGAGCAATAACTTTTCAGTGTTTTAGTCAAGTCATGACAAACTTATCTCACACACATCTGCACTTAATATTGATAATGTATACCAAGTTTCAAATCAATATTCTAAAATCTGTTTGTGGCCAAACCACATGTAAACTTATTGACTATAACATAAGTAAAATTAGAGCTGGCCACCAGGGGTGGATAATCACCCTAAAAAAATGATCAATACAGCCATAAGAGCAGAAAAACCAGGCAAATTTGTAAGTTGAAGGTCACTGAAACCTTGGACTTCAACACACCTGAAAATAAATAGGGTTCTTCCTCTCATCATGCTCAACCCACTTGAAAAGTTTGGTTTTGATAGGCCCAGCAGAACTTTAATTAGAGAATGGAAACCAGGAACATTTGTAAGTTAAAGGTCAATGTAATGATAATAATAATAAGGAAATTTTATAAAGCGTAAAATCACAAAGTGCTCTAAAATGCTGTACAGTTAAATAAACAATGAGCTCGTGCTTAAACAATGAGCTCGTGCTTATCAAGGCTATATACAGACTGAGAAAGGTTTGGAGGTCAGCAGGTTACATACTGCCAAAAGCCTCTCTGAAAAGATGCGATTTTAAATTTTGTTTGAATTGGTTAAGATCTTTCGATGCCTGGACCTGAACTGGTAAATTATTCCAAAGTGCAGATCCAGAGAAAGAGAAAGCTCTGTTATTCACAAAAGTGGACCTAGAGAAGGGCATCTGAAGCTTGATTTGTGAGAAGGAGAGCAAGTTCCTTTCAGGTTTTTTAATTGCCAGGTCTTGTAAGTACTTAGGTGCCGAGCCATGAATGCATTTAAATACCAAAACCAAAATTTTGAAAATAATCCGCTGTCGTACAGGGAGTCAGTGCAATTTTTTTAGTAGTGGTGTTATATGATCACAGTGTTTAGAGCCTGTGATGATACGTGCAGCTGTATTTTGAATATTCTGTATGTAGTTTTGAAATATATGACTGTGGCAACCCAATAAGAAGTGAGTTCGAAAAATTCAAGTGGGATGAAATAAAAGCATGAACTACATTTCCAATGACTTAGGGGCGAGGTAACGACGAAGATAGATCAGGTTCCCAATTGGCATGAAACAGCACTTGCAAATAGTATTGACATTTACCTCCATTGATAGATGAGAGTCAAATATCACACCAATGTTACAAGCACTGTCTGATACATTTTATGTAGAATTTCTGATAAGTGACTTGATTTGCAAATTTGATGGACTCTTTGAACGTGATATGACTAGTACCTCGGTATTATCGTCATTCATTTTAAGTCTATGACAGGCCATCCAGTCCTGAAACTTGTGTACACAGTCTTCCATCATCAAAACTGAAGAAATAGGGTCAGATCCAACTGAAGGGTCTAGTGACAAATACAACTGAGTGTCATCAGCATACAAATGGTAAAGAACATCGATCTGCCTCAGCAACTTCCCCAATGATGCTGTGTAAAGTGTAAACAATATCGGCCCAAGAGCGGAGCCCTGTGGAACTCTACACGTTAATACTTTACCGTCAGAGTTCATTTTAGAAATGGTTACTTGTTGTTCACGTAACGAGAGATAAGATTGGAACCAGGCAAGAACTTTTCTGTTGATTCCAAGCTGTTGCGGAAAGATCCAATAAGAATGTGACCTTGTCCTTCAGCAGAATGGCCCCAAAATAAATAGGGTTCTTCCCTCATCATACCCAACCCACAAGTCAAGTTTAGTTTTGATCTGATTAGCAAAACTTTAATTGGAGGGAAAGAAGGAAAGTTAAAAAATTTATAGTAATTTATATATTTTTTATACTTACCAATGACCCAGACTTAGCTGGTGCTAACTCTTAAATATTTAGGGCCAAACACAAATTTTACCCCCCAATCCCCAAAATTTGCATCAAAAACCGAAAATTACATGTCCTATATGGTCCTCCATACTTATACTCCACTGCGCATGCGCAGTGTCAAGGAGGTCTCGAAATTGGCGCAAATATCATTCTTACAACCAGTGCTTGGTAAGCGTTATGTACTCTGCGGGGAGGTATGAGTTCCCAATTCATGGGAGGGCCATCCCCCTCTGGGTCATTGGTAAGTATAAAAAATATATAAATTACTATAAATTTTTTAACATTTTTATACTGTACCAATGACCCAGACTTAGCTGAATAGTAAAAAGGTTGGAGGACCTAGGACATAAGGAAAATCCAATAGGCTCACCTTCATATAACCGAATTATCCCCTCGAGGAGAAAGGAGAAATAGGCTTTACATGTATCTTTCTTATTTGCATCAAAACGAGAAAGACACAACACCATTCTATAATTGAGCACAATAACATCAATGATCTCTATTAACCTCCAGTATAACCCATTATGCTAATATTTTTAAAGGAAAGCCAATAAATAAAGGAAGTCCAGAGAAATGAGACTCTTTATACTCATTAAAAGTGTCCGAGGATTGTATATTAATGCCCGTATGACACGTGACATATACAAATGCTTCACACCGAGCTACAGTTTAAAAATATTACATGGATGAGTAAACATAAGCTTTACACTTTAAAAACATCCCGGTACCGACTCGGAATTACTGACTCCAGGAGAGGTATTCCCTTGTTTTACACTATAAAGCATGTGACCTAAGGAAACACCACATCCCCCCCCCCCCCACCTTCCCCTTGCCCTGAATCAAATACCCCAGAGCGAAGAGGGCAGCAGGAAAGAGTCACTGCCGGAACAGAAAGCCTGCATAACTATAGTTGCAACTGTTTAGTAGACGACATTCTGAGCAACAGATAATGGACCTAAACAATGCAGATCTCCAGAAATGGACTCAATATTTCTAAGATACAAATTCATGAAAATGGAAGGCTGAGACCAATATGCAGCCCTCATAAGATTTGTAATAGCAACACTATTAGCGTAAGCCCAAGATGTAGAAAGAACTCTTACTTCATGAGCTGAAATCTTAAGCACAGACTGCAGAGTTGAAGATATATATCATAAGCAGTACGGATAGTTAATTGAATCCATCTAGCAATAGAATGGACCAGAATGTGGAGGAAGCTTCCACGGCATGTCCCACAACAGACACCTCAGTAGATTAATCCATGGTCTCTGTGGAGATAGAGATGCTACCAACAGAATTGCATTGAGACTGTTTAACTTGAGCAATATCTGCTGAATCAACGGCGCTGGAGGATACGTATATCCTATCATTTCGTCTCACGAGATCGATAGAGCGTCTATTGCAAACACTCAAGGATCCGAACATGGTTACACATACGTTTGCAACTGACTGTTGAGATGCGTCGCAAAAAAACATCCATCCTTGGCCGCTCTCATTGGTAGCAAATCTGATTGAATACTCATTTGTTGAAAGTCCATTCTGACAGCAACAAGTGGCCCCTTCGTGAAAGGGGAGTCCATTAGTACGTTCAGATGACCCGGAATATGACGGACTGATAGGAGAACTTGATGTTCTAGTACAAACAGAAGGATTCATTCCGTTAACTCAAATAACAGAATGGAATGAGTGCCATCCTGGTTCCGAATATATGCTAATACCGTTGAATTGTCAGACAGAATTTGCACGTGAGCATTCTGAATAACGTTCATCCAATGACGTAGCGCAAGCCAAATTGACATCATTTCTTTGATGTTTATGTGCTTGATAAGGAACTGCGGATCCCAAAGATCCTGGCACTTCAAATCCGTTGGGCTCAATGTTGCGTCCCAACCTGTTTGACTGGCATCCGTCAAAACTTTAAAACTCGGATCCGGCAATTGCAGTGGAACTCCTTGAGTTAACCACTGAATATCTGCCCTAGTCTGAATCTCTTGTTCTCTTGATTTGACAAGAGTATGTCCGTATCGAGCGAATAAATCTTCACCCTCCAATTCTGAATCAGAAAAATTTGGAGAGGACGAGTGCATAGCCGCCCCATTGGAATAAAATCCGTGGCAGCTCAGCACAAACCTATCAGTCTCATGAAATCTCTCGCTGTAACTTTGTCTGTGAAGACAATAGCGAGTGTAACAACTGATTAATTTCGCTCTGGTTAACGGCAGACAAACGAGATTGTTGTGTGTCTCAAAGCTCATCCTCCGGTGAGTGAATGACTTGGACGATCCCAGATCCGACTTCTCGTTTACTTATGAAACCGAGACATCGGAGCAATAGAAGCAGATTCTGCACATCGTTCTGAAGCGTTAACTCATTGCCATACCTCTGAAGAATGCCGTCCAGGTTGGCCGATGTTACTGCAGACGAATGAGCTCATTATTCGAGTGAAAGCCCAGGGCGTTAGATTCAGACCGAAGCACATTGCTCGGAGCTGATAACGGCAAAGCGAAGATACTTTCTGAACGCCTGATGTACCATGACGTGAAAGTACGCATCTTTGAGATCTATGCATGTGGCATAGTCGTTCACCCGTATACTCGCTCTGACCGATCGGATGGTCTCCATATAGAATCTTGGAGCCACGATCAGCTTGTTTATCCATCTCAGATTTATGAGTGGACAAAACGAGCTGGTTTCGGAACCAGAAAAGGATGGTTGTAGAAACCTGGATTTCTACGATCTCCATCGCGATCTTCTCCAGAAGAGACTGGACTTCTGATGGAAGCGAGCCTCTTTCATCTTGGACTTCGAGTTAACGGAGGTTTTCCTTTGAAGGACAATTTAGTCCTTCCGAAATCACCACTCGAACCTAAGGGACGTCCGTAATCTACTCCCAATTGGTTGAGAAATTCGACAGTCTTCGGCTCACTGGAACACGATAGAGGTTAATACCATTACCTCCTGGTCCTGTAAGGCTTGCGGAAGGAGAAACCATGTCCTCCATGGTCTGCACCTTGCCCCGTCGACCTAGGGGCATCTGACCCGAAGTCTCGGCCAGTATTACAGCCCCTACCTGAGTCGCTACTCTGACGGTCTCAAGAGTAAGACCTAGAGGACGCATAGGAACCTCTATATGAACTTCCCTTGGACGTATTCACCCCAGAAGTGCCTGTCCTACTCTTCTCCGCTGAATCCGACTTATTGGAAGCAGATTTGAATAGCAGAGAGTCTGAAGCTTTCTTAGATATCTGATCATAGATTGCGGAAAGCTTGCCGTCGAAGAGAAGCTCTCCAGAGACCGGAGCGACTCTGAGAGAGTTTTTCACTTTACTATCCACACGCCTGGCTGTAGCCAGGGCCACGACACGTCTAACCAACTCCATATTGCCACTAAAAGGGCGGAGTTATACATGGAGAATGCTAAGCCCCTTGAAAGAACTCTTAAGGAGGTTGTACATCCTGGAATTCTTTTCCTTTGAGACGTAATGATAACGCTCTGGTAAGGTGATCTGCGTACGATAATGCATCTAAGCTAGCCTTGTTAGACGATATTGTCGTTTCCAATGTCGTGGTTGGAATTGACATAGACGACGGTATAGACAATACTAGGTCTTCGGCCTGGTCATCTAGACACAGTGGAACTCTTGGAATGCTCTGTCCTGCCGTTTCGAATTATTCCTTGAATTGATGAAAGGCAGATGTAGAGCATTTGCCGATAAGAAACCAGACCTGCCCGTTTTGGTAGCAAGTTATATATAGCATCATTCAATAGTTCAAATGTCTGTGAGATATTTCTGGACTGTGTCAGAAACTCAGGGACGATGTCCCTAAACCGATTAAAGAATTCTGTGTACAGTGGCACTATCAGTCTCTTATCCGGCAATGCAGCATTTTGGTCCAGAGGAACAACGTCAAATGATAATGCCGGCTGCACTCTACGGCAATTTATGTTGTTCCGAAAGGGAAAATTACAACTCCTCCGCATCCCTTTTGCCATCCTGTCGGACCACTTAAAATTCTTGGTCGTCCGTGCCTGAACCTGCAGCGGAACATACCGACCCAGCTTCCTCGGATAATTCCTGATCCGACAGAGTTTCTGTCGGATGCTGGGATGCTGCAATAATTTGTGCTATCTGCGATAGCACGTCCGTAACGGAGGACTGTGGAGCTTCGGGCTTACAGGATTTAGCCGCTGGAAGCTCCTTGGACGTGGACTCCTGCATACTTCTTATATGCGGACATCCGGAGTAAGAAGGCCTCGTATCCTTGGCTACCAGATGGCGTGACCTAGTCACCGCAGAATCCCTGGTCGGCAAGGTTCTTTGGATATCACTGGTCACGTAGCCAAGGTGCGGTCGTGTGTACTGCCGTGAGGATGAGGAAGCCCAAAGAGCAGTCTCTCCAGACTGTCTATATAACGGAGCATCCCGAGTGGTGGACGTATGCTCCGACCGAGGAACGTTTTGTACCACAACATCTGGGCCCAGATGTTGTTGTACGAGAGAGGGACCTCACTCGCTCGCAGCCCGGATGGACCTGGACGAGCTAGGAACCGGACTAATAGGCTTCCTCCGTACCATCCTCGTATCCGTCGTCACTGGGTGTGCACATTGTATTTTTATAGCGCTCGCATCACCCAAATCTCCTTTCCTGGACCGCAATGGACGAACCCGGCTGCTGAGCCATTCGATGAATGGTCACTACACCGGGCGAGCTAGCGGACGCCAACACCGTCGATCCTACTTGGGACCTCTTAGGCAATTGATGTATCTGCATGAGCACTTTTACCGCTAGCTCTTTATTTGACTGTGACGACGGAAGCACACTTTTGAAGACATCACGGTAACATCACCCTGTTCATGCTCCTTAATGAGGCCTGTGGAGCCGCGGGCCTATGTAATTATCCGCTGGAAGCTCCAGGGACGTTCATTACTGCATTTATATAATATGTGAACGTCCCAACTGGAAAGGCCTCGTGTCCTTGGCTAGCAGATGGAGTGACCTGGTCGACGTGTATTCCCTGGTCGACGAAGCAGGAGCACCAGGGACGTTCATTCCTGCATTTATATAATATGCAAACGTCTCCTGGAAATCTGTGGTCACATAGCCAATGTGCGGTCGTGTGTGTTGACGTGAGGATGAGGAAGCCAATATAACAGCCGCGTCAGACTGTCTATGCGACGGAGCATCCTGAGCAGGAGGAGTGGACGTAAGCTCCAACTAACGAACGAACATACAACAACATCGCGGCGCAGATGTTGATGTAAGAGAGAGGGAGCCTCTCTCTGTCCGGGTGGACCTGGACGAGCTAGTTACCGGACTGACAGGCCTCCTCTGTACTATCCTCGGATCCGTCGTTGCCGGGTGTGCACATTCGATGTTTTATAGTGCTTGCATCACCCAAACTGCTTCCCTGGACCGCAACGGACAAACCCGGCTGCCGATCCTTTCCACACCGGGTGGACTAGCGGACAATCAATGCCTTCGATCCTACTAGGGATCTCTTCGGCAATTGTCGTATTACCTTGAGCACTTTTCCGCTAGCCCTAATATTGCAACGACGGAGACACACTTGTTGAAGACATCATGGAAATTGGAAACATCACCCTGATCTTGTTCTTCTGAAAAAGAGACTGATAAAGTAGAGTGACCCTGCGGAGAGAGGACCGGAAAGGACCCCTCACCGCTAACAAGATACCGTGACATGCGTCTCCAACGTTGTCATTCCAATCAACACACACAGAGCAAGAATTAGTGCGAATACACTGACTACAAGAAACGCATGAACCTGAGAATTAGAGGAAGATTTCCTCGCATTACAATTTGAACAATATTTTTTCATCAAGAAAAAATATACACAGTCATAGTACTCGCATGAACCCTTGAAACAAAGATACATAATAATAATATAATCCATTATAACATTTCGAAAGAAAATAATTTAAAAAAAAAAAAAATTTGAAAAAATTTTCAGAAGAGCCCAAGTTCCCAATGGGAACAATGAGTCCAAATGGATCCCAAAAAAGCCTAAGTGTGGACAAAAATTTTAAAACCATTTCAAAAAATTAATGTAACACTTACGGACAATATTAATGTATCTTTCTACGAACTGAACTAAGCAGAGGACAAGTAATCACTATCAGAAGCAACCGTTGTCAACATAAACAAAAAGTGTACAAAAACCCGAAACATGACTCCAGGCACTAATAAACATGGCCCGAAATCAGTTACCAATTTAAACACTATCTGATGCAAAATAGAGACTTCCAGAGAAGAAACTGCAGAACATCAGATGGTAGATGCAGACCAAAACACCTAAACACCCAAGGGTGAGGACGTAAACAAGGGGAAAAACATAATATTTTTCTGTTACCAAGCCAAAACTCCCAAGAAATTTTAGTAATGAACATTACAAATGAAAGTGTCAATGACACTGTAGCTCAACTTGACAAACTTGAACTTGGTAAGTTATAAATGAAATGGCAAAATTGAAGATCATTGGGACCAATGTCAGTTTTTTTGCCAGTGGCAACATTTTTTGACAGAAACCGAAGAAAATCGATAGCTCCCATCTAGAGGCCTCCCCAAACAAGCATGCCAGGTTTCAAAGCAATCCGCTCATAAATGTGCCCTGTAGGGTGTACAAAAGGGAAATATTGTGGTCTGACTAGACTAAATTTTAAGAACGTTGGCCGTGGCAACATTTTT
This sequence comes from Pictodentalium vernedei, assembly GCA_031216915.1. Lineage (NCBI taxonomy): Eukaryota > Metazoa > Mollusca > Scaphopoda > Dentaliida > Dentaliidae > Pictodentalium > Pictodentalium vernedei. The sequence continues at coordinate 332,020,378 of CM062297.1, read as the reverse complement.
TGACGGAAATGGAAGAAAATCGATAGCTCCCATCTAGAGGTCACCGTAAATAAGCGTACCAGGTTTCAAAGCAATCTAATCATAAATGAGCCCTGTAGGGTGAGCCAAAGGGATATATTGTGGTCTGACTAAACTGAGTTCTAAAAACGTTGGCCGCAGCAACATTTTTTGCCGGAAATTGAAGAAAATCGATAGCTCCCATCTAGATGTCACCCCAAACAAGCATGCCAGGTTTCAAAGCAATCCGATCATAAATGTACCCTGTAGGGTGTGCCAAAGGGAAATATTGAGTCTTCTGACTAAACTAAGTTCTAAGAACGTTGGCCGCGGCAACATTTCTTGACAGAAATTGAAGAAAATCAATAGCTCCCATCTAGAGGTCTCCCCAAACAAGCATACCAGGTTTCAAAGCAATCTGATCGTAAATGTACCCTGTAGGGTGTGCCAAAGGGAAATATTGAGGTCTGACTAAACTAAGTTCTACGAACGTTGGCCGTGGCAACAATTTTTGCCGGAAATTGAAGAAAATCGATAGCTCCCATCTAGAGGTCACCCTAAATAAGCATACCAGGTTTCAAAGCAATCAAATCATAAATGTGCCCTGTAGGGTGTGCCAAAGGGAAATATTGTGGTTTGACTAAACCAAGTTCTAAGAACGTTGGCCGCGGCAACATTTTTTGACGAAAATTGAAGAAAATCGATAGCTCCCATCTAGAGGTCACCCCAAACTAGCATAAGAAGTTTCAAAGTAATCTGATCATAAATGCGACCTGTGAGGTGTGCCAAAGGAAATTGTGGACGTACGTACTAACGTACTAACGTACGTACGTACGTACGTACATACGTATGCCGACGGACGAGAAGTGATGGCAATAGCTCAGCTTGACTTTGTCAAGTTGAGCTAAAAATATGCCAAAAGCATGGGAGAATAGCTAGGGGGGAATAAAGGAAAGGGAAAGAGGAAACACTGAACAACAATGGTACATTCATAGCAAGAATGACAACATGAGGGCCATGCCTCGAAAATAGGCAACATGAACTAATTTTGTAAAAAAAGTTAAAAAATTTATAGTAATTTATATATTTTTTATACTTACCAATGACCCAGACTTAGCTGGTGCTAACTCTAAAAAATCTAGGGCCAAACACAAATTTTGCCCCCCAATCCCCAAAATTTGCATCTAAAACCAAAAGAAATCATGTCCTAAAGGACCTCCATACTTTGCCCCCACTGCGCATGCGCAGTGTCAAGGACGTTCCAAAATTGGCGCCAATCACCATTCTTACTGGCAGTGCCTGGTCAGCGCTATGTACTCAGTGGGGAGGTAAGAGTTCCCAACTCCTGGGAGGGCCATCCCCGTCTGGGTCATTGGTAAGTATAAAAAATATATAAATTACTATAAATTTTTTAACATTTTTATACTGTACCAATGACCCAGACTTAGCTGAATAGTAAAAAGGCTGGAGGGCCTAGCACATAGAGGAAAATCCAATAAGCTCAACTATATAATATAGAGTGAACCCCTCAAGGAGAAAAGGAGTATTAGGCTTTACATGTATCTTTCTTATTTTATTATAAATTAGAAAGATACAATACCCTTCATAACTGAGCACAATAACATTCATGTTCTCTATTAACATCCAGTATAACCCATTATACTAATTATTTTTAAAGTAAGCCAATAAATAAAGTTAGTCCAGAGAATTGAGACTCTTTATATTCATTAAAAGTGTCCGAGGATTGTATATTAACGCCCGTTTGACACTTGACATATACAAATGCTTCACACCGAGCTACACTTTAAAAATATGACATGAATGAATTTTAACATTAATATTACACTTTAAAACCATCCCGGAAACGACTCAGAATTACTGACGAATTCCCTTGCTTTTCACTATAAAGCAGGTGACCTAAGGGAACACCCTCCCCCCCCCCCTTCCCCTTGCCCTGGGTCAAATAGCCCAGAGCGAAGAGGGCAGCAGGACGGAGTCACTGCCGGAACAGAAAGCCTGCATAACTATAGTTGCAACTGTTTAGTGGACGACATTCTGAGCAACAGATAACGGACCTAAACAATGCAGGTCTCCAGAAATGGACTCAATATTTCTGAGATAAAAATTCATGAATGTGGATGGCTGAGACCAATAAGCAGCCTTCATTAAATCTGTAATAGCCACACTATTAGCATAAGCCCAAGATGTAGAAAGAGCTCTTACTTCATGAGCCGAAATCTTAAGCACAGACTGCTGGGAAGAAGATAAACTTTCATAAGCAGTACGGATAGTTAATTGAATCCATCTAGCAATAGAATGGACCGAAATGTCCTTTCTATTAGGCATCAGTGACAGAAAGAAACGTTTTCATCCCTTTCTGATAAACTGAGATCTCTGTTTATAAATGCGTAAAGCTCTAACAGGACAGAGTAAAGGCCTACGCCCGTCTGAAGACGGAAGAGCCTTAATAACAATAGGTTCCGGATATTTATTAGGAGCCTGATTCTTAGCTAAAAATCCAACTGAGATCTCTGTTTATAAATGCGTAAAGCTCTAACAGGACAGAGTAAAGGCCTACGCCCGTCTGAAGACGGAAGAGCCTTAATAACAATAGGTTCCGGATATTTATTAGGAGCCTGATTCTTAGCTAAAAATCCAACATTAGTAGTGAAGGTGATAGTGTTCCCGACACTACAATAGTGAGAATCATCCATCGATAGTGCATGAAGCTCACTGACTCTTCTAGCAGAAGAGAAAGCTAAGAGAAAAGCTGTCTTATACGACAAGAATTTGAAATCTACTGTCCCAAGAGGTTCAAATGGCTTTTCCTTAAGTTTAAGAAGAACCCAAGCTAAATTCCACTTAGGAATTAACCTAAGAGTTCTGGGTGTATTTATCGAGAAGTTTCTAACTAACTTAGATAAAGAGACATTAGATCCAATTTGTAAACTATCGTGATGTGCATAGGTATCAGATAACATAGACCTATAACCCTTAATAGTAACAGGCTGCAGTTTGATTTCGTCAAACAAGTATACTAGAAAGTTTGCAATGTCTGGTATGGAGGGATCAAAAATATCAACAGAATGATCCCTACAGCAACGACGAAAAACCTTCGACTTAGCCGCATAATTTAGCGAAGAGGAGGTCCTCCTACAGTTAGAAATCGCATCCACTGCTCGTCCTGTAAAGTGCTTGCCATGCAAGAAGGACCGCACAACGGAAAAACGTGAAGGTTGAGACCTTGCGGGTTGTGATGAAGTCGACGCGGTTTCCCCTGCGAAAGAAGATTCTCCCGTGGAGGAAGCTTTCGCGGTAGGTCCCACAACAGACACCTGAGTAGATTTATCCACGGTCTCTGTGGAGACAGAGATGCTACCAACAGAATCTTGCATTGAGATTGTTTTATCTTTAGCAATATCAACGGCGCTGGAGGATATGCATATCCTATCATTCAGTCCCATGAGATCGATAGAGCGTCTACTGCAAATGCTCTTGGATCCGGGCACGGTGACACATACGTCTGCAACTGATTGTTGAGATGTGTCACAAATAAGTCTATCAATGGCCGTTCCCACTGGTAGCAAATCTGATTGAATACTTGTTTGTTGAGAGTCCACTCCGACGGCAACAAGCGACCCTTCCGTGAAAGGGAGTCTGCTAGTACATTCAGACGACCCGGTATATGACAGACCGAAAGTAGAACCTGATGTTCTAGAGCAAACAGAAGGATTCTCTCCGTTAGATTGAATAACGGAACGGAATGAGTGCCTCCCTGGTTCCGTATATACGAAACTACTGTCGTATTGTCGGACAGAATTTGGACATGAGCTTTGTGAATAATGTCCATCCAATGACGTAACGCAAGCCAAATTGACATCATTTCCTTGATGTTTATGTGCTTGGTTAGGAACTGTGGATCCCAAAGACCCTGGCATCTCGAATCCGTTGGGATCAATGTTGCACCCCAACCTGTTTGACTGGCATCCGTTATAATGGTAAAACTCGGATCCAGCAACTGCAGCGGAACTCCCGAGTTAACCACTGAATGTTTGCCCAAGTCTGAATCTCTTGTTTCACTTGATCTGACAAGAGAACATCTATGTCGAGCGAATGAATCTTCACACTCCAATTCTGAATTAAGAAAATTTGGAGAGGACGAGTGCGCAACCGCCCCATCGGAATGAGATCCACGGCGGCTCCGCACAAACCTATCAGTCTCATAAACTCCCTCGCTGTGACTTTGTCTGCATGAAGACAATAGCGAGTGTAACAACTGACTAATTTCGCTCTGGTTAACGGCAGACGAACGAGATTGTTGTGCATCTCGAAGCTCATTCCCAGATGAGTGAATGACCTGGACGGCACCAGATCCGACTTCTCCTCGTTTATAACAAAACCGAGACGTCGGAGCAATAGAAGCAGATTCTGCACATCTTTCTGAAGCGTTAACTCGTTGCCGTACCTCTGAAGAATGTCGTCCAGGTAGGCCGTCGTTACCGCAGACGAATGAGCTCGGAAATACATCATTACCGAGTTCATTACCCGAGTGAAAGCCCAGGGTGCTAGGTTCAATCCGAAGCACATCGCCCGGAATTGATACACAACTCCTAGGACTGCAAAGCGTAGATACTTTCTGAATGTCGGATGTACCATGACATGAAAGTACGCATCCTTGAGATCTATGCTTGTAGCATAATCATTCACCCGAATACTCGCTCTGACTGACCGAATCGTCCCCATATAAAATTTTGGAGCGACGATCAGCTTGTTTATCCAGCTCAAATCTATGACTGGACGGAACGAGCCATCTGGTTTCGGAACCAGAAACAGATGGCTGTAGAATCCCGGTATTTCCTGGTCTTCTACGACCTCTACCGCGTTCTTCATTAAAAGAGACTGCACCTCCGATAAGATAGCTTCTCTTTTCTGCGGATTTGACGGAAGTTGAGTCCATTTTGGACTTCGAGTTAACGGAGGCTTTCGTTTGAAGGATATTCTTAGACCTTCCGAAATCACCCCTCTCACCCAAGGGTCGTCCGTAATCGACGCCCACTCTTCTGAAAAGCTCGACAACCTTCCACCAACCGGAACGCGATAGAGGTTGAAGCCATCACTTCCTGAACCTGCGAGGCCTGCGGGAGGAGTAACCAATTCCTCCACGACCCGCACCTCGTCCCGTCGACCTCGGGGCATCCGACCGATTGTCCCGGCCCGAAGGACGTCCCGCACGAGAGTCGCTGCCTTGACGGTCTCTTGAATAAGACCAAGAGGATGCACCGGAACCTCTATAGGAACCTTTCTTGGGCACATTAGACCCAGAAGTGCCTGTCTTATTCTTCTCTGTCGTATCCGACTTTTTGGAAGCGGATTTAAACAACAGAGAACCTGAAGCTTTCTTCGTAATTTTATCGTAGATTGCAGAAAGCTTGCCTTCGAATAGAAGTTCTCCGGAGACCGAAGCGACTCTGAGAGAGTTCTTCACCTTACTATCCACGCGTGTGGATGTAGCTAAGGCTGCGTCACGTCTAACCAACTCCAGGTTTGCCACTGAAAGGGTGGAGTTATACGTGGAATAAGCCACTGCCCTTGAAAGAAGTCTTAATGAGGATTGTATATCCTGGAATTCTTTCCCTTGAAGACGCAGTGATAACGCCTTTGTAAGGTGGTCTGCGTAAGATAAAGCGTCTAAACTGGCCCTGTTAGACGTGATTGTTGTATCCAACACCGCGGTTGGAACGGACATAGACGACGGTAACGACAATTCTTAGTCTTCCGCCTCGTCGTCAAGACGCAGAGGAACTCTCGGAATACCCTGTCCTGCCGTATCGAATTTATTCCTTGCATTAATGAAAGGCAGGTTAAGAGCATTGGAGGACAAGAAACCAGCTTTGCCTGTTTTGGAAGCAAGCTTGAATATAGCGTCGTTCAATAATTCAAATGTTCTTGTGACATTATTGGACTGAGACGGAAACTCAGGGACAATGTCTCTGAACCGCTCAAAGAATTCAGTGTCCAATGACGCTATTATTCTCTTGTCCGGAACCGCAGCAGTCTGGCCCGACGGAACAACGTGAGGAAGGAAGTGCCGGATAAAATCCACGGCAGCTTTATGTTGTTCCGAAAGGGATAGCTCCAAGTCATCCGTATCCCTTTCACCATCCAGTCGGACCTCACGATACTCCCGGTCGTCCGCACCCGATGCTTCGGCGGAGCGTACCGACCCAGCGCCGTCGGATAATTTCCGATCCGACACCGATTCTGTCGGCTGCTGGGATGCTGCGATAATTTGTGCTATCTGAGCAAGCACGTCCATCATCGAGGCCTGCGGAGTGGCGGTCTTTCGCTGCTTCGCCGTGGGAAGCTCCGCATCAACTGACTCCCGCATACTCTTCCTATGCGAACTTCCGGAGTCTACCGGCCTTGTGTCCCTGGCTACCGGATGGCGTGACCTGGTCGCCAAAGAATCCTTTATCGGCGAAGCTGGTAGAATCTCCGCGGTATAGCCCTTTCTCCACTAACAACATACACGGACACACGTTTCCAATGTTTGTCATCCCAATATTGACATATTGAACAGGAGTTAGTGCGAGTACACTGACTACAATTAATACAATGATCATGAAAGTCAGAGGAAGATTTCTTCCTATTACAATTTGAACAATGTCGTGTGCGCTGGTGAGAGGATGAGGAAGCCTGCGCAGTCTCGCGGACTGCCTAAACAACGGAGCGTCCCGAGCGACGGTCGTGTGCTCCGCTTGCGACACATTTTGTACCACAACATCAGGTCAAAAAATTTTAAAATTATTTAAATAATTATTGCAACACTTACGGATAATAATAATGTATCTTGTAGTGAGATAAACTACTCCAAAGGCAAAAAGTCCCCCTCAAAAGAGACTGTTGCCAATGTAAACAAGAAGTGTATAAACACCAGAAAACATGACTCCAGGCACTGACAATACTGGCCCGAAATCAGTTATCAAAATTACACACTATCTGATGCAAAACAGAGACTTCCAGAGAAGAATCTGCAGAACATCAGATGGTAGATGCAGAACACAACGTCTAAACACCCATGGGTGAAAACGTAAACATGGGGAAAATAACAGAATTCATTCTGTAACCAAGCTAATTCTCCCAAGAAATTTTAGGAGTAATCTTACTCAAAAATATGCCAAAAGAATGGGAGAATAGCAAGGGGGGACTTACAGGATAAGGAGAGAGGAAGCACTGAATAAGCAGTGCAACTTCAAAGTAAGAATGACAACAACAGGCCCATGCCTCGAAAATAGGCAACTTAACATAATTTTATAACAAAATTTTAAGTTACAGCCCTGATTATTTTCTGTCACTCCTTTTTCCTCTCCTCCTTCTCTATCCTCCTTAGAATCACCATTTCTCCAATATTTATGTGTCTGGCATCATTTAAACTGAGATTTACAAGCACAAAGATCAGTGAGATGTTAACTGATGAAGGGCCAAACAAAAAATGCTGATTGGCGCTAATTTCGGAACGTCCTTGACACTGTTCATGCGCAGTGGGGGCAAAGTATGGAGGTCCTTTAGGACATGATTTCTTTTGGTTTTAGATGCAAATTTTGGGGATTGGGGGGCAAAATTTGTGTTTGGACCTAGATTTTTTAGAGTTAGCACCAGCTAAGTCTGGGTCATTGGTACAGTATAAAAATATTATAAGTTACAGCCCTGAACATTTCCTGTCACTGTTTCTTCCTCTCATCCTTCTATTTCCTCCTTAGATCCACCATTTCTCTCATAATTATGCGTCTGGCATCATTTAAACTGAGATTTACAAGCACAAATATCAGTGAGATGTAATTGATGTGAGGGCCAAACAAAGAATGATATTTGTGCCAATTTCGAGACCTCCTTGACACTGCGCATGCGCAGTGGAGTAAAAGTATGGAGGGCCATATAGGACATGTAATTTTCAGTTTTTGATGCAAGTTTTGGGGATTGGGGGGTAAAATTTGTGTTTGGCCCTAAATATTTAAGAGTTAGCACCAGCTAAGTCTGGGTCATTGGTACAGTATAAAAATATTCATAAGTTAAAGATCACTGTGGCCTTGACCTTTAGCACAATTACCCTAAAATAAAGAGGATTCTTCCTCTCATTATACCCAACCCACATATCAAGTTTAGTTTTGATCGACCCAGCAGAATTTTATTTAAAGAGCAAAACAAACTCCTGGAAATTTTTCAAGCTCAAGGTCAACATGACCTTGACCTTTAAAGCAATAACCTCAAAATAAATAGGGTTCTTCCTCTCTTCATAGCCAACACACATCCAGTTTGGTTTCAATCGGCCTAGCAAAACTTCAATTAGAGAACCTCTACAGATGGATGGATGGATGGATGGATGGATGGATGGGTGGGTGGGTGATTGGGTTTTGGGTGGGTGGATGGATGGATGGATGGATGGATGGATGGATGGATGGATGGATGGATGGATGGATGGATGGATGGATGGATGGATGGAGCCATGGCTATATCCCCCCAACCCATGATAGGCATGGTAGAAGGTGTGGTAGTTAATACATTATATGCAATAAACATGACTCTGGTAACCAGTACAATTACAGTATTATGATAACAAAAGTGGTCTTTTTTGCAAACCGCACCAGCGCGGTCGGAATTTACAAAATTAAATATGGTGAAACCCACTTAATTGGATATCTCTTAATTAGATAACCCTGTTAATTGAATATAACTTCCAAACACAAACCATACCTTCAGTACACATTTGACCTGTTAATTGCATATGCATTACAGAGTAAACTCCTGTTAACTGATTAAAAATCTTGTAATATGTTGAGAAATTACCCTAAAACTCATTAAATTCCCCTTGTTTATAGACCTACTTGGCATCAGTACATCCTAATACAGAAATTTAATCTATTACATCTTATTTGACAGAGCTGCTGGAGCCCTGTCAAACAAGATGAAACAGAATAAATGCTCAGTTTAGACTCTAGAATACAGGAAAGTGACCAAATCTCTGTTAACTTAATACTCCTGTTAATTGAACTAGATGGTGTCATTTGTGTACAAAGCACACTATAGTATATCCCCGCGTTTGCATTCTTAATTATTGGTTAATGCTTGATATGGGATGTCCCGCATTGTGACCTTGGGCAAGGCACTTTATCCCAGTTGCCTACACGAGGGCACGATGACCCCGTCTACCAAGGCATACTGCTCGTCGATGGTGCACATGTCTTCAACTGCTGTAACCCTGCTTGAGCGGAGCTTGAAGAGAGTTAGAATGTTGCGGAGCTGACAGTTGCTCGTTGATGCTCGGTGGTTCTCTCCAGGTACTCCAGCTTCCTCCACCTGGAAAACTGTCACGGTCACGATTAGCCATTGTGCAAAAGTATGTGACCTTAAACACCAATAAATAAATAATGCTTGATACAGACAGAAATGAAAAAGAATTATATGGCACATTAAATCGATAAACAACATTATTAACAATATTATTTAACAATATTAAAACCCTCAGAGAGCCTTTTGCGGGAAACTGATTCTCTAATGACAAATGTGTCGCTACGGGTGCCACATGGTGCCGAATAAAAAATTTGAAATCTTTATACACATCTGGAGGCCCTACCTTAACATGTGAACACACTGTGAACATTTCAATATAAAACTCCCAGGAGCCTTTTGCGGCAAACCGATTGTCTAATGACAAAACTGGCACAATGGGAGCTACATGGGGCCAGGTCAAAAATTCAAAACCTTTATGCACAACTAGAAACCCTATCTGAACATATGAACACACTTTAAATGTTTTGAATTAAAACCCCTAGGAGCTTTTGCCAGAAACTGATTCTCTAATGACAAAAGTGGTGTTACGGGTGCCACATGGGGGCTGTATCAAAAATCTGAAACCTTTATGCACATCTAGACACCGTACCAGAACATATGAACAACATTTCAACATTTCGAATTAAAATCCATGGCAGCTTTTGCCGGAAACAAGATTCTTTAACTACAAAAGTGGCGCTATGGGCAGCACATGGGGCCAAATTAAAAATTCAAAACTTTTATGCACATCTCGACATCCTACTGGAACATATGAACACACTTTCAACATTTCAAATTAAAACTCCTAGGAGCCTTTTGCCAGAAACCGATTCTGTAATGACAAAAGTGGCGCTATCGGTGCCACACGGGGCTGAATGAAAAATCCAAAACCTTTATGCACATCTAGAGACCCTACTGAAACATATGAACACACTTTCAATGTTTCTAATTAAAATCCCTAGGATCCTTCCTCCGGAAACCAATTCTCTAATGACATAAGTGGTGCTATGGACACCACATGGGCCAAATCAAAAATCTGAATCCTTTATGCACATCTAGACACCCTACCAGAACATATGAATAACATTTCAACATTTTGAATTAAAACCCTAGGAGCTTTCCACCTGAAACTGATTTTCTAACAATAAAAGTGGTTCCACTAGAACCACTTGGGGTCAAATCAACCTTTATGGACATCTACATATGCTACTGGAACACCTTCGCATAGTTGAAAGGTTTTGAATTAAATGCCCAAGAAGCCTCACAATGAAAACCGATTTTCTAACAATAACATTAAAAGTGGTTCCACTGGAACCACTCGGGGTCAAATCAAATTTCTGAAACCTTTATGCACATCTTCTGATGCTACCTGAACATCTGAGCATAGTTTAAATGTTTCGAATTACATACTCTCGGTGATATGAAGTTCGGATGTATGGACCAGATGGGATGGACGGGACAGATGAGAGGGACGGGACAGATGAGAGGGACGGAGATCACAACAATATCCCGCTTTTTTAAAACTAGAGGCTCTAAAGAGCCTGTAATCGCTCACCTGGAACTACATATAAAATGTGATTTCCCATAGGCTTTCCATGGTAACTATGAGCTGCAATTGTGGACATGTTTGCAACATTACATCAGCATTACATGAGGATCACTGGTAGGTGTCCCAGTCCTCAATCATGTGAAGTTTCAAAACATTTGACTTTGTTGTTTCAGAGGGGAAAATTTTTGCAAAATCCATTAGTCAGAATCAGATAATGTCTCTGGTGGCCATATTTTCCAACCAACAGGAACAAAAAGGATTGTTTGTAGAGGGCCTCCTATAGACATTCCTGCAAAGTTTGGTTCACGTCGGCTCAGCAGTTCCAGAGAAGAAGATGAAAATGTGATTTCCCATAGAGTTTCTATGGTAACGATAAGCTGAAATTGTGGCCATGTTTGCAACACGATCAACATTAAATGAGGATCGTTGGTAGAGGGTGACCCAGTCATCAACCAAGCAAAGTTTCAAAACATTTGGCCCTGTGGTTTCAAAGGAGAAGATTTTTCAAAATCCACCAATTGGATTCAAACAAGAAGGACGCCAATGCCCTATATAGCTCACCAACATTCCTCTTTGATAGTAACTTTGGCAAGCACAAGAACTGTATCAAACATGCTCATAACATGCGACAAAGCTGACCTAAACACAGCCTCTTAAAAGTAAAACACAGAAACTGACATAAACACTAAGTTAAACATGAAATTCTGAGCTAAACAGAAAACTAAACGCAACTAAAACTGTCAAGAAAAATGTTTAACATGAAGAGTATGAGGGGTTAATCATGGAACAATGATACTGAGGAACATGTATGATGAATATAAGTGCCATGGGAAGAGAAGGAGCACAGCAGCTGACCTAAACACTTAGTTAAACATGAAATTCTGACCTAAACAGAAAACTAAACACAACGAAAAAATGTCAAGAAAAATGTTTAAAATGCAGCATATGAGAGGTTAATCATGGAACAATGATACTGAGGAACATGTATGATGAATATAAGTGCCATGGGAAGAGAAGGAGCACAGCAGCTGACCTAAACACTTAGTTAAACATGAAATTCTGAGCTAAACAGAAAAACTAAACGCAACTAAAAATGTCAAGAAAAATGTTTAAAATGCAGGGTATGAGGGGTTAAATCATGGTAGAATGATAATCATCATATAGTAGCATTATAACGGCCATGATACAGGGTGAGTAAGTGACCTAAACAGAAGCTTTAACATTATTGGACACGTACGCCGACGCAGACGCCGACCGATCCAGCCATGCCATAAGCTCACACAACTAAAGTTGGTGAGCTAAAAATGCTTCTGGCAGCCATGTTTTTCAATGCACGGTAACAAAAATGAGGAGCATTTGTAGAAGACTTCCCATAGACTATCCCTGCCAGGTTTGGTTCACGTCGGCTCAGAAGTTCCAGAGAAGAAAATGAAATTGTGATTTCCCACAGGGTTTCTATAGTAACTATAAGCCGCAATTGTGACAATGTTTACAACCCAATCAACATTAAATGAGGATCCTTGGTAGAGGGGGTCCCAGTCATCAACCATGCAAAGTTTCAAAACATTTGTCCCTGTGGTTTCAGAGGAGAAGATTTTTGAAAATCCACCAATCAGAATCAAAGAATGCCTCTGGCGGCCATGTTTTTCAACCCACGGGAACAAAATGAGGATCGTTTGTAGAGGGCTTCCCATAGACCATTCCTGCCAAGTTTGGTTCACAATGGCTCAGTAGTTCCAGAGAAGAAGATGAAAATGTGATTTCCCAGAGGGTTTCTATAGTAATTATAAGCCACAATTGTGACCATGTTTACAACCCGTTCAACATTAAATGAAGATCGTTGGTAGAGGGGGTCCTAATCATCATTTATGAGAAGTATCAAAACATTTGGCCTGGCAGTTTCAGAGGAGAAGATTTTTGAAAATCCACCAACCAGAATCAAAGAATGCCTCTGACAGCCATGTTTTTCAACCCAAGTGAACAAAATGAGGATCGTTTGTAGAAGACCTTCCATAGACCATTCCTACCAAGTCTGGTTCACGTCAGCTCAGTAGTTCAAGAGAAGAAGATGAAAATGTGATTTCCCATAGGGTTTCTATAGTAACTATAGGCCGCAATGAAGATCGTTTGCAGAGGACCTCCCATAGATACATTCCTGCCAAGTTTGGTTCACAACGGCTCAGCGGTTACAGAGAAGAAGATGAAAATGTGAAAAGTTTATGGATGACAGATGCCAAGTGATGAGAAAAGCTCACATGGCCTTTTAGGCGGGGTGAGCTAAAAATGCGGGGTTAATAATTCTCACTGGTAAAGTGGCTATTCAGTTAATAGGGTTCCACTCTATTGCAAAATCAATACCACATCGAGAAAAACAAGTTAATTATATGCCTATTATGTTTCCTTCAGTTTCATATTTACAAATCCATATGGAACAAAGGTGCCATACAGATTTCCATTGACAGACTACTTTTCCACCTGACATCATGGATCCATCAAAAAACTACACTCCACCCATTTTGGTATTGACTGATCAAAACATCTCATTCTGACCAAGATCAATTTGGAAGCTGCAGTGACAGCCAATAAATCAAATGTCAATTGGAAAATTGTTCAAATCCACCAAAATTAAATTTATTCTATAAACAGGGAGTGATTTTATAAACACTCAAGTTTTGACTCTAAAGCAAATATCTCTCAGATAGCGGCAGTCAATTTCTTAAAAATACAAACAAATAACCTATTTGAACACAATATTTATTTCATTTTTCGGTTTACATATTGACATCAGAACTATGTGATTTTTTAATTCATAAATTAATGGATTCTATGTCACAAATGTGTGAATGGATTCATCAATACGGCACTCATACCGTCGTAGAAGGATAGAACTCTTGCTATCACCTCGCATTCTACCCTTCCGTGCTGTCACATGTGCGGAATTGACGAATGCATTCACACAACATGATGTTCTGTGTATGTATAATTATCATATAACTAATATTTATTCTGAAGAATGGTAGAGTGCTTCTTTTCCACACTTTACCTTACACAACCAGACACAGTATTTTGTTCCTAAATAACTTAACCCCTTTCACAGTCACTTAGGTCAAAATATCAAAATTTTAACATGCAAATTTTCCCATAATGCAAGCATGGAACTTTACAAATTCAATCTAATTTGACATAACTCACCGAATTCTGTCAAACAAGATTGAATTGGTTAAATTTTTAGTTATTTTACATGAAAAAATTTCTGCTTCAAATTTTTGCATTTTGACTTCAATGTGCAGGGGATTGGCCTTTTCCTTTTTTTACTTTCAAATCATAGTGTTCCAATGAGGGGAATAAGTTATGTTTTGAAAGCAAATACGGTGATTTCTGTATTGGCCTAAAGCACCCGGTGAATTTGGCTACTTCATCAAGCAAAGGTTTAACCCTTTACCAAACAAACTGGCTGTATACACCCGCATAATATGCAAATTCAGCAGTTGAAAAAATATTCATTTTCAGAAAATTACAACAAAACTATATCATGTGACCCCTTCATTGGAACGAGTTCGTCGAGCTCATTCCAATGAGGGTGTCACATGAATATGGTTTTGAAAAAATATTTTGAAAATTTTGAAAAAACAATATTTAAAATCATAAATTTTGATATCGTCTGCACAGGGTAATGGTTAAACTTAATAATCACATTCACCATCTCACTCTGGAGGGCACAATTAGCTTGTACAAAAATGGTAGTAAGCCAAACTTTAAGAAAATATGTTTACACATTGTTTGGCAAACTGAACCATTTTCTGTGGTAAAGGGTTAAGTTCTATTCACAACACCTGTTCTTTTCTTGTAATATCAATAAATATTCTTCATAATCTGGGTGGATTTCTTCCTTAACTACTGGTACCTATATACAAAAACAAACAATATAAAAATGTAAAAAACTATGTGCTGCTACAAACATACACAGAAATAGTGAACGACAATTATAGAATTCAAGTAAAATTCAAGTAAACACTTAACTCTTTACCTAATTTGAACAGACAATACTTGCCACTGTAATCATGAAGAATTGAAAATTTTCATTTTTCAACCTCAAAAAAAGGTCTCATGACCCTTACTTGAATGATCTTACTGAGTTCATTTCACTGAAGGGCCATAAACTATGTATTTGAAAACAAGAGGCCCCACAGGGTCTGAGGCGCTTACCCTGAAAAGAACACGATATAAACAGAGTCCAAGAATGAGTCTACATTAAGCATAGGATACACTGTCAATCCTTGAGCCCCTCAGGAGTGACAAAAATAGTCTGAGCATCATGCCTTTTCTTGATTTGACCATAATGTAAAATGTGGGGCTCCCCCTATGAAGCCCTTGATACAACCTACGTGGATTAATCTTAGTTACATACCTCTAGAGGGTACTGAATACAAAATTTCTAATTTTTCAGCAACATGACCAATTCCAAAAATTTCCTCATATTGCACTAAGTTAAAATTTGGGCTACCATAGGAAGCCTAAATATTAACCTACACCTCAATTTTAACAAACTTGAATCTGATCCCCCCCCCTCCCCCCCCCTCTCCCCCCTAGAGATATTGTATACCAAATATGAAAGCATTCTGACTGGTGGATCTGAAGAAGAAGATTTTCAAACAAATTTCCTCATATTGCACTAAGTTAAAATTCGGGCTACCATAGGGAGCCCAAATATTATCCCAGGGAACCAATTTGAACAAACTTGAATCTGACTCCCCTGGAGATGTTGTAAACCAAATATGAAAGGATTCTGACAGGTGAATCTGAAGAAGAAGATTTTTGAAGAAATTCCCTCATATTGTAGTAAGTTAAATTTCAGGTTCCCATACAGAGCCCAAATATTAACCCAGGCACTCGAATTGAACCAACTTGAATCCAACCAGCCCTCCCCACCCCCCCCCCCCCCAAACCCCCTGCCTAAAGATGTTGTACACCAAATGTTAGAAGTAAATGAAAGTGTCAATGACACCGTGTAGCTCAACTTTGAATATGACAGGAATTAGTATTTGCTGTGACCAGGTCAACAATAATGAATAGGACAGGGATCAGTATTTGTTGTGACCAAGTCAACAATAATGAATAAGAGAAAAAGAGTAATTCGCATAATATATGCACAAGAAAAAAAAACGTAATATATGTGATGTATTCCATGTTACTAAATATTCGTACAAAAATTTATCCATATCAGATCTTTCATATGGAAGTTCTGTACAAAAAACTGATTGCACCTAATTTCGGTACAAAATGGAAACAAGTGGCCATCTTGAATTTTGAACCGGACCCCAAAACACTTGTTCTCGTCCCACGGTGATAACAAAGATATCCAAGAAGTTTCGTAAAGATCGGTTCATAAATACGGCCGTATTGACATTTGCAGTTACAGTGCTGAAAGTAACACTAAATAGATCAAAGTTAATCTAATTGGCATAATTTATGCACGAGAAAAAAACCTGTATTATATGTGATGTATCCCATGGTACTAAACATTCTCACAAAAAATTATTCAAATCAGCGCTTTCATCTGGAGGTTCTGCGCAAAAATCTGATTGCACCTAATTTTGTACAAAATGGCTGCCAGTGGCCATCTTGAATTTCAGACGGGACCCCAAAACACTCGTTCTCGTCCCACGGTGATAACAAGGATACCCAAGAAGTTTCGTAAAGATCGGTTCAAAAATACGGCCTCTAGCCTGGGCCGTGTTGACGGTGCGATGGACAGACAGACGGACGTCGGGCCATGACAATACCTCAAAGTTGGCTTTGCCAAAGTTGACCTAAAAATGAAAAAATCAGATGTTTCAGAAAAATAATTTGTACTGTTGGCTCAACTTGTGTTAGGTAAAGGGTTAAAGATGCAGTACATAAAATATTGTTGGGCTATAGGAGTCAATTTTATTTTTTTTTGCATGTAATAACTCCCAATCCTTCAAAATGGATTTTGGGAATAATTGCCTAAACTGGAGTTATCGGTCGGAAATCAATTGTTGATATAGGTAGGGAGGGAGGGACGGACGGATGGACCATTTACATAATATAATCGTTTTTTTACAAATGGCCGTACAAAAAAAGTAATATCAAGTTTGAAGAGAATGGTATAATCAGAACTGGATTTGTCTTCTGGATAACATGGGGAGGAGGGAGGGGTGGACTGATTCCACCCATCTCCCCCGAAGTTTTGGAGACAGCATCAAAGTCCCTCACTCCCATTTCCTTCCAATCTGTATTACTTTTGTAAAACAACAGAAGTATGTTGCAGAAGGTATTTCTTTATATTTCAATGTTGCAGAAGGCATTTCTTTATATTTCAAACTCCCAATCCTTCAAAATGCATTTTGGGAATAATTGCCTAAACTGGTGTCATCAGTCGGAAACCAATTGTTGATGGAGGGGCAGACGGACGGATGGACAGACGGACAGATGGATGGACGGACCATTTACATAATATGACCGTTTTTTACAAATGGGCGTACAAAAAAGTAATATCAAATTTGAAGAGAATTGTATAATCAGAACTGGATTTATATTCTGGATAACATGGGGAGGAGGGAGGATTGATTCCACCCATCTCCCCCGAAGTTTTGGAGACAGCATCAAAGTCCCTCACTCCCATTTTCTTCCAATCTGTATTACTTTTGTAAAACAACAGAAGTATGTTGCAGAAGGCATTTCTTTATATTTCAAATTGTGAAGCTCAGGTAATGAGAAAAAAAGCTGCATACAAGTAAAAGAAATCAGGTCTGTAAATGCAACTGTTCAAAGTTGTATTGATTATGCAAGAACAAAGTGGGGGTTACAGGAGTCATTTTTTTTTCTTTTTTTCTGCATGTAGTCACTCTAAATCCTTCAAAATGCATTTTGGACCCAAGAAAAAAAGTGCCTAATGGTGTTGGGGGGGGGGGGGGGGGGGGGTATGGGTATGGAGTTAAAAAAAATTCTGCATGTATTCACTCTAAATACTTCAAAATGCATTTTGGAGCAAAGAAAAAAAAAATGCCTAATAGGAGCAGGGGTGAGGAGCAGGGCAATAACTTCAACATTGGATAATTGTGGTCATCAAACTTGACATATACATTGCTGCTGTAGAGACATATACTGTAAAGAATTGAAATCTGTGAACTATTGTTCGAGTTATGCCATAAAGAAAGTTTAGACAGATGGATGGACGTTCTTACAAATGGCTACTTATGTGGCCATTTTATGGACATGTTAGGTGGCTAACCTAAAACACGTGTCCAACATAATAAAACAAGTTTTTGGGGGGAAAATTTGGGGGGGGGGGGGGGGTCAGCTAACCCTAACCCTACCCTTTACTGACCCTAACCCTACCCACCCTTAACCCTAAGCTAACCCTAACCCTAAACTAACCCTAGCCACATTACTCTAACACCCCTTCACTGACCCCCACCCCACCCCACTCCAGAATGCCCTAACCCAAATCTACATTTATCCAAACCCCCACCCCCCCCAACCACCCCCACCCCCGGCAATAAGAGATTCTGTTACGTGGCTTGCCAAGTTTAGACTTTAACCACATAAGTATCCTGTTTTACTAACTCGTAGCCACATAAGTAGTCATTTGTGTGTGCGGACAGACAGACTGACGGACAGACTGACGAATGGAGCTCTATGTTATATCCCTCTCTTGTGGGGGGATAAAAAGTAAAGTATGTGGTAGAAGCCTAATTTGAAATTTAGAGACACTAAATTCGAAAACAGCTTTGAAAAGGGTTAAATTAATGCCAATATTATTTGACACTACTTTAATTTAACCAAAAACTTTAACCTAGAAGTTGAAAGTTAAATTGCCATACAAAAAAGGGTCAAATATTTCTCAAAATAACACGAAACATGAGAATGATACAATCAATAGAAATTAATATTAATTTAAAAGACAAAAAAACTTTAACCTTCACTAAAAAACTTTAACTACAAACTTCAACCAAAACTCTAAATGTTAACAGATGGACAGACAGACGGACAGATTGACAAACCTCATGACTATACCCGACTGTAAACAGTCGGGCTAAAAATGAATGGTAGTTTTTTGTGAATTGTACTGCCAGATTCAGATGTTATGTTAGGTAGACAGTTAACATAATGCTATTAATACATGAGTATAACTCTGCTTCAATACTGAATTAATTCAGAGGTATCAGTTGAGGCCAGCATATTTTTAATGTGTACTACTATCACACAGCAGTGGATCACTCGACATAAAAATAAGGGGCACAATGGGACCTGAGGCACCCACCAGATAGTGTTATTTAAAGCGGGAGGGGGGGGGGGTCACAAAAAATGCCAGGATACAAGGTCCTGGTGGGTGGGTGGGTGGGTGGGTGGGTCCGAGCCTGCAGTTTTTGTCGGTGTCATGCAATTTTTTTGCCAAATATCATTTTACAGACAAGTAATTACAATCAAAGTGAAGTCAAGTGCTTAGATTCATAACTTAGAACAGAATAGAGCATTGATAATGTATTGGGGGCTCCATGTCAGAATTTTTTCCCCATGTTTTACACTTCATTAGGGGGTGGGTCCTGTTCTGGGTCTGGCAAAAAATTTGCAAAACAAAAAAGTGATTCCCAGCTATTTGGTCATGATTTTCACTCCTTTATATTTCTACTAACGCAGTCTGCCTCTTATCAGTGCTTTGTAGCTCCTATTATTTGATTCTTCTGTAAGCCTCGGGGTGCCTCATGCCATTGGTCTAGTGTGCTTCCATGTATGGAATAATTGGAAAGATTGATAGAATAAAAATCTTCATTGTGGAAAACGTGTATAATTTCAAGGTAAATATGATTCTAGTGACACTAACATAAAAAAATATATAAGAGGCAATTCATCTCAGACAAGCCACCCTGGCATGGGTCAAAGAACTTCAGTATTTGGTCTCTCTCAGACCAGCTGTACAAACTAAACATTTAACCGAAAAGTTATGAAATGAAAAACAACTATTTCTTGTGGACAGTTGAAGATATCCAGGTGGGAACAATATATTTTGGGCAGGGCTTCGTGGTGGTGGGATTTGACTGGTGTCTGAACAGCATAGACATGTTGTACATCGGGGTAAGGGTTGTGTTGCTTGGAACATGAATGGGTGTACATCTGCAATTCAGTTGGTGGAGGCAGGTTCCAGTGGTTACCTGGGGGTCTGATGCTGCATTACTGTTGTGGCTTTATATGCAGAGAGATTGTTTTGGGGCCATCTGTGGCTAGGGATGCCTTGGATGCCCAAGAGCAGGGCTGGGATATCGGACAAGTTGGTTTGCGGCACCTTTTATGTTTGGGACAAGTATTTATTTTTTTTGATTTAGGTAATTTGAATACTTCGTTAAAGAGATTTCATAAATTGGGGGGTGGGTCCCCAATTGTCTTTGAGGAAAAACTGTGCGGGAGGGGTGGGTGTCCAAGACATGATTGTCAAAAATTTGCATTCTGGGGGTGGTGGGTCCCAAAAATTGAAAATGTAAAAATGTCCACCTTGTATCCGTAATTTTTCGTCTGACCCCCCCCCTCCCCCCCCCCCCCCTGTTTAAAGAAGGATTTAATTTCCATCTGTGGCCAGTTCACACTATAGTAGAATGAAGTCATGTAATTACTCATAACACTGTTGTCCAAGTGAGATTATTTTTCTCGTATTGAGATACTAGACGCAAATAATGCCTAGATTTCCAGTAATGCAAAACTAGGGAGCCCAAATATCAACCTATGGATTTAACTTGAACAAACCTGAACTGAACTTGAACTGACTCAACCATCAGGATTCTGACTATTGGATCTGAAGAGGGAGATTTTTAAAGATTAATTCTCATCTTGGATTACATTAAACTTTGGGCTCCAAGAGGGCGCACAAATATTAACCCAATGACTTGATTTTAACAAACTTGAATCTGACTCCTCTTAGAATGGTGCGTATCATATATCAAAAGATTCTGACTGGGGGTTCTGGAGAAGAAGGTTTCTACAGAATATTCCTCATATTGCACCAAGTTACAATTTGGGCTCCCTTAGGGGCCCAAATATTAACCCAGGGACTTGCAAGGGTCGATTTAAATTTCAAAAATTGAATAGCAGACTAGTCTACTATTTATTTATTGATTTATTTATTGGTGTTTAAAGTCACATATTTTTGCACAATGGCTAATCATGACCACAACATGAGTATAAACTCAAGACCAGGGGTGAGCATTAATAAGCCATGTTGCCCATTTTAGAGAGGGTTTGCACCTCCCAAGCATTGGTGACTGGGTCATATTTTACCAGTAAAACAGAGCCTGTTTCCCGCTGTGAACAGGCACTGCTTCTCTTCCCGGGGAGTCTAGTTTACTAACTTGGATAAATTTTGATTAGCATTTCTTATTATTTATGTTTGTCATGTGAAATTGATTAGCTATAGTTGAAAAGTGATTCAAAAATTGCTATGCTAATCCAATTAAATCGAACCCTATGGACTTGATTTAAACAAATTTGAATCTGATCTCCATAGGATGCAGTATACCAAATATCAAAAGATTCTGACTTGTGGTTCTGGAGAAGAAAATGCTTAAAGAAAATTCTCCATATTGAACTGCGTAAATATCAGGATCCAATATTGAGCCCAACTATCAACTCCAGGACTTGATTTGAATAAACTTGAATCTGACCTCCTTACGGATGCTCTATACCAAATATCACAATATATTTTCACTGGTGGATCTGAAGAAGAAGAATTTGAAAGATTCTTCCTTATACTATACTAATTTAAAATTTGTGCCCCCATGGGGAGCCCAAATATTAATTGGGGGACTTGATTTGAACAAACTTAAATTTGCCCCCATCCCCAAAGGATGTTGCATATCCAAAAGTAAAAGATTTTGACTAGTGATTCTGGAGAAGATGGTTTTTAAAGATTATTCCTCATACTGCCGTATGTTAAAGTTCAGACTCCCACAGGGAACCCAACTATCAACCCAAGGACTTGATTTGAACAAATCTGAATCCGACCTCTCTAAGGATGTTGTATACCAAATATCAAAAGATTTCAATTAGTGGTTCTGAGAAGAAGATTTTTAAAGATTATTCCCCATACTGCACTAAGTTAAAATTAAGCCTCCAGTGGAAAGCCCAAATTTTAGCCGAGGGACTTGATTTGGACAAAATTTAATCTGACCCATTTAAGGATGCTGTATACTATATATCAATGGATTCTGACTAGTGATTCTGGAGAAGATCTTCAGATCAGGGGTTTGTGATAAGAAGATTTTTTAAAGAATATTCCTCATATTGCACTTAGTTAAAATTTGGGCTCCCACATAGAGCTTGATTTGAACAAATTTGTATCTGATCCCTGTAAGGATTCTGTACCATATATCAAAAGAATCTGAATAGTGCTTCTGGAGAAGAAGAGTTTTAAAGATTATTCCTCGCATCACCCCCAAAAGGATGCTGTACACCAAACATCAAAAGATTCTGACTGGTGAATCTAATACAGACTTTTAAAGAGTACTACCCATATTGTACAAAGTTAAAATTCCGACTCCCAAAGAGAGCTCAGTTAATAACTGATGGACTTCATCTGAACAAACTTGAATCTGACCCATATAAGCATTCTGTACCTCATATATTAGTGTTGGGTGGTATTTCAGTATATCGATTATAATAGGAACAATTTTCAAAACCATAACCGATACCGGCAAATTAAAACATAATCACTATACTGAAAAGTTGGTTTTACCCCAGTATTCAAATTTCAACTAGCTTATTATGAATTACAGGAAGTTATTTGACTTCACTGGTGTGGATTACCATTGGTTTAAATTTGAGTCTCTTCCCTTTTCCCAA
Source organism: Pictodentalium vernedei (assembly GCA_031216915.1). Classification (NCBI taxonomy): domain Eukaryota; kingdom Metazoa; phylum Mollusca; class Scaphopoda; order Dentaliida; family Dentaliidae; genus Pictodentalium; species Pictodentalium vernedei. The sequence continues at coordinate 331,997,652 of CM062297.1, read as the reverse complement.
CCCTGTCTGCCCTTGCACACCATGGAACGTTTCTTTATTACTTTTCTTTCCCATCTTTTGAAGCGGTTGGTCACAAAAGCAACCACTATTACAAAAGCAACTGAATATTGTTTACCTAAATTTGAAACAAGTTGAGAAGAGAAGACACAGGTATTACAGTATGCATGCACAGTTGGTCACATTGGACATTTTGACCAATGGCATTCCTGCTATTTAAAACCTGCAAATTTCCTGGGAAATGCCAAGAGTTTCCCTATATTTTCCACTTGTACTTCGAACTGATTGGCTGTTTGTCATGATAGCATCTTGCATTCAAAATAGTGTGCTCCAAAGTGTTTGATACAGGATGTACATAAGGCACTTTCTTGTTTTTAAATAAAACAAAAGCAAGTCATTTGTGCTTCCTTTGCCAAGATAGACATGATGATACCTAACTGGTAGAGTGTTAATTTATTTTTTGGGCCTCAAAAGTTGTTGACCTGTCTTTGCCTTGTTACAATTTATGGGAGAAAGCCCTTTCCCATAAATTGTTCCAAGGCAAAACTTCAAACACTAAGTAATTCCACTTCAAAGACAATATGAAGTACATCAACTGAATATGACGTGTTTAAGTTGGGTTACCCACACTTTAGATTAAAGTCCAAATATGTGCTTCCAGCACTCTACCAGTTAACCATACCATTACCACAATGATTTAAAAAGGCAATTTAAGTGTTGAGGAATGCTAATTTTAACATTTCTCGTGATTAAATGAGGTGTGTGAACATACACTTCAGAATCTGAGTACTGCTGTGAAGATAATGTTAGGAAGACTCCAATAAGTCTGTTTCATTCCAAAGTCGGGAATTCCACCTGAAATATCAATTGCAATCATGAACAAAACCTCTGCTAATTAATTGCCATTTTGGGTGAAACTATTAGCAGATGTTTTGGTCTTTCAGGCAGGCATTTTTGGAAAAGTTCCAAGCAGACCTTTCATCCTACACATTGTTTCGCACATCACAGTAAAAAAATAATTGGTATAATTGTGTACCGTGGTATCATTTTCTGAATATTAAGGTATTTAATTATTCCAATACTGCCCATTGCTACCATTAAAGATTCTAGCTAGTGGTTCTGGAGAAGAGTTTTAAAAATTATTATCGGACTAAGTTAAAATTTGGGTTCCAAAAGGGAGTCCAAATATTAACCAAGGGACTTTGTTAGAACCAACTAATTTGACTCCCCTGAGGATGGTGTATGCCATATATCAAAAGATTCTGATTGGGGGTTTGTGAGAAAATTTTTAAAGAATATTCAATATATTGCACAAAGTTAAAATTTGGGCTCACTGAAAACACAAATATTAACCAAGGTTCTTGATTTGAATAAACTTGAATCTGAACTCTGTAATGATGCTGTATACCAAATATCGAAAGATTCTGACTGGTGGATCTGAAGATTAAAGATTATTCCCCACATTATACTAAATTAAAATTTGGGCCCCCATAGAAAGCTCAAATATTAGCCTAGAGACTTCATTTGAACAAACTTGAATCTGAGACCCTGTAAGGATGCTGTATACCATATATCAAAAGACTCTGACTAGTGATTTTGGAGAAGAAGAGTTTTAAAGATTATTCCTCATATTGACTAAGTTAAAATTCTGACTCCAATAGGGAGCCCAAATATTAACCCAGGGACTTAATTTTTACAATTTTGAATCCGACTCCCTAACAGTGGTGTATATTATATATTACCAGATTCTGAATGGGGGTTTGTAAGATTTTGAAAAAATATATCTCATATTGCATCAAGTTCAACTTCAGACTCCAATGGGGAGGCCAAATATTAATAAAAAAAAAAGTGACCTGATTTTAACAAAACTTGAATTTCACCCTGTAAGGATGCTGTACACCAAACATTACAAGATTCTGAATGGGGTTTTGTGAGAAGATTTTAAAAAATATTTCTCATCTTGCATAAAGTTAAAATTCAGGCTCCAATTGGGATCTAACCCCTGTAAGGATTCTGAAATATATATCAAAAGAATCTGAATAGTGGTTCTGGAGAAGAAGTGTTTTAAAGATTATTCCTTGTACTGAATTTAATTAAAATTCGTACTCCAATAATCGGGAGCCCAAATATTAACTCACGGACTTGGTTTGAACAAACTTAGCTCTGACCTCCCTAAGGATGCTGTATAACAAATATTAAAAGATTAAGAATATTTTTAAAAAGATTATTCCTCATACAGCACTAAGTTAAAATTCAGGCCCCCATAACAAGCCCAAATATGAAATGAGGGACTTGATTTGTATAAACTTAAATCTGCCCCCGGTACCGTTGTTGTATACCAAATATCAAAAGATTCTGACTGGTGGTTCTGGAGAAGAGGGTTCTTTAAAGAGTACGTCTCCTATTGCACCAAGTTAAAATTTGGGCTCCTGTATCGGGTCCAAATATGACCCAAGGGCCTAACTTTAACAAACTTGTATCCCCCCCTCCCCTCCCTTATGAATGCTGAATATCAAATATCAGAAGATTCTGATCCATGGTTCTGAAGAAGATTTTTAAAATGTTTGCAAATATCCCAACTCAGGAGTTTTTCGAGATGTCGCTGTTGATGGATGGATGGATGGACAAAGCAGTCTTTTTATAACATGTGCAGGAACAGCTTGTCACAAGGATCCCTCATACCAAATTTCATTAATTTCCATCCACTCATTGCTGCACACAGAAAAAAAAAAAAAAAAATTGACAAAGTAAAGACTGTAACTTTGGTGAAAAATATGCAGTCAACTTTTTTATAACATGTGCAGGAGCAGCTTGTCATGAGCATCCCTCAAACCAAATTTCATTGAAATCTATCTGTGCACTGGTAAGATATCGTTGTGTGTGGGAAAAAAATCATGAAAAATTGACAAAGTAAGAATTGTAGTTCTGGTGAAAAATATACGGACAACTTTTTTAAAACATGTGCAGGAGTGGCTTGTCACAAGAATCCCTCATATCAAATTTCATTGAAATCCATCCACTCTCTGCTGAGATATTGCTGCAGACGGATGGATGCTCGAATAGAGAGCCCAAATACTAATGCAGGGACCAGATTTGAACAAACTTGAATCCGACCCCCCTAGAGATGTTGTATTCCAAACATGAAAGCATTCTGACTGGTGGATCTGAAGAAGAAGTTTTTTAAAGAAATTTCCTCATATTTCAGTAAGTTAAAATTTGGGCTTCTACAGGGAGCCCAATTATTAACCCAGGGACTGGATTTGAACAAACCTGAATCTGACCCCCCTACAGATGTTGTATACCAAACATGAAAGGATTCTGACTGGTGGTTCCGAAGAAGAAGACTTATAAAGAAATTTCCTCAAATTGCACCAAGTTAAACTCTGGGCTCCAATAGAGAGCCCAAATACTAACTCAGGGACCCGATTTGAACAAACGTGAATCCGACCCCCTAGAGATGTTGTATACCAAATATGAAAGCATTCTGACTGGTGGATCTGCAGAAGATTTTTAAAGAAATTTTCTCATATTGCACCGAGTTAAAATTCAGGCTCCCATAGGGAACCCAAATATCAACCAAGAAACTCGATTTGAACTAACTTGAATCTGGCCCCCCTAGAGATGATGTATACCAAATATGAGAGGATTCTGACTTGTGAATCTGAAAAAGATTTTTAAAGAATATTCCATGCATTGCAAAAAGTTAAAATTTAGGTTTCCATAGGGAGCCCAAATATTAACCCTGCAACTCAATTTGAACAAACTTGAATCTGACCCCCCTATAGATGTTGCATTCCAAACATGAAAAGATTCTGAGTGGCCGATCTGAAGAAGAAGATTTTTAAAGAAATTTCCTCAAATTGCACAGAGTTGAACTTCGGGCTCCAATAGAGAGCCCAAATACTAACGCAGGAACCTGATTTGAACAAACTTGAATCTGACCCCCCTAGAGATGTTGTATTCCAAACATGAAAGCATTCTGACTGGTAGATCTGAAGAAGATTTTTAAAGAAATTTCCCCATATTTCAGTAAGTTAAAGTTTGGGCTCCTACAGTAGTATTGAAACAATTAGTCAACTAGTCGACGTTGACTAGGGTTCTGTCGATAATCGATTAGCAATTACCTAGCCGACTAGTCGCAGTTTTCCACAGATACATATATTTTGTAGATTAAACTCAGTGGTTGGCACTGACAGCAAACGCCGACGGAGTCAAGAGCACTTGCAGACAGACGACTAAGGATGAGAATTAAACTGAAAAAAATGCACTTTGCTGACGCCATGAATTGAAACAATTACCTAAAAATCGGTAACATGCTTTAAGAAGCAAGAAATCCATCGGTAACGAAATTTAGGCACCATTCGTGAGCAGTTATGCTTGGTAGCGATGCATTTTGTCACTCTGACTTGCGTCACTGCAAGTCGATCAGTTATCACTGTTGTACATCAAGGGAGAACATGGTCAAGGACGTGCCATGACATTGTTAAAACGGTTTCAAAACAACACACGTGAATACCCTTCGCACTGAAACAATTCACACTGTGAATCCCACTGCCAAATATTCAGTCCTTGTCACCTGAAAATAATCGACTGGTCACACAGAAATGAATTCCCAACTACAGTGAATTGGTAATTTTGGGGACCAAATTGGGGAAAAAAGTGACTTTTTTCGATTGGGAATGGGGCCGATATTCTCTCGTCGGTCCAAAAAATCCCCCCCCCCCCCCCCCACCCTGTGTTCTAATATTCTAACCTTATATTAGGTGCCAACTAGTATTTCAGCTTCATAATGCATTTCATGTCACAGGTGTTAGGATTACAAACATACATACAACCCGCCACACATTATACAGTACGTGGAGAGTGGATTGTAACTAAATCACCTGTGGAGTGGAGTTATCACCCAAGTTAATACTTTCAAACTGTGTACATATCGACAAAAAACACAAGCAATGTTTCAGCCAATGGACCTCCGGGTTTAACCCGCAGGTCCATTGGCTGAAACATTACTTGTACTGGTTATGCTTTGCAACAAATGTGCAATTCTTGCTTGGGTGGAATCTCCACTCTGCGGGTAATTTAGTGATAATACACTCTCCACGTACTGTATGTATATAGATAATAAAATTTAGTGTTTCATGACTTTGAAGTAGTGTGATGTAAAATGGTGTTGGAGCTCTTTTCAGAAGTGTTTCACATCATCGGCTTAATGGAAGAATTTAGAGAAAGACACTGAAATACTCTTGGTTGCTCATCTCAATCCTTTTCTATGAGACAGCATGGTGAGCTTAAATACATTAATGGTCAGTGGTTTGGGAGGGATATATAGGAATCGGGTTAGGGGAAATACATGTGTTTTTTATACATCTTGCTGGGGTGCATGTAGATGCCTATGAAGAGAGAGAAATTAACTTTAAACAAGAGTGACCTTACATATCTATAAAAAATACCACTACTGTACTCAAGCAACAGTGTATATTTCTCATCATCTCGTAACAAATTCTCTAACTGTCTATTCAACAATAATGAATATCCCTTATACTCACTATATTTGGGTTTAACTCGGTCAGATCAATGTTTGTTTTTTCCCATTTTTTTCTATCCTTTGTTTTCCTATCTGAAAAATGAAATAAAATGAATTCAAAAGTTCCAGGTTGAATTATTTGTTTTCAACAAAATCTGTCCTTTATGGGAGACAGTAGAACCTGGCAGCATCCACAAACTGCAAGTGACATGTGCAAAAAAACACTCGTAAAAATTCTGGACTGGGTTCCTTTTACTGTATACATACATGGAGATGGAGATGACCTACTGCAAAAGAACACACCAGCCCTGGATCAGTGTGTTCTATTTTACTTGTGTGGTAAGTCTATGTTTACTTGAAACCCTTAACGGCCTAATTCCATTTTTAATAACTGTTAGACCAACAGAAAAGGAGACCCAACTGGAATCTCTGGGTGAACTTGCAAGTTACATTTTAAGTACCTTGGCAGTTGTTTCTATACAAGTCTTGGCTGCCTGCCTAGGCAGTCAAGACTTGTCTAGAAACATCTAGCAAAGCCACAGGATGTAAACTGCCAAAGGGTTGTAAATATGTATGATAAGGATTATACATCGCCGATGCAGGATCAAGTTTTTTTCACACCTGTCAGACTTGTCCTTAAAAGAAAATCAGATTCATAGATATTTGTTCAAGTTATTGTGCTAACAAGATGAAAACAAGCAAAAATTAACTAATTAAGGGCCATACCTCACTCAGTATGGCTGAAACATACCAGTTTTCGAACTCATTCCAAGACTTTGTTCAGAAAGTTTCACACACTAAATATGGACCAAATCCATTGATATTTTTTCAAATTATCACACTAACAAGCTGAAAACAGTCAAACATTTAACTAATTAAAGGCCATAACTCTGCTCAGTATGGTCGAACCACACCGTTTTTCGAACTCAAGCAAGACACTGCTAAGAAAGTTTAACACACCAAACATTGACCATATTAATATTTGCTAACAAGCTGAAAACAGGCAAAAATTAATTAATTAAGGGCCATAAGATGGCCCATAACTCTGGTCAGTAGGGCCAATCCATAAGTTTTCAAAGTCATTCAAGTCATTGTTAAGTAAGTCTCACAAACCAAATATTAAGCAAATCCATTGATATATATTTATTCAAGTTATCACGCTAACAAAAACAGGCTAAAAATTAACTAATTAAGGGCCATAACTCCACTCAGTATGGCAGAACCGTACCAGTTTTTGAACTTGTTCAAGACATTGTTAAGAAAGTCTCACATACCACATACTGACCAAATCCATAGATATTTGTTCAAGTTATTGTGCTAACGAGCTAAAAACAGGCAAAAATTAACTAATTAAGGGTCATAACTTCACTCAATATGGCCGAACCATACCAGTTTTCGAAATTATTCAAGATCTTGTTAAGAAAGTCTCACATACCAAATATTGACTGAATCCATTGATATTTGTGGACATCACACCAAAGCTACATATGAAATTTGAAACTGATCAAGTAAGAGATGCGGCCTGTAGGGTGTGTCAATGGAATTGTTCACAATTTATATGCCAAATCTAAGATGGCCACTGGCGGCTATGCTTTTCAACAAAATTAAAAAAAGCTCCCATCTAGACATTGCCCCAAAATCACGTATGAAATTTGAAACTGATCAGGTGAGAGCTGCGGTTTGTGGCGTGTGCTAAAGGAATTGTGGATGGATGGACAGACGTACGTACATTTAGACAAACAATGGATCACATCCCATCCAATAGCTCATACTTGACATTGTTAAGTTGAGCTAAAAGCTATTATCAATCAGCCTGTGCAGTGAATTAGCCTACTGCAGTTAAAGATATTGTAAGATATAAAACAAGTGCAATGCCAAGGGTGGCTATGCACCCCCCCCCCCCCCCCCCCCCCACTGCCAAGCATGAGTTTCTATTCATTTAACTTTGTTTATATTGAATTAATAAATGTCTTATCTTATTATCTTATCTCCATTAAACCATAGCACCAATACAGAAGGCTACCAAATGTGTCCTTGGGACACTGATGCCCCCTCTTTATGATAAACTATATTTTGTTGTTAACAAAGTCCAAAAAGAGGCCATAACTCAGATTAAAAATTATAGCACCACTCTCAAAATCAAACCTGTCTGGTGTATTGTCTACAATAAGCTACATGTATATTCCAAGATTGATTGAAATCAGACACCTGTAACTCCAGTTACCATCCGAAAACCAATGTCAACATGTCTTCTAAGTCAAAAAAGGGCTATAACTCTGCCAAAAGATATCGGCATGTGTAAAATTTGGTTTCATTTTGTTCAGTCAAACTAAAGTTATTGTCCGAAAACCAATATAAACATGTTTTCTAAGTCAGATAAGGGCCATAACTTTGCCAAAAAATATCAGACCAAGCCCACTATCAATCCCAACCAGTATTATGTGGTTATAAACCTATGTATAAAATTTTGTTTCATTTCATTCAGTCAAACTAAAGTTATCATCCAGAAACCCATATCAACATGTTTTCTAAGTCGGCAAAGGGCCATAACTCTGCCACAAAATATCGGACCAAGCCCACTATCAATCCAAACCTGTATTATGTCGTTATAAACCTATGTGTAAAATTTTGTTTTATTTTATTCAGCTAAACTAAAGTTATCATCCAGGAACCATATTCAGGCAGGATGGATGTACGGGTGGATGTACGTACCGATGGATGGACAAGGGTAATACTTAATGCACCTACCAAAATTGGTGGGCCACATAGATCTAAAAACAAATAATTTCATAACAAACATGTATTTTATAACGTTTTTCATTCAATCAACTGTAGTTTGCTCTATAACCTGCATGCAATTAACAGGTCAAGTTTGTCCTGAAGGTATGTAAATGGTTTTGTGTTTTTCGAACGACACAATCATGTTTTAGAGGAAGTTAGAATGTTGGTTTCTGATCCCTTGCCGTGAGTCAAACCTCCTGCAACCCCGCCTGGCAATAGTTCAACACCTAAACCATTAGACCATTGCACACAGTCAAAAAACAATGGCTGGATCTGGCTTTCTAGATGAAGTTCTCAACTTCTCATGATTAAATGGTTTACCTTCTTTTCAGCAGCAGCATGAAGATGTGTGAAGATGTGGAACACGATGGCTACAGTACTATGAAAGTGCTGTGGTTGGCCTCAGATGAAGACTGGCATAGTTCTGTGTGCATTTTTAGAAGGGCACAATCATGTATTAGAGGAATTTAGAATGTTAGTTTCTGATCCTCTGCTGGGAGTGGAATCTGAGGCAACCCTGCCTGGCCATTAGAAGTCCAACACCCACACTACTAGACCATTGCATACTTTTTCGATGAAGTTCTTATGATTAATTGGTTCAGCTTCCTTTAACAGCAACATCAAAGTGTGAAACATGCTGGCTAGAGTACGACAAAAGTGCTGTGGTTGGCCTCAGATGATTCAGACAAAGACTGGCATGGGCCTGTGTGTGATTTTTGAATGACACAATCATGTTTTTAATTAATGAGCATTGGTTTCTGATCCACTGTCGGAAATCAACCCTCAGCAACCTTGCCTGGCAATCAGGAGTTCAATATCCAAACCACTAGACCATTGCACACCATCAAAAAAGGATGGCTGGAATCTAGCTTTTTAGATGAAGTTCTCATGATTACTTGGTTCATTTGTGTTTGGAAGGTATATTAACCCTTTGAGGCCCTTTTCTGACCTCAGAACAGGTGCCCTTAACAGGCCATGATGAGAATGTCCTGTTGCCAATAGGCAAATTACCTAAGCAGTGGTTTCTAGTACCAGCCAAAACTGAACTAGAAATCACTGCTAAGCCAATGGACGTGTACAGGCTGTGGTCAGGTGTGAATTCCTGGCAGATTGATGAATTTTTTTTCAAAGGTTATACGAAATATGAGTAATTTTTTTAAAGATACTGTGTTACCACGAAACCAGCAAGGACAGCCTTTAGTAATGTAGCATGACTTTGCTCATAATTGTTTTGTTACAATTTATTGAAGAGTGCCCATTGACACTCTCCAATGAATTGTAACAAAACAATTTTCTACAAGTATTTTTCTTCTATATTCAATTGACACTGTTATTCAGTTATGAGATATCCAATTAAGTGGGCTCCAGTGTATATCTTATCGTTATTTTATCATGTTCACAAAAATTAAATAAGCATATTTTGAAATTTATTTATTGGTGTTTAAGGTCACATACGTATGCACAATGGCTAATCGTGACCGTGACAGTTTTACAGGTGGCAGGAGACAGAGTATCCGGAGAGAACCACCGAGTGTCAACGAGCAACTGTCAGCTCCTCAACATTCTAACTCTGTTCAAGCTCAGCTCAAGCAGGGTTACAGCAGTTGAAGACATGTGCACCATCAATGTGCAGTATGCCTTAATACAGAACATCATCGTGCCCCTATGTAGGCAACCGGGATAAAGTGCCTCGCCCAAGGACACAACGCGGGTCATCCCCCAGATGGGGATCGAACACGGGACCTCTAGCAAAGAAGTCCAACAGTCTACCACTGAGACACCTCGCTCCCAGCACATTTTGAAATGTACATGTGTGTGGTAAATTGAATTACTGAACGACTTATTTGCATGTATAACTATGTCTGTCAATTTTCCGTTGATACATGTGATGACTATCACATTGGCTTGTACTTCAGTGCAGTAAATTATCTAAATAATCTTTTTACTCGGAAAAAGTCAATCAGTCAAAATGTTGGAAACTCATACATTAAACAAAATTTCAAGAATATCTTACTATAATACTCTGATATCAGTACACATAGATAAGAAATGGAACACTGTCTTGAAATTTGTGGATTTTCTTTGATATGAGTACATTTGTATTTCTGAGAAAGAGGTACAAGTAGGCCTATATTTTCCACAACACCAATCCTAATAGTACTTCATTAGTCTCCAGCGACTTGGACATATGAAAATATGGGTGAAGGATGATTTGGGAAAATATTAGTGAAGGCCCCTTGTTATCTGCTCTAATTTCAGCTGCTGGCATCGAGTTGGTCTATGGGTATGGCCTTGAAATTAAGGTTCTGTTTGATTAGTTGCTGGAATGTAGAGGGGAAATTTTTATGGGTTAGTATGCTTATCGTAAAGACTGGGAAGAATGGGCTACAGGATATCATCAAGCAGGGGACCCCCTAAAAGTTACAGACCAAATCCGAGTCCGAGCAGAGAAAATGTGTAAACGAGATTTTCAAATCTTTGTTTTTGTGTATTGTATTATAACAAATTTTCTTCTATAAGCAGTATTATTTGAATTACTGATCGTAATGATATGAGAATTATATCCATGAAGTGTATATTTTGACTTTTACAGTCACTTTTCTGCACCTGAACCCACTAAAAGTTGTTGACTGACTCGACTCAGAGACATTGTGTAATAAGGTGCTAATTAGAATGTCTTGTGTGGATGATCAAAGGCAAAATAACAGATATTTGGTGGAGAGTGGGGGAAACAAAGTACTCTACTAGAAAGGAACGAAACCAGAGACAATATTTTATTTTTAAAAACATAGACAACACGAACAAACAGAAACAACAATATGAAGCATTTAATTCATATTTGCATTATAAGTGCTACCAAGCAATGTTCCACTCTGATTGACCATTGGCACTGACATCTTCGTTAAACATGTGCTACCACAGTGTGCAAAATTTCAAAATGACTCTAACCGACTGATCGTTCACATGGTTTGGAGATGGCTAACCGAATGATCGGCTATGTACAAATTCTTTGGAAGCTGCTCTTTTATAATTAACAAGTATTCATATATTGCATGGAATTGAAATATATGTAGCCTCTCATGGCAAAAGTCTAAAAATCTATCAAGACACAAGAAAGGCTGGTAGAGTGCTAGAAGGCCACATTTGGGCTTTATTCTGAACTGCAGGTACCCAAAGTTAAAGTTAAAGGCTTCATATTCTGTGGATGTCCTTCCTATTCTCTTGGAAGTAAAATTACTTCATCTCCATCAATTTGCATTGTTACAATGTATGGGAGAGTGCCTGTAGGCACTCTCCCATAAATTGTAACAAGAAACAAGAGGCCCCAGGGGGCCTGAGGGCGCTCACCTGACATGGTAGCCTAAATATCAACCCAGAGAATTGATTTCCACAAGTTGCATCTGCTCCTCCTAAGAAAAGCTGAAACCAAATATCCAAATATTCTGACCAGTGGATCTAAAAAAAGATTTTTAAAGAATATTCCTCATACTGAACTAAGTCATAATTCAGGCTCCCACAGGAAGCCCATATATGAACCCAGGGACTTGGCTTTAACAAACCTGAATCTCACACCCCTAAGGATTCTGCACACCAAATATCAAAACATTCCGACTGCTGGATCTGAAGAAGAAGATTTTAAAAGAAAATTCCTCATTTTGAACCAAGTTACAATTCGAGCTCCCACAATCAGCCCAAATATGGACCTAGGGACATGGCTTGAACAAACTTGAATCTTACCTCCCTAAGGATGCTGCATAAAAAATATCAAAAGCATTCATCTGCTGGATCTGAAGATTTTTAAAGAAAATTCCTCATTTTGAACTAAGTTGTCATTCAGGCTCCCATAGTGAGCCCAAATATGAACCAAGGGACTTGGCTTGAACAAACTTGAATCTCACCCCCCTAAGGTTGCTCCATGCCAAATATCAAAACATTCCAACTGCTGAATCTGAAGAAGAAGATTTTTAAAGAAAAATTCCTCATATTGACTAAGTTATAATTTGGGCTCCCACAGGGAGCCCAAATATGGACCCATGGACTTGGCTTTAACACACTTGAATCCCCCCCCCCCCTCCCCCCAAGGATATCAAACCATTCCGACTGCTGGATCTGAAGAAGAAGATTTTTTAAGAAAATTCCTCATTTCGAACAAAGTTACAATTCAAGCTTCCACAGTGAGCCCAAATATGGACCTAGGGACATGGCTTGAACAAACTTGAATCTCACCCCCCTAAGGATGCTGCATACCAAATATCACAAGATTCTGCCTGCTGGATCTTGAGAAGAAGATTTTCAAAGAAATTTGCCTGAAATGCACTAAGTTCGAATTTGGGCTTCTATAGTGAGCCCAAATATGAATCCAGGTGGCCGATTTGAACAAACTGGAATCAGATCCACCCCACAATGTTGCATACCAAATATCAAAAGATTTTGCCTGCAGGATCTGGAGAAGAAGATTTTTGAAGAAATTTGCCTGAAATGCACTAAGTTCAAATTCGAGCTTCTATAGTGAGCCCAGATATGAATCTAGGGAACCGATTTGAACAAAATAGAATCAGATACACCCCACAATGTTGCATACCAAATATCAAAAGATTTTGTCTGCTGGATCTGGAGAAGAAGATTTTTTAAGAAATTTGCCTGAAATGCACTAAGTTCAAATTTGGGCTCCTATACTGAGCCCAAATATAAACCCAAGGGGCGGATTTGAACAAACTTGAATCAGATCCACCCCACAATGTTGCATACCCAATATCAAAAGATTCTGCCTGCTGGATCTTGAGAAGAAGATTTTCAAAGAAATTTGTCTGAAATGCACTAAGTTCAAATTTGGGCTCCTATACTGAGCCCAAATATACACCCAGTGGGCCAATTTGAACAAACTTGAATCAGATCCACCCCACAATGTTGTATACCAAATATCAAAAGATTCTGCCTGCTGGATCTGGAGAAGAAGATTTTTTAAGAAATTTGCCTGAAATGCACTAAGTTCGAAATCGGGCTCCTATACTGAGCCCAAATATGAACCCAGGGGGCCGATTTGAACAAACTTGAATCAGATCCACCCTCCAATGTTGCATACCAAATATCAAAAGATTCTGCCTGCTGGATCTGGAGAAGAAGATTTTTTAATGTTTTTCCCATTGCCTACAGTGTTAAAAAGTGCTGACTCAGCACTTTTCCAATGTCCCGAAACTGTACCCTATGATAAAACCGATGGCAATTTTTTTTTACCAATTCTTTCTGTTGGTCCTAAGGAAGCTTCACACCAAATAAAAATTCTCGGTGCCATGCAGTTTTGGAGATATGGGCGTTTTAATTTTTTTCTATTTTTAGCTCCTGCGGTTCCCATGGGGCTACGGGAAAAAAAAAACAGCATAAATTAGGTACTTATGACCCAATAAGCCCTCACATAAAATTTGGTTCAAATCAGCCTCTCGGTTTGGAAAATAGAAATTTTGGGCGGGGCCAAAAATTTTGCCCCTCCCATAACGACGCCAAGTATAGCCCCACAAACTTCTCTTGAACAAATCTGAGTCTACACCTCAAAAGGAAGCTGCACACCAAATATCAAGTCTCTGCTACTGCTGGTTCATGAGAAGAAGATTTTTTAAGATTTCAGCACACTTTTTGTGTGTGGCCCTACCCACGGGCGGGGCAACTTCATTTGAACAAAATCAAATTGCGATGTCATAACAAACTATTATGTCAAATATCAATTAAATTGGTTCAGCGGTTTGGGAGGAGAAGACGCAAACACCATGTTCACGGACGACGGACGCCGGACGGTGAGTGATCACTATGGCTCTCCTGACTGAAAGCCAGGTGAGCTAAAAATGTGTGAACAAATCTTGAAGCTAAGAACAAATTTAGCACTCTACCAGTTAAGTTACTCACATTTTACCATTCAAGATGCAACTTTTGGCTAACTGGTCATCCGTTCGCTTAGATTTAAATTTTCGTAACCACCACGCGAACGAAATGAGCACTCTCGTCAAATTTTGTACACTGCCACTAGTAGTTTAAAGTCTATGAAGTTCCTATTGAAAATTAGCAATTCTTTATAGCCGAATACAACACAAACTTCAGGAAATATGTAGTATTTTAAGAAGAAATCTGAGAGTGTGCAGGCAGCCCTTTAGATCAGTTTAATTTGGGCACAATGGCAAATATGGATGTGGCCTGCATGGTTGGAGAAAAAGCACTGGTATTTTCTTCTTGGAATCTGTTTTAGGTTTTAGGTCGCCCGTCTTAAAATGCTAGTTTACAACCCCTTGTTATAGGTCTTCACCATTATCACTGGTTCCCTCCCAGCACCCGTTGACGTTAGTTTACTCGACTAACTCGAGAAGGCTTCCAAGTTTCCCAGTGTCAAGCAAAAGGTCTATTTCAATGTAAATTATGTATGGCATTTACTGAGAAATGCCACAAACATGAATATAAAAGATCTCAAGCATTAAGTGCATGATCATATGGAATTCGCCACAGAAAAGCAATCGCCGTCGACGGTGTTGTATACGACACTTTCGACGACGATTGCTTTTCTGTGGCGAACTCTGTGGGTTTTTAAAAAATGTATTTATCTGTTGCATTGTTTGATCTGAAGGTAAGCTCTAAGCTATACTGCAAGCATCAGGGAAACCTGGCCAAACTATACATTGCCGAAACACTGCAAAACTTTGGAAAAAGTTTCAAACTCTGCATAATTTGAGCGCAATTATCTTATTTGGGCACAGCGTTTACCGTCGTTAGTTGGGAAGAATTTAAAGGCCTGTTTCCAGGCAAGCTCCTGTGCTGTATTCTGCATTGTGACTGATCTTCTAAGTCTTATTGATGATGTATCTGATGTTTTCTACCCGATTCTTGTTTTGAGCATTCTGGACTCCTTCACTGCTCGTTGGAATACCAGGTTTCATCAACTTTCGTGGTGCAGTCTCCATAAACATTGGCCGATTCCCTGTCTATAGATGCAGTCTCATTTGGTGGAAGCTATGGTTCATGGAAGCGTTCGCCTATATCTCTGTTGCTTGGTCTTGGCTTTGTCGTGCTGTCTGCTGGTATGGACACTCACATTCCCGATATACTGCATGAGGACTAAATCACTGAACAAGGATGAGAAGATCCCTCTTCTGAACCGATCATCCTCAACTGGTTCTGGTATTTAGGAGAAAAACACTAAACATCAGCCTGTTTGAATTACTTTTTCAAAGTAATTGCAATCGTAATCATTACTTTTAAAGAATGGAGGAATTGTAATCATAATCATGAAAACTTAAAGTAATTGTAAGCATAATCCTTACATTTTCAAAGTAATCACCCGAGGCCTGACACCAGAATCCCCCAGAACCACTCAGATGAAGTCGTCATCAAGTTTAAATTCACTTCTATCCTTCTTGTGAATGCTTACCCGATATTGAAAATGAAATTCTTTCTCTAAAAACACCATGAAAGTTTAATTTAGAGGGGAGTTTTGGTATTTAGGAGAACTGCAATATTCCATTGCAACCACCGGTTCAGTCTACTTTCGCCTACAGTGCACTTTCGCCTACAAAAATTATCAGGTAAAAGTGAAGGTGAAAGTGCAATAATTGAGGTATAGATATTAGTGGCTAATTACCATCTCTACCCACAATAAAATAGACAGACCTTTTGGGAATAGAAATAATGACAAACCTTGCAGTCAAGTTACTTTATTACAACATTTTAATTCTAACAGAATATTAGACATCAATATGTAATAAATATACATAAATAAGAAAAGAAAGAATGTAACATGAGCGAACTCTCCATGGAATAATAGCGGAACCTGACACTTTATATAGAATTTTGGCTCCAATATGTAATTTGTTGCGCTTCATTGGTGGCACCAGAGTCTGCTATTATTCCATGGAGAGGCCACATGAGCGAACTCTCCATGAAATAATAGCGGAACCTGGCACTTTATATAGAATTTTTACTCAAATATGTAACTTGTTGCGCTTCATTGGTGGCACCAGAGTCTGCTATTATTCCATGGAGAGGCCCATGAGCGAACTCTCCATGAAATAATAGCGGAACCTGACACTTTATACAGAATTTTGGCTCCAATATGTAATTTGTTGCGCTGCATTGGTAGCACCAGAGTCTGCTATTATTCCATGGAGAGGCCGCATGAGCGAACTCTCCGTGAAATAATAGCGGAACCTGACACTTTATATAGAATTTTTACTCAAATATGTAACTTGTTGCGCTTCATTGATGGCACCAGTCTGCTGTTATTCCATGGAGAGCTCGATGAAATATAAAATTTATAAACACCTTTCTTTACTTATTGCATGTTAACATCAATTAATGTTACAATTGGGAAATGTCTGTTGTACTGCTCTTATTGCTGCCATTTCGAAATCAGTTTGAATGACCTCGGGAAGTAACTCATGGCCAGTCACCTCTTGCACCACAGCTTTAAGTTGTGTAAACAAACGCACATATGTACCACACTGTCTATTAGGAAGAAGGCAGAATGCAAGCTGGGACATTTTAGTACCCACAAGTCCATGAATCACATACAGTTGATGCCACAATGGGGGACAAGAATAGAACGTACCATCCATATACAGCTCTGACACTTGCTGCATAATTTTAAGGCATTCATCTGTAGCAAAGCACAAAATCCTTTCATCATCACCATCATTCATACACAGGAATCGTTGCTCATCCAGTGTTACACACCATCTATCAGGTAGGTACACTTCTGAAAGTGAAGTTGGAAGGGCTGGAGTAGTTTTCCTTCGTCTCTTATACAACCTACTCTTTAAACTTGTATATGATGGAATGTCAATAGCCAAATCTCGTTGAATAGTACTGATTTCTTCGTTGTAAATAGTTTGGATCGGCGCAGTTTCACTCTGACAACGCTGACGCAAATTTTCTAAAAATTTATTAACGTCTTCCTGCTCTTGTGGGTGGTTATGCGAAGTTACATTTCTGACAAAATCATCTACAGTTGTGCATTTTCCATTACAACCAAAGTCAACACATTTCCAGTGCACACATGACTTTCTACGGTTATTCAGTCTATATCTGTAACCATTAAACAGAACCTGCATACCACCTCTTTGAGACTGTACATACTCCACACGTTGGAGGTGTGCCATTTTGGTAACTCTGACTAAACATTGCCATGCCTCTATACATGTACATTTAGATGTTCACAGTTTACACACATCTGAGGGCTGATTACTTTATTATTACAAACTACAGTCTTTGATTTGGTAATTAATCAGCAGTTGATATGTCTTTAACAACAACAGTGTTTGTTGTCTGTAAGAAGAGTGTCTTAAAAACAACAAACAAAAAAGTTGTTTTAACTGAGGCCATGCTAATAAGTTGATTTATGCTTTAAAAACATATCAGTAGTTTGTCTTAAAAACAACAAACACTGTACTTGTTCTAACTGAGGACATTCCAGTAAGTTGATTTGTGCTTTTAAAAACAAATCAATATTTGTCTAAAACAACTATCTTACACTCATGTTCTATTTGTAATGAACAAACGCATAACATAAGAAAAAAACACATAACATTAGAAACTGGTCGGTCAGTCCATTTATTGTAGGTAGAGCAGGTAATTATCTAGTAATATCCATACCCTAATTATTGCACTTTCGCCTATACTTTTACCTGATAATTTTTGTAGGCGAAAGTGCACTGTAGGCGAAAGTAGACGACACCCAATCACCCTTTGAATGATCATCCACACAATACAATCTAATTAGCAGCTGCTAATCCTATTACACACTGACTCAGATCAGAGTCCATCTTCAACTTTTTGTGTGTCCAGGAGAAGAAAAATGACTGTAAAACCCAAATTATATATACTTCATGGACATGATTTTCATATCAATATAAAAGGTAATTCAAATAATAACTGCATGTATAAGAAAATTTCTTACATTATATACAATATACTGCAATGAAGATGAAAGAATTTGAAAAACTGGTTTACACATTTTCTCGGCTTGGACTCTGTTTCAGTCTACAACTTTTAGTGAGTCCCATCAAGCAGTTCATTTCCGGGTGTTGGGAGACACTAAGGGATAGAGGGCATTTGTGAGTACAGGGTTAATCAAGGCTATCTCACATGAGAACTGCAACAAATCAGCGACAGGATAAGGTGTTAGTATTATTATTACCAGCTGCCAGGAGTTCATCATATCAGTTAATTTCCATGTTTACACAACAGTATTTAAACACACAGCACACCCATTATTATTCATCATTCATGCAGTGAAATTTCAGCTTCTGAAGGATCCATATCAACATTAATCTGTTAAATATCTTTTAAATATTATGTTTTTCAACTTAACTCCTAACGTGAAATTTTAGCCATAAAAATAAATAACATCAATAATATTTGGGGGGGGGGGGGGGGGGGGGCAGAAAGTAGTTTTGGAGTACAAAATTACATACTAAAATGGGTGCGAAATTAGTACTCAAATTCTGGGTAAGAATTTGTTTTCGGTATGAAATTACTGCAACCCTAATTCATGTGCATACACATGCAGTTATTTATTTATTCAAATTATTGGGGTTTAACAATACTTTGGACAGTCAGAGTCATGCCATGTCGGACAGAATTATGGGTGGAGGAAGTTTGAGAGAACCATCGAGCAATGGCGAGCAACTGTCAGACTCCCAAATGTACTAACTCCACACAAGCAGGGTTAGCAATGATTGCAGACAAATCCACCATCAGCAGACAGTATGCCATAGTATCACAGTACACAACTAGTTCAGTGATCTGAACATAGTGGCTACCCACCTACATTCAGATTCCTCCCATTCAAATCTGTTGTAAAATTCTCAAATAAGTTTTATTGGGAACTCAAAACATGAAAATAGGAATATATATAAAGCTTTCATCCTTATTACCGACTGCATTTGATAGTGGACGTATTCTTTACATTTGTGCAGATTTTATTGATCCACACTATGGTTTATTCTTTCCTTATCGAGATTTGAACACGGCGAAGCGCAGGGCATTTAATTAGGAAAATTTGCCTCAGCAAAACAATTGCCTAGGAAAATGTTTCCTTGGCAAAAAAACATCATTTGCCTAGGAAATTTTTAATAAAGTAAATTATTATGGTTTATATATTAGTTCAAGAAACATTAAATCAACAAAATTGGGTTTAATGGTCTTTTGTTTATTACACACCACAGGAGACTGTCAACTGAACAGATCATGAGATGGCTTTTCAGTACTTTTAGTGGATTTACTTCAAATATCAACGACACTGCAAATTATGTTTGGAATAAACATTACGGCTTATGTCGGACCCTGTATGATCG
The DNA here is from genome assembly GCA_031216915.1 of Pictodentalium vernedei. Taxonomy (NCBI): domain Eukaryota; kingdom Metazoa; phylum Mollusca; class Scaphopoda; order Dentaliida; family Dentaliidae; genus Pictodentalium; species Pictodentalium vernedei. The sequence goes on along the minus strand of CM062297.1, from coordinate 331,978,020 downwards.
CATTCACGCAGAGGAGGTCAATTATGATCACTGCATGGGGTCATTTTATTAGGAGTTTCCGTTTCCCCATCGATATTCGTTTCAGCAGCAACTCCAGGTTGAGCAAAAAACATGGACAACATCGAAGCGGTGGTTGACGCTTCGCCGTGTTCAAATCTCAATAAGTAAAGGATAAAACATAGTTTGGATCAATTAACTCTGCTCAAATGTAAGGAAATATGTGTACTATCAAATGCAGCCAGTAATAAGGGCGAAAGCTTGATATATATTTCCATTTTCTTGTTTTGAGTTACCAATAAAACTTATTGGGAAATTTTACAACAGATTTGAATGGGAGGAATCTGAACGTTGTTGACACTTTGAATGTGTTCAAATCTCCATAAATAAAGGATAACATGTAGATTGGATCAATTTACTCTCACAAATGTAAGGAAATACATGTAATATTCAATGCAGCCGGTGATAAGGGCGAAAGCTTGATATCTATTCCTATTTAAAATAAATTTTCGAGTTTTGAGTTCCCAATAAAACTTGTTTGGGAATTTTACAACAGATCTGAATGAGATAAATCTGAATGTAGAGGGGTAGCCACTACGTTCAGATCACTTAACTACTATCGAATGCAGCCGGATCGCTTAACTACTATCGAATGCAGCCGGTAATAAGGGCAAAAACTTTATATATATTCCCATTTTTGTGTTTTGAGTTACCAATAAAACTTGTTGAGGAATTTTACCACAGATTTGAATGGGAGGAATCTTAACGTAGAGGGGTAGCCACTACGTTCAGAACGCTGAATTACCTTCTCCCATATACTCTTGCAGTCTTGGGCGACTAAGTTTAGATGATTTGTTTTTTTAGCGAATAAAACACCAAAGAAGCCTATCGATACAGGGGTTTCAGTAATGCCAGAAGACGTAGCAACTATAAACATACAGGTATGGAGCCGTAGTAGTTAAGGGGCTATATGAGCAATGGAATTTTGTTTATTTTTGAAATTCCCACCTCTGATATTCCTTAAATACATCAAAATGAAGGTTGAGAATTATAGAACACGAAACACATATGAAATCAACTCATAGAGTTGACAACAAGCACCAATGGTTCCTGAAAGTCTGCTACTGTATTCGTACCAGAACTGATAACTGAATAATATTTCACAAGAACAACTTGTGGCCAAATGTGCTTCACATATCCAAGAACAAAACTTGGGCATCAAAATCCTTCACAACACAGTGACAGAGCTGCATGGGGGTAAATTCTCAAAGTGACTGCTTTGTTTACATATATTCTTACTTTCGATTTCCGGTCTACGTCATCGGATGGGAAAAGCATCGAAAAAACAATGCCATCTAAAATCAAATAACGAGAAAGATCGCCTTAATACAGCATACTATCATTATATATAGACTTCAAAGTTGCCATATTCAATGCAAGGTATCATGACACCAGGTGAAATTTCTTAGAATAATGATTTTGTTTTTTATGGAAATTTGTGGTATCGAGTGATTTGCGTATGTCCGTTGTCGGACCGTTGAACATGGAATCCATCTTCAATAAAAAAAATGCAGACAGTGTTGTCCTTTTCCCAAATGCAGTCCTATTGCTGCATTCGAAAGTGTTTTGAATGCCTAGCTTTGTTCTTGGATATGTGAAGCACATTTGGCCATAAGTTGTTCTCATGAAATATTATTTTATTATTAGTTCTGGTACAAATACGGTAACAGACTTCCAGGAGCCAGTGGTGCCTGCTGTCAACTCTATCATCTATGTAGTCCAATAATATTAGCCTTCGCCTGTGCTCCGAATTTATTATTTTTTGATTTTTAATATGTCGCACCGTCGAAGTCTAATCTGATCTTTCGTTTTTCCAGCAGCAAAGTTCAGCGAGAGACTCTCGCTGAACGGTTGGACCTCGATTAAAGATCAAATTTCCCCACCTGGTTCCTACTTCCGATTGACAGTTGTGTAAAACACATTTTTCTTCATTCTGGTGGTCATTTTCTTGCAAATAAATCGATATTTTGAATTATTTAGGCGTCATTTGCTCTGCAATTTTTTCAACTCGAAACAAACTGTTGAACTGGAAGATGGGTTGATAGGAAAACGCGGAGTGAAAAACGGAATACCGAGAATGTAGTCAAACGACGCGGCAGTCGTTGCAATACATCTCGATTTGTTCGAAACCGCTGAGGTCCGTTCCCGGAAATGGGATACGTTTTTTAACAATTTTCCAACAGCTGTAACATTACCGCTTGAAAAAATGTTTTTATTTAATTATTGGTATTTAATACGTAATTCGACAGTAAGTATAGGAAATTTATACATCTAATATGAATGTGAAGGCATATTATTCTTGTCGAATGTGGGAACATGTATGGAGAATGAGTATTCATCATATTAGTGTTATGTCACCTAATTTCGTACTTTGCTGCTGGAAAAACGAAAGATCAGATTAGACTTCGACGGTGCGACATATTAAAAATCAAAAAATAATAAATTCGGAGCACAGGCGAAGGCTAATATTATTGGACTATCATCTATGACTATGAGTTGATTACAATTTACATGTGTTTCGTGTTCTATACATCTCTAGTCTTTGTAAGACTGTTAACCCGGGGCCCTCCTGGCCCTCACAGTCTTTGAGAGACCCGTTCAAATCTAGTCTGACTAAAAATGAAAGAAACTGACCGCATATGGGTCGACTCAGTTCACGCTTCATATCGAAGACACAAATCACATAATCAACATTCTACTTGTCGTACTCAGCCCAAATATAATTTATTTACGTGTCTGCATCATTTTTTAACGCAAACACAGCATCAAATTCAAGAAATGTTGAAAAATATCCGACTTCAACACGTAAAATAACATCATGTTTCAAAGATAAACAAATTGTACTACGCATGCGCACAGATACTGTGCGCATGTGTAGTACAATTTGTATATCTTTGAAATCGGTGTTTTTTGACGTGTTGAAGTCGGATATTTTTCAACATTTCTTGAATTTGATGCTGTGTTTGCGTTAAAAAATGATGCAGACACGTAAATAAATTATATTTGGGCTGAGTACGACAAGTAGAATGTTGATTGTGTGATTTGTGTCTTCGATATGAAGCGTGAACTGAGTCGACCCAAATGCGGTCAGTTTCTTTCATTTTTAGTCAGACTAGATTTGAACGGGTCTCTCAAAGACTGTGAGGGCCAGGAGGGCCCCGGGTCACAGTCTTACAAAGACTAATACATCTCAACCTTCATTTTGATGTATAATTTGAGTATATTTAATTTGAATTTAAGGAATATGAGAGGTGGAAACATCAAAATAAACAAAATTCCATTACTTATATAACCCCTTAAAATAGGATATCAGTATACTGATCAGTATGAAAATTATGAATTATCTTTTGAATTGACTTGTCTTTTGTACTACTAGTACTACTACTGCAGTTTATTCGATACACTTACAATCCATATCACGTTATACAACTCAGCCATATAAAACGTAACATCATGTTCTACTTAATGGAAAATCGACATGAATGGTTGGTAGTAAAATGCAATATTTTTTCGAATGTTCTAAAATTTATTTTTTAAATAATTTTGTGTCGCTCAGGTCAACAATCTATGGAATACAGTTCCGGAAACAACAACCCCGAAGGCGCATGCCCACGGTTTACTGACGTTCAGCCTTTGGACGTTTCGGCCCAGGACGTTTCGGCCTCCAATCGGGGCGAAACGTCCTGCCTATCGGACCGAAACGTCCCGGGTTTTAATAAATTTTTACATATTTTGGAACTTAATTTCCTTCATGTTGATGGTCACAAAAAGTTGTCTTTGAATAAAAAAACGAACTTACCTTTATCGAAGATTAATTTATCCGTAAAAATCCCTTGCATCGACGACAGAATGGTTTCGCGCGCCGAATGCGCGCAGGGACGGTTTGGGGCAAGCCCCTCGTTGACTGTGTTTTTGTTGAATATCAAGGCGTGGTAGAGGAGGATAAGGGAGGAGGAAGGAGGCTTATCCCCGCTTGGGCTTACTGCGGCTCTTTTTCTTAGGAGGCGGTTGGCATGGTGAAATGGATGGCGATGGTGTTGAGTTTCGTGCTTGGATTTCTTCTAATGCCAGTCTGGTTATTTCATTGGATTTTTTTAGGAACCTATCGGTTTTGGCGGTGGTTTGTTTTGCCATCTCTATTGCTCTTTTACAAGCTGGAGTTCCTCAAGGATCTGTCCTGGGACCTTTCCTCTTTTTAGTCTATATCAACGATATTGCAGACAATTTAGAATCCCTTACGAGATTGTTTGCTGATGATACATGGCTCACTAACGGTAAAAGCTCCAGTTCTGAACTAATAACCATTTTGAATAATGATCTGGCCAAAATATACTCCTGGTCGCAGAAGTGGCTGGTGTCCTTCAACCCATCTAAAACGCAAGCTGTCTACTTTTCTCGAATCCCTAATCATAACCATCCAGATTTGTTCTTTAACGAAACTCCAATAAATTTCTCTGATTCACATAAACATCTTGGTTTAATCCTGCAGTCAAACTTGAAATGGGATCGCCAGATAGCGGAAATTTGCAAAAATGTTAATGCACGCTTGTACAATCTGAGAAAACTCAAGTACCGGTATAAACTTGGGAGGAAAACTCTGGAACAAATATATTTCTCATTCATCCTGCCACTCATTGATTACGGTGATACCGTCTGGGACCGTGCTCCTAAGCTTCTTCTAATGAAACTAGACCGACTACACAACGATGCAGCAAGAATAGTGTCTGGTCTCACACGATCTGTTTCATCCGAGCGTATACTCTTGGAAATTGGATGGCGCTCACTCTATGAGAGAAGGCACCATCACAAACTGTGTGCTTTTTTTAAATATCTAATAACGATGCTCCAGATTACCTTGTTGAATTATTACCTCGTACTGTAGATGAAACAGCAAATTACAATTTACGTAATTCTAACAACTTATCCATGTACCAAGCGCGAACAGAACAATTTTCAACTACATTCTTCCCTTCATCTTCCAAAATTTGGAATGAGCTTCCAACTAATACCAAAACTGCGTCAACACTTTCTGTTTTTAAAGGCAACCTTGCTAAACTGAACCCTTCCGTTAAACCACCTTCATATTTCTATACAGGAACCAGGAAAGGAAACGTTCTCCACTGCAAACTACGAAACTGTTGCAGTGATTTAAACAACGACAAATTTAACAATTTTATATCCTCTACCCCACAATGTACCTGTGGCAATCCCCAAGAAGATGCACACCATTTCTTCTTTCAATGCTCGAACTACCACCCTCAAAGATTGACCTTTTTTAATGCTGTTATCACGCTCAATATATCTAATGTCGACGAGCTACTTTATGGAATAATCGGTTTAACAACAAAGCAAAACGAACTTTTATTCAGGAAAGTTCAAACATTCATCCTTGCAACTGGCAGATTTGAATAAGATCACATGAACCCAAACGATGCATATTGCACTCTTGGTCGTGTACTAGCGTGCGTTGGGACAACCGTGGCGTGCTGTAGAACTGCATTTTAATTTTAAATTTTAATTTCCACCAATTTGTTCTTAACTAACTCTTTTTCTAAAGACGATAGAGATCCAACAATGCAAAAGTCAGCAGGCGAGCCTAGACAACGGCAATCCTTCACTCTCTAATCCTATAACTCTTTAACACCTCGAGCCCCGGTGGTCCTTTTTCGGACAAAGCCAGTGGAACACCCCGTTTTCAGTGACAAAATATTGTTAAATCAATAAGTAGTACAGACCAACCACTGTTTCCAACGTGTGGCCCCAAGGCTCCTCGTTGGAAATACTGATTGGTCAGCTCTAAAATATTGAAAATATTGAAAATATTGAAAATAGACCCTTCTAGCTAATTCTAGTGAACTGATGTGGAAGATACCACCGGAGCTCAAAACGGTTAAATCATTATCTCTCTAAATCTCCAATCTTCAACCCTTTAGCTGATGACTACACTAATTCTTAGTATTTCTATATTGTATATAATTGTGCCACAAATGTTTAATTATTCTTGTTTAAGGAGAGGAGTTTTTGTAAGTTGTGATAACTTGTTCTCCGATCCTTTTTGCTGTATATAGTGGCAAATAAAATATGTTTAAACTAAACTAAACCCTACTGCCAGTCGCACACACAAATTTAATAAGATTATTGGCTCTCCCTTCCGACTCTCGTGGATTTTTAAGCAAATAAAACTATAAAGCAAATAAAGTTATTCGGGTCGCAAGGGATTTCAATCCCACATCGCCCCTGTGCGTCTTCGGCGCGCAGAAACTTTTCATTTTATTTCATTCAATATTGGAGGTTTCGCGGGAACTTTGGACGCTTCGTCGTAAAAAATACTAGTCGCGGTAAAATATCAGACAGTTTGCCGAAAATATTTTTTTTCAAAGAAATGTCCTTTTTACGACAAAGTATTTTTCTTCGATGTAGTATTTATTAGGTAGTAACAAACAATAACACTACGCATAAGCTCATTTTTATATTTTTATTTTTATATCTAATTTTTCAAACAAGTAAAGGGTTAACACTTTACGATTGTTTTCATTTTACTTTTCTGGTAATCGTATGTGGAAACCATTAATTTTACTCCAAATTAGTAATTACTCAAGCAACTGTTATGTTTTAAATCAACATTTGTCCGAATAGAACCGTTTTTACTGTTTGGAGGGTTATGTATTTGGATTGTGTTAACACAACATACATGGAATACCCAAAGATGCTTCTTATTTGATTAGAGGGAATGAAGATGAATCCAAAATATTAAATGCGCTAGGAAAGGTCCTAACAGTTTTTCTCGGATAATCGAAAGAGTTAAGTTTTGAAAAATCGCCGGCAAAAGATAATTCGTATAGTTTTTTTTTCGGAACGATACGGGACCACCTACACGTTTTTATCGTCTAGTGATACAGGGATGTAAGAGAGTCTTCCTACTAGACCAATTCCCGTTGGACAGCTCCCACTAGACCAATTCCCAAAAGACCACTTACCGTTAAACCAATTCCCATTAGACCAACTAATTATTGTTATTGATTAAGGAAAACATATATTTAATGAAAAGAACTTTCTTTGATAAAAAATCCAAAATATTCGCATAACACAGCATAACATACAAAAAATGGAGGTTAAAAACATTTCAACACAGTTCAATACATTTTACATTTATACAGAGCACAGATACTTGGCTTGGTCGAGAAATGATTCTGCATTGACATCCCCCCCCCCCCCCCCCCCATCTATTACTTTATTTGATAAAAACAAAATATATGTATAACATACAAACCATATAGGTTTATACCATTTAGAAACATGGCTTGGTCCAGAAATGATTCTGCATTATTAACACCCCCCCCCCCCCCCCCCCCCCCACCCTACTACTTTAAAGTGACATTAAAATGCGATGCAGTTCTTAAATATATGGATACTCAGTAATTTAGATATAAACTTATTATCTATTAAAAGTGAATAAGTAACCATTTGAAAGCGTGTGATAACTATTATCTATAATTCACACAGACAAACCACTGTTGGCCTCACATTCACTAAAATCACACATAACACAAAGGATGTGTTTGTTTTGTTATGAAAATCGGCCCAACATCTATTGGACAATAAAAAGACTAACATGGCAAAAATAACATTAAATACATGTATAAATATATAAAATTATCGATATAAAATTAATTTAAAAGTAGAACATATCAGTTGGTCTTTTTGGAATTGGTTTTACGCTAATTGGTCTTTTGGGAACTGGTCTAGTGGGAGTTTGGCTAACGGGAATTGGTCTAGTGGTAACGGTCCATACGGGGATGGTTCCGAAAACTACAACAGCCCCCATCCTCTTTGAAAATAGTAGAGTACGAGACATTTTGCGATAGTTTTCATATTTTGTGCTCAATTGGTCATAAACGAGTATACTGGTTCAGAAAAACATCGCACGAAAAATTTAGTGGTTACCCCGCGAAAATGGACCAAAAACGCGACTTGGCGCCAGAGATTCCTAATTCAACCTTAGATCATGAAACTGGAATAGAGGTTTCATAAATTCCCCTTTTTGGTAACACCTAGTGCAATTCTCGTCTATATCGATGGGCAGTGATTCAAATACTGCAAATCGACCAAGAGTCTTGATTTTTGTTTTCTGCAATAAAGTAGGTTATGTCTATCCATTCGCTACAACATGTCCAGTAATGAACTTATGATGGAAGCACAGTAGCCGATTTTCAGGAACCACTGGAACCCGTTTCTGCCAGTGTAGTCGTGATATACATTTATTCATGTTCTTTGCAACACAACCTTAATTTTGATGTATGGTATGCCTATGTTCAGATACCAGTCGAATTTTTATGACAAGACGTTTTGCGAAAAATGTACTGGATATAGCAGCTGGGTGTAGCCTTAGGTGAAGTCTCAAGTGTTTCAGATGGACGACCGACCATTTGCTATAGTCTTTAAACTATTAATTGTGTGGTCTAAATGTTTATACATTTTTGATAAAAATCACTTGCTGTCTGTTTGTGTCCAGTGGTCTGGGGCGGGTGCGGGGGAGAGGGGGGGGGGGCTGAAAGATTTTGCTCGAAAAGTGACTCCGCGGGCATCATCGAGGCACATAATGTCGCGGTGGTGGGGGAGAATGTGACCCCCCCCCCCCCTCCGCACTGGTGGGGAAAATTTGAAAAATTTTATGACCAATCTATATAGAGTCCACACGCCAGCTGCCTTTCCAACCTTGTAATTGAGGAGGAAATTGGTTCACGTTTCGGGTTACCTGGCTGAATGGATGGGCGCGTTTGTGACAGGGAGGAGGCAAAGTCTATGCTTATGTGGTAAAATATCATCACCCCCATCCCCGCCCATGAAGCGCCGCCAGTGCTTGGACACAAAGATCGTAATATCTTCTCTTTCTGCGTGACAAACCCCACTGCTTCTAATGTACACCATATCGATTTTGTGTTGAAAATGTGTTGCCAATTCATACGTTGCCTCGCCAGAACAATACATCATATCCCGATGATAAAAAGAGGTATACTTCTAGTTCTCAACTCTCACATTTTCGTAGATGTAAAGCATTAACTGTCATCGAAGATGAAAATCTGCCACCCGTGGATCACGGAATACCGTACCGCCGTACCGAATACACCAGGATATACACGTTTTAAATTGGAAACACATTTTCAACACTAAATCCACGTGGCATGTATTGGGCCCACAGGATATTCCACACCAAAATAATATTAGGCCTACGGCCTTTGGTTCCAAGTTTGGAAAAGCATTGAACGGATATTTTGAGTATTGACGTGGTCGAGTTTGGTAGTTAGTCGCCGAAAAATGGTTAAATGAAGCCATGGAGATGGAAGGGAGTCGATCGACAGTTCACAAAAAGTCAGCTTATCCCAACTAAATAAATGAATGATAGTCTTTATATAAAAAAATAGGGGCATTCCACAAAATACGATGGCTATTGGGAATATGTTCCAGCAGTTTAACAGTTAAACGAGTTTTGCTGCTTATCACAACGACAAGATCGCTGTTACGTGTGGTTAATCACTGGTAATTCAACAAAAAATCTGAACACTAAACTTGAGTCCGAGTCCGAGTCCGAGTCCTCGATTCAGTATGTGTTTTGAGTCCGAGTCCTCAAATCAGTGTCCATCGGGAAAAAGCGACAGAAAACCTAAATGGGCTGAGAGAACCTAATAGGTTCTGGGATACATTTAAAACTCTTACTGGCCAAAAGTGCAAAAGTGCCAATAATAATGCGCTGAAGACTAGTGACGGAATTATGGCCATGGACGAAAAGGCAAAGGCCAGCGCTTTTGCCGAACTTCTAAAGAAAGCGCACCGTCCACAAGAAGGGAACAGATATGACAACGATTTTAAGGTAAAAGTGAATAAATTTGTCCAAGATAACAACTTAATTTTCAGTGAACCGAACTTCGACCAAAGGCACGAAGACGGGGATGACCATGAATTAACCGAACCAATAAGAGTAGAAGAGGTCATGGTATAATCAGAAAATACAAGTCATCTTCGTCGCCAGGAGAAGACGAAGTCTCTTACAAAATAATGAAACAGTGCCCCAACATTTTCTACTGCAGACTTACCAAACTCCTAAACTGCTGTCTCTCCTGTGGGTACTTCCCAAAATGCTGGAATGTGGCCACAGGAGTCATGATACCTAAACCCGACAAAGACCTTACCAACCCTTCTAACTACCGCCCAATCAGCTTGCTTAGCTGTGTTGGAGAAATATTTGAGCGGATTCTCACTACGAGACTTCGCAGCTATCTCGAATCAATCAGCTTTTTCAACAAATGGCAAAGTGCGTATAGGAGACAGAAAGAGGGAATCGAACACGTATATAGACTGGTCGATTATATGAAAACAACATTTAGTCAAAACGAAATCGGAACAGCGCTTTTCTTGGATGTAGAAAAAGCGTTCGACTCCGTATGGCACAATGGCGTGAGATATAAACTAGCGAAAATGGGATTACCCACTAAAATTCTGGGGATCATATCATCATTTCTAAAAGACCGAAAAATCAAGGTGAGGGTTAATTGCGAGGTGTCAGAGGAAGTAATACTCGAAGCGGGAACACCACAAGGGTCGGTTCTAAGTCCGCTTCTTTTCATAATATATCTGAATGACATAGAAAAAGTAGGGAAAAACTGTGTTGAACTATCGCAGTTCTCAGACGAAAAGGCATTTGGACGGCCAGCAAGTCCAGAAACATAATTAAAAATCGTCTACAGGATACCATTCGCGATCTTGAGAGCTGGTGCGCCCGATGGCGCATCAAACTCAATGCCGCCAAAACTCAAAAAGCTATGTTCTTCAAGAAGCAAAGGAAAAAAACAGTCCCCAATATCGATCTCCAGTTATACGATCACAAATTAGAAGCAAAAAAGAGGCCAAATTTGGGGGATTTATCCTTGATAGCAATCTCAGTCTAAACAGTCACATAAACTCCATTACGGTTAGAGCTACTAAACGTATCAATTTTCTGAAGATGATCAGAGGTAGAAATTGGGGAGCAAACAAAGATGTGTTTCTCAAGCTCTACAAAACATTTATACGTCCGGTACTAGAATACGGTGCCATAATAACAATTGACCTGAGCAAAACCAACACTCAGAAGCTTCAGAGGGTTCAAAATTATGCCCTGCGTGTGGCACTATGCAAACCCAAATGGATACCGATAAAGGAACTTCACGAGCTAGCAAAAATAGAAACTATATATTGATACGCGATTAAAAGACCTACAAATCAAAACCCTCAACAGACTTCAGGATAGTGAATTAATGGTTGAGCTGAACGAACACCGATCTCTTAATAGAAAAACAAAATAAGTTTCCAGAAAATAAAAAAAAAATTATACAATATAACTAAATTGCGTGGAGTCAGTGAGGATTGCCTCGCTACTCATTGAGAACTTTAGGATAGAGTCTGTTAGGACTGCCTCGCAACTCTGCTGAAGCGCGATTGAAATGCGTTTAATAAGATCTATATAACAAAATCCTCCACATACTCCAGGATAGTGAATCAATGGTGAAACTGAACGAACACCGAACCCTTAACAGAAAAACAAAATAAGCCACAGTAAATTAAAATTACTGAATAAAATTAAACTGCGTGGAGTCAGTGAGGATTGCCTCGCAACTCATTGAGATATTTAGGATTGAGTCTGTGAGGATTGCCTCGCAACTCTGCGTGTGGGGAGTGGGCTCCGAAGAAACACACCCCTTACCCCATCCATAGCAACAATCACACAACAGTCACATATACAATAGCGGATACCTATCTTTCTCTCTACCTATAACGTTTCTAATTGAACATTCTCAAATTTTCTTGCAACACTCTTATCAAGAAGACGCATGGAAATGGTAGACAAAGCGTAGAAGGAATTGGTGCAACCTACCTTTCTGCAACATACACAAGAAACCACCAAACACCAGGCAAGGATTGATACAAGCTTGTCTGGCTGGGGACGCGTGTACATTTTATATAAATAAACATTTGAATAAAGATTTAACAGCCCTTTTAAGGGCTTAATGGTGTGTGTCTGTGAGAGGGTGCTTTTTCGGGGGGGGGGGGTGTTTTTGGTTTGTTTTTTGTTTTTTTTAGGTTGGGGGGGGGGGGGGGGGTCATTTGGAATTCCCGAAGGATAACCAGATACCTCATAATCCCATACAGCATCCTATCTCCCAGAAGGGTTGATGGATGACTCCCGGTTTTTCAAAACTAAACTGTTGGAGCTTTCTCCACTCCTTTTTTGTAACCGCTATGGTCATATACCGGGGCCGCTACCAAACCGGCGTTGCTGTTTGGTTTTCTTTCCTCTTCTTCCCTTAAATTTGCCATCGCACAATATTATATTCTGGCTCGCCACCATGGTGGGACTCAAACCTATACCATAGCTTTTCACCGATTTTGTTTGCATTGTATGTTAAAGATTTAGGGGACGAACTAATTCAGAGTGCGGAGGGGGTAAATGTTGGAGACATAAAGATACCAGGCTTATTCTTTGCGGACGACATGGTGTTAATGTCTAGAACTGAACAGGGGCTAGAGAAACTGCTGGAAATTGTTGGTAGATATGGGAACACTTGGCGGCTCGAACTAAATGAAAATAAAAGCAAGGTAATACCCGTTGGACGCAAGGTAGATATGACGAACAGATGGAGAGTGGGGGAGTTCTCAATCCCCGAAGGGGAAAGCAAACAAATCACTGTAGGAGAAACGGGAGAGTATGAGTATCTAGGGGTAAGCATAAATATAACGGGAAGATGGGTGTACAGAAATTACTCAGCCAAACTGATTCTGAAGGGGAAAAGAATTCTGAACCAACTAAAACTTTTAGGGAAAAATAGTTTCAATAAGGTCTTTGTGGGGAAAACACTGTGGGAGAGGGTGGGTTTACCAAGTATAATGTATGGTACGGACGTGATTCCATTAAACCAAACCGTTATTAAGAAGTTGGAAAGTACTCAGAATGATGCCGGCAGATGGATAACAGGGTCGAGTAATGCTGCAGCTTTGGAAGCAGTAAGGGGGGAGCTTGGGTGGATGAAAATCAAGGACAGGGTAGATTTGGGAAAACTGTGTTACTTTAACTACTTAAGAAACTTGCCTGACAACCGGTGGTGCAAATTGAAGCTCGATACCATTTGGAATTCTAATATAGAAACGGGGTGGTCAAAACATGTGAGGGAACTAATGGACAATTACTCTATAGAGGTCACAAACATAGAAGTAGGAATGAAAGAAGGCAAAAGGTTTGTCAAAGAGAGAGTCATGGAAGACTGCAATCGAAACTGGCGAGCAGGGGTTAGCGTGAAAAGATCACTGCAGGGGTTACAATATAAAGAAAAGCCAGCTTTTGAGAAGTAGGAATGAAAGAAGGCAAAATGTTTGTCAAAGAGAGAGTCATGGAAGACTGCAATCGAAACTGGCGAGCAGGGGTTAGCGTGAAAAGATCACTGCAGGGGTTACAATATAAAGAAAAGCCAGCTTTTGAGAAGTACCTAGATGGCACCTTTGGAGGGTCACTGCTGTTCAAACTGAGATCAAGATCACTGGAGCTTCGGGGAAAAATTGGGAGAAATGGGGAAAAGGGATGCCAAATGTGCCACTCTGGAGTAGTGGAGACCCTGGAACATTTTCTCTTGGAATGCCCACAGTATATACCTCATAGAATAAAATTTACTGGAAGAATAATGCAGAAGTGGGGTGAAGAAACAAAGGATAGATGGCTGAAGGGGGACACGAGGGAGAGGGTAGGAATGCTTATTGAAGAAATTGAAAAAGAGGAAGTGAGGGACACTATTAAGCAGTTTATATCTGAATGCTGGGAGGAGAGGAGGGGAAGAGGGGGTGGGGTGCAGGGGGAATGATGGCCTTCTCTTATGAGGACCGCGACAAATCAGCGGCTGGCCAAAGAGTTATTATTATTATTATTATTAGCCGAGCTGGAACCGAATAGAATAGAGCCCACTCTCTAATAGTCTTAATGGCGTTGAGGGATTGAGTATTGACAATCTATCACTCCAACGTAAACTGACGGGAATTCTAACCGCGTGCATACCCCCTCAGACCCATCTGAGGCAACAGGAAAGCTAGGCCTGAGTGATCCAAGTGAAATAAAATAAGGTTAACCGGGTCGCAAGGGATTTGTAAATCCCACATAGTCCCTGCGCGCCCGCGGCGCGCTAAAACCTTTAATTCATCATCGAAACTTGATAATGGGTCTCTGTCATTGACAGAAACGCTTCATTCCATTGGACACTCTGTCAGATTGAAATAGAATCTTTATCAACTAATACTCACTAAACAATACTTCTATAATTTAAGGGATATTCTGTTAAGTACTGAAAGTTGCCACTATTTGGAGTTAACTACAAATACAGGTTATGAGCAAGACAATTTTGTTTATGATAGAAGGCAACTCGTAATATAATTTTATGGGTTTGTACTTCCTTCATGCATGGAGACTGTACAAATCCATAAAATTATATTACGGACTTGCACCAAGGGTGTTCTCTCTAAGTCGTCTTGATAATTTATTCTCAGCTGTGTTATCGTTGTTTATTTTATCATAATCAACGACAATCAAAAAGACAACCCAACCTCATCTGACCATCTCACCAGAGACACCTGCCGAGTTCCCGATCCTTTTCCACCTTCACCACGCCAGACATGCAGCTTCCAAATCTTCAACTGTTAAAGAGGGTCGAAAGGGGCTTGACCCACAGCGTCCCTGCGCGCCTTCGGCGCGCGAAACCATTCAACCTGAACTTCCCCACAGTTATATTTCTGCTATGGAGTTGATACCAACTGCTAGAGGAGGCTCTAAGCTATGTTATGAAGGGTACACAAACACAAAAAATGGGAAACCAACACAACAAAGCGTTGGGAATGCACAAAACGTAAAAGTCAGTCATGTAAGGGGGCCGTGGTCACTGATCTACTGGTACAAAATGTGTTAGGGGCGAAAGAGCACAATCATCGTGGTGATGACACACAAGTCCAGATAAGCAACGTGAAGGCATCACTTAGACAAACAGCAACCAGTGCAAATTGCAGAGGAACACCAGGCCAAATATTATCAGATGTTATGGTTGATTCAGCAGTCATTGTTCGTGCTAATCTAGTACACAAACACAAAAAATGGGAAACCAACACAACAAAGCGTTGGGAATGCACAAAACGTAAAAGTCAGTCATGTAAGGGGGCCGTGGTCACTGATCTACTGGTACAAAATGTGTTAGGGGCGAAAGAGCACAATCATCGTGGTGATGACACACAAGTCCAGATAAGCAACGTGAAGGCATCACTTAGACAAACAGCAACCAGTGCTAATTGCAGAGGAACACCAGGCCAAATATTATCAGATGTTATGGTTGATTCAGCAGTCATTGTTCGTGCTAATCTATGCAAAATTGACTCGGTAAAGCGCACAATTCGTCGACAGAAAGCTAAATGTAACCCTACAAATCCCCAAAATACATCAGAGCTTGTGATAATTGGTGAGTGGTTAGCAACAGGAGGTGAGAATCCAGAGAGATTTCTGATTTCTGACAATGGTACAGATTCAACAAAACGCATGCTAATCTTTGCAGCAGACCGTTGTCTCATACACTTAGCTCGTTCTGACTCATGGATGATGGATGGAACTTTTGATGTAGCACCTAATATCTTTTAAAAATCAGTTATGAACTCTGTTAAAGATATTTTGGGTTCTCATGTTCAATTATTTCTCAGCTGTATTATCGATGTTTGATTTATCATAGTTTTATTTGTGCTAGTTGGGTTTAGTGCTAATTGGTTTGGCAACAAGTACTTGCACCAAGGTGAAGAAACACAGAGAGTGGGAGAAACAGGGAGGGGTGGGGCACAATGATAATATATGGATGCAACTCGTAATATAATTTTATGGGTTTGTACTTCTTTCGTGCATGGAGGCTGTACAGATCCATAAAATTATATTACGGACTTGCACCAAGGGTGTTCTCATCTAAGTCGCCTTGTTAATTTATTCTCAGCTGTATTATCGTTGTTTGATTTATCATAGTTTTATTTGTGCTGCTTGCTACATGTATATTATTATCTTGTGCTAGCTATTTTAAGAAGAATAAACTATTACATGAAACCTTAATTACATTTTTATTTTTATTCTTCCAATTTTTTTTTTCTATTTTATTCCATGGGAAATTAAAAAAAAATCTAAGGGAACATGTCCTGGGTGAAAAATGTAGGAGTAATCGGTCTAGGGGAAAAGGTCTGGGGATGAATAATTAGGGGAAAATGCCCTATGGGAAAATGCCCTAGGGGATAATGCCCTAGTGGGAAATGCCCTAGGGGAAAATACCCGAGGGGAAAATGTCCTGGACCCTGATATTACATATTTTATTTCTGTTTTACTTATGTATTTGTTTATGATATGTTTACAATTTCGTATTCATAAGCATAACATTTAAGTATAATTTGTACATTTATATGACATCTGTAACAATGCATTACAATTATCAATCGGCATGTTTCATGGGTTGGATATATGTGATGTGTTGACTTGTTCTTTAAATGCAGAAAAGGCTTGGACAATATGACTGTGGCAGAAACGGCAACGCTATTAACTATCTGATGTATGTATATATCCCTTGATTTTCTCTATAGGATATAGACCTAGGTCATGTACGTGCCTCCACTGTCTGCATCCAGTGGAAGATGCAGCCGTTGACAGTAACTTTTGGAAACACAGCCCTGACTGCCTGCCATTAATTTTCAGCCGTTGTTAAATTGTTTTCAAAATGGTGTGTCGTGTCCGTATTAGTTATATGCATTTTAATGTTAATTGATGGTGAAAATTTACTTTAAAACCAATAAAAATCAATGTCGTTTCGCCCCTCATACCCGGGTCATTTCGACCCAATATATGGGGCGAAACTACCCGGGGCGAACGAGAATTGGGGCGAAATGACCCGACATCGTGACCAGAGCAGCTTTGAATTTGTCAAATGAAGACTTACCTTCAGTACGTTTCCGTGGTCAATCTGGATTAATCGAGATTAACTACGCATACGCAGTATGGTCAGATTGATGCTTATTGAAACAAGCTATAATCTAGTTTATTCATCCGTCCAATCCTTCTCGAAAGGTGAATTGGGTTTCAATCCTGACATGCGCAGTCAGTAAATCTATATTTGTTGACACGAAAATACAGAAATGAATGGTTCTAAAGATATTAAAACATTAGTAACTTGCGACAGTGCAACCCTACCAATGAATTTTGAGTTATTAAAAATGATATGCACATTTTAATTATACTGCATTCTACAAAAGCCTTAATTTTTATTATTATGCGACTTATTGAAATTTAAATTTAAAATTTTGTTGGACTTTAATTTAAATTTTGTGAAAATATTAAATACAACGTAGTTGAAATTGAACGGATTTTACGGTATACCGGGGGGGGGGGGCGAAGAAAAATTCTGAAAACCGATTGAAATGCGTGTAGGTCGTATCCGTGAAGAAGTTAATCGAAATCTGGATTATCAATCTCGATTAATCCAGATTTGCGACGGAAACGCACCCCTTAACAAGCGATTGTTGGGTTGGGCAGGAACAGCCAGACAATTCGTAAGTTGGAAATATAAATTGCTATGATCACATGTGTCCATCTAGCGTGCCAAGTGACTGCCAGCTGTAAACAATACTGTCGACAAGATATTATGGTTTATTCCCATCTAAACGAATACCAACAAGACGAATGTCGAAAATGGTCGTCCCAACATGACGAATCCCAACAAGACGAATTTAATTGAAATAACTATATAACCCATTTATTTTGAGGTTTGAGTAAAAAATTGTATATGGAAAGCGTATTTTGGGTAAAGGTGTAGAATAGGGGACTTTTCGTTTTTTAAAAAAAATAACGATTTTTTCGCTATTTTTTCTCTGTTTTCTTAAAGTAAACTATATTTTGAACAAAATGACACAAAATCACATACTTTTATCGCTTTTTTCAAGAAATATTTACGATTGTGTTGTGACAGCGCCGTCGAACTCAGTGCAATCGGTCTGTCCCATTATCGCTATCATAGGGGAGAGTTTAGTAATTGAAATGTCGGCTGACAAACCCTGCCCCCTCACTAAACTGACCCTAGATCAAATTTTAGGGTCAGTCTAGTAAGGGCCAGGGTTAACTTACCGATTAGATTACCCTGGTCCTAACTGAACTGACCTTAAATCGAGGAACACGCACAGAAGCGAAGCGCACCTGCTAAAATGCACACAAGCAAAGCGCACCTGCTATCATATATAATGATTTCTCCCCTGTGACGTCACTCGTAATAACGAATGAAAACAACAGATGCTGCGAAATTTTCAGCGGTTGAAACAAATGGCAACTGAGAAACTCGCAATTCAACGGGATTTAAAATCTATTCTCTGACATGTTAAAACATGATAGAGGTACCTAATTTTGTGTCATTTTGTTCAAAATATAGTTTACTTTAAGAAAACAGAGAAAAAATAGCGAGAAAAGCGTTATTTTTTTTTAAAAACGAAAAGTCCCCTATTCTACACCTTTACCGTATTTTGAAGTAGAATTTGGGAATGGCATGGGAAGCTTGAAGTGATATTCATTAGATACTCTGTATGTTCTGGTATTCTGCTGTACTAAGCTGTTCTATATTGTTTTCTAGATCTGTGGAAGATGAGACAATTAACCGCGAAGACATCAGGGAGATAGAGAATGAGACCAGCTACAAGTTGGTGGACAATGGATCAAAACGAGGGAAAAGAAAACTTGTAAGCAGCGACGGCTATACTTACGTTCAGAAGATGACACTTAAGAACGGGACCATTGTCTGGAGATGCAGTGTAAGAGGTAATTACATTATTTTATTGACAGTTATAAAATCAAAACGAATAAATTTCATTAAAAAATAGTTTTCAAAGCTTTTTAAAATTTAAACATAATTATTTTGTCTGGGTGCAACGAAAGAGGTAATTACATTATTTTATTAACAATAATAAAAATTTTAAGTAAATTTAAAATTAAAATGAATAAATTTCATTATTTCATAATTAATCATTAACTTTGTTTTTTTTCAACAGGGAAACAAAACGTATGTCCTGTGGTAGTGAATGAAAATGGTGGGACTTTTAAGCCCAATGCATCGACACATAGCCATCCATCAAAACCTGGTATAGATGTCGCCGTTCAGATTTTTGCCGACGTGAAGAAAGCTGCTCACGTTAATCATTTTGAAACAGCCGGCACAACTGTCCAGGAAGTCACCAACAAATATATGGGCACAGATCTTCCAGAAGCTTCGCGTCCAGTGGAAGCCACATTGGAGAGAATATGCCGCCGGGCGCGGTCTTCAGCTCGCCCAAAAGATCCTGTTGACTTGAAATTTGAAGTAAGTATTTGTTTTATTCCAACCGTCTCTAAAAAATGATAAATAAAACAAATGAAAAAAAGGACATAAACTAATGTAATTCATCCTTCAAAAATGTAACAAAAAAGACAGGATATATAAGATTCTCCGACAACTCTTTGCTTTACCATTTTTGCCTTCAGCTGATATTGAGCCAGCGTTTGAAAAACTGAAAGAAAAAGCTTTGGGTGAAGTTAGGCAATCAACAACAGCAGTCAGCAGTGCACTTCGAGATTTTATTGAGTATTTGGAGTCAACATGGATCAATGGTACAACATGGTCAGTCGATTCGTGGACGGTTTTTGGAAGAAGTATCAGAACAAACAACGATTGTGAAGGATGGCATAACAGGATAAACCAGAGAGCAAAAAAGGGGAACTTACCATTCTATTTATGTTTGGGGCTGCTACATCAAGAAGCAAAGAAGATAGCAACTTCGGTTAAGATGGTTTCAGAAGGGAAGTTACGACGAAGACAGTTGTCTCGAACTTCAGAGACAACAGGTAGGTTGATGGCGCTGTGGGAGGACTACACCAGAAAAGAAATCTCAGCGAGTCGTCTTTTGAAGGAATCCGCCAAGCTGTATGCTCCAATATGAATTGTGTTGAGGTTAGGTGCTTTTTGTTAATTTGCTAACATTGTTATTCATTGATTGAACTATTGATTGTGTGCTGTACGATGTCAAAATGTGCTATCTGTAACTCATGCGCTAAGGTGATTTTTATGTTAAAAATATAATTATGTGCAAGTATATTTTGTGATCGATGGGAATTTATCTTGGTAATAGTGTTCATGCTAACGTGATATTATAATGTGATGTTATTTTTTGTTTTATGTTATATACTTTTATTTAATTTAATAAACAGTTTTTTCTGAAACTGCGCGTTATTGTCTATCACCCAAACTTTTACCGAGATGCGTAAAGCCTTAGCCCCTGGATCCATGGCTTATCCGACGTATGGCCAGTGCTTTTCCGACCCAGTTCAGTATAACTACAATAGTATTGCTATTGAAATACTTAACAGGGGCGAAAAATATCGGTCATGGGTCGAATAAGCCGTAGGTCGAATGAGCCATGGGTCGAAAAAGCCGTAGGTCGAATGAGCCATGTGTCGAATAAGCCGTAGGTCGAATGAGCCAGGTGTCGAAAAAGCCGACATTCCTAATTTCACCAGAAATGCTTTTAACTTTTGTGGCCTGTTTCAGAATTTAAATAAAAATCTCTTTTTTCGAGCATGTTTTTTTTGCACTTTGTCGGCAATATCATTTAAAAAAAATTCGACTCTAGTGTCACAGTTGGTTTCTTTTCCAAAGATATGGGACTGACTGTTTGTACTGCATTTAGTGATCACAAAGTATTGTTACCGAGACAAGAGATGGAGTGTCGTATGTATGTTGGGAAATGTGGGAGCAAATGGAGACTCGAACTTAATGAAAGCAAGAGCAAAGTTATACCCGTTGGCCGCAGAGTGGACCCCACTCGAAGATGGAGAGTGGGGAAGTTCTGCACTCCGGAAGGTAGCAGCAGACTTCTTAGTGTAGGAGAAACTAGTGACTATGAGTACCTGGGGTAAATATAAACATCACAGGAAGAGGCATCTACCGAAACCACACAAATAAATTGATTCTGGAGGGAAAGCGAATGAAACTTATAGGGAAAAACAGTTTCAATAAGGTTTTCGTGGGGAAAACCATTTGGGAAATGAAGGTCTGCCAAGTATAACATACGTACGGAAGTTGTACCCCTAAACCAGACGGCTGTTAAGAGCTTGGGAATCCTGCAGAACGATGCAAGCCGATGGATAACAGAGTCGAGTAATGCCGCAGCGTTAGAAGCAGACAGGCGTGAGCTTGGGTGGATGAGAATCACGAACAGGATAGACCTATTGAAACTCGGTTATCTTAATTATTTGGTAAATCTGCGCGATAGCCGATGGTGTAAAGTAATGTTCCTGAGAACTTTCAACTCAAATATCAAGACGGGGTGGATGGTCCAAGTGAGGGAGCTAGTGGAAAACTACTCAATGGAGATCTCGGACCTAGACGTTGGGGCAAACCAGGGTAAAAAGATCGCCAGAGAAAGGGTCATGGATGATTGTAACCGTAATTGGCGAGACGGCGTCAAATCAAAGAGATCTTTGGGTGGCCTGCGTGATAAAGAGAAGCCTGGTTTTGAAGAGTACCTTAATGGCACCTTGGGGGGGGGGGGAGGGGGTCACTGTTGTTCAAGCTGAGGTTGCGGTCCCTGGAGCTGAGGGGAAAAATTGGGAAAAACAGTGAAAAGGAGTGCCAGATGTGTAATTTTGGCGTGATGGAGACCCTGGAACACTTTCTTCTAGAATGCCCAAAATACCAGTCTAAAAGAACAAGATTCACGGGGAGTATAATGGGGAAGTGGGATCGGAGAATGAAGGACATGTGGTTAGGGGGCGACTCAAAGGAGAGGGTTAATATGCTAATATGCTAATCGGAGAGATTGGGAAGAATGGGGCAAGGGATGTCATCAAGCAGTTCGTCTCCGAGTGTTGGGAGGAGAGAAGCGTGGGAATAGGGAGGCAGTTGGTAGAACAGGGGTTACCAAGGCCTTCTCATACGAGAACCGCGACAAATCAGCGGCCGACCAAAGTGTTATTATTATATGTTAGACTTTGTTAGCTATTTTTGCACCATAAACCTCTAATACGGCATATTGTCAGACAAAGAGCTTTCAATTAACAAAGGCGCCCCGCATTCCTATAAGACGCTGTTTGCTAAAGTTTTGGTACCTTTTTAAACTTCCCCTCTTCCCCCCCACCCCCCCCCCCCCCCCACACACACAAACATCACATTGAAGAAAGAACATAAAGATATAAATATGGAAATTATTATTGTGGGTGGTCAAGAGATGAATAATAAATAAAACTACTAAACAAGGTAAAAAATGACACCAAAAATATCCCAAATAACACAAATATAAACATTTTATTCCTTTTTAAAACTAATTTCCCCTATAATTAATGAAAAAAGGTTTTCGTCTTGTTGGGATTCGTTTTGTTTGGGATCGCCTTGTTAGGATTCGTCTTGTTGAAATGACACTGATATTATTCGGATAATTGTTGGGATGGTAAGATGAAGTTACTTTCTGGTAGTTTTTTTTTATCATTCTTGGAGGTTTAAAAACTTCAGTGAAGTGTCTTTTTCAAAATTGTATGTTCCGACGAACTGTCTTTTCCGGCGAAAAGTTCAGGCGTTTGTGACGTTTTGACCTAATTGTATGTGACGTTTTGACCAAAAAGATGTGACGTTTTAACCATTTTGAAATGTGACGTTCTGATTGTGTGACGTTTTGACCTGTTCTCGTCCAGGATTCTTTCCATCGACCATGTTGTTTACAGTGGGACGCCATTTAAGTTTCTGATGTGGTATATGATTATTATGGGACCCAACACATACGGCAGTAAGAATGAGTGTTTCGATGACCAATATCGAAATGTCTATGGCCGAAACCCTTTGGGGTCGAATGATCAGAGGACGAGAGCTTGGGGTTGAATGACCTGATACCGATCGCCTTAAGTTGACACCTTGTGCAATCTCGGCACTTCCATCAGTCGATCGAACAGAACTATTCATTTTTCAAAATTATGCTGCCAAAAGTTTGTAAATATGAAAAAGGGTTAATGTGGGAAAAAATACAAAGAGCTCCGCTGTAGATAAATGGCTAATTCGGAACCAGGTAAAAATTTTGCCCCACTGCCACCGAAGAAGATAGCACTGGAGAAAATACTGAGGTGAATAAAACTTGTTTCGGAAGTTCGAGTTAGTTTGTCGCTACTAAAAACCGATACAAGTCGGGTTCAAATTGCACTGTATAAAGAGGTGAACGGACAGATTACTAACCTTTGAAAGAATCATGGACTTTTTGCCAAAAGTACATTTCGTCGGAAAAGACAGTTCTCTGGAACATAAAATTTCGAAATTATGAAAAAGACATTTCCCCCGAAGTTTTTCCCCCCAACAAAGAAAAATGATAAAAAACTAAGTAACAGATCAGAAACGGTAGTAATCCATGCGTGGGCAGTGATGTCCACGCATGCGTTTACCAGATAATAAAAAATCATCATCAGCAAAATTTTAATTAATGTCAATAATGAAGCACCAGGTTTTACCCAGTGCTTCATTAATTAAATTTTTGATGATTATTCCTATAATTACTGTTTGGAATCTAATATTATTGCATCCGTGGAAATATTGCCCACCCGTGGAAAGTGACCAATCCATGGCAGCTGTACTGTATCTTCCTATCCCAGCAAATATCCTAATAATATCTTGCTGGCAATCAAAATATTTTTTTTATATAAAATAAGTGTCTATGTCGGTGATTTTCTTCAATCAATGGCACTATTGTTCACAGTTGACAGTTACTTGGTCCTTTACATGGACATGTATTATCATAACAATTTATATTTCCATCTTACAGATTGTCTGGCTTTTCCCAGCCTATCACCACCATGGCTTGCTAAAGTGCAGTGTTTATGTGACAAATTAAAAACTAGTCAGGTCACTTCAAATGGGTTTTTAGTCGATTTATCAAAAATACATGGTCCTAGGGAGAGAAATTACTGGCAAAATATTAAGTCTAGATTCAATGATAACATTATGGCTAGATTCAATGATAACATTGTATAATTTATATTGCAACCTAGATGTACCGGTACTTACATGTAGTGTGCAACATTATCATTGAAATTGGCTTCGACAATTCACAGTGTCATGCTAAATAGGGTGACAGTCTGTCACAGCTTTTAACACATCATTGTCAAATGCTGTAGCTAACTTCAGTGATGACACTGTATACTTGTTTGTATATCACCCACCTGGCTGTACATACACTCTAAAAGACCCCAGGTTTTCTGGCATGAAATTAGTATAATTTGGCTGGTAGTTTAATACGCCACACTGTTCTCATTGAGATTTGAAAAAAAATCCTGGAGATATTCTGCGCAACAGTGCTCAAATGAAAAGCTGCAATAATTAACAGGTTTTGCAAACTCATATTTGATGATTACAGATACAGATCTGATAGATATTCTAGAGACCTGAACAACAGTACATTAGAGACTGGCGGTTTTCAGTTTTTTGGTTTCCTGTTTTTTATGGAAACCGAAACCGAACCGAGATTTTCCTGGAAAACCTTCTTCACGCTTTTCTGTCCACTACAGCAATCACCCAGAATACACCAATTAAACGACGAACATTCTGGCTTGTATGGAGCCTTGCCCTTTGGAATGTCTATGTCCGTTGATCTATTAATATTCTTGATGACTGTTGGTTAGGTGACCAGTCAGAGAACTCACAAGGCTGGCTGAGTGACGTTGACCATACACATTCTCCTCCCCCCCCCCCCCTAAAAAAAACGTGAATCTTTACACCAAAAATGCAAAAAGGAAAACTTAAATGTTCAGGTTGCTCACAATGTGTGCTGGAAATAAAAAAAATACTCTCAAAATGATTTTAGGGAGTGTTTGTTTTTATTTATTCTATATATCCGAGAAAGTGATAAAACCCGGAAACACGTTGATCATCGTTTCCATAAACACTTGCCATTGTGAACTAGGAACTTATGAATATTAATGACTGTTCAATGGCAATGATGAAGAGTGTAAAACGTCCCTATCACTTACAGTACCATGTTTAAAAAATGACAAGTGATCTCAAACTGATTTTTTTTTTTCATCGCTTCATTTTTTTTACACATATAATCCCAGAAAGAAACTAAGAATAAATTCAGATACACATAATATTTATATGTTGAGTTCTTAACCCTCGAAGATGGTGTAGCCCTGCATCACAGGAGGTGCAGTTATGGTGTATGTGCATATGAATACAGGCAACTCGGACCAAAGACCATACGGGTCAAGACCAGCCAGACCTGTTTTGAAGACAACTCAGACCTATTTTGAAGAAACCTCGGGCCAACATCAAAGACAGGTATTCTTGTGTTTGGAATAGAAGTGCGGTCTGCAATATAAATGCGGGATAGAAAAAATGGCCATAATTAATAAAAGTGCAGACTGGAATATAAGTGCAGGGTAGGAAATCCCATCGGAGCATATACATATATGCGACATATACATTAGAAGTCAAAATAAGTTGTAAGATAATGGTTAGATGACCACTATAGGCAATGTCACAGTATGTGTCCTGCGTTTCCTACAATGTTAACACTGGTTCTCACCGTTCTTGCATTATTTTTTTGGAAAGCCCACAAAGAACCTGGTGCTACCAATGTAGTGAAAGTGGGACACATGTTTACAGTCAATATGGTGCCAAGTGGTGATCCTGCAACTTACTTTGAATTGTACTGTTTTTAGATTCCTTACCCTTGAGGCCAAAATAAACATACCTGTACAGTTTATTATAGAGGTACCAGTAAGTAAATGCATGCGATAATTTATTTGCTGCAGTCAAAATGCACAATTTTTCCCTCGGATGTGTTCCACTCTGTCGAAAAATTAAATAGAAGTGCAGACTGGAATAAGCATGGTGCAGGGTGGAAAATTTTCGGGAAAATAATAAACATGCGTGCATGTTTATTCTAAACACAAGAGTAGAAAGTGTTCCAGGGTCTCCAGTGCACCTAGATTACACAGTTGGCATGCATTCTCATTTTCTTTCCAAGGTTTTCTCCTAAGCTCAAGCGACTGCGACCTCAGCTTAAACAACAGTGACACCCCCAACGTGACATCAAGGCTCTCTTCAAAACCTGGCTTCTCCTTATGAGGCAGGCCAAAAAGACCTCTTTGCTTTGACCCCCCCCCCCCCTCCCCCCTCATCCACTCACCAGTTCATATTATAATCCGCCATGACTCTTTCTCTAACGATTTTGGTCAGACTTGTCTAAAAAACTGGTCACAGTTGTCTTCAACATTTGTTCGATTTGTCTTTGATGTAGGTCCGAGTTGTCTTCCAAACAGGTCTGAGTTGTCTTAAAACTGGGTCCAAGTTGTCTTCAAAACAACTGGTCCGAGTTGTCTTCAAAACTGGTCAGAGTTGTCTTTAAAACAGGTCCGAGTTGTCTTGGAAACAGGTCCGAGTTGTCTTGGAAACAGGTCCCAGTCATCTTGGGCCGAGTGGTCTTTGGTCCGAGTTGTCCTCCTCCCTGTGCATACACATGATGGAGAAACAGAAACAAAGATAAAGAGAAGACCCCACAACACTGATCCATTAAGAATAATGACAACTTAGTGAATATTAATAACTAACAAAAACAAGCCACTGGGCGTATCTATTAACACTAAAAATACAATAGCTCATGTTAGTCATGTATAAGAAGAACCACATAATGGAGATCAAAACGCAGGGTATGAAGTGCCCTCATCCATAAGGCATAACAGCTGCATTAATTAATATTCATAAACAAATGAAACTTAGTGACTGCAGTGACGAATTGTGGGATGTTGTTTTCGAAATTCGTCCGGCGTCCGTAAACTTTCACATCTTCATCTTCTTCTCTGTAACCGCTGAGCCAGTGTGAACCAAACTTGGCAGGAATGGTCTATGGGAGGTCCTCTACAAACGATCCTCATTTTGTTCCCGTTGGATGAAAAACATGGCTTCCAGAGGCATTCTTTGATTCTGGTTTGTGGATTTTCAAAAATCTTCTCCTCTGAAGCTGCCAGGCCACACGTTTTGAAACTTCACATAAATGATGACTGGGACCCCCTCTACCAACGTTCCTCATTTAATGTTGATTGGGTCACAAACATGGCCACAATTGCGGCTTATAGAAACCCTTCAAAAATCTTCTCCTCTGAAGCTGCCAGGCCACACGTTTTGAAACTTCACATAAATGATGACTGGGACCCCCTCTACCAACGATCCTCATTTAATGTTGATTGGGTCACAAACATGGCCACAATTGCAGCTTATAGTTACTGTAGAAACCCTATGGGAAATCACATTTTCCTCTTCTCTGGAAAAACCGAGGCAATGTGAAAACAAACCTGGCAGGGATGGTCTATGGGAGGTCCTCTACAACGATCCTTATTTTGTTCCCGTGGGTTGAAAAACATGGCCGCCAGAGTCATTCTTTCATTCTGATTGGTGGATTTTCAAAAATCTTCTCCTCTGAAATTGCCAGGCCAAATGTTTTGATGCTTCACATAAGTGATGACTGGGACCCCCTCTACCAACGATCCTCATTTAATGTTGATCGGGTTGTAAACATGGCCACAATTGCGGCTTATAGTTACTATAGAAACCCTATGGGAAATCACATTTTCATCTTCTTCTCTGGAACTACTGAGCCGACGTGAACCAAATTTCGCAGGAATGGTCTATGAGAGGATGGAAATATGTGGCCACCAGAGGCTATATTCTAATGCTTAACCCAATGCCTCTCCTGTCTGCAGGAAGATCGGTACTGTCAGCAAAATACTTGTTTTTTGAGAATCTGGTAAGGGTTGGTTCCAGTTTTCTCCACTGAGAACTGGGAAAAAAAACAAAAATATTGTGTATACACTACAAGTCAAAATAGGTTGTAGCATAACTGCAATAAACTAAGTAAACTACTGCGCCTGCCCCGACAAGATCAGAATCTGACATTTTCTGGAAAGCTTTCAGTGAGAGCTTTCCAGAAAATGATGTCAGCTTCTAGTCTTATCAGTGTAGGAAGAGAAAAGATACGTGGTTTATAGGATTGTCCTACAACTTATTTTGACTTGTGCTGTAAACCATTGCAACTGTATGTTGTTATTATTAGTCTCAAGTTACTTATCAGAAAATACTGATTGATGACAGGTGTTTGGAAAACCAGGGAAGTTTGGTTTGTATTCTCTTGCAATCATGTCAGCTTAGATGACAGTAATTATTGTATATCTTTTAAGATTTGACAAAATTGGAGTAAAATGTGTTTCCTGTAACCCTTTACCTATCCCAAGCTGTTTTGAAAGAGAATACTGTCTGAAAAAATTGTAATTTTCAAAATATATAACTTTCTTTTACTGATTTTGTTGTTGAAACAGAATTCATAAATGTGTGCATTTTCAAGAAAATCTTCTTTGAAACTACAAGGCCAAATGGTTTGAAAACTTAGTGTGACTGATGACTGTAACCTCCTCTACCAATGATCCTCATTTAATCTTCATTGGTTTGCCATTATGGCTGCAATTGTGGCTTATAGTTACTGTAGAAAAACCCTATGGGAAATCACATTTTCATCATCTTCACTGAAAGTACTGAGCCAATGTGAACCAGACTTGGCAGGCATTGTCTATGAGAAGTTCTCAACAACTGTTACTCATTTTATTCCTGTTGGGTGAAAAACGTGGCCGCCAGAAGTATTCTTTGATTCTGATTGGTCAATTTTGAAAACTCATCTCCTCTGAAACCACAGGACCAATGTTTTGAAACTTTGCATGGTTGATAACTGGGACACCTTCCACCAACGTTCCTCATTTAATGTTGATTGTATTGCAAACATGGCCACAATTGCAGTTTATAGTTACTATAGAAAAAACCCTATGGGAAATCACATTTTCATCTTCTCTTTGGAACTACTGAGCTTACAAGAACCAAAACTTGGCAAGAATGGTCTATAGGAGGCCCTCTACAAACGATCCTTTTTTTGTTCCCATTGGTTGAAAAATATGGCCACCAGAGACATTCTATGATTCTGTTTGATGGATTCAAATGTTTTGAAACTTCACATGATTGAAGACTGGGACACCTACCAATGATCCTCATGTAATGTTGCAAACATGACCACAATTGCAGGTCATAGTTACCATGGAAAGCCTATGGGAAATCACATTTTTATATGTAGTTCCAGGTGAGCGATTACAGGCTCTGTAGAGCCTCTGGTTGTTCTTGCATGATCAATACAACTTTTCATAATTGCATTTACAGACCTGATTTCTTTTACTTGTATGCAGCTTTTTTTCTCATTACCTGAGCTTCACAGTTTGAAATATGAAGAAGTGCCTTCTGCAACATACTTCTGTTGTTTTACAAAAGTAATACAGATTGGAAGGAAATGGCAGTGAGGGACTTTAATGCTGTCTCCAAAACTTCGGGGGAGATGGGTGGAATCAATCCACCCCTCCCTCCTCCCCATGTTATCCAATTCTAATTATACAATTCTCTTCAAATTTGATATTACTTTTTTATATGCCCATTTGTAAAAAGGGTCATATTATGTAAATGGTCTGTCCATCTGTCCATCCATCCACTGTCTGTCTGTCCATCAGTCCGTCCGTCCATCTGTCCGCACTAACAAATGACTACTTATGTGGTTACGAGTTAGTAAAACAGGATACTTATGTCTTTAAAGTCTGTTACGTGGCTAGCCATGTAACAGAATCTCTTATTGTGGGAGGGGGGGGGGGGGGGATAAATGTAGAGTAGGGTTAGGGCATTCCAGGGTGGGGTTTAGGAGTGTTAGAGTTATGTGGCTAGGGTTAGTGTTAGGGTTAGGTGTGGTTAGGGTTAGGGTCAGGTTTGGGTTAGCTGACCCCCCCCAAAAATTTTCCCCCCAAAAACTTGTTTTATTATGTTGGACATGTGTTTTAGGTTAGCCACCTAATATGTCCATAAAATAGCCACATAAGTAGTCATTTGTTAGAACGTCCTCCATCCGTCCGTTCATCCATAAACAATTGGTTTCCAACCGATAACTCCAGCTTGGATTATTTGATTTCAACCAATGTTGATATGTGTATTTTCCAGCTAGTAATACAGGCCAAGTTTGAATATGGGTTCCCCCCCCCCCCCCCCACCCCATGCCTCCATGGTTGTTCATGTTGTTAAATGCAAACAAACAAAAATTGA
This sequence comes from Pictodentalium vernedei, assembly GCA_031216915.1. Taxonomy (NCBI): domain Eukaryota; kingdom Metazoa; phylum Mollusca; class Scaphopoda; order Dentaliida; family Dentaliidae; genus Pictodentalium; species Pictodentalium vernedei. Next base: position 331,947,724 of record CM062297.1, on the reverse strand, counting down.
CTACTATAACACACCACCACAACTGCCATTCATTTTTTACTTCTAACCATTGCTTATTAGTCCTTATTGGAACAAGATCATCAGCTTGTTCCATTAATAGGTCATGAGGTATGTTTTGGGGTAGAAAAATTAAAAAATAAAATTTGAATAGCAATTTTTGTATATCACGAGTGCAGAGATGGCAGATTCCTTAGGTAAACAGTTAACAAAAAATGGCTCTGACTATTTTGTGTCTAAATATTGCCATTGCTGGGACAGTCAGGTTACATGCATACATCACTCTAGTTTCCTAGAGTTATGGACCTTTTTCGGCTTTTTTCAATTTAGGAAATTTCAGTTTTCATGGTTTCTGCTCAGAGGGGCATACTGGTGGCATTGCACCTTGGTTTTTTGTTTGCAGCATGGGGTGTGGTGGGGTGGGGGTGGGGGTACTCTAGTGGTGGAAATTACACTACACGTTAAGCAAATTTTTAATTCTTGCCTCCCTGCAGTAGGGATCCTTACCATCTTTCCAAAGGAGCATCCCTGACCTTTAGAGCCTGTAAGACTACCTACAACCTCAACCCCACTTGGGTGCAAAGCCCACTTGCACCTGAAGTGGTAAGGAGTCTTTACAGAAGCTAAGTATTGGGGAGAGAGAGAGAGAGTGAGAGAAAGAGGAGAGAGAGATGGGAGTGGTGATCAGTGTTCATAACACTTTCAGCAAACAACACAGTGATGAACCACTGAGGATACAGAGCAGTCTCTTTAAATATAGGATTGCACAAATGCAAAGTCGAATGTAATCCTCTTTGGAGACTAGATGCTATGTTACACAGTACGGCCGCCGTGGATTGGTCACTTTCCATGGGTGGGCAATATTTCCACGGACGCAATAATATTAGATTCCAAACAGTAATTATAGGAATAATCTTCAAAAATTTAATTAATGAAACCCGGTGCTTCATTAATTAAAATTTTGCTGATGATGATTTTTAATTATCTGGTAAACGCATACGTGGACATCACTGCCCACATGTGGATTACTACCAGTCTACGGCGACTGTACTGTACATATAGAATTCATATTAAAAAATCTATCCTTCAAGTTTGTCCTTTCTAAACTTTCGTATGAAGAAATTAATCTTTCACATGTGGTGGTTTCTTTTCAACCTACACACAATTGTTTACAATTGGCTGTAACATAAGTGCAAGCCCTACTTCGGAACTAACTCAAGCTTTTAGAATCTTTTCCAAACGAGTTGGAAAAGTACTAGAGTGCAAAAGCACGAAAAAAATCGAAAAAAGGGTCGAGCGAGACCAGCGCTCGAAATTACAGGTACTCTCTCTGCACACCTCTTGCATTTACCGAGCGCATGCGCAACAACCGTGACGTCAATTCCTTTATTTTCTGCCATTGTACATGGTCGGAAATTTTTGTGACTCGTGCTAAATTTTGCTGTTTATTCTTCGTGAACAACTTATTCTCCATATTTAGTGTGCTAGTGGATTGTATCCTTTTATCAAGCTACCAAATTATTATTATTTAATGTTAATTTGTATTTTTATTGCTTGTCTCTTCACACTTTGTCTTGTCTTTCCCCGACGTGTGAACACTACCTTAGTGCTGTTTTCCGTCGGCGGGAAGCTTGATTATTATTTTGATATAATGCCTAAAACTATTCCTTGTACCTCTTGTTTGCAAGTGAAACATGTGGACGACTCTCATGCCACATGTGTCACTTGCAACAATTGCACTCAGGCCCAATCTTGTGGTATTTGTGGGGTTTGGTCCTCTAAATTCTGGGCTTCTGTGAACAAGGTGGTTCTTTCCAGAGCTAGAACCCCTCGTTCTCGGGGTAAGGGTAGCCGTGCCATAGCAGACATTTCTGCTGGTGCACGTGGTGACTCTGTCACACAGGATTCGGATCTGCCTTCTGTGGCGAGTTCCTCTGCAACTGTTGGCGGTGTTAGTTCAGTGATACCTGACGAGGAGACTGTGGTCTCTTTGTCTTCTGATGTCACTATTGAGGCGTCTGTTTTCGTTGAGAGCTTTTCCGAGGTCAACTCGGTGACCCTCTCCGATCTGCCTCCTACACCGTCGACCGTTGTTGAGGAAGTTGCTACTCCAGATCCTATTCTGTCTGATGGTGGCTCTTCCATCTCCTCTGGGGATGGTCTACAGTCTCGGGGGACCGAGGCTGTATCTGCTGGTGTGTCTGTGTGTTCTCAGCCTCCCCCAGCCTCGCGGCGGGGCCGTACGGGTTTGCTGTCTGCTCCGTCTCTTCTGGCTAGGTTTGCTCCTAGTCGGTTGAGCCGGCCAGTCGCTTCGGCAGCGATTCCTTGTCCCTCGAGTGAATCGTTTATCGTTCCACCTTCCCCTGCTAGTGTGCCGCCTAGCAGGATGGTGTTGGGTCGTTGGCATCCAGGGCCTGCTGTTAGGCAGCGGTCAGTGACAGCCCCTGTTAGCTGTCACTCTCGGAACCTTCCTCTGGTGGTTCCTCACTGTGTTCCGAGTCTGGGTGTCGATCGATGCTTGTCGTCGGTCTCAGAGGATAGGCAGTTGGGGCCGTCTGCTGCACAGAGGCCAATGACAGGTCCCTGTCATTCTTCGGACAATCCTCCGGTGTCTTCTCACCATGTCCTAGGTGCAGCTACCGATCGATGTGCGCCGTCGGTCTCTTTAGTGGATTTGCAGGCATGACCTTCTGTTCGCAGAGGTCAGTGATGGCCCCTGGGCATCACAATCGGGACTATCCTCCGGTGTCTTCTCACCGTGTCCCTATTCTGTCTGCCGATCGACGTGCGCCGTCGGTCTCTTCTGAGGATTTGGGTTCTTCTACCAGAAGGGTCCATTGGGAGGACACTCCGGCGGACGATTCTGCTGCGACAGATTCTCAGGGTGACCTGCGCCAGGCCGTTTTGGCGCTCACCCTGTTGCTTTCTGGCAACCCTCAAGTTAGCCTCCATGTGCCTCCTGAGGCACAACCTCCTTTGGTCGGTCGCCGAGATGTCTTGCCTGGCCCCTTGGATACTGCACAGTATTCACAGGAGGTTTCTGCTGGTCAGCCCGAGTTGGTCTACGTCTCCTCTGCTACGGAGGATGACGAGTATCTTGAAGGTGATGGGCCCCCCTCGTCAGTCTTGGGGCAGGCTTTGGATTTTGTCTTCGGCTTATTGCCGGACGTTCAACCTTCCGACCAGCCTTCTGTGACCGTCTGGCCGCGGTCCACTGTGGAGTGCCGTAACCCTGTTGAGCCTTCTAGCTCCGGGGCTTTGTGTCCTCTGCAATCGGCTCAGGTTGTTGAGTCCTTCCAGGGCTTAGGCGCCAAAATGCGTTCTAAGGCCCTCAAGGGTTCCTTCTTTTCCAGAGCTGATGCCTTTCTGCCTCCATCGCGGTTTCGTGTGAATGATTCCGTCTCTCCACCAGTCTTCCAAGGGATGACTACTGTGGATGAGGATTCTTCTTCCCTCGGGTTGACTAAGCCTAAGTCGGCAGTTCTCCCGATGTCGGTTGTTGAGTCTATGGTGGGCCTGTCCCGAGAGATGCTGGGTATGTTATCTCTCGCGGACCATGTCGTCGCTGCTCTGGCTGAATATTTTCCACCAGGGGAGTTTGATGACGCTCAGGCGCCTTTTCGCGTTTTGTCACAGGCTCTTATGAACTTGACACACGCTCACGCCTGTAACACGGCTAATTTGGAGCTGGCACGCCGGGATGCGGTGTTGGATTCTTTACCATCCCTTCCTTCTGAGCAACGTGCTGTTCTGAGGTCTGCCTCTTTGGTGGGACCTCAGTTGTTCCATGGTTCCGTGAAAGCTGTTCGTGGCGAAGTTCTTCGTCATTCGAAGGACCAGCTTTTGCTGAGACAGATTGACCAACCTGCTGCTGCGGGTGGGGGTCGTTCCAGGCCCGCCAAGCGTGCTGCTGCGTCTGCCTCGTCGGCGACGTCGGCTATGCCTTCGGCTCCGTCTACTCCTTCTGTTCATAAGAAGTGCTGACGTGGCCAGGCTCGCTGGCAGCCTCAGGCTGGAAAGTCTCAGGACTCTGTCACTTCCCGAGGTGGTTTCTCCTCTCGGGGGCCTCATCGAGGCCGCAAGTGAAGGTTCTCACCTCGATTCGCCTCCAGTCGGGGGAAGGCTGTCGCTGTTTTATGACCGTTGGACAGAGATAACGTCGGACTCTTGGGTCCTCGACGTCATTCAATCCGGTTTGCGACTGTCCTTCCATCGGCACCCCAGTTTATCTCGGGTGCCCCTTCCGACTCAGGTCCCTTCCAATTCTCTGCGTCGGGACCTTCTGGTGCAGGAGATCGACAATCTCCTCACCAAAGGGGCGATCGAGGTGGTCAGGAACACCCTTTCACCGGGGTTTTACTCGAGACTTTTCTTGGTACCGAAGAAAAATGGCCAATATCGTCCTGTCATCGATCTGAGTACCCTGAACGAGTACATAATAGCTCCTCATTTCAGTATGGAGACTTTCCGGTCGGTTCGACGTTCAGTTCATCAGGGCGATTTTGCGGCCAGTATCGACCTGAAGGATGCCTACTTCCCTGTACCCATTCATCTAGCGTCACGGAAATACCTTCGGTTCTCGTTTCGGGATCGAGTTTTTCAATTCAGAGCTCTCCCGTTCGGTTTGAACCTGGCTCCTTGGGCCTTCACCAGACTGATGTCGCAGGTGCTTGCTTTCCACCGCACTCAGTTGGCAGTGACTTCGTCAGCCTACCTAGACGACATCCTCCAACGGCACCACGATGCTGCTGTTCTGGAGTTCGATGTCCGGCAGTTTCTTTGCCTGCTAGCGTCGCTGGGTTTCAGAGTCAATCGCGAGAAGTGACATCTATAAACGAGGCTTGTTGAAGAAGTGACATCTATAAACGAGGCTTGTTTATAGATGTCAGGGCACTTTATCAACATATTACAGGGTAGATAGAATATACAAGGCTTGTTTATAGACCTACAGTCACCATGAAGTGCTCGTAATCAGGCTTGGCAATTTCAGGAGAGCGATTTTTTAGCTCTCCTTACTGCTCTCCTGAAAGAATTAAGGAGAGCGAAAAATTGCCCTCCTAAATATTTTGGTCTGGGATGATTGAGATTACATGTATTATGCTCACATTAAATTTTTGTTGTAAAGCAAAAATGTAATTTAACTTCAAAGTCACATAACATCACGTAATTTCATTTTGAAAGTGGTTTAGTGGTAAAAGGTAATGGCTGCAACCATACCCAAAGACAGTTGCAATCATTTGAAGCAAAATGGGTCACAGCAATATTTTTTTTTCTGTCAGTTTCAAGTTCAACAACTGACATCACAGTTTGAGGGGTAATTATTCAAGGAATATTGACACTATAATATACTACCATTACTATCCTGTCACTTGAAGCACTTGTACCAGGATGCGACTGTAGATTCAAGCAGACCTGTTGTCCAAGAAAGTCATACGCCTACCACTACCACCTTCAACCCCCCTTGGGGGGGGGGGGGGGGGTTGAAGGTGGTAGTGGTAGGCATATGACTTTCTTGGACAACAGGTCTGGGTGCACACACAGGTCTTGTCAAGTGTGTGTTCGGTTGTTGAGTGAGACATCTAGATGTCTAAGAGATTTCGCTTTACCTTAGTAAAGTTAATAAAATCACTGATGTAGTCTGTTGGTTTCAGTTTCAATGAGTTCGTTCTGCTGGATACTTAAAATGCTGTGTAAAGCTAATTGCTCTCCTGAGCTGATTGAGGAGAGCGATTTTTTGCCCTCCTGCATTTTTCAGAATGCCAGGCCTGCGTAATCCACGCATGGGCAGTGATGTCCACACATGCGTTTACCAGATAATAAAAATCCTCATCAGCAAAATGTTAATTAATGAAGCGCAGGGTTGTACTCAGTGCCTCATTAATGAAATTTTTGATGATTATTCCTATAATTAGTGTTTGGAATCTAATATTATTGCGTCTGTGGAAATATTGTCACCGTGAAAAGTAACCAGTCCATGGTGGCTGCACTGTATTTGCCTCAGTACAATACAGGCATTTATTCTATTACACATATAACTTGTTTGACAGAACTCATCGAGCTCAGTCAAACAAGAGAGAATAGAATAAATGCTGAGATTATCTTTAGAATATACAGTATAGATGCCATGGAGTGGTCTTAATCCACACATCATGATCAGTGATGTCCACACATGCATTTACCAGGTAATAAAAATCATCATCAGAAAAATTTTAATTAATGATTATTCCTGTAATTGGTGTTTAGAATCTCATATTATTGCGACCGTGGAAATATTGGTCACCCGTGGAAAGTTACCAGTCCACAGCGGCTGTACTGCACATGTATGAAAGTGACCAAATCCTAGTTAATTGAATATTCCTGTTAACTGAATTATTTTCACAGGCAAACTGGCACTTCAATTAACAGGGTTCCATTGTATCATGAATGGTATTGTAAACCAACTGTGTCCAAGTATTTCCTCAGTACTTATTGCCCCTGTTACATGTACATTTCTTGTCATCACATTTTAAAAAAAATCATTCAAGAATTCTTCCTAATTTAATATATAGCTATTTGATGATAATATCATGAAGCAGCTGTGTCCAAGTATTTACTTGAGAGTTATTGCCATTGTTGGACTTTGTTCACAAGGAATTGGCCATCCTATCCTTCCATCAGTCCATTCAACCATCTGTCCTTCCCCATTTCTTGTCATCACATTTTACAGAAAACCATGCAAGATATTTTTCCGAAATTTTATATAAAACTTTTAGGTTATAATATCATGAATGGGATTGCGAATAAGCTGTATGCAATTTAGGGCTTTTGTGACTATCAATTTTCGTAGTCGATTAAGCCTACACAAGTTACAACTTAGTACTACAAGTGAACTGACCATTGTGAGCCTTTTGACAGTTTTCTGACTTTTATGGTTTGGATTGTTTCAATGGGGTCATTCTAGTGTACACAACCAACGATTTTATTTACTGTGCAGTCTGAAATAACTTCCCAAACCATGAATTATTCAAAGGTACACTGTTTGAACTATACTCTTTAGTACCGATTAACAGAGTTCTGGTTAATACTAGAGAGAACAGATTGATCAAATGGCAAGGCTCAGCATTTTTAAAATTACTTTATTGCACAATCATATGGAAAACAAAGGCCATGGGATATTACAAGTACCTATGATTAGACATTCACCTCTTCAGTACAATTTAAACCCAACTTGTAACCCTTTAAAAATGAATGACGGTCGACGGTTAGTTGACTAATCAAATAATTGCGACAGCCCTAATCCAGTTACTTCTTCAAGAATTATTGCCCTTGTTATCGTTAAGAGTGAAGACTCTTTTGTCATCACATTACCATTTTTAGCTCAACTTTGGCGAAGCCAAATTTGACTTATGCCATGGCCAGTCGTCCGCCTGTCCGTCTGGCTGTCTGTCTGTCAACAATTCAATACGGCTCGGGCTAGAGGCCGTATTTATGAACCGATCTTTACAAAATTTCTTGGGTACCTTTCTTATGACCGTGGGGCGAGAACGAGTGTTTTTGGGTCCGATCCGAAATTCAAGTTGGCCGCTGGCAGCCATTTTGTACAAAATTAGGTGCAATCAGATTTTTGTGCAGAACTTCCATATGAAGGCGCTGATTTGAATAATTTTTTGTATGAATGTTTAGTACCATGGGATACATCACATATAATACGGGTTTTTTTCTCGTGCGTAAATTATGCAAATTAGACTAACTTTGATGTATTTAGTGTTACTTTCAGTACTTTAAGTGCAAATGCCAATACGGCTCGGGCTAGAGGCCGTATTTATGAACCGATCTTTACAAAACTTCTTGGATACCTTTGGTATCACCGTGGGACGAGAACGAGTGTTTTGGGGTCAGGTCCAAAATTCAAGATAGCCGATGGCAGCCATTTTGTTCAAAATTAGGTGCAATCAGATTTTTGCACAGAACTTCCATATGAAAGTGCTGGTTTGAATAATTTTGTGTGTGAATGTTTTGTACCATGGGATACATCACATATAATATGGGTTTTTTCTCGTGCAGAAATTATGCAAATTAGATGAACTTTGATTTTTTCAATGCTACTTACACACAGTAAGTACACTTGTCAATACGGCCCGGGCTAGAGTCTGTATTTATGAACTGATCTTCACGAAACGTCTTGGGTACCTTTGTTATCACCTTGGGACAAGAACGAGTGTTTCTGGGTGCGGTCCAAAATTCAAGATGGCTGCCAGTGGCCATTTTGTACCGAAATTAGATCTAATCAGTTTTTTGTACACAACTTCTATACGGCTCAGGCTAGAGGCCGTATTTATGAACCAATCTTTATGAAACTTCTTGGGTACCTTTGTTATCACCGTGGGATGAAAAAGAGTGTTTTTGGGTGTGGTCCAAAATTCAGGATTGCCACCAGCAGCCATTTTGTACCAAAATTAGTGCAATCAGTCTTTTGTACAGAACTTCTGTATGAAAGTTCTGATTTGAATAAATTTTTGTATGAATGATTAGTAACATGGAATACATCACATATAGTACAGTTTTTTTTCTCGTGCAGAAATTATGCAAATTAGATGAACTTTGATTTATTCATATTTATTTATTTATTGGTGTTTAAGGTCACATATTTCTGCACAATGGCTAACCATGACCATGACAGTTTTATGGGTGGAGGAAGCCGGAGTACCCGGAGAGAACCACTGAGCAACGGCGAGCAACTGTCAGCTCCCCAACATACCAACTCCACACAAGCAGGGTTAGCATTGGTTGAAGACAGGTGCACCATCGACTTGCAGTACGCCTTAGTATCAGCGTCACCGTGTCCCCACGTGGGCAATGGAGGTGAAGTGTCTTGCCCAAGGACACAACACGGTTGCCGCAGGTGGGATTTGAACCGAGGACCTCTCGGCTTGCAGCCTGCACCTCTACCGACTGAGCCACCATGCCCCCATTGGATTTATTCAGTGCTACTTATACACTGTAAGTGCACATGTCAATACGGCTCAGGCTAGAGGCTGTATTTATCAACCGATCTTCACGAAACTTCTTGGGTACCTTTGTTATCACCTTGGGAGGAGAACGAGTGTTTCTGGGTGCGGTCCAAACTTCAAGATGGCTGCCAGTGGCCATTTTGTACTGAAATTAGGTCCAATCAGTTTTTTGTCACAACTTCTGTACAGCTCGTATTTATGAACTGATCTTCACGAAACTTCTTGGGTACCTTTGTTTTCACCTTGGGACAGGAACAAGTGTGTTTTGGGGTGCCTTTGTTATCGCTGTGCTATGAGAACAAATATGTTGGGGGTTCAGTCAGACCCACTCTGGGACTCAAAGATTTCTTTTCTAGTTTAGCATCTGACAGTCACCCACCTTTACAATACTTTACCTATATATTTGTTACAGGCTACGGTCAGTATTTATGTACAGACCGTTACAATACTTTATATGTACCTTTGTTATCAGGTCATTACCTAGATGTTTGTCATTGCTGTGTCAGATACTATACATGTACACTTCTTAACAAGTTGAGCTACAGTGTCATTGACACTTTCATTTGTCATCACATTTCAAGGAAAACTGTTCAAGATTTTTTTTCTTAATTTTATAGCTTTCTGATTAATGGTGATAATATCATGAAGGAGATTGCCAACCAGCCAGGTTCAAATATTTCTTTGAGCTATTGCCCTTGTTGGACTTAGAATTTTTTGTCATAAGACTTTTCCATTTCTTGTCATCACATTTCAAAGAAAACATTTTTTTTCTCCATTTTTAATATATAGCGTCTTGGTGATAATACATTGGAGCCCACATAATTGTACATCCCTTAACCCTTTACCCAACACACAGGATATCAAAATTTATTATTTTAATTATTTGTTTTAACAATTTAAAAAAAGAATTCAGCAAGGCCATACCATGTGACTCCTCATTGGAACGAGCTCTAAAAGCTCGTTCCAATGAGGGGACACATGATATGGTTTTGTTGAAATGTTTTCAAAAATCTACTTTTTTCAACTGCTTAATTCATAAATTTATGCGGATGGTTGCAGCCGATTTTGTTATGTAAAGGGTTAATTGAATAACCCTTTTAATTCAATAACCCTTTTAATTGAATAAGCTTTTCAAACATTTACCATATCATCAGCACAAATTTTACCTGATAATTGTTGGACTTAGTTGGCAGGGTTTGGTTAACCCATGGCGTGGCACTTGTTAAATTAGAAATTAAAAAAGTGATCTGCTGCTGTTTTACATCTGTATATTTTTCTTCTGGTTATTGTGGATTGGGATGATTGTCCAAAAATTACTGATTAAAAAATGTTTCTCCATGGTTAATGCAAAACCAGAAGCACGATGGTTGATTTTATGTAGAAATACAGGTTTTCTGAGTCACAGCTGTATGGATGGGTTAATTAGGCATTGCTCGGAAATCTTTGTGAAGAGATTTTCACACTTGATTGATTTTGTCCATACTACATGAAATTATTGGGACACTTGTTTGTTAACTTGACTTTTGTACCCTTACTGTAATACCATTCATCAAACTGTGCTGGCAGAAATACAGTTAACTTGCAGAGTGGAATAAACAAAATTTCACCCTCCATCCCCTGCATCTCCAACTGCACTGTTAATTTTCTGCACCTGTTTTAAATTCACTGGGCTCATGTACATGTAGGTGTGGGAGGCATTTGTTGCCCTCACTTTGTCATATTTTTGCATTTGAGAACTGAAATTAAAGTTGATTGTGATAGAATTGTTGGCTACACAGTTCATTCAATGCAACATTAATAGAAGGATGAAAAAATAAAATCTGCATAACAGTGTAGTCCTTAAACACATTCATGTCTTGTGAGCTATTCAGTTAATTTGTTGCCAAGAGCGAAAATAGGTGACTAAAAATCCATAATTTTAAAAGTTCCACCTTTGTTTAAATGGTGTTTACTTATGGATAAAATATATAAGGAATTAAACAATATACATTGCTTTATACTGTTCAAATATTGACCCATTTTTAGCTTAACTTGACAAAGTTAAAATTTCATATGCAGGTTCGAGGTCATGCCTTGAAGAGAACGTCCCCTTTTAGTCACAATCAGAGAGCCCCCAAAACTTTTGGCACAGTCTACAGATCGTATTTATGAAGGGATTTCATTGTAACTTGGTAGGATGACTCTGTATAATGTCTAGATGAGAATGTCCCCTTTTGGTCGTGATTGGTTGACAGTGATGGCTTCGAGAGCCCAAAACCTTTAGCTCAGTCTACAGGTCATCGTATTTATGAAGGGATTTTATTGCAACTTGGTAGGATGACTTCATATAATGTCTAGATGAGAACGTCCCGTTTTGATCATGATCAGTCAACCATGATGGCTGCGAGAGTCCGAAACCCAACAAAAACCTTAAGCACAGTCTTCTACTGGTTGTATTTATGAAGGGATTTCATTGTAACCTGGTAGGCTGACTCTGTATAATGTCTAGATGGGAACGTCCCCTTTCTTTTCGAGATAGGTCAACAGTGACGGCTACTTTGGCCCGAAGCCCCAAAACCTTTAGCACAGTCTACAAGTCATATTTATGAAGGGATTTTCTTGTAACTTGGTAGGATGACTCTGTATAATGTCTACATGAGAATATCCCATTTTGGCCATGATCGGTCAACCGTGACAGCCACACAATCTACACTTCATATTTATGAAGCAATTTCATTGTAACTTGGAAGGATAACTTGGTATGATGTCTAGATGAGATTGTCGTATTTTAGTCACAATCAGTCAGCCATTACCCCGCCGCTTGATCACTTGACCTAAATTCCTTTATCACTGCTTGCACAGGGTATTATTTTGTTTTTAAAAATTTGATTAGCAGTTTTTATCGCTGTCCTGGAAAATTGATTAGAAATTTCAACTTCAGAAACCCCCCCTCCCCCCCCCCCCCCCAATTTCTATCACATACTGCACTGCCTGGTTCCTCTATTCTGATCTCTTACTCTAGCATACGCCCCATCCCTAACTTTAGAAATGTGAGTTACCAAGTGGCCGCTCGGAGTCTAAGCACACCCTTCTACATGTACTTGTTGTCATCTGATGATCGCGACATCTAACCTTACCAAATACATAAGAAGCTAAAGTACTCTGGTCCTGTAGGTTGGCAATTAAAAATAAATATATCAGTGATTGAAACATCAAGGGAGCTAATTTGATATGAAAACACTCATAAAATGGTGGTTAAATTTATCATTTCTCATGGCCATCAGACGTTCATAATAAATTGGTGTATTGTTACACTGTTTATCTGTAGTTTTACCATTTTTGAATTGGAATATTGGATGAGCACATAAAATGTTTAATCGCACAATATGAACCAAATTTCGGTGATTGGATCTGCGATGCGAACCCGAACAAAAAAGACCCTGTTACAGGCTGTTTTTATGAAGGGATTTCATTGTAACTATTGTAACTTGGTAGGATAACTTGGTATGATATCTAGATGAGACTCATCTATTTTGGTCATGATTGGTTAACCGTGACTGCCGAACTGTTACGTGATCTATATTCCTGTAGCAAAGTCTACAAGTTATATTTATGAAGGTGTTTTCATTGTAACTTGGAAGGATGACTCATTTTGGAATGATTTTACTGTAACTTGGTAACTTTTGTTGACATACATTAACTGTTAGGGCCACATCAACAGAAATTAACATATTCTCAATTATCACAATTCTCATAATCCTTTCATAAACAATGAACATTATCCTTTTCATCAAACACTACACACAATCAAGTTAAGCTACAGTGTCATTAACACTTTCATCTCATTCAGGTCTTCAATTGATGCGTAACTTAGAGCTGTAGGTTGACCGAAACCGAACCGAGGTTTTTAGTTTTTTTTTTAAAAACCGAAACCGAAACCGCCGACATCCCGTAATCGAAGGTTTTTCGTTTTTTATTAAATACTCTCTTGCTACAGAAATTCACAGAATGTAACCATCCCAGAGTAGTGAGAGTACCCAGACACTGCCAATGGCAGTGTCTGGGTACTCTCACTACTCTGGGAAGGCTTCATTCTGTGAATTTCCGACATTTCAGTTGAGTTGTATTTGCAGCTTTCTTCAAGTTGCGTGTAGGTGTCAGACCTCAAAAAATGGCCAAGCACAATAAAAGTTCTGTATATTTAGGTAATTATTATATTGGCCTTCCTGACTCTTCATGTATTATAACTTATTTCGGGCATTCATTGAGTTTCATTATTTCACTGCCTTTCAGTTATGACTCCGGACATAAGAATGAGTTTTATTGAATTTTATTTAGCCTCATGAACAAACCAAAAACCGAACCGAACTGAGGTTTTACTCCACCTGAAAAACCAAAACCGAAACCGAACAAGAAATTTAAAAACCTACAGCTCTAGCGTAACCCACTGCAGCTTAACAGAAAAAAGATTGGTTACAATTTGTGTACATTAATTCACAATACTTCTGTGAGATACTGAAAATTTATGATTGAAAATCAATCACAATGGCATATTTTCAAGCATTCGCTATTACTGCTTTTTATCTCATTGTGCTCAATCTATTAATTTTGAACATGGGAGGCATGCTGTATGCTGCTTGCTTCCATTTAAAGTGAAGCACTCTTGAGTCATGGCATCAGGTAAATGTTTTCAGAAAAATCATCAACAGACATCTGCACACCATTCACTCAACTGGTTCACAGTTAGTAGGGCTTCTAAAAATATTACTTGATTTTTCGAATAAGCTTTTTACAGCAATAACATGTTTTTCTTCTTTTTATGCAGTGGGAAAGAACTGTTTGCATACAGAAAATTGACAGACAGATCTGTGCCACAGAGAGGTGGTCAAAAAGAATATGCTCCAGATAATTCATGGCTACAAAAAACAAAGCTTGAAAGATTTTATGAGGAGAGAAGAGATGTATTATCTGAAGAAAGAGTGGAAAGAGTGTAAGTGAAAGTAGAAATTTATCAGAGTGATTTAAACTGGTCTTTCCAATGTTTGTGCTGTTGAAAAACTAGAAGTCCTGTCACAATTAGCACAGAAAATGCTCATTAGTTAATGCACACCTTACTGCAGAAGGATAAAGTAGTCAGAAATATACAGGAGCATTTGGGCTATGCAAGACGAAATAGCACTACTAGCGAGGTCGGTAGTGAAATCATGAACTGAACTGATCAAACAGAAATGAAAATATTGATACTACACTAGAAACTACAGTATGTGGAGGGTGGGTTAGTGCTAAATCGCCGTTGGATAGTTTTTTCGCTTAGAAATTATTTACAACTTCTGGGGAAAACACACAAGATGCACTTGCAAACCATCGTTATATGGGCCACCGGGTTGCACCCGGTAGTCCATGTGATGAAAGTTTGCAAGTGTTTCTTATGCTGTTATGAACAATTCTAAATACTTTTCGAGTGGAGAATATATTGCCCTGTAATTAAGTAGTAATCCACTCTCTTCATTTTGTATATACAGTCAAATTTTATTATCTGTTTACGACATTACGTGCATATGTATTGTAGAGTTTAGGAATGATGTTAATGATCTCTATTTACTGGTATAGAATTGTACAGAGTGGGACACGTTGTTTTTCTACAGGAATTGAGTTACGTTGATGGTGCACTTTGATGAGGACAAAAGTGCACTTATTTAGTGCCCTATTACTCAATAGTGCACAATACAGTCACAGGACTTCTAGTTTCAAAAGCAATTTGTTTGTTTGGGTTTAATGATTTACATGTAATGACACTCTCAATGGCCAGGGTGATATCGTGTCAGAAAGGTCTTTCCAAATACTGTACAGTTCCTGTGATCACAAAAGTGATTTCTTTCTCGATCATATGGTGATACCATTACTGTCAAGTTTCAACACATTTACACCAGTGGACAATGCTGGCCCAAAATTGTCTTTTGTCAAAATTTTAGCCAACATCAATATTTTAGTACTAGGCAAAATGTTTTGGTGCCAAACTATGGATGGTTGCTTTTGTGACCTTTATTGAGGAAAGTGATTGATTACTCTGGATTTAACCCTTTAAACCCCAGAGGCCGCTTTTCCAGCCCAGTAACATGATACTTCATAATTTCATTAAGTAGATTGACTTTTGAGTGAAGGTGTGGTATAGACCAATCAATATTTTCAACGTGCAGCCCCATGGCTGCACGTTGGAAATATTAATTGGGCTACCCCCAAATAATGAATATGGACTCTTCTCATTGCTGCCATTGAACTGATGTGGAAGATACCACTAGGGTTCAAAGGGTTAAGTCACTCCACTCCTTTCCTGAATCTAGCTAGCATTTACGATTTGTTTGTGACTAGTTTTGATTGGATTTACAGACTTGAGGCCAGTGAGAAATATATGTGTAGAAAGCCAGAGTACCTGAAGAATCATCTGGAAGTGATAAGGAATTGCAGTGTGTTTTAACTATAGATCACGCACAATCAGTGCTTAAGTGCAAGTGGCATCAGTTGAAGACACACTGCTGTGTCAGTACACGCCCCCTAAAGTAAGCAGTTTTTGGTCTGAAGAGCCACTCGGACCTCGATGAGGGTTTAGCCGATTTTAAGACATGACAAAAAGTCTGTATAGACAACTCATTTTGGTGCATAAGCAGTGTGGGATTGGGTATGGTTTGCATATACTCTCCCAGCCAACCACCACCTATCAGGTTTTTTATTGCAAGTTGAATTGATTTGTTATGTTAAAATTACCTGTCCATGACAGGTGAACAGTTGCATATTTAAAGTCTAGTTGGAGGACCGTTTTAATTTGTTTTTAAATCGGTGTTTTTTCCAAAATATGTGTCAAAAACCATCTGTATTTGAAAAAAACTCGAAGTGTGGATATCTTGAACCACTAAAACTGGAATTGACATTAGCTCTTGAACCTTTAGGGGGGGGGGGGGGGTGCGGTGGCTTAGTCAGTAGAGGTGCAAGCTGAGAGGTCCTCGGTTCGAAGCCCACCTGCGGCAACCGTGTTGTGTCCTTGGGCAAGACACTTCACCACCACTGCCCATGTGGGAGCATGGTGACGTCGTGCGCTAAGGCATACTGCACGTCGATGGTGCACTTGTCTTCAACCAATGCTAATCCTGCTTGTGTGGAGTTAGTATGTTGGGGAGCTGACAGTTGCTTGCCGTTGCTTGGTGGTTCTCTCTGGGTACTCTGGCTTCCTCCACCCATAAAACTGTCATGGTCATGATTAGCCATTGTGCAAAAATATATGACCTTAAACCCTAATAAATAAATAATATAATCTTAACCCTTTACCTAACATGAAAAGCAGATGACACTTGCAAATAGAATACTTGAATAACAAATTGTTTTCATTTTTTATCACAAAAACATAGCTTATGACCCCTTATTGGAATGAGCCCGTTCCAAGGCGGGTTCATAAGGTATGTTTTTGTGATAAAAAATGAAAAAATAATGAAAATTGGATAGTATTTTTTGTGAATAACGCTGTCCGGTTTTGGCCATAACATTGGGTAAAGGGTTAACCTGCTGAGTATTTTCAAGCTACTTTTCATCAAATCTAGTCATGGCTGCTGGAAAGCAGTCATGACTAGATTTGATGAGAAATTCAACTAAATTTAACAAATGAAAAAATCCATTCAGTTCACAGGTGGAAAATGTGATTAAATGTGCCCAAATTATACTTATTTCAGTGGCAGGAGAAATCCTGTCCTTGCATGAATATACGCCAGCAGTAAAAAGCATTGATTATTATTATATAAAGGTGAAGAATATTTTCATAATTATATTGAAGTTCATACCATGGTAAGATTTGAAAATGATATTACAAACCAGGAGTAGGAAATTATGAGAGTATTTTCAGGGTCATGTGCATATTCCAAACAGAGCATGAGTTTTACAAAGTCAAAATGGCGGAGAATTTCACTGACACGATAAATTTGCATTCAAAATAGTCCATATTTACATAGTTTTCGCTCATCAAATAGCAGGCCAAATTTCTACAATGACTGGTAACATCCCATGGTCTATAACATGAAACCCCAAATTCTCATAATTTAATCAAACTCTTCAATCACAGTTTAAATGCATTGGAAGCTTTCCAGTAAATCATTCACACAATATGTCAGACTTTGTTTGACATTTGGCATATTCATTGTTTTAACTTCCTCTTTCTTTATAACATTCAATGAATAGTTAAAAGTGAATACAAATTCTGATTCTTCCTTGCTTTGACTTTCATTTTTCCTTCAATTCATGTCTAAATTTTCCCCTTGGGAACTCCAGGAAGTGAAGCAGTGCCTGTTCACTGCAGTAAACAGGCTCTGTTTTACTGGTAAAATAGGACCCAGTCACCAATGCTTGGGATGTGCAAACCCTCTCTAAAATGGGCAACATAGCTTATTAACACTCACCCCTGGTCTTGAGTTGATACTCATGTTGTGGTCATGATTAGCCATTGTGCAAAAATATGTGACCTTAAACACCAATACATAAATAAACATGTCTAAATTTATGTCTAAACTAGTACGTGTTTACTGTGGTAAAGTTCTTTTTTACTGGTGATATAGACATGAATGAGTACGTAAACTTGAAGTATGTTACAGTCAGGTCCTGAGGTGTTCATTATTTTCTCAATGTTGGTCTCAAAAATATAACTTAGGACCTTTCATTGGAATCAGCTCATCTAGATCTGTGTTTCTAAGCCAAAAAACAAAAATTTTGAACTATTCAGGAATATTTTCTCAAGTGTTGCTCTCTTTTAACCTTTTACCTAGCAGTATTTTTTAAAAATATATTAAATTCCACATTTTTCAAAAACAAATTATACAATTTTTCAGTAAAACCATACAAATATGGATATCATTAGAACCAGCTCTACGAGCTGATTCTAATGATAACCATATTTATATGATTTTATTGAGAAACTTCTGAGATATTTTTGGTTGTGGTAGGCTTATTCTGGTTAATTGTCTTTCCATTTTTGACCGCCATGTTAGGTAAAGGGTTAAATAATGGATAAACCAATACTCCACATGCTTTCATTATTTTTACTGTAGTGGGAGTTTAGTTCATGGAGAATGGATTCCAGAAAAAAAGTTGATTGAGTTGCAGAACTTGTCAGTAAGTATTATTTGTGAGTTTTACAAATTTTATAAATTTAAATAACAGATTGCAGAAAATTTTGGAAATGATCATACTTATTTATTCTTGAACAGGAGGAAGTCCAGTTGCTGTCCAAACTGTAGAAATTTTATTTCTATAAATTTGGATAAAAATGGTGTTAAAAAGATTGTTTTCTTGGAAATTTATAGAAATAAAATATCTGTCAATCAACAGGTATACTCTGTTATTTTATTTTTTAAAGAAACATAAATTTTAGAAATTAGTCGTAAAAAGTTTTTATCTAATTTCAATTAATTTAGTTGGATGCCATTCTCATCACTGTTTATCCTGTGAGGTGGCACTTCATTTATCATTCATGTAGTTCTATAAGACACAAAAGTGTCATTAATTTTTCTAATTTGTTCCACCTTTGAGTAATATTAATGTTTAGTGGTTGTGGCATGTTGTACAGCGTGGTTGTCATGGACTGGTTGTAATCCACATGTGGGCAGTGATGTCAGTGCATGCATTTACCAGGTAATAAAAATAATCTTCAGTCAAATTTTAATTAATGAAACTCCGGGGTTGTACCTAGTGCTTCATTAATTAAATTTTTGATGGTTAATCCTATAAGTAGTGTTTGCAATCTAATATTATTACATGCATGAAAAGTGACCAGTCCATGGTGGCCATACTGTAACAAATTGGATGCATCTGCATGGGTAATTTAAAAATTGAGCAGTTGAAAAAGCAATATATTTAAAAACATTTCAACAAAACCATATCATGTTGTTGTACCCAGTGCTTCATTAACTCTTTCAACACTAGAGACCGCATTTCCTGTCCAGCAACATGATATGTCAAAATTTTATTAAGTAGAATGGCTACTAAGTGAACGTGTGTGGTAGAACAATTAATATTTTCAACGTTATAAAATCACTTCAAATTCAAAGAATAAGTTTCATTTTGGTGGATTTGAACAAAAACATTTTTCCAATGGACATTTGATTTATCAGCTGTCATCGCAGCTTCAGAAATGATGTGGGCCAGAATGCGACGTTTTGATTGATCAATTACGAAAATGGGTGGAATTTAATTCTTTTGATGGAAGCATGACATCAGATGGAAAGATAGTCTGTGAATGCAAATCCCGCACATGTGTTCCATACCGATTTGTAAATATGGAACTGGAGGAAAAGTAATAGATATGTAATAAAATATGTTATTTTCAAGTCACTGACTGTATCATTTTTTCACCCTTCAATAATTGTGCTCCCTTTGGTGTCCCTTTGGTGGCTGTTGCTTTAAAGAATTCTGATGACATGTATATTATTGACAAGTGGTGTGGCGCCTGTGTGTACTGAATAATCACAGAAACTATTCCATGTTGCCTACACAAATGAACACTGTCACTTACTACTTGTTAGTGTTTGCTTATTTATTACAGGCCTGTTCTATGAAATCCCCATCTACAGCAACACTAAACTATGTGGAGATTGAAAATCAGTTGACAGACTATTTTTATAAAGAAGCCACATTTCACTGAAATTTTCTACAAATCGTGCACCGCAATTACAATTTAAATCGCTAGCAAAACCTAAAAATCGTCTCCTGAGTTCCAATGTGTTCTTTGTGCCAGTAGACACATAGAACACATTGGATAGTCAACAGGTTCCCCTTGCAAATTTGGTTGGCAATAAAATGTGTTCTTTTTGTTGATAGTTGTCAATTGAATTGTTAATGTCCTTCTAATAATTGTTTTTCGGTTTCCCCTCACAAATTTGGTTAGCGATAAAATGTATTCTTTTTGTTGATAGTTGTCAAATGAATTGCTGAGTGTCCTAATAATTGTTTTTTATAGATGTGAAGACATGGAATAAACACAGAACAACATGCGTGTGTGAATGGGTTAATGCAGCTTCTCATTCTATCCTTCCGTGCTGGCACTCATGCCATATCGCTTGACACATTCACATACGTGTGTCGTTTTGTGTATATATGCTCTGTGGTAGGGTCCTGTGAAGCTTCGGATATCGATTTGATTTGATTCAAAATCATCCCGATGGGCAACTTTTTGAATTGTCCTACCAAGTGACTTCTCTTGAAAATCTTCTGTAGTCAGGTATCCGACACAGGAGAACTGACAATAGAGGAATTCAAAGAGGTTCCTCCTCTGAAACTTGTTTGATTTCATCCTGTAATAATCAGCCTTCTTTTGATTGATTTGCCGTAGTACTGAAATGGTAAACCGGATAATCGGTGTGAAACCAGTTACCTTCCCAACCGATTAGAAAACCATCAACCGGTTATCCAAAACATCGATTGTGATCGTCATTCCACAATTAAAATGTAGTAAATCTGCCGCTTCTCCTTTGTAATAGATTACACCTCATTGCCACTTTGTATATATTGACAAATAATCGACTTTGGCATTCAAGACTTTGTTAATGATTGGCAATTTCTGAGAGTACTGAGTAATCGCAGAAACTATTCCGTAGTATGTATACAAATGAATGTTGTTGTGTACTCGACGACGTTCGTTTGGAAACACCCAACGGAATAGTTTGAGAATACTGCATTCCAATTCCTATAGTTTTGATCCCATATTCGGTAAAATAATGGCCTTGGATTAGTCAGTACGAAAATGAGCCAACCCTTTCAGCCCTAATTTACCCAAACAGACAAGTCGCCAATGTCTATATACAATACTTGAGTGACGATTGACAATATTTACAGTTGCAAAAAGATGCAATATATTTATCATGAAGAGCAATGATTTGGTTATTCAAAATGTTTTCCCTTTGATTCGACTCAAAATTTGAGATTTGTATTGCCCTACTCTGCAGAATAGTTTCTTTTAATACTGGGTACTGAAGGTTTCGATCTCATATTTTATGTAAGAATGGCAGTGGATAACCAGTTATTTTTGGTTATAACCTCTGCTAAGCTGGTTACGAGAATGGATCTTCAAGTTTGTCCCCTGAATCAATTATTTGTCAACAACAGTACAAAAGATTTCCTTTTAACCCTTCACACAACATAACATCCAAAACCGGCCAGCACTATTCACAAAAATGACCATTCAATTTTCATTATATTTTTTTAGTAGAGTTTTGACGAAGTCAAACTCGACTTATAGTTTGATGAAGTGGTGGAGGGCGGCGGGCGTAAACAATTGGTTTCCGGGCAATAACTTTAGTTCTATTTGATGCACCTTTACCAAAATTATACCAGAGGTTACCCTATAGGAAAGGAAGACACCTGTCGATTTCAGAGTCTCGTGCCCCAAGGTCAAGGCCACTGTTACTATAAATATTTTGTGACAAATTGGTTTCCGGGCAATAACTTTAGATCTATTTGACGTACCTTTACCAAACTAATACCAGAGGTTACCCTATAGGAAGGGAAGACATCTATTGATTTCGGAGTCTGCGACTCCAAGGTCAAGGTCACTGTTACTATAAATAGAATATTTTATGACAAATTGGTTTCCGGGCAATAACTTTAGTTCTATTTGACGCACCTTTACCAATCTTATACCAGAGGATACCCTATAGGAAGGGAAGACACCTATTGATTTCGGAGTCTGGGACTCCAAGGTCAAGGTCACTGTTACTATAAATAGAATATTTTGTGACAAATTGGTTTTCGGGCAATAACTTTAGTTCTATTCCGTGTATCTTCACCAAACTTATACCACAGGTTACCCTATAGGAAGGGAAGACACCTATAGATTTCGGAGTCTGGGGCCCCAAGGTCAAGGTCACTGTTACTATCAATAGAATATTTTGTGACCAATTGGTTTCTGGCCAATAACTTTAGTTCTATTTGACGCACCTTTACCAAACTTATACCAGAGGTTACCTTATAGGAAGGGAAGACACCTATTGATTTCGGAGTCTGGGACTCCAAGGTCAAGGTCACTGTTACTATAAATAGCTTATTTCTTAATTTAATGTCAAAACTCGACTTCTGGATCTGTGATCCTCTTGCTGGATTTTTTATTAGTGCCCTGCCGACTTTCGGCGGAAGCCCTATAGTAATCACTCTATCTATCTATCCATCAGCATATTCCTATGTCGAACGATAACTCAAGTTTCCTTTGACCAATTCTCATAATATTTATATACAATATTGAAATTGATCAATTGAAGCTCTCTTTTGTTTTTGACGATTTTCTGTTTTTTCTTTTCAGAGTTATGGGACTTGATTCTTAAAAAAAATTGGCAATTTTTTACGTGTCGTATGGTATCTCAATAATGCTTTCACCAAATCTCTTGAAATTTTGTAGCAATGTTACAATAAAGGCAACACCCATATCAATGTTTACGATTCTCAGGTTTGTCGTTCTGAAGTTATGGGACTTTAATCATAAAAGAATGTGCATCTCCGTTGGCATATTCTTATGTCGTACAGTAACTCAAGCTTCCTTTGACCCGTTCTCATAATATATATACACAATGTTGAAATTGATCAAATGAAACCCACTTTTGTTTTTGACTGTTGTCTGTTTTTTCTTTTCAGAGTTATGGGACTTGAATCTTCAAAAAATTGGCAATTTTTTACGTGTCATATGATATCTCAATAATGCTTTTACCAAATCTCTTGAAATTTTGTAGCAATATTGCAATCAGTAAAGTCAACACCCCTATCAATGTTTAGGATTCTCAGGTGTGTCGTTCTGGAGTTATGGGACTTTAATCATAAAAAAAAATTACAATTTTTGAAATGTCATATCATTACTCAAGTTTGTTTTGACTGATTCTCATAATTATGTACACACTATTGAGATTGATCAAACAAAGCTCTCTTTCATTTTTTTTGCAAATTTTCAGATGTGTCAGTGCAGAATCATGGGACTTGAATCATCAAAAATAGCAATTTTTAGGTCATCGCTGTTGAAGAAGCAGTGTGGACTTGGAAAATTTCTAACATGTTTTGCTATGCATGTTTGCTGGCAACCACTGGTATCCTAGTGCTTTCAAATTTCATATATAATAATAATAATAATAATAAATTTTCTATAGCGTAAAACCACCAGAGGTGCTCTAAAACGCTTTACAAACAGATTATGCAAAACTCGACTGGAACAGATACGTTTTCAATTGTTTCTTAAATACATTTAAATTTGTTTGTAGTTGTATTTCAGGAGGAAGCATATTCCATAGGCGTGGGCCAGCAATTGAGAAAGCTCTCTCCCTTGCCAGGCCAGACCTAGTGAATGATACGTTCAGTAAAAGACTGTTTGAGGAACGTAGACATCGTTTCGGAATGTGGCGGGAGACCAGCTCGCTCAAGTATGCAGGAGCGAGGCCATGGACACATTTGAATACCAACATGAGAATTTTAAAATGTACTCTGCTCTGTATTGGAAGCCAATGGAGCTCCTTTAAGACAGGAGTGATGTGGTCAGACCGTTTGGCGCCAGTTACAATTCTGGCAGCAATATTCTGAATTCCTTGCAACTGCTGTAACAAGTCAAGTGGCAGGCCGAGGAATAGAGAATTGCAATAATCCAACTGGGATGTTATGAAAGAGTGAACTAGCTGTTTCAATGCTTTCTCACTGAGAAAAGCACGCAGTTTACTCAAATTTCGAAGTTGCCAAAAACATGATTTAGAAATCTTTTTGATATTCGATTCCAATGTGATATTGGAGTCGAATATGACGCCGATGTTTCTCGCACTGTCGCTTACCTTAGCGACAGAGTCACCAACGCTTATTGATCTAACGGGATGAGAAAATGAGGTTCGCTTTTTAGAAATAACTAAAACCTCTGTCTTAGAATCATTCATTTTCAGTTTATGACTGCACATCCATTGTCTGACAGAGTTGACGCATGTTTCCATTTCGGACACGCTAGCAACCGTGTCAGAGACATCGGCTGGATCGAATACCAAGTATAGCTGTGTGTCATCAGCATAGAGATGATATGGCACACCGAGATCTCTTAGCATTCGGCCCAGTGATGCAGTGTATAGTGTGAAAAGTACAGGGCCAAGCACTGAACCCTGGGGTACACCACATTTTAAATGTTTTCTGTCAGACCTAGTGTTATCAATGGAGATTTGTTGTGAACGATGTGACAAATAGCTGTGAAACCATTTAAGAACAGTCCCAGTGACACCATGTTGTTTCATAATGTCCAGCAAAAAGTCGTGATCGACCGTGTCGAATGCGGCGGAGAGGTCCAAAAGTACGAGAAGAACGGCTTTACCATTTGCTAATGTGCAGATTATGTCATTGTGTACGCGTAGAAGAGCAGTCTCTGTACTATGTCTTGGTTTGTAAGCTGACTGAAATGGCTCCAAAAGGTTATTCAGGTTAAGATGATTATTCAATTGATCGACTACAATCTTTTCAGTGATTTTAGATATAAAAGATAGGTTTGAGACTGGCCTATAATTCTTCAAATTATTTGGGTCTAATATGTGTTAATTGCTTCAATATAAGTTAATATTAACCCTTGACCAGTAGTTTTTACAGATTGTGGAGATCTTTAATACACTGTTCAACTGGGTTTTTTTAGTTTGGACTTAAGAAACATTCTGACCTGTTTTGATATACATGAAAGCAGGCAACCACTGGTTAAAGTTTTTGTGAGGGTGAACCCGATGTGTTCCATTTATACTAAGCCTGAAGATATTGTATGAGATACTGTTGGTGAGCTGATGGGGATGGACCTCGATCCCCCCCTCCCCCCCTCCTTGTTTTTTTGTATGTAGCTTCCTGATGGGTACCTCCACATCAAGTTTTAATTTCTTTCCAATCCTTTTGTTTATCGAAGAGTGATTGCCCTTGAACTTGGAAATTTCACATATTAGCTGCAGAAAAGATCCTCATCCTCATACAGACTGTTGTTGTGTGAAATTTGTCTGGAAACAAGACATTTCATTGTAAATTACTCTGTTATATAAGTATGTAATAATGATATAAATACCTTGGACCCTGGAACCCAAAACAGTCTTACTAGCCTCTCATGACACGTGGCCTCTCAAGGAAGGTTTTACTGTACTGTGTACTGTTCGAATTGCAAACCGTTTCAAATGCAGGACCCACAGTGATGGCCCCTATCACTTTGCATCTAGTATTTTTTGTCTCAAAAACATAGTTTATGACCCCACTTTGGAACAAGCTTGTCAAGCTCGTTCCAATGAGTGATCATATGCCATGTTTTTTACACAAAAAAATTGAAAAAACTTGAGTTATTCACGAATTCTGATTGCAAGTCTCTTCTGTCTTTTGTGTAAGGTAAAAGCTTAACAATGATATTGATGAGAGAAATGCCACAAGTTGCTCTTCCCAAAATCAACCCAAGTTCAATTTATGAATATATTTTTATACAACAACCAATGGCCCAGACTAGCTGCTGGTGCTAACTCAAAAAATAATCCAGGGCCAAACACAAATTTTGCCCCCCCAATCCCCCAAATTTGCGTGCAAAATCAAAATTTTATGTCCTATCTGGTCCTCCATACTTTTGCGAACTGCACATGCACAGTATCCAGGAAGACACCAAAATTGGCGCAAACCATCATTCTTTGTTTGGCCCTCCAGTCAGTAACAACAAACTGACATCTGTGCTTTTAAATCTCAGTTTTAAAGATGCCAGACACAAATCAATGGTAGAATTGGTGGATCCAAGGACATAATTGGATGATGGAAAGGAACAACGGTGGTTGGAAACGTTCAGGGCTGTAACTTTATAATTCTTAGCAAAATTATTTCGTGTTTCCCAATTTCGGGACATGGGCCTGATGTCATCATTCGTGCTAATGATTTTTCCACTGTTTGTTAAGTGTTCCTTCCCTATCCTTCCTTGAAGCCTCCCAGTTAAACTCCCAAGCTTTTTGGCTTATTTTATTGAAATATTTTTATAAATTTCTTGGGAGTTTGACGTGTTATACAGAATGTTTATTCTGTATATTCCCATGGTTATGTCCTCAACCTAGGGGTGTTTAGGCATTTTGGGTCATGCATCTTACATCCGATGTATCGTTTTTTCTTCTGAAGATCTTGCTTTACATCGGATAGTTCTAAATCTGTTACTGACTTCGGGCCTCTTTATTCAGTGCCTGGGGCCTTGTTTCCGGTTTTTCTTCTGACGTTGTTTGCATTGACAACGTTTTATAAATATATGTAGTTTCCTATTTATTTCATGGTAGGATTGTTGTAAGATACATTATAATATTCTGGTAGAGTAGCAAATTATTTTTTGGAATTTTGTCCACACTTAGGCTCTATCGGGATACCTTTGGGCTCGTCTTGTTCCCTTTGGGAACTTTGGCTCCTGTCAAAACTTTTCGAAAAACTTTTTTTTTTAAATTAATTTTTCGATTTATGTTTTGAATGTACTTATTATGTATCTTTTTCATAAATTTATTGTGAAGTTGGTGGGAGTACTGTCGACTTTGTTTTGATTCATTATGAAAGCTTATAGCTCAAAAGTCAAGGCGAGGAAGTCTTCCTCGGATTTACATGCTTGTTGTTGCCTTGCTTGTGGTCGAGGTACTCCCACTAATTCTTGTCCAACCTGTGTCGGATGGGATGACAAATGTTGGAGACAGGTGTCACGGTACGTTGTTAGCGGCGAGAGGCCAATGCTGGTCCTCTCACCACAAAGTCAGTCAAGTTTCTCAGTTTCTTTTTCAGAGGAACAAGAACATGCTGATGTTTACGTGATGCCTACAGAGAGTGTGCTACTGTAGTCGCGCTCAGATGATCTAACAGAGCTAGCTGCCAAGGTGCTCATGAATATTAGGCAGGGGATAAAGCAACTAGATGGTGGTTTTAGTCCCTTGTCGCTAGCTAGCTCGACCGGTGAAGAGGTTACTTTGTCCATGGGTACCAAGACGCTGGATGTGTCCGTTGTGGTCGATAGGAGTGGATTGGGTAGAGCGAGCACCTTAAAACATAAACATGCTCACCCAGCAATGACGGAACAGAGGAAGAAGCCGGCAAGTACCGTGGGAAGCTCGGCGAGGTCCCTCTCTTTCCCAGCAGCATCTGGGGTCAGATGTTGTGATTAGAAACTTGCGTGAGTCGGAGCATTCGTCCGCACCTTCCGTCCGGGATGCTCCATATAGTTCGCAGCCAGGCTCGGCTGCAGTTACAGCAAAGGTGGAGAACTCTCTCCGGGTCGATCCGGTCTCTGGACACACAATTTTTGATGACAAGCTTTCATTGGTTTATGACCAAGCTACAAACAAAGCATCTAATACTCCGCTTCTAAAGTCAGCATCAAATCGACCCACTACAGCAGAAAAGAGTAAAGGAGGATGTCCCAAACAGAAATCGTCTAAAGGGGACTCCTCGTGAGGGTATAGGAAACCCTACTATAATTACTCTAGAGATCGTCAATATAGCGACTCGGGAAAGGGGCGTAGGTCTGATCGAGACTACCGGTCAGGCGCCCTAAGCTGACAGGTCGAGGCTCTTCGCGAGGGGGACATGGTTCCTCCACCCGTAAGCCATGCAGGTCCTACAGGTGATGGTCATGACCTCTATTGCTTGCCAGTTAGCGGAAGGTTATCAAGATTCGCAACAAACTAGATGACAATTTACGGATGACCAGTGGGTGAGAAGTATAGTATCGGATGGGCTGCGGCTAATATTTTGAGCAAAACCACCACTAAGAAGGTGTCCGCGGTGGACAAATCTTCCGTCAAATCCTTGCAAAAGAGTCTCTCCTAGCGGAGGTACAGGCTCTCTTATCAAAGGAAGCAATAAAGGTCGTCGAGAATCAAAATTCTCTAGGATTTTACAGTCACCTGTCCACGTACCTAAGCCAGACAGCTCGTTCCGACCGATAATAGACTTGAGCTGGATAAACAAGCCTATTGTGGCTCCAGAGTTCTATATGGAGACAATACGGTCAGTAAAGGTGAGCGATTGAGTGAACGACTATGTGGCAAGCATAGATCTAAAGGATGTGTATTTTCATGTCCTGGTACAACCGTCTTTCAGAAAGTACCTGCGGTTTGCTGTGCAAGGGACAGTGTATCAGTTCTGAGCGATGTGCTTCGGTCTGAACCTGGAACCCTGGGCTTTCACTTGAATAATGAACTCGGTAATGTCGTACTTCCAAGCTCATTCGTCTGCGGTAACGTTGGCTTACTTGGACAACATTCTTCAGAGATACGGCAACAAAACTATTCTTCAGAACGATGTTCAGAGTCTGTTTCTTTTGCTCCGACGTCTCGGCTTCATCGTAAACGAGAAGAAGTCTGATCTAGCTCCATCCAAGTCGTTCATTCACTTGGGAATGAGCTTCGAGACTCACAACAATCTGGTTTGTCTGCTGTTACCTAGAGCGAAATTAGTCAGTTGTTATGCTCACTTTTGCCTACACTCAGACACATTAACAGTGAAGGAATTCATGTGACTGATGGGGTTGTGCGGAGCGGCTGCAGATCTTATTCCGATGGGTCGCTTGCGCACACGTCCCCTCCAGATATTCTTTACTCAGAACTGGAGTATGAAGACGCATTCGCTCGAGACCAGTACTGTTTTAACGGACCTGGTAAAACAAAGGGTCCAGATTTGGGCAGATATTCAGTGGTTAACTCAAGGAGTTCCGCTGCAGCTACCGGATCCGGCTTTCACGATTATGACGGATGTGAGTCAAACGGGTTGGGGCGTGACCCTGAGCCCGACAGATTCAAAGTGTCAGGGTCTTTGGGACCCTCGGTTCCTAGAGAAACATATAAACATCAAAGTGATGATGTCAATATGGTTAGTGCTACAACATTGGATTCAAATTATAGCGGACGCTCATGTTCAGATATTGTCAGACAACTCAACAGTAGTAGTGTATATAAGGAACCAGGGAGGCACTCATTCGATACCGTTATGTGAACTAATGGAAAAAAGTCTTCTGTATGTCGTGAATCATCATGTTCAACTATTGGTCTGTCATATACCGGGTCGTCTGAACATATTAGCAGCCTCGCTCTCTCGGAAAGGTCGCCTGTTGCCACCGGAGTGGACACTCATCAAGTGGGTATTCAGACAGATTTGCTACCAGTGGGAACGACCCATGATTGATTTGTTCACGACACACCTGAACAACCAGTTGCAGACTTACGTGTCGCCATGTCCAGACCATCGAGCGTATGCAGTAGACGCTCTGTCAACCTCTTGGGACGGAATGATAGGATATGCGTATCCTCCAACTCTGTTGATTCAGCAGATTCTGTTAAAGATCGAACAGTCTCGTTGCAAAATTCTGCTAGTAGCATCTCTGTCGTCACAGAAACCGTGGATCAATCTTCTCAGGTGTCTGTTATGGGACGTTCCCCAGAAGCTTCCTCCGCGAGAGGACCTTCTTTATCAGGGAAAGTCACGCGCACTGCATCACAACCTGGAAGGTCTCAACCTTCACGTATCTCCATTGTGCGGTCCTTCTTGCACGGCAACAATTTACAGGACAAGCGGTGGATGCAATTTCTAACTGCAGGAGGTCCTCCTCTTTGTTGAATTATGCAGCAAAGAGGAAGGTTTTCTTCCGTTGGTGTAAGGATCAGTCGATAGACATCTATGATCTGTCCATACCGGATATTGCCAACTTTCTGGTCTACCTGTTTGACATTCTCAAACTGCAGCCTGTCACTATTAAGGGCTATAGGTCTATGTTATCAGACACTTACGCTCATCATGATAACTTGACAATTGGATCTAATGCTTCATTATCCAAACTAGTTAGAATTGTCTCTATTAATAGACCTAGAACTCTCAGATTAATTCCTAAGTGGAATTTGGCTTGGGTTCTGTTGAAGGTTAAAGAAGCTCCGTTTGAGCCGTTGGACATTGTAGAGTTCAAATTCTTGACCTCTAAAACAGCATTTCTCTTAGCCTTTGCTTCTGCTAGAAGAGTTGGTGAACTCCATGCTTTATCGGTTGACGAATCTCACTACCGTAGTGTAGGTAATACCATTACTTTAACTACAGAAGTGGTATTTTTGGCTAAGAACCAGGCTCCAGATAAACAACCTGAGCCTATTACCATAAAGGCTCTGCAGTCTACGAACAACCGCAGACCTCTGCTGTGTCCAGTCGGGGCTATGCACATATATAAACGCCGGTAAGATTTTATAAGAAAAGGAAGAAAATGCTTCTTTCTTTCGGTAATTCCTAACAGAAGAGATATTTCTGTTCATTCTATTGCTAGATGGATTCAGTTGGCAATACGGATTGCCTATGAATGAAAGTCTGTTTTCGAATCGGCGTTTTGTAAATAAGATATCAGCGCATGAAGTTAGAGTGCTGTCCACTTCTTGGGCTTATTCTAACAGTATAGCCATAACTGATCTCATGAATGCTGCATACTGGACACATCCTTCTACATTTACCAAGTTTTACCATAGAAATTTAGAGTCCATCTCCGGTGACCTTAGATGTTTAGGTCCCCTGTCTGTTGCCCAAAATGTTGTCCACTAAATGATTACATCTATAGTTATTTAGGCAACCCGTTCCAGCTGTGACGCTTCTCCACTGTCCTCTTCGTTCTGTCAGAACAAGGGGAAGGGGGGGGGGGGAGGGGGGAACGGTTTTTCCCCTTATGATCATCTGGCTTTATAGTGAAAAGCAAAGGAAGACCTCCTCCGGTGTCAGTAGTCGGTGCTGGGATGGTTTTAATGTGTAGCTCGGTGTGAAGCAAATAATATGTCTCATTTATGTATGGTTTTTAAAGTGTAGCTCACTATGAAGCATCTGTATATGTCACGGTTCAAACGGGCATTAATATACAATCCTTGAACACTCTTAAATGAGTATAAAGAGTCTCATTCTCTGGACTTTCTTTATATTTTGGCTTTCCTTCACCAAATTAGCATAACAGGTTATGCTGGCATTAAATGGAGAATTATATATTATGTAATGCTCAATTACATTGTTGGTGTTGTGTCTTTCTTGTTTCTCATAAATGAGAAAGACATATGTAATTCCTTTCTCTCTTTTTCTCGTGTAGGAGATATCCTTTATGAAGTGATTGAGTGATTGGATTTTCCTCTATGTCCTAGGCCCTCCAGCCTGTTTACGATTCAGCTAGTCTGGGCCATTGGTTGTTGCATAAAAATATTATAAATTCATAGTAATTTGTATATTTTTTATACTTTCCAATGGCCCAGATGGGGGATGGCCCTCCCATGAGTGGGCACTCATACCTCCCCGCTGTTTACAACATTTAGCAGGCAATTTTTTGAAAGAATGATGGTTGGCACCAATTTCGGTGTCTTCCTGGATACTGCGCATGCGCAGTTCACAAAAGTATGGAGGACCAGATAGGACATAAAATTTTCGGTTTTGCATGCAAATTTTGGGGATTGGGGGGGCAAAATTTGTGTTTGGCCCTGGATTATTTTTTGAGTTAGCACCAGCAGCTAGTCTGGGCCATTGGTAAGTATAAAAAATATACAAATTACTATGAATTTATAATTTTTCACAGGTACTTCCCATTTATGTATTATAGTACAGGCCTGCCGATTTGAGGCGAAAAGCCATTTGGGTTGCGTTGAGGTTACCTAAAATGAAAAACATGTGAATGAAAAATGGGTCATGTCAAATTGTTGCCGGATCTCATGAAATTTTCGCCAAGTTGAACGATCTAGTACAAATGAATGGTGGAATAATAATTGGCCAACAGAGCAGCTATACTTCAGGCAGATGCAAATACCTGTGCAGCTGATGATTGGTTGATGCTCAAAATCATTTTAAACTGTTGATCATCTTAAGATGTAACATAGGTACAAAATCAAGGAATGGCAATAATTCATACCTCTGCCACAAATATTGATTATGAATGCCATACTCTTCTGTAGCATGCTAGCCCATGCCAAGATTAGGCTGTAATTGTAACTAATTTGTATCTGAATTGCTGCAACACAGCCTCATTATTGTTCCTAAGGATTCATCTCCATTCATAAGGATATTGCCCATAAAAGCAAGAACTTGGCTATGCTACAATGGTTCATATATCAGCATAGTTGTGATACATATATATTTAGGTTACCTAACAGGTTACCTGAATCAAGTACAGGAGAACAAATGATAAGTTACCAAAGCTTAGACCAGGTGAAAGATAAATGGGTTTTGCAAAATTTTGAAAACAGCAGGTCTGTAGTACAAAGTTTTTGTTTGTGCTGTGAAATATGGTGCTAGATTACATGTCACCAGAATAATGCCCAAGTAAACTTGTCAATTCAGACTTGGCTAACACAGGCCTTGAAGAATCCCTTTTGATTTTTGCAAACTCCTGCTGCGAGAATCAATATTCAGTTCTTAAATACTTTAAAATTTGAGAGTACTATTATACTCTTGTTTTCCAGAGTGAAAAAACAAACCTGATATTCATATCTAAAAGGCCTAGTTCCAATTTTGGTGAATTTCTTGCAGAACACAACTTAAAACATACAGGCTTTTTTGATGGTCTTGCTGATGGGAGTTTGTACTTTGGCAGTGGTTCCAAGTTAAGTCTTCACTACCTGTATAGACAGCCAAAACCTCACTACACACCACTGTTAAGTGAGGGAGATGGGTGGTACATGGGTTAGAGCATTGGACTTCAGACAAAAAGGTCGATTGTTTGATTCTGGTCAGTGTAACTGTATTGTGTCCTTAGGCAAGACACTTAATCCTATTGCCTATGTGGAGCATGGTGGTACTGTGTAATAAGGCATACTGCAAGTTGATGGTGCACTTACCTTTAACTGCTGCTAACTCTGCTTGCACAGAGTTAATAAATTAGAGAGTCTGATAGTTTCCTGTAGTTCCTCAGCAGTTCTCTTTGGGTACTCCAGCTTTCACCACCCGTAAAACTGTCGGGTGCAATGTGACCCAGACTCTTGAAAGTGTCATTAACCAGAATAAACAAATACACAGCTAAGTGAAGGTGTTATCTTATTATCACAGAGGAAAAAATAAGTAGAATTCTTCTGGCCTTTAACCTTTTACCTAACCTGAAAAGCAGACAACACTTGCAAACAAAATGCTTTAATAACTAATCTTTTACATTTTTCGTCTCAAAAACATAGGTTATGACCCCTCTTTGGAACAAGCTCATTCAGCTTGTTCCAATGAGGGGTCATAACCTATGTTTTTGAGACAAAAAATGAAAATTAATTGGTGAATTCTGAATAGCTCTGGCTGGTTTTGGCCGTTATTTGGGGAAAGGGTTAAGGACACTTTCAGAATCTATGAATAAGAGATTGTACAAGAAATATTAATAGAGTTGACTTAACTACTCCTTTTGGGTGCACGGTGGCTCAGTGGTTACGGCATTGAACTTCAAACTGAGAGGTCCATGGTTTGATCCCTGCCACGGGTAACTGTGTTGTGTTCATAGGCTAGGCACTTGATCCCGATTGCCCACATGGAGGCACGATGGTGCTGTGTACTAAAGCGTACTGCACGTCGATGGCGCACATGTGCTCAACCAATGCTAACCCTGCTTGAGTGGAGTTAGTAAGTTGGGGAGTGTGACAGTTGCTTGCCATTGCTCAGTGGTTATCTGCAGATACTCTGGCTTCCTCCACCCGTAAAACTGTCCAAAATGAGGTGACCCTGACTGTTGAAAGTGTCATTAAACTCCAATAAATAAATAAATAATAAATAAATAAATAACTACTCCCTTAATCTTTCAGGGAAAGTTTTGGATTCACATGGGTTTTGTAGATGAAAAAAGGAAGTGGTTGTATCCAGAAGAAGCTCTCTTTTTAATGGAAACAGTGAGTATATTTTGTTTAGAATACCTTTACATTATACTTTATTATAAAAATTTTGATATTGTGTTTTCTTTTATGATAAAAAGAGATATCTTAGATTACTTGTTAAATGCTGTCCATTTCTCACTTAACTCCTTCATTTTACATATCCTCAATATTTGCCTCCAAAACATAGGTTATGACACCTTTTTGGAACAAGCTTAGGAAGATCTTTCCAGTGAGGTGTCATAAGTTATGTTTTGGAGGCAAATATTGAAAAGAGTACAAAAATTTGAATTGTGAGTTTTATGAATAGCCTTGGACAGATATGGCCCTTACATTAAATAAAGTTCTAGGGGTGAAAGATACTAATCTTGTTCTCATAAAATAATATTGTCCAATAGCTTAGGCCTAGGTAGAAAAGCCTTTTCACTCATCTTGTATCGTGAACAATGAGACATAGATATAGTGTTCAACTTTTAGGTCTGTACAGTTAGGGTGAACCCTTGTTTTGATAGCCAGTCAAATTGTTTTGCAAGAAATAGGGCAACAATAGATTTTTTACCACACCTACAATACAAATTTCAATTAATTACATATAGGTTCAGCGATTCTTTTGGGTATCTACAGGGGCTGTTTATGGGACCCTTTCCCAATACATTTGGGCTATTTTTCTCCATTCTTAACACCAGATTTCCC
Organism: Pictodentalium vernedei; assembly: GCA_031216915.1. NCBI lineage: Eukaryota > Metazoa > Mollusca > Scaphopoda > Dentaliida > Dentaliidae > Pictodentalium > Pictodentalium vernedei. The sequence continues at coordinate 331,913,232 of CM062297.1, read as the reverse complement.
AATCTTAGTACCCACTCAAACAAAAATTTTCATTGTCCTTTGTTCTCAAACGCTCGTAATTATACGATTAATCTACTCCCATATGTAGCAGATACATCCACGCTTCTATTTGGCTCAGAATTATTGAATAATGATGAAAACCGTTTTATTTCCGAAGTTGTACATGACTTCATTTTATCAAGCAAGCGATTCCAATAGTTGAAACCCAACACTACGCTCCCACCCCCATTCTGAGTGGGAAAGTCTAACGCCTGTTGTGGAATGCCCTCTCGCGCCTTCCAACTTCTAGCGCCTTGAAGTTTACTTACACCTAATTCGCTACTAAATGAACTAGAAGTTAATAAGTTGCCTACTTACGATTCTCTTGTGTGTAAATTTTACTTAACATACATTCAACATGTACTTGATCTGTATTAACTCAGACTTATTCCCAAGATATTGCCTGATAAATACATCATTATCATCTGTTGCATGTGCAAAGTATGTGTCGGAGTCTTGTACCGGCCTCTGGGGATAGATCGCGACTGGTTCTCGACTCGTTGTGTGCTGTCAGTGGAGGTCCCATGCTCCTTTGCATCCGCATAATGGTGATAATCTCTATGTATCATGTATTCAACCTGATTGCATCATATTAGTTTTTTTCCTCTTCTTTCGATCTATCAGTGCTTCTGTTCTTTCTTCTGTTTTTCCCTTCATTTCACATTGAAGTTTAAACAATCCCACACATCGTTGCCTGGCAGTCGAGGCGCCTTCCTCTGCTCCGTATCTATTCTGATGTGACGCTTAACCCGCTTGATCTCCAATCGTAGCAACTAACATTGTAAATTTACAATGAAGGGAGGATATCGGCCTTCATGCAACGACGTTTGGGCTCTTCCGTTCATCTGTACCACCTACAGGAGTAAGTTATACGTTGACAGGGAGACGACCTACATAAGCTTTAGCTTTCTGTTGAATCCCTCTAATACACAACAATATGCTTTCTTGTTTTGTGTATACTTTTTGTATCTAGTGTTGTTCATTTCTTGTTAGTCAAATGTTATTGTGAAATGTATACACATGTCAATTATTGAATAAATACTGTTTAACCCTTTACCCAACATAACGGCCAAAACCGGCCAGCGCTATTCTCAAAAATCGCCAATTAATTTTCATTATTTTTTTCATTTTTTGTCTCAAAAACATAGGTTATGACCCCTCATTGGAACAAGCTCGTTGCATTGAGGGGTCATAACCTATGTTTTTGAGACAAAAAATGAAAAAAATTAGTTATTCAAGAATTTTTTTTTCAAGTGTCGTCTGCTTTTCACATTAGGTAAAGGGTTAAACTAAACAAAAATTTAATGTACAACTGGTGCCCTGAGCTGGGTAGTCATAAGTCCTCAGAAAACCATTGGATTTCTAAGGCTTTATGACCACCCAGTTTCACAGGGTATTAACCGTATAAACCTTTAGCCGGAAGTGGAGATACGCGAGGCGAGAGATTTCTATTTTTATCTCAAAGTTTCAGTCTCAGCGTATCCATGATCACCGAAAACAAGATTTTTTTAATAAAAGGAATGGCCGAAGAAAGCAAAATCGGTAAGTATGTTATATAAAACAATGTTTAACAATGAAACGACACAACTTAATGGACAAATCGACTCTTGTAGTATGAAAAAACATCTGCTGATCATCTCGGAAAATGAATATTTTTATACTGTACCAATGACCCAGACATAGCTGGTGCTAACTCTTAAAATATAGGGCCAAACACAAATTTTGCCCCCCAATCCCCAAAATTTGCATCTAAAACTAAAGAAAACATGTCCTGAAAGGCCCTCCACACTTCGCCCCTACTGCGCATGCGCAGTGTCAAGGACGTTCCGAAATTGGCGCCATTAATCATTCTAAGTTTGGCCCTTCATCAGTTAACATCTGACTGATCTTTGTGCTTATAAATCTCAGTTTAAATGATGCCAGACACATAATTATTAGTGAAATGGTGATTCTAAGGAGGATAGAGAAGGAGGAGAGGAAAAGAATGTGTGACAGAATATTATCAGGGCTGTAACTTAAAATTTTTTAATGAAATTATGTTAAGTTACCTATTTTCAAGGCAGCAGCCATTTTGTTTTCATTCTGATTATTTAGTTACACTGTTTTTTTAAGTGTTTTCCTCTCTCCCTGTCCTTTAAGTTCCCCCTTGCTATTCTCCCATGCTTTTGGCATAGTTTTTGTAATTATTATTACTAAATTTTCTTGGGAGTTTTAGCTGAATAACAGAATGAATTCTGTTCTTTCCCCATGTTTACGTCTTCACCTAGGGGTGGTTAGGCGTTGTGTTCTGCATCTACCATCTGATGTTCTGCAGTTTTTTCCCTGGAAGTCTCTGTTTTGCATCAGATAGTGTATTTTTGGTAACTGATTTCGGGCCTGGGTGCCTGGAGTCTTATTTTAGTGTTTTTACACTCATTGTTTACATTTACAACAGCCCTCTGTGTGAGGGGGGGATTTCTAAAAAATAATATCTTGATGTTATTTTAATCATAACTAGATACATTATTATTGTTCGTAAGTGTTGAATAAATTGTTTAAAATATTTTTAAAATTTTTGTCCACACTTAGGCTTGGGATCCATTGGGGCTCAACGTTACTTTTCAGAAACTTGGGCTGTTCTGAAAAAATATTTTTTCAAAATATTTTGATTTCAATTATTTTTTCTATATCAATGGATCATATTATTATTATGTATTTTGATTGCCAGGGGTTAGTGCGAGTACCAGGACTTGTTTTCTTTTCACATTGAAAGGATATTGATCAATTGTTTTAAGAGGAAGTCTTCCTCTGACTATATTATCATTCTATATGTGGTCAGTGTACTCGCATTAACTCCTGTTCTGTATCGTATGATTTCGATGACAATATGGGAAGCGTATGTCACGGTATGTTGTTGGGGATTTGGACACTCCGGTCCTTTCCCCGCAGGGTCACTCTACTTTATCAATTTCTATTTCAGACGATCAAGATTAGGGTGATGTATCTGTGATGTCTTCCAACAGTGTGCCTCCGTCGTCACAATTAATGAAGGGCTAGCGGAAAAGTGCTCATGTAAATACGCCAATTGCCTAAGAGGACCCTAGTAGGTTCAACGGCCTTTGACGTCCGCTAGCTCGCCCGGTGTAGCGTCCATTCACCGAATGGTTCGGCAGCCGGGTTCGTCCGTTGCGGTCTAGAAGGAATTTTGGGGTGATGCGAGCACTATAAACTAACCTAATGCACACCCGGTGACGGCGGATCGGAGGGAGAACGCAGGAAGCCTTTTAGTCCGGTTCATAGCTCGTTCCGGCCCATCCGGACGGCAAGCGAGAGAGGCCCCTCTCTCGTTCAACAACATCTGGCCCCAGATGTTGTGGTACAAAATGTGTCGTAAGCGGAGCATACGTCCGTCGCTCGGGACGCTCCGTTGTATAGGCAGTCCGCTGAGACTGCTAAGGCTTCCTCTTCTCGTCAGCGCACACGGCCGCACCTTGGCTGCGTGACCGCCGATATATTACCAGCTTCGCCGATCAAGGATTCTTCGGCGACCAGGTCACACCATCCGGTAGCCAGGGACACGAGGCCTGCAGACTCCGGACGTTCGCATAGGAAGTGTGCGGGAGTCAACGTACACGGAGCTTTCAGCGGCAATGCATCGTAAGACCGCTACTGCACAGGCCTCGGGAACGGACGTGCTTTCCTTAATAGCACAGTTTATCGCAGCATCCCAGCATCAACTGAATCTGTCGCATATATTTTATCCGACGATGCTGGGTCGGGACGCTCCGCGGAAGCGGGTACGGACGTCCGAAAGTTTCATCCGGTCCGACGGGATACCGAAAGGGATTCGGAGGATTTCGAGCTTTCCCTTTCGGAACAACATATGCTGTTGTGTATGTCATCTGACTTGGTCTTCTACAGCTTCTTTCGTCGGACCAGAATGCTGCGATGCCGGATAAGAAACTGATAGCGTCGGTGGACTTAGAAATTTTTGGTTCGGTTCAGGGACATCGTCCCTCAGTTCCGACATAGTCCAATAATATCACACAAACTTTTGAATTATTGAACGACGCTATATATATTATTATTTTATGCTTGCTAACCAAGCATTTCTGGTTTCTTGTTCGAAGAGTTATGGAGATGTCTTTCAAAAGTGTGCCTCTGTCGTCATAGTTAATGAAGAGTTAGCGGCAATAAGTGCTCATGGAATATGTCTATCGCCTACGGAGTGACATTCGCTAGCTCACCCGGTGTAGCGTACATTCATCGAATGGTTCGGCTGCCGGGTTCGTCCGTTGCGGTCTAGGAAGAAGATTTGGGTGATGCGAGCACTTTAATTACTTTAGTACTCACCCAGTGACGGCAGATTGAGGACAGATCGGAGGAAGCCTGTTAGTCCGGTTCCTGGCTTGTCCAGGTCCGTCCGGGCTGTGAGCGAGAGAGGTCCCTCTCTCGCCCAACAACATAGGGGACCGCATGTTGTGGTTCAGATATTTTACATTCGGAGCATATGTCCGTTGGTCGGGACGCTCCGTTATATTGACAGTCCGAGAGACAGTCTTTAATGCTTCCTCATCCTCACAGCAGGGCACACGACCGCACATTGGCTACGTGACCTCGAGTATCCGATCAGTTTCGGCATTCAGTGATTCCACGGCGAATAGGTCGCGCCATCCGGTAGCCAAGGGACACGAGGCCTATACACTCCGTTCGCTCGCATATTGGTAGTATGCACGGGGTAACGATCACGGAGCTTCCAGCGGCAATGCATCGTAAGACCGCTTCTCCTCAGGCCTCAGTGACGGACGTGCTATCCGAGTTAGCACAGTTGTTTCGCAGCATCCCAGCAATTGACAGTTTCTCGGTCGAATCAGGAATTATCCGACGGTGCTGGGTCGGTGCGGTCCGCGGTTGCATCAGGTATGGACGACCGAACGCTTTATAGGGTCCGACAGGATGGCGAAAGGGATTCGAAAGATTTCGAGTTTTCCCTTTAGTAGTATCGGAAGATGCCTTCATATCTTCTGGCATTATCTTCCAGTGATTATTATTTCGGACTTCATTGCTGCGATCTTGGATAAGAGACTTATAGCGTCATTGGACTCGGATTTTTCGATCGGTTCGGGGACATTGTCCATGACTTACCGACGCAGTCCAATATTGTCATTACAACATGTGTTTTATTTTTCGACGCTATATATATATATATACAAGCCTGCTACTAAGCATGATAGTTTAGTTTCTTGTCCGCGTTGCTCATTTCTGCCATTTTATCATTTATACAAATAGTTTATTTTGGCAGAGCAGGGCATACCGAGAGTTCATATGCGTCTAGACGGTGTGATTAAAAACTGCATATATTCTTTTTCGCCGTTTATGTCTTTTCCAATTTCAATGTTGGGAACGACATTATGTATAGTAGACTTAACTTAGACGCTTTATTATACGTAATCCGCCTTACTGAGGCGTTATCATTACGTCTTCAAGAAAAGATTTACGGGATATTATTCTCAATGTAATTTCTTTTGAGGGCAGTAGTTTGTTCACGTATAACTCCGCCCTTCAGTGGCTGATTGGAGTTAGTTAGACGTGACGCAGCCCTAGCTACATCCACTCGCGTGGATAGTAAGGTTAAGAACTCTCTCAGAGTCGCTTCGTTCTCGGAGGAGCTTCTCTTCGACGGCAACTTTTCGGCAATCCATGAATTGTTCGATTTACACGTTCTCTTGTCTATCTAGTGTTACAAGAGATTCAGACTGGGGCAAACATTCGGTGGTTGACTCAGAGAGTGCCGCCGCAGTTGCCGGACCCGAGTGTGGCTGTTATGACGGTTGCCAGTCAATCAGATTGGGATATAATACTGATCCCTACGGATTCGAAGTGCCAGGGTCTTTGGGTTCCGCAGTCTTTTAGCAATCAGTTTTCTTCCGCGGAATAATGTTTTTTAGGCTTGCTTTATGTCATTGCATGAACATTATTCAGAAACGCATGCCCAAATTCCTGTCCTTTAATTCGACAGTAGTGGCGTATCTCCGGAACCAGGGAGGCACTCTTTCGTTTCCGTTATTCAATTTAATGGAAAGAATCCGTCTGTTGGTTATAGTACACCAAGTTCAGTTTTGGTCCGTCATATTCCGGGTCGTCTGATTGTTTTATCGGACTCCCGTTCTCTTACGGGTCGCTTGTTGCTGTCAGAATGGACTCTCAACAAACAAGTATTCAATCAGATTTGCTATCTATGGGAGCGCCCAATGATGATTTATTTATGACACAGCTTGCTAATCAATTGCAGACGTATGTGTTGGCTTGTCCAGATCTCTGAGCTAATATTCTTAACGCTCTATTGATCTATAGGACGGAATGATAGGATACGCGTATCCTCCGGCGCTGTTGTTTTAGCAGGTATTAGGGCTGGGCGATATTTCGATATACCGGTAAATACCGGTATTGAAATCGGTACCGGTTAAATATCGTCTATTTTTTTGCAATACCGGTATATCGTCTGTAACGATATTGGTTTGGGTCACATGATAATAAAATTTCAACATGTGTTTTTTTCGTAAAATCGCACAGAAAGTTGCTTTGAAAATACAGGAAGTTTATCTTTCCTTATTTCGTGAACAAATGATGAACAGCGAGAGATGATGAGAGTAACGTTCTATCTCGTTTATCGTCACCGACATGCAAGCATTCATGGAGAAATTATGAAATAAAAATTTAATACTTGTTTGCTAAATTTGTTTGATTATTTTTAATTAGTGAATAATTAAAGTAGCACGCATCACACAAATAGTTTGTTATTACACGGAAAACACACCCGACTGTCACGCTGTAAAAACACGGTCACCTGCTGTTGGTCGCATTTGTTTGAACTGTAATCTGCAAGCCATACTTATCGCTTGATTCATTGTCAGTAATCTGACACAAAAATGTTTCAAATTACACATATTCACAATTGCGAAATGTGCAACAATTTTTGTCATATATGACAGGGGTTTGATGCCATCACTGGGAGAAAACATTGTCGGCTGGTGATTGACACCTGCAGACTATCATGAAAGTGAAGGGTGGTCACGTCTTGGAGGCGTGCTTAATATCAACAGACCGACTGGCCTGACATTTGACATTGTCATCTGAGGAAGTTCACTGCTGGAAGACAGGAGAAGGGGAGGAGCTACTACTGGTTCTTTGTGAAATCAGGCCCTCGGAATCCCATCAACTGGATACCCGTTGTTTTGATAAAAAGTTTTGTTTGCCACTGTTTTCATGAAGCCACACATACATGTACGCAATTAACACAATGTGACAATTGACTGGCTCAGTAATTAAACGCTTATCAGTCAAGAGAGGCTGGCCATGTTTTTACAGGAATTAAATTGACAAAGACTAATTTACTTGTATTCCAGATTCAGATGAAAGCCAGTAAACCCATGATAATTTTATGGTTTATTTTCGTATTAAACAATAGGTTCAATAACTTTGTAGACATCGATTATTATAGTCATCCATTCAAATCACTCATTTTTCCAGAGCAGTAAGTGATACTTCTATCTTTTGCTCCAAAAATATATTTTTTATTCATGATATCCCTTGCACTTAATATGCGTTTCACACACTGCTGCACGATATACTGGTATATCGCGATATTTTTTCTGATATCGTTACCGGTATTCAGATTCCCATATTGCCCAGCCCTAGCAGGTATTGCTAAGATAAACAACCACTATACATTTCTGTTGATAGCATCTCTATCTTCACAGAGATCATGAGTAATTTTCTCTCTTGTCTACTGTGGGTCTTAACGTGAAATCTTCCTCTATGTGAGGATCTTTTTCACTGGGTAAATCGTGTCATCTTTATCACAACCTGCAAGGTCGCAACCTTCATGTTTTCCGTTGTGTGGTCCGTATTGCATTGTAAGCACTGTACTGGACGAGCTTTGGACGCGATTTCTTACTATAGGAGATCCTCTTCTTCGCTATTCTATGCGGCTAAAGTGGAGGCTCTTCCGTCGTGGTGTAGGGATCATTATGTTCATATTGTTGATCCCTCCATACTACTCATTGCTATTTTTTAGTATACTTGTTTCACAAGATCTACTGCAGCCTGTTATTATTTAGGTTATAGGTTTATGTTACCTCATACCTATGCACTCTACGGTAGTTTACAATTGAGTCTTTTGTCTCTTTATCTAAGTCAATTAGTAACTTTTTGATAAATAGACTTAGAATCTTTAGATTAAATTCCTATACGGATTTTAACTTCGGTTCTTATTTAGCTAAGTAATCATTTGAGCCTCTGGAAACAGTAGTTTTCAAATTCTGACCTTTTAGACAGTAATTCTGTTGGTTTCTCTTTTACTGTAGAGTCAGTGAGTTTCATGCACTATCGATGGATGATTTTCACTTTCATAGTTTCGGAATCAATACTTCCGTTACTATTTAGGTTGGATTGTTGCATAAGAGTTAGGCTCCTATTATCCGGAACCTATTATTTTAAGGTCCTTCCGTCTTCGTATGGGCATAGGCCTTTACTCTTTCCGGGTACAGTTTATCTATTTATAAACAGATTTCTGTTTATTACTATGGGCGTAAGCTTCTTCTGTCTTTGATGTCTAGTAGAAGGACGTTACGCTCCATTTTATTGTTAATGGATTCTATTAACTATCGGTACTGCTTATAGTATATCATTGACTTAGCAGTTGTGCTTAAGATTTCGGCTCATGAAGTAAGAGTTCTTCTACTTCTTGGGCTTACATTAATAGTGTCGCTATTATAGATTTTTGAAGGCCGCTCATTGCGCTCAGCCATCCACATTCATGAATTTTATCTCAGAAATATCGAGTCCATTTCTGGAGGCCTCTATTGTTAGGTCTATTATCTACTGCTCAGAATGTCATTCACTTAACAGTTGCTACTATAGCTAGGTAGGCTGTCTGTTTCGGCAGTGTCTCCGTTCGGCTGCCCTCTTCGCTCTGGGCTATTTGACCCAGGGCAAGAAAAAGGGGGGGGGGAGGGTGTTCCCTTGGGTCACCTGTTTTACTATGAAAACAAGGGGATACCTCCTCCGGAGTTAGTAATTCTGAGCTGTTATTGGGATGGTTGTTTAGTGAGAAGTTTAGGTTTTTAAAATTCATTCAAGTCTTAGTTTTTAAAGTATAGCTTTTGAATATTGCATATGTCAGCGGACATGATTATGCAATCCTCAGACACTTTTAGGAGTATAAGAGTCTCTATTCTCTAGACTTACTTTATTTATTGGCTTACTTTAAAAATTATTAGTATAAGGATTATATTGGATATTAATAGAGTACATGGATGTATGAAGCTCAATTTTGGAAGGTGTTGTATCTTTCTAATTTATCATAAATAAGAAAGATACATGTAAGGCCTATTACTTCTTTTTCCCTACAGGGGATGACTCTATTTTATTTTATTGAGCGTATTCCATTTTGCTCTATGTCCTTGGCCCTCCAGCCTTTTTACTATTCAGCTATGTCTGGGTCATTGGTACAGTATAAAAATGTTAAAAAATTTATAGTAATTTATATATTTTTTATACTTACCAATGACCCAGACGGGGATGGCCCTCCCAGGAGTTGGGAACTCTTGCCTCCCCGCTGAGTACATAGCGCTTACCAGGCACTGGTTATTAGAATGATTAATGGCGCCAATTTCGGAACGTCCTTGACACTGCGCATGCGCAGTAGGGGCGAAGTGTGGAGGGCCTTTCAGGACATGTTTTCTTTAGTTTTAGATGCAAATTTTGGGGATTGGGGGGCAAAATTTGTGTTTGGCCCTATATTTTAAGAGTTAGCACCAGCTATGTCTGGGTCATTGGTAAGTATAAAAAATATATAAATTACTATAAATTTTTTAACTTCTCGGGCAAATTTCTCCTTCAAATATCGTTTTTCACATGTTCGCACAAATGTAACATGTTAAAATCATAGATCGACAGATTCGGCGTTCAATTCCACACCAGAAACTATCAACCATAACAACGAAGGAGGTTCGGTGCTACTAAAACTGTTCAAAATATAATGTCACCTTATCGATTTTTTTATACGCCCAGTTGTATACGCTCGTATCTTCAGTTGATGAGTCGTATACATTTTTTATGCTTGTCAGGTAACCCTTTCGATGTGAGAATCTGGTAAATTTGGAGCCTGTAAGTTCCAAAAGCAAGATAGGCCTATACGCGCACAAGCCGGGTTGAATGCAATATTGCATTGCATTGAAAAAGCGAACCACAGGTTACCTTTTTCAACGCAGAAAAATAGCCCATTTTACTGCATTACAGAATCTAATGATAGGCGTTGAACTATATGAAGATGAGACTGGTTTTATGGCATAGCGTAACAATGTCAACAAGTTGGACCGCATTAATTACTGTAAGTTGACTCTTTCAGACACAATTTGTTCCAAAACACGTTTTGGGGGTGAAATAATTTTTTAGGGCACTCGGGATTCTTTCGGATGAAGTGGACCTCAGCTCCACATCCTCCCCCACCCCACCCAGAAAATAAAAATTCCCGTACGCATATGGCAGTATAGATAGCACGTAATTATAATTTTATGACTTTTAGGCTCAAGCACCAATTTGTTAAGTTCTTAAATCATCAGGTCTGTAAATTTCAGTGAACTACAAAATGTATAACATGAACTCACGGCTATATTTAAATAGCCTCTTGTGCTTTGCTTCTTTACATGATAACAATTTGTTGAGTTCTTAACTTTTGTGGGTCCCTAAATTTCAATGGACTGCAACAGGCAGACCAAATATCTAGCAGACTCCAAAGAAACATTCATGCTGAACTTATTTACTGTAGTTTAAGGGCACCTTTCTGCAACTATAGCTAACTTACCCAATTTTAGTTGTTGGGTAAGTTAGCTATAGCTGCAGAAAATCCCCCCCCCCCCCACCCAGACACACGCGCGCGCGTGCGCACTTTTACAGAGTGTTGGGCATGCTAGTATGATCTAGAGGGAATACATGCTCCCAAAGAAAGAAAAAAAAAAACACACACAAACGAATGGGTAAACCAATCGAATGAATTTAGAAGCGAAGCTAATAATGAAAGGAGCAGAGAATTCGAATTTGCAGCGTTCAACAGTCCTCATATGAGGAGTCTGTCACAGCAGCCTCAGAATCACTGAGCATGTGAGTTTTGGCCCTCATTTTTCAAAATATCCCAGAGAAAGCCCGCAGACCCTCACCGCCGAGAATGGGATACGGCGATATCGCCTCTTGTGCTACCCCCTCCCCGTACCCCCCCCCCCCCCCCACACACACACACACACACACCACCACCTAACCACTGTGCGGCTCGGATGCTGCTGCACAGCACACAGTGAGCATACATGGTGTTCCCCTTGGGATTAGCTCTGATAGCCCCACCCCACCTCACCCCAAATATTTTTACCTTCCTTCGCTCCTGAATAATCAACTATACTCTACTTTAAAAATAAATATGTGGAACTGATTCAAATGAACGCCTTTCCAGTGTGTTATCGTATTACTATAAACAAAGAAAAAATATGGTATACATGTAAACTACATTTTAAAAATTGTATGTTAGAGGTCAGTGTAAAACAAAATGCAAACGAAGAAAATAACCAAACGAATAAATTTAGAAGCGAGTCTGATAACGAAAGGAGCAGAGAATTCCAATTTGTTGTTCTACGACTGGATCTTTAGCCTGTGTGGAGTCTGTCTCTCTCCGTACAGAGGACAGCCATTTTACTTCCCCACCCAATAGGACGACACGCCGTGACATCATCAACCCCGCAACTGATGCTGCCAGAGAGGGTTCAGATACCTCCATATCTTTTCTCAGCTGGGGATCCGCGATCCCGCGACTTCTGGCACGAGAGACCAGCGAACTTATCCACCACTCTTTTCAACTTGTCACCCACATTTCAACTTGGGGTGCGGGGGTGTACCCCCCCCCCCCCCCCTCCTGGTTACGTTCTTGAATGAGAGTAAATAATTTCAGTTTACAGTCATGACAAACTGGAAAAATATATCAGTAAAATATATTAGTTGCAGGTGTATTTTATAGAATAATGTAATGGCCGGTCTGGGTTTGAATGAAATTGCTGGCCGGTTTGGGTGTATCAAGATATGACCAGGACACATGGCGTACAAAATTATGTTTTCCAAAAGGGTTAAGAAGAAAACTGGAGAGCAGTTTGGATAACTTTGTTGGCGGCCTGTTTGGGTGAAATTCTCAGAAACCGGCAAGATCGGTTCTTGTCACTCTGAAACCGATTTGGTTAGTGACGCGTGCCAGATGGGCGTTCTGTTTGGCTGTGCTATTAAAGTGCGGGATGACCTCTTCGCCCAGTCTCCTGTGCATCCCACTACCTTTCACCTAGATGAAAGCAAATGGGATGCGCAAGAGACTACTCTTCGCCAGCAAAGACGAAGAGCACTTAGGGGACCCTGATTTTTGAAAGTTGGAAATTTTATGGTTCCAATTTCAAAAGTTGGAAACATTTAGTTCTAAGCAAATATAGAACTAGTGATTCTTGGTTGAAATACATTTATTCTTTATAGTATGACCCACTAGTTCTTTTTCGCGCAGAACTAAAATGTTGATAATATTCCAAGTTTGTAACTGCGTAAGCTAGCTATACATCGAGATTGCACTTTCGTAAATGCACACAAATAGTGTCAATTTGGAACACCGGGGCCCGCCGATTTTCTCTAATTGCCTTAAGGCAGGATTCTCTTACGTGAGAGTCCTTCACTGCTCGTCTAAATGTGACGTGCAGTGAAGAGGCCGCACGCACGAGTATCCCACCTTCAGGAAATTACAGGAATCGGCGGGCCCCCAATAACGCCCCGGGGTTACCTCCCCCCCCCCTCGACGGCCCCGCACAATATAGCAGTATCATGTACCACAAGAAGTCTTTTGTTAGGCCAATTACAAAGTCTACTCATAATTATGGAGAAAAGGCCAAATATCAAGCGAATATAATGTAATTTGCACATAAATCTATAAAGAAAATTCCTTCTCAAAACCGATCATCAAATGTCGGAAACTTTTTTATGGTATCAATTTGAAATGAAAGTTTGGAAATTTGAGGATCTCACTGTCACACACACAGAGTCTGAACTAGCCAGAAACGTCCCTGGGAGAATTTGGATCCAAGAGGTGTTTTGTTCTTCAGCAGGAGTGAAATGGAAATGAGAATGTGAATAGTATTGAAGGCTATCGTTGGACAATAAATGTGATCGATAAATTTGAAAGAAATGATCGCTTTGTATTTTTGACAACTTGACCCTGCGCTGAACTGCTATTGACAACAACGTAATTTAATTTCATCTACTGTTGACCTAACGAGCTTATCCTGCATCATGATTCATGTAGAATGTTGTTTGGCATTCAAGTTTCAAAAGAAAACTGGTAAAGTCTTGTTTCGAAGCTGTTTCCGTGAAGTCGTATGCAAATTAAGTGAAAATAAGATGAAAATTTATAAAATACTTATGTAAGGCGCGAATTATTCTATTTATTTCATCTTTTTGCCTTTGTCACACGGTAGGGTTCGCTTGGTGAGTATAAATCTTGTTTTCGACCCTGCATCTGTTTGGTTTCAACACAACATTGGCGAGATATCGAGGGAATCCCATGTAACGTCATGCCTTATTTAAAAATACTTTAGTTTAGTTTAAACAGTATTTTATTTCAGATAAAATAAGTTCTCAAAGAACAACATTGAATATTTACAAAAGTATAGGTATGGTATACTTCATGTAGGATTCCATAGTGTTTTCGCTAATTTCTCTAAAAATGGAATCGTTAAAAGCCAGATACTTATTGATGCAGTTGCTTCGAAGAGAATACTTAAAAATAGCCCATTTATTGTTTGTTCGACAGTTATTGGACACAAAAGACTGTTGCCAAAATGAGAGTGAAAATGAGAGAGCGCGAGAGGGTGAGGTGGGGGTCGGGTTAGGGATTATTGTCGAATAAACTGTTAGCTCAGCATGCTGTCAGGCAAACTGGTTTCAATTAACAGAGGATTGGCGTATTGTTATAACACGCCGTTATCTGAAGTGAAAACATTTTCTTCCATTCGACTGTCGCCCCCCACCCCCCACCCCCACCACAAACACACACTTCAACAACGTAAAATAAAATAAATAGAAAAAAATAATTTAAAAAAGCAGGGAAAACCGCAAAACATAGACACTAAATGATCGTTATGAAGTAAAAACGACCACGGGGTCCAAAACGGTAAACAAATTTTTTTAAAAAGGTCATTAAAAAGAATGAAACAAACCTCAAATACCCCCAATTGGAAAAATAATTCCCCGTCAAAGCTGTGTGAATGAATGTGTGATGAATAAACAGCTCACAAATAACAATGGGATTACCTTCATAGACAAGTTTGTTGTGAAATCGACAGACGTACAACACTCATTCGTATGAAGTTAGCTCAGTGTCAGCGTTCAACATTCGTTCAACATTCGTGTGAAGTTAGCTCAGTGTTCAGCGTTCAACATTCGTTCAACATTCGTGTGAAGTTAGCTCAGTGTTCAGCGTTCAACATTCGTTCAACATTCGTGTAAAGTTAGCTCAGTGTTCAGCGTTTAACATTTGACTAACATTCGTGTGAAGTTAGCTCAGTGTTCAGCGTTCAACATTCGTTCAACATTCGTGTGAAGTTAGCTCAGTGTTCAGCGTTCAACATTCGACTAACATTCGTGTGAAGTTAGCTCAGTGTTCAGCGTTCAACATTCGTTCAACATTCGTGTGAAGTTAGCTCAGTGTTCAGCGTTCAACATTCGACTAACATTCGTGTGAAGTTAGCTCAGTGTTCAGCGTTCAACATTAGACCAACATTCGTGTGAAGTTGCTCAGCGTTCAGCGTTCAACATTCCCCAAAATTCAGTGTGCCATATGTCGAATCTGGGCTTTCACCCGAGGTTTATCCTTTATGCGACCGACTGCCCATCGTTTTACATCTACAACACTAATATTCTGGGCGACCATTCTCACCTGAGGTGATATTAGTGACTTTTACTACTCCAGTTCAGCGTTCAACATTCGACCTATATTCGTGTGAAGTTAGCTCAGCGTTCAACATTCCTCAAAATTCAGTGTTCCAGCTCCGAATCTGTGCTTTCACCCCAGATATAGCCTTCATGGGACCGACTGCCCATCGTCTTCTTCTAAGAACAATAATATCTGGGGGGACACCCTCTCGCCTGAAGCGATATTGGTGACTTTTAGTATTCCAGTTCAGCGTTCAACATTCGATTATCCTTCGTGTGGAGTGTGCGCCAGCATTCAACATTTGGCATTCGGCAAAATATGGAGTTTGAAGAGAACACAACCATATATAATAAGTGGGATCGGTGCAATCATCGCCGGGGGGGGGGGGGGGGGGGGGGCGGGGGGGCAACCCTCATGCGAACGACTGTCCGAGTATCCAACATAATTATAACAACACTCAAACCTAGGCACCCCACTTAATGCTTTGGTCTCTCTAATTAGAAGGCAGTCCCCATCGTAGAGACAAACTTTTTGATTTAACGCTGTCAGGCACTGCAGGTCGGTAATGTGGCATTACTGAGAATAAGCTCGGTCATAGGGCTGCATATCCTGTGGGACTCCTGGTTCAACCGGGACATGTTCTGAATAGCTTCTGAATAGCTTCCGTCAACCATTATCCTCATCTTACGTTGGGGGCAGGAACTTTTTCAGCCAGTAGTGGGTGTATTATGCAATCGATTTATTTATTTATTGGGTGTTTTTAAGGTCACATATTTCTGCACAATGGCTAACCATGACCGTGACAGTTTTATGGGTGGAGGGAAGCCGGAGTACCCGGAGAGAACTACTTAGCAACGTCGAGCAACTGTCAGCTCCCCAACATACCAATTCCACACATGCAGGGGTTAGCATTGGTTGAGACAGGTGCACCATCGACGTGCAGTACGCCTTAGTACACAACGTCATCGTGCCCCCACGTGGGCAATGGGGGGGGGGGGGGGGGGGGGGGGGGGGGGTGTTGGGTGAAGTGTCTTGCCCAAGACACAACGCGGTTGCTGCAGGTGGGATTTGAACCGAGGACCTCTTGCTTGCAGTCTGCATCTCTGTCAACTGAGCCACCGCGCCCCCAATGCAATCGATGCACTTATGCAATCGATGTAATAATAAATAGGCGACCCCTCCCGCCTATAGACCCATTCATTGGGGGGCGTCGTGCATCCGAGCTCAGCGTTTGAACATTCGAATAACCTTCTTATAGTGTGAGCGCAGCAATCAGCGTTCAGAATTCGGCAGTATCTGTAGTTTGAAGAGAACACATCCCTAGATCATAAGTGGGATCGGTGCAATTATCGCTGGGAGGAAGTAGACCTCGTGCAAACGACTGCTCGAGTGTCCGCAGTCTACATAATTATAACAACACTCAAACCAAGGACCCCCCCCCCCCCCCCCCCCACCGGATGCTTTGATCTCTCTATATAGGAGGCAGTTGTCAGCGAAAATGCGAGCCTTTGATTTAAAGATGTCAGGCGGGTCCGTTGTTGTGACATAAGTATACAGTAGAGGTCCTAGGAGAGTACCCTGTGGGACTCCTGATTTAACCGGGACATTTTCTGAAATGTTTCCGCCAACGACTACTCTTATCTGACGTTGGGTCATGAAGGGGTGGATACACTAATGCAATCGATGCACTTATGCAATCGAGTGCACTAATAAAGACATGTACCCCCCCGACATTCGACGAACATTCGTATGAAGTTAGCTCAGCGTTCAGCGTTCAGCGTTTAGCATTCGCCAACATTCAGTGTGCCACATGCCGAATCTCTGCTTTCACCCGGGGGTGTATTCTTCATGCGATCGACTGCCATCGTTTACATCTAACAACACTCATATCTGGGCGACCCTTCTCACCCGAGGAGATATTGATGATTTTTACTACTCCAGTTCAGCGTTCAACATTCGACCAATATTCGTGTGACGTTAGCTCAGCGTTCAGCGTTCAACATTCGTCAAAAGTCAGTGTGCCTTATTCCGTATCTGTGCTTTCATCGGCATTCAGCGTTCAGCTTTCAACATTCGGCAAAAGTCTGTGTTTGGGTCGAAAGAGAAAAGACATTATGTCGAATCTGTGTTTTCACCCGAGGTGTAGTCTTCAGGCGATGAACTGCCCATCGTCCACATGTAACAACACTTACATCTGGACGACTCCGTGTCCCATGAAGCGATATTGATCATTTTTACCACCCCAGTTCAGCATTCAACATTCGACCAACATTCGTATGAAGTTAGCTTAGCGTTCAGCGTTCGTCAACATTCAGTGTGCCACATGCCGAATCCGTGTGCTTTCACCCGGGGTGTATTCTTCATGCGACCGACTGCCAATCGTTTACATCTAACAACACTCATATCTGGGCGACCCTTCTCACCCAAGGTGATATTGACGATTTTTACTACTCCAGTTCAGCGTTCAACATTTCGACCAATATTCGTGTGAAGTTAGCTCAGCGTTCGCGTTCAGTGTTCAGCGTTCAGCGTTCAACAATCGACAATAGTTAGTGCGCCATATTCCGAATCTGTGCTTTCATCCGAGGTCGAGGTATACCCCTCATGGGACCGGCTGGCCATCGTTCTACTTCTAAGAACACCAATACCTGGGCGTCCCCCTCTCGCCTGAAGCAATATTGGCGACTTTTAGTATTCCAGTTCAGCGTTCAACATTCGCATAACCTTCCTGTGGAGTGAGCGCAGCACTCAGCGTTTGGCATTCGGCAGTATCTGGAGTTTGAAGAGAACACATCCATTAGATCATAAGTGGGATCGGTGCAATCATCGCCGAGAGAGGTAGCCCTCGTGCAAACGACAGTCCGAGTATCCAACTCTAGTTGCATAGCAACACTCAAACCTAGGCGCCCCGCCCCCCCCCCCCCCCCCACCTTAAATGCTTTGATCTCTCTCATTAGTAGGCAATCGTCAGCGAAGAGGCAAACCTTTGATTTTATCGCTGTTATGGAGGTCGTTAATGTAGTATAAGAATAAGCTTGGTCCTAGGGCAGTATCCTGTGGTACTCCTGATTCAACCAGGAGATGTTCTGGATTGTTTCTGTCAACCATTACTCCCATCTTGCGTTGGGTCAGGAACTTTTTCAGCCAGTGGTGGCTGCATTAATGTAATCTATGCAATTATGCAATCGATGAACTAATAAATAGGCGATCCCTCCCGCATATAGCGCAGCATTAATTGGGGGCGTTGTGCATTCCGGAGTTCAGCGCTCAACATTCAAATAACCTCCATATAGTGTGAGCGCTGCATTGAGCGTTCAAAATTCGACAGTATCTGGATTTTGAAGAGAAACACATCCCTAGATCATAAGTGGGATCGGTGCAATCATCGCTGGGAGGAGGTAGCCCTCGCTGAATTCGGATGCACAACGCCCCCAATTAATGCTGCAAACGACTGCACGAGTGTCCGCAGTCTACATAATTATAACAACACTCAAACCCAGGAGCCCCCCCCCCCACCCCCACCCCCCGGATGCTTTGATCTCTCTATATAGGAGGCAGTCGTCAGCAAAGATGCGAACCTTTGATTTGAAGATGTCAGGCGGGCCGTTGTTGTGGCATAGGTATAAAGTAGAGGTCCTAGGACAGTACCCTGTGGGACTCCTGGTTCAACCGGGACATTTTCTGAAAAGTTTCCGCCAACGGACTACTCTCATCTGACGTTGGGTCATGGAAGGGGTGGATGCACTAATGCAATCGATGCACTTATGCAATCGAGCGCACTAATAAAGACACCCCCCCCCTCTCCCCCCGCATATATAGCGGCATCAATTGGTGTTTTTGAGTATCCCAGCACTCAACATTCCGCAATATCCATCGTTGGAAGAGAACACAACCGTAGGTCGTAAGTGGAATCGGTGCATTCAACGGAGGGGTAGCTTTCATGCAATCGACTGTCCGAGAGTCCGTAGTATACAAAACAATACATGAAAGATCACTCAAAGCCCTTTCGCCGACATTTGGATTGATGAATATATGTATTCCAGCTCAGCGCTCAACATTCGCCCAACATTCGCGTGAAGTAAATTCAGCGTTCACCGTTCAGCGTTCAACGTTCGGCAAAAGTCTGTGTTTGGGCGAAAGGAGAAAGACATATATTATGTTGAATCTGTGCTTTCACCCGAGGTGTAGTCTTCAGGCGACAAACTGCCCGTCGTCCACATGTAACAACACTCACATCTGGACGACCCGTGTCGCATGAAACGATATTGATAATTTTTACTACTCCGGTTCCACGTTCAATATTCGACCAACATTCGTATGAAGTTAGCTCAACGTTCAGCGTTCAATATTCGTCAACATTCAGTGTGCCACGTGCCGAATCTGTGCTTTCACCCGGGGTGTATTCTTCATGCGACCGACTGCCAATTGTTTACATCTAACAACACTCATATCTGGGCGATCCTTCTCACCCGAGGTGATACTGATGATTTTTACTACTCCGGTTCAGCGATCAACATTCCCCCAATATTCGTGTGAAGATAGCTCAGCGTTCAGCGTTCAACATTCGTCAAAAGTCAGTGTGCCTTATTCCGTATCTGTGCTTTCATCGGCGTTCAGCGTTCGCGTTCAGCATTCAGCGTTCAGCGTTCAACATTCGGCAAAAGTCTGTGTTTGGGCGAAAGATAAAAGACATATTATGTCGAATCTATGCTTTCACCCGAGGTGGAGTCTTCAATGTAACAACACTCACATCTGGACGACTCCGTGCCGCATGAAGCGATATTGATGATTTTTACTACTCCAGTTTAGCATTCAACATTCGACCAACATTCGTATGAAGTTAGCTCAGCGTTCAACATTCGTCAACACTCAGTGTGCCACCTGCCGCTGCCGAATCTATGCTTTCACCAGAGGTGTATTCTTCATGCGACCGACTGCCTGTCGTTTATATCTAACAACACTCATATCTGGGCGACCCTTCTCACCCGAGGTAATATTGATGATTTTTACTACTCCAGTTCAGCGTTCAACATTCGACCAATATCCGTATGAAGTTCGCCCAGCGTTCAGCGTTCAACATTCGACAAAAGTCAGTGTGCCATATTCCGAATCTGTGCTTTCATCCGAGGTTGAGGCATACCTTTCATGGGACCGGCTGGCCATCGTCTACCTCTAAGAACGCTCATATCTGGGCGACCCTCTCTCGCCGGAAGCAATATTGGTGACTTTTAGTATTCCAGTTCAGCGTTCAACATTCGCATAACCTTCGTGTGGAGTGAGTGCAGCTCTCGGCATTTGGATTTCGACAGTATCTGGTGTGTGAAAAGAACACAACCATAGATCATAAGTGGTATCGGTGCAATCATCGCCGAGAGGGGTAGCCCTCGTGCAAACGACAGTCCGAGTATCCAACTCTAGTTGTAACAACACTCAAACCTAGGCGCACCCCCCCCCCCCCCCTTTAAATGCTTTGATGTCTCTTATTAGTAGGCAATCGTCAGCGAGGAGGCAAACCTTTGATTTAACGCTGCAATGCAGGTCGTTAATGAGGCATAAGAATAAGCTTGGTCCTAGGACATTATCCTGTGGCACTCCTGATTCAACCGGGAAATTTCTTAATAGTTTCTGTCAACCATTACCCCCATCTTGAGTTGGGTCGGGAACTTTTTCAGTCAGTGCTGGCTGCATTAATGTAATCAATGCACTTATGCAATCGATGGACTAATAAATAGGCGACCCCTCCCGCATATAACGCAGCATTAATTGCGGGCGTTGTGCATCCGAGCTCAGCGTTCAACATTGGAATAACCACCCTCCGTATGGTTTGTGCACAGCATTCAGCGTTCAAAATTTGGCGGTATCTGGAGTTTGAAGAGAACACATCGATGCAACCATAGCTGGGAGGAGGTAGCCCTCGTGCAAATGATTGCTCGAGTGTCCGCAGTCTACATAATTATAACAGCACTCAAACCCAGGAGCACCCCACCCCCCGATGCTTTGATCTCTCTATATTAGAGGCAGTCGTCAGCAAAGATGCGAACCCTTGATTTAAAGATGTCAGGCAGGCCGTTGTTGTGACATAAGTATAAAGTAGAGGTCCTAGGACAGTACCTTGTGGGACTCCTGATTCAAAGGGACATTTTCTGAAAAGTTTCTGCCAACGACTACTCTCATCTGACATTGTTTCATGGAAGGGTGGATGGACTAATGCAATCGATGCACTTATGCAATTGAGCGCACTAATAAAGATACCCCCCCCCATCTCCTCGCATATAGCGGCATTAATTGGTGATTTTGAGTATACCAGCATTCAGTTCAACATTCCGCAATATCCATAGTTAGAAGAGAACACAACCGTAGGTCGTAAGTGGAATCGGTGCATTCATCGGAGGGGTAGCTTTCATGCAATCGACTGTCCGGGTGTCCGTAGTATACAAAATAATACATGTAACAACACTCAAAGCCCTTTCGCCGACATTGGTATTGATGAATATATGTATTCCAGCTCAGCGCTCAGCATTCGCCCAACATTCGCGAGAAGTAAATTCAGCTTTCAACATTCGGCAAAAGTCTGTGTTTGGGCGAAAGATAAAAGACATATTATGTCGAATCTGTGCTTTCACCCAAGTTGTAGTCTTCAGGCGCGATCTGCCCATCATCCACATTTAACAGCACTCACATCTGGTCGACTCCGTGTCGCATGAAGCGATATTGATGATTTTTACGACTCCAGTTCAGCGTTCAACATTCGACCAACATTCATATGAAGTTAGCTCAGCGTTCATCGTTCAACAATCGTCAACATTCAGTGTGACACGTGCCGAATCGGTGCTTTCACCCGAGGTGTATTTTTCATCCGACCGACTGCCAATCGTTTACATCTAACAACACTCATATCTGATCGACCCTTCTCACCGAAGGAAATATTGATGATTTTTACTACTCCAGTACAGCGTTCAACATTCGACCAATATTCGTGTGAAGTTAGCTCAGCGCTCAACATTCGTCAAAAGTCAGTGTGCCTTATTCCGTATCTGTGCTTTCATCGGCGTTCAGCGTTCAGCATTCGGCAAAAGTCTGTGTTTGGGCGAAAGAGAAAAGACATTATGTCGAATCTGTGCTTTTACCCGAGGTGTAGTCTTCAGGCGACGAACTGCCCATCGTCCACATGTAACAACACTCACATCTGGACGACTCCGTGTCGCATGAAGCGATATTGATCATTTTTAGTACTCCAGTTCAGCGTTCAGCATTCGACCAACATTCGTATGAAGTTAGCTCACCGTTCAGCGTTCAGCATTCGTCAACATTCAGTGTGCCACATGCCGAATCCGTGTGCTTTCACCCGGTGTGTATTCTTCATGCGACCGACTGCCAATCGTTTACATCTAACAACACTCATATCTGGGCGACGAGGAGATATTGATGATTTTTACTACTCCAGTTCAGCGTTCAACATTCAACCAATATTCGTGTGAAGTTAGCTCAGCGTTTAGCGTTCGCGTTCAGCGTTCAGCGTTCAACAATCGACAAAAGTCAGTGCGCCATATTCCGAATCTGTGCTTTCATCCGAGGTCGAGGTATACCCCTCATGGGACCGGTTGGCCATCGTCTACTTCTAAGAACGCTAATATCTGGGCGTCCCCCTCTCGCCTGAAGCAATATTGGCGACTTTTAGCATTCCAGTTCAGCGTTCAACATTCGCATAACCTTCCTGTGTAGTGAGCGCAGCACTCGGCATTTGGAGTTCGACAGTATCTGGAGTTTGAAGAGAACACAACCATAGATCATACGTGGGATCGGTGCAATCATTGTCGAGAGGGGTAGGTCTCGTGCAAACGACAGTCCGAGTATCCAACTCTAGTTGTAACAACACTCAAACCTAGGCGCCCCGCTCCCTCCCCCTTAAATGCTTTGATGTCTCTAATTAGTAGGCAATTGTCAGCGAAGAGGCAAACCTTTGATTTAACGCTGTAATGCAGGCCGTTAATGTGGCATAAGGAATAAGCTTGTGCCTAGGACAGTATCCTGTGGCACTCCTGATTCAACCGGGAAATTTCTTAATAGTTTCTGTCAACCATTACCCCCCATCTTGCATTGGGTCGGGAACTTTTTCAGTCAGTGCTGGCTGCATTAATGTAATCGATGCACTTATGCAATCGATGGACTAATAAATAGGCGACCCCTCCCGCATATAACGCAGCATTAATTGCGGGCGTTGTGCTTCCGAGCTCAGCGTTCAACATTCGAATAACCAACCTCCGTATGGTGTGTGCTCAGCATTCAGCGTTCAAAATTTGGCAGTATCTGGAGTTTGAAGAGAACACATCCCTAGATCATAAGTGGGAGCGGTGCAACCATCGCTGGGAGGAGGTAGCCCTCGTGCAAATGATTGCTCGAATGTCCGCAGTCTGCATAATTATAACAGCACTCAAACCCAGGAGCACCTCCCTCCCCCCCCCGGATGCTTTGATCTCTCTATATTAGAGGCAGTCGTCAGCAAAGATGCGAACCCTTGATTTAAAGATGTCAGGCGGGCCGTTGTTGTGACATAAGTATAAAGTAGAAGTCCTAGGACAGTACCCTGTGGGACTCCTGATTCAACCGGGACATTTTCTGAAAAGTTTCTGCCAACGACTACTCTCATCTGACGTTGGGTCATGGAAGGGTGGATGCACTAATGCAATCGATGCACTTATGCAATCGAGCGCACTAATAAAGACACCCCCCCCTCTCCCCCGAATATATAGCGGGCATCAATTGGTGTTTTGTGATTATCCCAACACTCAACATTCCGCAATATCCATCGTTGGAAGAGAACACAACCGTAGGTCGTAAGTGGAATCGGTGCATTCATCGGAGGGGTAGCTTTCATGCAATAGACTGTCCGGGTGTCCGTAGTATACAAAATAATACATGTAACAACACCCAAAGCCCTTTCGCCGACATTGGTATTGATGAATATACGTATTCCAGCTCTGCGCTCAACATTCGCTCAACATTCGCCCAACATTCGCGTGAAGTAAATTCAGCGTTCAACGTTCAGCGTTCAACATTCGGCAAAAATTTGTGTTTGGGCGAAAGAGAAAAGACATTATGTCGAATCTGTGCTTTCACCCGAGTTGTAGTCTTCAGGCGCCGAACTGCAGTAGTAAAAATCATCAATATCACCTCGGGTGAGAAGGGTCGCCCAGATATGAGTGTTGTTAGATGTAAACGATTGGCAGTCGTTCGCATGAAGAATACATCCTGGGTGAAAGCACAGACTCGGCACGTGGCACACTGAATGTTGACGAATATTGAACGCTGAACATTGAGCTAACTTCATACGAATGTTGGTCGAATATTGAACGCTGAACTGGAGTAGTAAAAATGATCAATACCGCTTCATGCGACACGGAGTCGTCCAGATGTGAGTGTTGTTACATGTGGACGATGGGCAGTTCGTCGCCTGAAGACTACACCTTGGGTGAAAACACAGATTCGACATAATGTCTTTTCTCTTTCGCCCAAACACAGACTTTTGCCGAATGTTGAACGCTGAACGCCGATGAAAGCACAGATACGGGATAAGGCACACTGACTTTTGACGAATGTTGAACGCTGAACGCTGAGCTAACTTCACACGAATATTGGTCGAATGTTGAACGCTGAACTGGAGTAGTAAAAATCATCAATATCTCCTCGGGTGAGAAGGGTCGCCCAGATATGAGTGTTGTTAGATGTAAATGATTGGCAGTCGGTCGGATGAAGAATACACCCCGGGTGAAAGCACCGATTCGGAACGTGGCACACTGAATGTTGACGAATGTTGAACGCTGAACGCTGAGATAACTTCATATGAATGTTGGTCGAATGTTGAACGCTGAACTGGAGTAGTAAAAATCATCAATACCGCTTCATGCGACACGGAGTCGTCCAGATGTGAGTGTTGTTACATGTGGATGATGGGCAGTTCGGCGCCTGAAGACTACAACTCGGGTGAAAGCACAGATTCGACATAATATGTCTTTTATCTTTCGCCCAAACACAGACTTTTGCCGAATGTTGAACGCAGAACGTTGAATGCTGAATTTGCTTCACGCGAATGTTGGGCGAATGTTGAGCGCTGAGCTGGAATACATATATTCATCAATACCAATGTCGGCGAAAGGGTTTTGAGTGTTGTTATATGTATTATTTTGTATACTACGGACACCGGGACAGTCGATTGCATGAAAGCTACCCCTCCAATGAATGCACTGATTCCACTTACGACATACGGTTGTGTTCTCTTCCAACTATGGATATTGCG
Organism: Pictodentalium vernedei; assembly: GCA_031216915.1. Classification (NCBI taxonomy): domain Eukaryota; kingdom Metazoa; phylum Mollusca; class Scaphopoda; order Dentaliida; family Dentaliidae; genus Pictodentalium; species Pictodentalium vernedei. Next base: position 331,887,913 of record CM062297.1, on the reverse strand, counting down.
AAATGTTGAATTGAATTCTGGGATACTCAAAAACACCAATTAAGGAGGTGGGGGTGTCTTTATTAGTGCGCTCGATTGCATAAGTGCACCGATTGAATTAGTCCATCCACCCTTCCATGAAACAATGTCAGATGAGAGTAGTCGTTGGCGGAAACTTTTCAGAAAATGTCCCTTTGAATCAGGAGTACCACAAGGTACTGTCCTAGGACCTCTACTCTATACTTATGTCACAACAACGGTCCGCCTGACATCTTTAAATCAAGGGTTCGCATCTTTGCTGATGATTGCCTCTAATATAGAGAGATCAAAGCATCCGGGGGGGGGGGGGTGCTCCTGGGTTTGAGTGCTGTTATAATTATGTAGACTGCGGACACTCGAGCAATCATTTGCATGAGGGCTACCTCCTCCCAGCGATGGTTGCATCGATCCCACTTATGATCTAGGGATGTGTACTCTTCAAACTCCAGATACTGCCAAAGTTTGAATGCTGAATGCTGCGCACACACCATACGGAGGTTGGTTATTCGAATGTTGAACGCTGAGCTCGGATGCACAACGTCCGCAATTAATGCTGCGTTATATGCGGGAGGGGTCGCCTATTTATTAGTCCATCGATTGCATAATTGCATCGATTACATTAATGCAGCCAGCACTGACTGTAAAAGTTCCCGACCCAACGCAAGATGGGGGTAATGGTTGACAGAAACTATTAAGAAATTTCCCGGTTGAATCAGGGGTGCCACAGGATACTTCCTAGGCCCAAGCTTATTCTTATGCCTCATTAACGGCCTGCATTGCAGCGTTAAATCAAAGATTTGCCTCTTCGCTGACGATTGCCTACTAATTAGAGACATCAAAGAATTAAAGGGGGGGGGGCGCCTAGGTTTGAGTGTTGTTACAACTAGAGTTGGATACTTGGACTGTCGTTTGCACGAGGCCTCTCGGCAATGATTGCACCGATCCCACTTATGATCTATGGTTGTGTTCTCTTCAAACTCCAGATACTGTCGAAATCGAAATGCCGAGTGCTGCGCTCACTCCACACGAAGGTTATGCGAATGTTGAACGCTGAACTGGAATACTAAAAGTCACCAATATTGCTTCAGGCGAGAGAGGGTCGCCCAGATATGAGCGTTTTTAGAGGTAGACGATGGCCAGCCGGTCCCTTCAAAGGTATGCCTCAGCCTCGGATGAAAGCACAGATTCAGAATATGGCGCACTGACTTTTGTCGAATGTTGAACGCAAACGCTGAGCGAACTTCACACGGATATTGGGCGAATGTTGAACGCTGAACTGGAGTAGTAAAAATCATCATTACCATCTCGGGTGAGAAGGGTCGCCCAGATATGAGTGTTGTTAGATATAAACGATTGGCAGTCGGTCGCATGAAGAATACACCTCTGGTGAAAGCATAGATTCGGCAGGTGGCACACTGAGTGTTGACGAATGTTGAACGCTGAGCTAACTTCATACGAATGTTGGTCGAATGTTGAACGCTAAACTGGAGTAGTAAAAATCATCAGTATCGGTTCATGCGACACGGAGTTGTCCAGATGTGAGTGTTGTTACATGTGGACGATGGGCAGTTCGTCTCCTGAAGCCTCCACCTCGGGTGAAAGCACAGATTCGACATAATATGTCTTTTATCTTTCGCCCAAACACAGACTATTGCTGAATGTTGAACACTGAACGCCGATGAAAGCACAGATACGGAATAAGGCACACTGACTTTTGACGAATGTTGAACGCTGAGCTATCTTCACACGAATATTGGTCGAATGTTGATCGCTGAACCGGTGTAGTAAAAATCATCAATACCACCTCGGGCGAGAAGGGTCGCCCAGATATGAGTGTTGTTAGATGTAAACGATTGGCAGTCGGTCGCATGAAGAATACATCCTGGGTGAAAGCACAGACTCGGCACATGGCACACTGAATGTTGACGAATATTGAACGCTGAAAGTTGAGCTAACTTCATACGAATGTTGGTCGAATATTGAACGCTGAACTGGAGTAGTAAAATGATCAATATCGCTTCATGCGACACGGAGTCGTCCAGATGTGAGTGTTGTTACATGTGGACGATGGGCAGTTCGTCGCCTGAAGACTACACCTCGGGTGAAAGCACAGATTCGACATAATATGTCTTTTCTCTTTCGCCCAAACACAGAATTTTGCCGAATGTTGAACGCTGAACGCTAAACGCTGAATTTACTTCACGCGAATGTTGGGCGAATGTTGAGCGCTGAGCTGGAATACATATATTCATCAATCCCAATGTCGGCGAAAGGGCTTTGAGTGATGTTTCATGTATTATTTTGTATACTACGGACACTCGGACAGTCGATTGCATGAAAGCTACCCCTCCGATGAATGTACCGATTCCACTTACGACCTACGGTTGTCCTTGGGCAAGACACTTCACCCCCCCCCCCCCCCCCCCCCCCCCCCCCCATTGACCACGTGGGGGCACGCTGATGTTGTGTACTAAGGCGTACTGCACGTCGATGGTGCACCTGTCTCAACCAATGCTAACCCTGCTTGTGTGGAGTTGGTATGATGGGGAGCTGACAGTTGCTCGCCGTTGCTCGGTGGTTCTCTCCGGGTACTCCGGCTTCCTCCACCCATAAAACTGTCACGGTCATGGTTAGCCATTGTGCAGAAATATGTGACCTTAAAAACCCCAATAAATAAATAAATCGATTGCATAATACACCCACTACTGGCTGAAAAAGTTCCTGCCCCAACATAAGATGAGGATAATGGTTGACAGAAGCTATTCAGAAGCTATTCAGAACATGTCCCGGTTGAATCAGGAGTCCTACAGGATATGAAGCCCTATGGCCGAGCTTGTTCTCAGTAATGCCACATTACCGACCTGCAGTGCCTGACAGCGTTAAATCAAAAGTTTGCTCTACGATGGGGACTGCCTTCTAATTAGAGAGACCAAAGCATTAAGTGGGGCGCCTAGGTTTGAGTGTTGTTATAATTATGTTGGATACTCGGACAGTCGTTTGCATGAGGGTTGCCCCCCCCCCCCCCCCCCCCACCCCGGCGATGATTGCATCGATCCCACTTATTATATATGGTTGTGTTCTCTTCAAACTCCATATTTTGCCGAATGCCAAACGTTGAATGCTGCGCACACTCCACACGAAGGATAATCGAATGTTGAACGCTGAACTGGAATACTAAAAGTCACCAATATCGCTTCAGGCGAGAGGGTGTCCCCCCAGATATTATTGTTCTTAGAAGTAGACGATGGGCAGTCGGTCCCATGAAGGCTATATCTGAGGTGAAAGCACAGATTCGGAGCTGGAACACTGAGTATTTTGAGGAATGTTGAATGCTGAACGCTGAGCTAACTTCACACGAATATAGGTCGAATGTTGAACGCTGAACTGGAGTAGTAAAAGTCACTAATATCACCTCAGGTGAGAATGGTCACCCAGATATGAGTGTTGTAGATGTAAAAGATGGGCAGTCGGTCGCATAAAGGATAAACCTCGGGTGAAAGCCCAGATTCGACATATGGCACACTGAATTTTGGGGAATGTTGAACGCTGAACGCTGAGAAAACTTCACACGAATGTTGGTCGAATGTTGAACGCTGAACACTGAGCTAACTTCACACGAATGTTGAACGCTGAACACTGAGCTAACTTCACACGAATGTTGAACGAATGTTCAACGCTGAACACTGAGCTAACTTCACGGACCCGATTATGGATATGTTAATTACAGGTGTGAAGGAATTAGAGCCAAGGCAAAATGAAGTGTTACAGTTGTAACTGAACTAATTTACCCTAATGCATAGGTAAATTAAAAAAATGAATGCCGATTGAAAAACATGGTCTGAAATCTTCCGGGTGGGGGCGAAAGTTCTTCGGGGGGAGGAGCGGTTCTCTCGCCCCCTCCCCCGTAGTTGCAGGTTCGGTGGTTCAGTCAGTAGTGTTTCAGTTGAAAGGTGTGACGTCAACGTTGTGCATTCGAGTCTGGTCATATGGTTTGTTAACTGATTAGACCTTTGTGCATGCACAAATATGGGCATTGGAACGATCATATGGGAAATCGAATAATCTCAACTGGACGTATAATTATCACCAACTCCCGATCAACGGTTTTACCAACTGGGCGTATAAAAAAATCGATAAGGTGACATTATATTTTGAACAGTTTCAGTAGCACCAAACCTCCTTCGTTGTTATGGTTGATAGTTTCTGGTGTGGAATTGAACGCCGAATCTGTCGATCTATGATTTTAACATGTTACATTTGTGCGAACATGTGAAAAACGATATTTGAAGGAGAAATTTGCCTGAGAAATTCATTTTCTGAGATGATCAGCAGATGTTTTTTCATACTACAAGAGTCGATTTTTCCATTAAGTTGTGTCGTTTCATTGTTAAATATTGTTTTATATAACATACTTACTGATTTTGCATTCTTCGGTCATTCCTTTTATTAAAAAAATCTTGTTTTCGGTGATCTTGGATACGCTGCGACTGAAACTTTGAGATAAAAATAGAAATCTCTCGCCTCGCTTATCTCCACTTCCGGCTAAAAGTTTATACGGTTTATACCCTGTGAGTTTAGGACACCTAAGTACATTAAATTTATACTGCTTTCCGAACGAAAATCTCTTAATTCAAGGCAAATGACAAGTTCTTCTTTAATTGTATAAGAACAATTTGAGACTACAGAGACTGCGTGAACATGATTCCATGTTACTGTTTGTTATAAAACTTACTTGTAGTCTACATACAGTTGCTTACATGCAGGTATAGGTCTTCATGTTCTCTGCTCAATTCGAAAGTAAAATTTTTTAGTCTTTCTGTGCTTTTTCCCCTCCAAAACAAATACCCAATTAGAGTTCCCATAATGCATATTTTTATACTGTACCAATGACCCAGACTTAGCTGGTGCTAACTCTTAAAAATATAGGGCCAAACACAAATTTTGCCCCCCAATCCCCAAAATTTGCATCTAAAACCAAAGAAAACATGTCCTGAATGGCCCTCCACACTTCACCTCTACTGCACATGCGCAGTGTCAAGAACGTCCCGAAATTGGTGCCATTAATCATTCTTTGTTTGGCCCTTCATCAGTTTACATCTGACTGATCTTTGTGCTTGTAAATCTCAGTTTAAATGATGCCAGACACATAAATATTAGAGAAATAGTGATTCTAAGGAGGATATAGAAGGAGGAGAGGAAAAATGAGTGACAGAAAATAATCAGGGCTGTAACTTAAAATTTTTTAATGAAATTATGTTAAGTTACCTATTTTCGAGGCAACAGCCTGTTGTGGTCATTCTTGTTAATCAAATTACACTGCTTGTTCAGTGTTTTCCTCTCTCCCTTTCCTTTAAGTCCCCTCTTGCTATTCTCCCATGCTTTTGGCATATTTTCTGTAATTTTATTACTAAAATTTCTTGGGAGTTTTAGCTGGATAACAGAATGAATTCTGTTCTTTTCCCCATGTTTACGTCTTCACCTATGGGTGGTTAGGCATAGTGTTTTGCATCTACCATCTGATGTTCTGCAGTTTCTTCCCTGGAAGTCTCTGTTTTGCATCAGATAGTGTATTATTGATAACTGATTTCGGGCCAGGGTGCCTGGAGTCTTGTTCTAGTGTTTTTACACTTATTGTTTACATTTACTACAGCCCTCTGTGTGAGGGGGGGATTTCTTGAAAATAATATCTGGATGTTAATTTAATCATAACTAGTTACATTATTATTGTTCGTAAGTGTTGCATAAATTGTTTAAAATATTTTTAGAATTTTTGTCCACACTTAGGCTTGGGATCCATTGGCGCTCAACGTTACTTTTCAGAAACTTGGGCTGTTCTGAAAAAATATTTTTTCAAAATTTTTTGATTGCAATTATTTTTTCTATATTAATGGATCATATTATTATGTATTTTGATGGTCAGGGGTTGGTGCGAGTACTAGGACTTTGTTTTCTTTTCACAATGAAAGGATATTGTTCAATTGTAATAAGAGGAAATCTTCCTCTGACTTTCATAATCATTGTATTTGTAGTCAGTGTACTCGCACTAACTCCTGTTCTGTATGTGTTAATTTCGATGACAAAATGGGAAGCGTATGTCACGTTATGTTAGTGGGGAATTGGCCATTCCGGTCTTTTCCCCGCAGGGTCACTCTACTTTATCAATCTCTATTTCAGACGATCAAGAATAGGGTGATGTATCCGTGATGTCTTCCAAAAGTGTGCCTCCGTCGTCACAATTAATGAAGAGCTAGCGGAAAAGTGCTCATGTAAATACTTCAATTGCCTAAGAGGACCCTAGTAGGTTCGACGGCTGTTGACGTCCGCTAGCTCGCCCGCTGTAGCGTCCATTCATCAAATGGTTCGGCAGCCGGGTTCGTCCATTGCGGTCTGGAAGGAGTTTTGGGGTAATGCGAGCACTATAAATCAACCAAATGCACACCCGGTGACGGCGGATAAGAGGGAGAACGGAGGAAGCCTTTCAGTCCGGTTCCTAGCTCGTCCAGGTCCATCCGGACTGCGAGCGAGAGAGGCTCCTCTCTCGTACAGCAACATCTGGCCCCAGATGTTGTGGTATAAAATGTTTCGCATTCGGAGCATACGTCCGCCGATCGGGACGCTCCGATATATAGTCAGTCCGGAGAGACTGTCAATAAGGCTTCCTCATTCTCATGGTAGCGCACACGACCGCTCTTGGCTACATGACCTCGGATATCCAGTCAGCTTCGCCAATCAGAGAATCATCGGCGACCAGGTCACACCATCCGGTAGCCAGGGACATGAGGCCTGCAGACTCCGGACGTTCGCATAAGAAAGTGTGTGGGAGTCAACGTACACGGAGCTTCCGGCAGCAATGCATCGTAAGACCGCTACTGCACAGGCCTCAGTGACGGGCGTGCTATCCCAAATAGCACAGCTTATCGCAGCATCCCTGCATCGACAGAATCTGTCGCATCATGTATTATCCGACGACGCTGGGTCGGGACGCTCCGCGGAAGCAGGTACGGACGTCCGAAAATTTCATCCGGTCCGACGGGATGCCGAAAGGGATTCGGAGGATTTCGAGCTTTCCCTTTCGGAACAACATAAGCTGTTGTTTATGTCATCTGACTTTATCTTCTAGAGGTTCTTTCGTCGGACCAGAATGCTGCGATGCCGGATAAGAAACTGATAGCGTCGGTGGACACAGAAATTTTTGGTTCGGTTCAGGGACATCGTCCCTCAGTTCCGACATAGTCCAATAATGTCACACAACTTTCGAATTATTGAACGACGCTATATATATTATTATTTGCTTGCTATTAACAAGCATGTCTGGTTTCTTGTTCGCAAAGTTACGGAGATGTCTTTCAAAAGTGTGCCTCTGTCGTCATAGTTAATGAAGAGCTAGCGGCAATAAGTGCTCATGGAATATGTCAATCGCCTAAGAGGTCCCTAGTGGGATCGACGGAGTTGACATTCGCTAGCTCACCCGGTGTAGCGTCCATTCATCGAATGGTTCGGCAGCCGGGTTTGTCCGTTGCGGTCTAGGAAGGAGATTTGGGTGATGTGAGCACTATAATAAACTTTAGTACACACCCAGTGACGACGGATTAGAGGACAGATCGGAGGAAGCCTGTTAGCCCGGTTCCTAGCTCGTCCAGGTCCGTCCGGGCTGCGAGCGAGAGAGGTCCCTCTCTCGTACAATAACATATGGGACCGGATGTTGTGATACAGATATTTCGCATTCGGAGCTCCGTTATATTGACAGTCCGAGAGACTGTTGATAATGCTTCCTTATCCTCACAGCAGCGCACACGACCGCACATTGGCTACGTGACCTCGAGTATCCGGCCAGCTTCGTCATTCAGTGATTCCACGGCAAACAGGTCACGCCATCCGGTAGCCAAGGGACAAGAGGCCTATACACTCTGTTCGTTCGCATAATAGAAGTATGCTAGGGGTAACGAACATGGAGCTTCCAGCGGCAATGCATCGTAAGACCGCTTCTCCACAGGCCTCAGTGACGGACGTGCTATCCAAGTTAGCACAGTTTATCGCATCATCCCAGCAATTGACAGATTCTCGGTCGGATCAGGAATTATCCGACGGCGCTGGGTCTGTGCGCTCCGCTGTTGCATCAGGTTCAGACGACCGAACACTTTATAGGGTCCGACAGGATGGCGAAAGGGATTCAGACGATTTCGAGCTTTCCCTTTCGGAACAACGGAAGCAGCCATACATATCTTCTGGCATTATCTTCCACAGGTTGTTCCGTCGGACTACATTGCTGCGATGCTGGATAAGAGACTAATAGCGTCATTGGACACGGAGTTTTGGATCGGTTCAGGGACATTGTCCCTGACTTACCGACACAGTCCAATAATGTCATTAGAACATTCGAATTATTTAACGACGCTATATATAAGCTTGCTACCAAGCATGATAGTCTAGTTTCTTGTCCGCAATGCTCTTCTGCCTTTTATCATTTCTAGGAAATAATTTATTTTAGCAGAACAGAGCATACCGAGAGTTCATATGCGTCTAGACGGCGGGATTGAAGACTGGGAATTATCTTTTTCGCCGTCTTTGTCAATTCCAACCATGATGTTGGAAACGACAATGATGTCTAATAGACTTAACTTAGACGCTTTATCATATGTAGACCACCTTACTGAGGCGTTATCATTACGTCTTCAAGAGAAAGAATTCCAGGATATGATCCTCAATGTGATTTCTTTCAAGGGCAGTAGTTTTTCCACGTATAACTCCGCCCTTCAGTGGCAACCTGGAGTTGGTTAGACGTGACGCAGCCCTAGCTACATCCACGCGCGTGGATAGTAAGGTGAAGAACTCTCTCAGAGTCGCTTCGGTCTCGGAGAAGCTTCTCTTCGACGGCAACTCTTCAGCAATCTATGAATTGCTCGATATACACGTTCTCTTGTCTATCAAGTGTAGCAAGAGATTCAGACTGGGGCAATATTCGGTGGTTGACTCAGAGAGTGCCACTGCAGTTGCCAGATCCGAGTTTTATGATTATGACGGATGCCAGTCAAACAGGTTGGGGTACAATATTGATCCCAACGGATTCGAAGTGCCAGGGTCTTTGGGTTCCGCAGTTTCTAGGCAAGCACTTATCTTCCAGGGAATAATGTTCTTTAGGCTTGCACTATGTCATTGGATGAACATTATTCAGAGACGCATGTCCAAATCCTGTCCGATAATACGACAGTAGTTGCGTTTCTCCGAAACCTGGGAGGCACTCATTCGATTCCGTTATTCAATTTAACGGAAAGAATCCTTCTGTTTGTTATAGTACACCAAGTTCTGCTTCGGTCCGTCATATTCCAGGTCGTCTGATTGTATTAGCAGACTCCCTTTCACGTAAGGGTCGCTTGTTGCCGTCAGAATGGACTCTCAACAAACAAGTATTCAATCAGATTTGCTATCAATGGGAACGCCCAATGATAATTTATTTGCGACACAACTCACTATTCATTTGCAGACGTATGTGTTTGCATGTCCGGATCCCTGAGCTTATGTTGTTAACGCTCTATTGATCTAATAGGACGGAATGATAGGACATGCGTATCCTCCAGCGCTGTTGATTCAGCAAGTATTGCTAAGATAAACATCCATAATACAATTCTGTTGATAGCATCTCTGTCTTCACAGAGACCGTGGGTAAATTTACTCAGGTGTCTACTGTGGGACTTACCGCGAAAACTTCCTCCATGAGAGGATCTTCTTTCGCTGGGGAAATCGTGTCAACTTCATCACAACCCGCAAGGTCTCAACCTTCACGTATTCCATTGTGTGGTCCTTCTTGCATGGCAAGCTTTGTACAGGACGAGCTTTGGACGCGATTTCTTACTGTAGGAGAACCTCTTCTTCGCTATACTATGCGGCTAAAGTGGAGGCTCTTCCGTCGTTGGTGTAGGGATCATTATGTTGATATTTTTGATCCCTCCATACTAGACATTGCAACTTTCTAGTATACTTGTTTGACAAGATCTACTGCTGCCTGTTACTATTAAGGTTATAGGTCTATGTTATCTCATACCTATGCACCCTACGATAGTTTACAATTGAGTCTTATGTCTCTTTATCTAAGTCAGTTAGAAACTTTTCGATAAATAGACCTAGAATCATTAGATTAAATTCCTATACGGAATTTAGCTTCGGTTCTTATTTAGCTAAGTAATCATTTGAGCCTCTGGAAACAGTAGTTTTCAAATTCTGACCTTTTAAGACAGTAATTCTGTTAGTCTTCTCTTTTACTGAGGAGTCAGTGAGCTTCATGCACTATCGGTGGACGATTCTCACTTTTGTAGTGACGGAAACACTACTTCCTTTACTACTTAGGTTGGATTTTTGGTTAAGAGTCAGGCTCCTAATATTATCCGGAATCTATTGTTATTAAGGTCCTTCCGTCTTCGTACAGGCATAGGCCTTTACTCTGTCCGGTTAGAGTTTACGTATTTATAATCAGATATCAGTTTATTAGTACGGACGTAAGCTTCTTCTGTCTTTGATGCCTAATAGAAGGACATTACGCTCCATTCTATTGCTAATGGATTCAATTAACTATCGGTACTGCTTATTGTATATCATTGACTCAGCAGTTTGTGCTTGAGATTTCGGCTCATGAAGTAAGAGCTCTTTCTACATCTTGGGCTTACACTAATAGTGTTGCTATTATAGATTTTTGAAGGCTGCTCATTGCGCTCAGCCATCCACATTGATGAATTTTTATCTCAGAATATTGAGTCCATTTTTGGAGGCCTCCATTGTTAGGTCTATTATCTACTGCTCAGAAGGTCATTCACTTAACAGTTGCTACTATAGCTAGGTAGGCTTTCTGTTCCGGCAGTGACTCCGTCCTGCTGCCCTCTTCGCTCTGGGCTATTTGACCCAGGGTGAGAAAAAAAGGGGGGGGGGAGGGTGTTCCCTTGGGTCACCTGTTTTATTATGAAAACAAGGGGATACCTCCTCCGGAGTTAGTAATTCTGAGCTGTTACTGGGATGGCTTTTAAGTGAGAAGTTTATGTTTTAAAAATTCATTCAGGTCATAGTTTTTAAAGTATAGCTTTTGAATATATCATGTGTCAAACGGGCGTTATTATACAATCCTCAGACACTTTTAAGGAGTATAAAGAGTCTCTATTCTCTAGACTTTATTTATTGGCTTACTTTAAAAATTATTAGTATAAGGATTATACTGTATATTAATAGAGTACATGGATGTTATGATGCTCAATTTTGGAAGGTGTTGTGTCTTTCTAATTTATCATAAATAAGAAAGATACATGTAAGGCCTAATACTCCTTTTCCCCTAGAGGGGATGACTCTATTTTATATAATTGAGCGTATTTCAGCTTGCTCTATGTCCTAGGCCCTCCAGCCTTTTTACTATTCAGCTAAGTCTGGGTCATTGGTACAGTATAAAAATGTTAAAAAATTTATAGTAATTTATATATTTTTTATACTTACCAATGACCCAGACGGGGATGGCCCTCCCAGGAGTTGGGAACTCATACCTCCCCGCTGAGTACATAGCGCTTACCAGGCACTGGTTACAAGAATGATTAATGGCGCCAATTTCGGGACATCCTTGACACTGCGCATGCTCAGTAGAGGTGAAGTGTGGAGGGCCATTCAGGACATGTTTTCTTTGGTTTTAGATGCAAATTTTGGGGATTGGGGGGCAAAATTTGTGTTTGGCCCTATATTTTTAAGAGTTAGCACCAGCTAAGTCTGGGTCATTGGTAAGTATAAAAAATATATAAATTACTATAAATTTTTTAACATTTTCCCAATGCTGTGGGCCCCAGACTCTTTCCCAAAGAGGGCAGAAGAATCCACGCGGTTAAAGAGTAGACTCCTGTTAATTGAATCAAAATTCTTGGTACATATTGAAGCATTACTCTGACAATCATGGAATTCTGTATGAATGTATTTCCTTCAGTAATCCAAATACAGACATTTATTCTATTCTATCTCATTTGACATAGCTCTATGAGCTCTTTCAAACAAGATATAATAGAATAAATGCTCAGGTTATCACTAGAACTCAGGAACATGATCACATTCCTGAAAATTGAATATTCCTGTGTAGGAATAAACTACATCTCATTGAAGTAAAAGATAGAATGTAATTAGTAATGTAATCAGTTAATTTTTCAAAGTAATTGTAATCATAATCATTACTTTTAAAAAATAGAGTAATTGGAATCACAACCTTAAAAATTGAAAGTAATTGTACTCACAGTCATAAAAGTGGAAAGTAATTGTAATCATAGTCATTACATTTTTAATGTAATCGCCACAGGCCTACTCCTGACAGCTTAATAATTTTCTCTGGCACAGTGGCTATTCAGAAAAAAGGGTTCCACCATAGCATGAATGTTTTCTCAAACTGTCTTTGGTATTTGTGTGTTAAATATTTAGAGAATCATACCCTATTTCATACTGATTATATAAAGCTTGGATTTCTTTGCAAGTCTGGATATAAAGAGCTTACACCCATGAGCAGGTTACGCTGAATAATGTGGTGGTAAAGTATAAAAATAATGTGTTGTGATGTTTCTCTGCCTTCTCTGTTTTACTATGCCAGCCATGCAGTTTACGTCTTAACAGAATTCCCACCGCAATAAACAGTGAGATTTTGTGTAGTATTTGGTATCTATTGTGGCAGAAATTCTGTTAAGACGTAAATGGAATGCCTTTCTACTCATATGTGTGGATGCATTGTGCAACCAATGAGTCAGGTAAGTCCCAAGAGATTGTCAGGTCTGACACGCAAAACATGCTGGATTGGGAATTTAATTTATGTTGTATTATTTTGTCATTGTACAGTACAGCTGCCGTGGACTGAACTCGACACTTAGTTTAAACAATATTTATTCAGTAATTGGCATGTGTATACATTTCACAATAACAGTAGGATAACAAATATTCTGAACAACACTAGATACAATAGTATACACAAAACAAGGAAATCAGATTACTATGTAAAAGAGGGATTCGACAGAAAGCTAAAGCTTATGTAAGTCGTCTCCCTGACAACTTATAACTTACTCCTGTAGGTGGTACAAATCAGCGGAGGAACCCACACGTCGTGGCATGACGGTCGAGACTTTCCCTCCATTGTAAATGAAGTTACAACTTAGTTACTACGTCAAAAAAAAAATTAAAAAAATACGTAGCAGAGGAAGGCGCCTCGACCGCCAGACAATGACGTGTGGAATTGTTTAAACTTCAAGGCGAAAGGAAGAGAAAGAAAGAAGTGGGAAGAACAGGAGCGCTGATAAATAGAAAGAAGAAAAAGGAAAGGAAACCAAAAAAAAGCAAAAACAAAAACAATATGATATAATGGAATGAAATCAGCTTGAATACATGGAGCTTATCACATTATGCGGATGCAAATGAGCATGTATCGAAGTCACGCTCGAGCCTTCAATGGACAGCTTATGACGAGCCGAACACAAGTTACGATCTATCCTCAGGAACTGGAGCAAGACTCCGACACACATTTTGCACGTACACGCAGATGGTAACAATATGTATATCCTACAATGTCTTGAGAATAAGTAAGTTAATACAGACGAAGTACATGCCGAAAGTCTGCTAAATAGAATTAATACTCAAAATATCGTAAGTAGGCAATTTATTAACTTCTAGTTTAGTTAGTCACAAATTAGGTGTAAATAAACCACGAGGTGTTAAAAGTTGGAAGGCGTGAGGGGGCATTCCACAACTCGCATTGATCAATGGGTCGTATTATGCCAGCAATGCAACACCTGTCTGATACAGTGAACAATTGCAATTTCAGAGTTGACTTTCCCACGAGGAGTGGGGATGGAGTGGGTAGTATTTAACTTATTGGAATCGCTTGCTAGATAAAATGAAGTAGAAATAGAAGTAGTTCTCCTGAAACACCAATACTCTCCAGCTTGTGGATAAGACCAGCATGCCATACCTTGTCAAACGCCTTACTGACATCACAGAAAACTACCCTAACTTCTTTGTCTTCATCAAGCGTGCGACAGAATTCATCATATATGTCAGTCAGTTGGAGGACGGTTGAATCTCTAGGTGTAAAACCCGACTGAAATTGACTAAGGATATTATTTTCACCCAAGAACTGCCAGAATCGTTTGAAGACACATTTTTCAAATAGTTTACCAACACAGCTGATCAACGATATCGGGCGATAATTAGTAACTGAGTTTGAGGGTTGCTTGACACTTACCATGGGTCTGCAATATTTCCGTGGCCAGTAATATGGCAATAATATTAGATTCCAGACACTTATTATAGGAATAATCAAAAAAATTAATCAATGAAGCACTGGATACAACCCGATGCTTCATTAAATAAAATTTTGCTGATGATTTTTATTACCTGTTACACTCAAGTGAGGACATCACTGCCCATGAGTAGATTACGGCCAGTCCATTGTGAATGTGCTGTTTTATTTTGTCGTAACCTGCAGTTCATTTGCAGATTTCACAATTAAACCATCGTTCATGGGTTATTTCCCGGCCTGCAGTGGAATACTGTAATGCAACACCCTGATGAAAAGCTTCTCTAAGGGCCTTTTCAGTAGAGTATTACATCACAGCATACAACCTTTTCAATGAGAGAGACTTAAAAAATAAACTGCCATGTAACCAAGTGCCTGACCTCAGTCTTTACACTATCACTTATAAACATATAAATTATTAGCTCAGCTGATTGACATTCAGGGTGAGCTATATTGATTACTCTTTCTTCAGTTGTAAAATCACCAGATTGCTTCCAATTTCATGTGAGTAGGACATTTCAGTTTTGTAAAATTAATTGTTCTGCACCCCCCCCCCCCCCCCCCCCCCCCCCCCCCCCCCACCATTGGGAAGAGTGTGGAAAACAGGCCTGAAAAAAGCAGTCTGACATTTGTAGAATGAGGTCCCCAGAGGATGAATTTGGTGATACTATCCCATACAGTGGGCCAATTTATCCTCTGGGTACCTCTTTCTGTTTAGTTTTGAGACCCTGATTCAGATTGAGGTTCACAGAGGGTAAATTTAGTGATGCTACCCTGCTGTGCAGGGTAGCATCGCTAAATTCACCCTCTGGGGACTTCATTTTGCATATGACAGTCTGCTTATTTTCTGGCTTGGTGGAAAGTATATATCCCAGTTTGAAAAAAACCTTATAATAAACCAGCTGATGCAATGACTTATATTTGATTTAGAAGAAACTTTGTTCATATAAAGTTGGTAGAGCAATATTTTCCATCATCCTGGCAGTTTTTTCCTGTTTTTAATGTGAGATTTGAAACTTTTGGACATTATTATCCACATGTTGAAGATGTGCAGCATGTATATAAATGACGGAAAAAGTTGTTATTGACAGATTTGTTTCCCTATGTTATTTTACAATGTTTTGAAATTCTGTGTACTTTTGTGGTGTAATTAACTCAGCCTACAGTTTTAAATGAAAAGATTTCAAACTTTTTGACCCTCTTGTCCATATATTGAAGATGTGTGACATGTATATAGGTGTTGGAAAAACTAATCATTTTTGACAGATTTATTTTCCTTTATTGAGTTAGAAAATTTTGAATGCCTGCCTGTCGATGCTGCCATGGTGTAATCAACTCCTGCTATAGTTTGTCATGGTAAGAATTGAAATGATAGGAAGTGGTGACACACATATTGAAGACGTGCAACATGCACACAGATGACTATTTTTTTCACATTTATTGCCCTTCATTGATTATAACATATTGTCAGCAACCTTTCATTTCGTCTATTGAGAGGAAAAAGGTGCCAACAACAATCCTAAAGAATTGCAGTTGGCATCTTTTTCCTCTCAGGGGACAATTTGGTACTGGGGGAGCATGGTAACTCAGTTGTTATGGCATTGGACTTCAAACCGAAAGGTCCATGGTTCGATCCCCATCTGGGCTAACTGCATTGTGTCCTTGGGCAAGGCATTTATTCCTAATTGCCCATGTGGGTAGCATAGTGGAGCTGTGTATGTACTAAGGCATATTGCATGTTGATGGTGCACTTGTCTTCAACCAAGGCTAACCCTGCTTGTGTGGAGTTACTACATTGGGGAGTTTGACAGTTGCTCGCTGCTTCTCAATAATTCTCTCTGTGTACTCCGGCTTACTCCATCCATAAAACTCCAGTTTGAGGTGACCCTGGCTGTCAAAAGTGCCTTTAAACACACAAAAAAAAGATGATACTGGCCAAGATCATCTGCCTGCTGCAGACGAACAGTTAGGTTTGGTAATCAGATCTTGTTCATCAGTAATTCTTTTGTTGCCAACACTCCCTAATTAATTGTAACAATCTAAAAATGCATGAATAAAGTAGCACTTACTGTCAGTAGAATATGAAAGATATTCCAAGAATATGAAGCCTCCTTTTGTTTCTGTAATATTTATAACCAGAGCCCTGATAGTGTCTGCAAGTGCCATTGCAATTTGTGCATTAAAATTGAAAAATACAATACAGTTGCTGTGGACTGGTCATAATCCACTCGTGGGCAGTGATGTCCACACATGCCTTTACCAGATAATAAAAATCATCAGCTGCAAAATTTTAATTAATGAAGCACTGGGTTGTGCCCAGTGCTTCATTAATTAAATTTTTGATGATTATTTCTGTAATAAGTGTTTGGAAGCTAATATTATTGCATCCGTGGAAATATTGCTCACCCGTGGAAAGTAACCAGTCCATGGTGGTCGTATTGTAATAGATATGAGGTGGTCTGCCTGACCTTAAAATTACTCCCAATTCACGAGAATCCGTCGTTTGATTCTCGCAAACTCCTCCCATGAGAATCAATTTTCAGTTCTTAAATAATTTAGAATTTTAGAATACTCTAGTTCTCTCGTGAGTGTAACCAGTACATATTCCATAGCAAAAAAACAAGCCTCATATTTGTACATTTAGTAAAAGCCTGTATGTTGAACATGTGTTCTTCATGTACAAGTAAGACAAGAAAGTCACCAAATTTGAAGCATGGCCTTTAAGAGTTAAACTCTAGTAAATGTCATTTACTAGAGTTTAACTCTTAAGGGCCATGCTCCAAATTTGGTGACTTTCTTGTCTTACATGTACATGAAGAACACATGTTCAACATACAGGCTTTTGGTGTTTTTTTCTAATGGAAGATACAGTACATTGGTAATGGTTTAAAGTGTAGTCTTGGCTGCCTTTACTTTTAGAGTTTTGCTGATGGAAGATACAGTACCTCGGCAGTGGTTTCAAGTGAAGTCTTGTCTGCCTTTATAGGCATCCAAGACTTAACTAGGCACCTCTGCTAAGTCAAAGTGTTACCATATTGTGAGGGAGCAAAAACTAGATTTCTCCACGTCTTTATAAAGGACACTTTCAAATCTATGGTGAGAATCAAGTGAACAGTTGCGAGAATCACAGTTTATTCTCATTGTTTTTCTTGCGAGAATCAATTGCAACAGTTGATTCTGATTTCACATGAATTTTAACTGTCTGTAAGCACTTTCCCCCTCTTCATATCTCACCATAATTGTGATAGAGAAAGAACATGATTACAAAAAAACCTATAAAGATATCCATTCTTTCTAGTTTGAACATTGTTTTTTTTGTTTTACAGAATATTTTACAAGTGAAGTATGGTGGCATTCCTATGAGTATACACCAAGCTTTTGCCTGCTTCATGAAGGAATCTCTCTTACTGGAAGAGTACCAAGTTTATTCTCATTTACGTAGACTTGGATATGTTGTGATGAAGCACGATGGACCGTGAGTAAAACCACTCAAATCAGTTTGATAACTCACAGTGGCTTTCTGTACACATTGCCTCTGGAGTCTGGAAATAGCATGAATACCCATTGGGCGTGTGGAAAGGTTGTGCAAATTGTTTTTGTGGAAATTTTGTGGTACAATTGAATCACAGCATGTGCCAAATGATTTGGAACGCTGTCGCCCATTGGATATAAAATTAAATGGTTTATGTCTGATTTTTTGTTCCAAGTTAATAAAATTGATAAATTTGTCCCTTGAGTGCAACAAGGCTTTGCAATGCTTTAGCATTGCAAAGCCTCCTTGCACTCAAGGGATGAAATACACTACCACCCATGAGGTCTAAAACATAAAACAAGCCAAGAACATGAACTTTTGTTGGCAAAGAAATAATTACAAAAATAAAATAAAAAATTGCCTGCCCGCCCACATGCAATTTTACAAAAGATGGCCTGAGAAACAGAAGATCTACTTTGTGGGACCTAGCCAGTGAAATATTTTTAATAAACAAAGATATTAAAGTAACCAGAATTTTGTCATTTTTTTTTAGCTCACCTGACTGAAAGTCAGGGTGAGCTATTCTGATCACTTTTTGTCCGTCGTCTGTCGTCCGTCGTATGTCGTGAAGGTGGTGTTTGGGTCATTTTCTCCCAAGCCACTGGTAGCAGTTCAATGAAAATTCACATAAGTAGCGGTTATATAGGGGCATTTGGGTTTTTCTTCAAATTGGGTTTCTGCTCATATTGTGCAGGTGAGTGGGGCCAAAATGCACAAAATTTTTAAAAATCTTCTTCTCATGAACCAGCCATAGCAGAGACTTGATATTTGGTATGCAGCTTCCATTTGAGGTGTAGACTCAAGTTTGTTCAAGAGAAGTTTGACGGGCAATATTTGCCTTTGTTCTGAGAGGGGCAAGAATTTTTGCCCCGCCCAGAATTTCTATTTTCTGAACCGAGAGGCCAATTTGAACCAAATTTAATATGAGGTATCATTGGGTTATAAGTACTAGATTTATGCAAAAAGTTTTTTCCTGCAGCTCCGTGGGAACCTCAGGAGCCAAAAATAGAAAAAAACAAAAACGTCTATATCTCCAAAACTGCACGGCACTGAGAATTTTTATTTGTAGTGAGGCTACCTTGGGACCAAGAGAAAGGAATGGTAAAAAAAATTGCCATCGGTTTTGTCATAAGGTACTTTTTCGGGACTTTGAAAAAATGCTGAGTCAGCATTTTTAACACTGTGGGCAATGGGAAAAACTTAAAGAATCGTTTGCTTCCAAACCACTGCTCCAAAAGCTTTCATATTTTACATATAACATCTTTGGAACATTGATTCACATATTTGTTGAAATCGAATCCCTTGGTCCATATTTGGGTTCTCTATGGAGCCCAAATGTTCAAATTAGTGCAGTATGAGGAATATTCTTTAAAAATCTTCTTCTTCAGATCTACCAATAAGAATCTTTGGATATTTAGTATGCAGCATGCTTAGGGGGGTGAGATTCAAGTTTGTTCAAGCCAAGTCCCTGGCTTCATATTTAGGCTGAAAATTTGGGGTCCGGGTCCGGACTTAGAAATTTTGGACCCAAATCCGGAAATGAGTTTTTTGTTTTTTTATGCGTTTCGGTCAATTTTAAGACAAAAAAATTTTTTTTTTACTCCGAAAATTTGGGGTCTGGTTTGGACCAAAATCCGGAAATTTTGGGGGTTTTTTTTATTCGTTTTGGTAAATTTTAAGACAAAATTTTTTTTTTTTATACTCTGAAAATTTGGGGTCCGGGTGGGACTTGGAAAATTTTGGACCAAAATCCGGAAATGAGTTTTTTTTTGTTTTTATGCATTTTGGTCAATTTTAAGACAAAAAATTTATTTTTTTTTTTACACTGAAAATTTGGGGTCCGGGTGGGACCTAGAACCAAAATCCGGAAATTAGCTTTTTGGTTTTTTATGCGTTTTGGTCAATTTTAAGAAGAAAAAAAAATTTGGTCTGAAAATATTTTGTTTTGGACTTCAAAAATTTCTGAACAAAAATAAAAAAAAAAAATCTGTCTTTTATGCGTTTATCTCAATTTTGGGACGTAAAAGTGCAGGAACTGAAAATAGAAGGAAAATCCTGTGTATTGTGTGGGCACAATCCATTCATCTAGTTGGTATATGCTTTTCTTAGGAGGGGCGTATGCAGCTTATTCAAGTCAAGTCCCAGGTTTGATATTTAGACTACCATGTCAGGTGAGCACCCTCAGGCCCCCTGGGGCCTCTTGTTTAATTTAGTGACAAGTTGAATAGTTATTTATTATATCTTGTTTGACAAAGCTCATCATAGGAGGTAGGTACATGTAGAGTTTAGTTGGGAAGGTCTAAGACGAAAAGTCTTTAAATTATTAAAAGTAATAATTTTTTTATTTCCAAAATTATGAGCAGGACCTCTGAGTGAAGGATACAGTGGAACCCTGTTAATTGAATAGCCATTTTGCCAATGAAAAGTATTCAATTAACAGGAGTATTCAATTCACAGGGACTGTGTCACTTTCCTGTATTCTAGAGATAAACTTAGCATTTATTCTATTATATCTTGTTTGACAGAGCTCCATGAGCTCTGTCAAACAAGATACAATAGATTAAATGCCTGTACTGGATGTACTGAGGCCAAGTAGGTCTATAAACAAAGGAAAACTGGGGAGAGTCAGGATAATTTCTCGACAGGGTACAAGATTTTTTTTTCAGTTAACAGAAGTTTACTCTAGAACCTATATTGTACTGGAGGTATGGTAAAGGGTTTTGTTTTGGGTAATTATATTTAATTAACAGGGTTATTCAGTTAAGAGATATCCAATTAAGTGGGCTCCACTGTATAACCTTTTTCATATGTTTCAGTATTAAAATAACTCCCTACATCAAAAAGATTAAGCTGGATAAACATATCAAAAGGAAAAGAGCAGCATTGTCAGAAAAGGGAGATAATCAAGAAGATTCAAATGTAGTTGATGGGCAGGAATATCAAGAACCAGTCCTTAAACAGGTAAAATTGGAGGGTGATAATGTGGATGGGGATGCAGAGATTATTGAGGAAGGAAATGATATTCCCATGCCAGAGGCTGTTGAAGATGGTGGTGATCTTTCCCTAGAGACAGACAATTTAGAAGATAATCTGGGAGTCTGTATGGATTGTGGTTTAACCAAGACTTGTCCAAATTTTCTGAGGTTTCCATCATTCAAAAGTTCACACACTATCCCATTCAGTGATTTTAGTAATATTTCACTGCCAGATATTGGACAGGCAGATGAAATTGAACTCTGTAAATTAACTGATAGGTTATTTTGTGGGCACATTAATGACAATGAAAAATTAACCATCCATACAAGGGGTTATAAAGCAGATATGAGAAAACGGGCATCAAAGAAAAAGTCCAAGAAAGTTCAAGATCAAGAATCGTTTCTATCAGATCTCGACTTTTCATACAGTGAAATAATAAACTGGAGAAATAAGATAAAAGCAAATAATTGGAGAGAATACAAAGCAGCACTAGATGATAAACTAAAGGCTGAGAATGTCGAGGGGAAGCCTCCACTCCAGCACTTATGGAATGAAGATGTCACTCCACTCGTTAAACCAGAGGATGCCAAATCAACAGGTAAATGTGATTCATTTGTCACAATCTTCTCAGACATTAACCTTGCTTCCATTATAATCTGAAAAGTTACAGTTGAAAATTGATACTCAAGGGACATATTTTCTAATAGTCCATAACGCTGATTTTTAGCTTAATTTGACAAAGTCAAGATAAGCTATTGCCATCGCATGTGCATAAGTCTGTGAGTCTGTTCACATTTACTTTATCACACGCTACACCCTGTAGTTCTAGTCCGATCATCACAAAATTTCATTGCAGGTTCGAGTTCATATCTAGATGAGAACGTCCCCTTTTGGTCGCAATCGGCCAACCGTGATGGCTACACAAGCCTGAAACCCAAAAACCTTTAGCACAGTCTACAGATCGTATTTATGAAGGGATTTCATTGTAACTTGATAGAATGACTCCGTATAATGTCTTGATGAGAACATCCCCTTTTGGTCGCATCGGTCAACCATGACAAGTACGTGAGCCTGACACCCGAAAATCTTTAGCATAGTCTACAGGTGATATTTATGAAGGGATTTCATTGTAACTTGGTAGAATGACTCCGTATAAGGCTTAGATGCGAACATCCCCTTTTGGTCATGCTCGGTGAAATGTGAAGGCTGCGCAGGCCCAAAAACCTTTAGCACAGTCTACAGAGTGTATTTTTGACGGGATTTTATTGTACCTTCGGAAGATGACTCTGTATAATGTATAGATGAGAATGTCCTGTTTACAGTCTACAGTTCATATTCATGAAGCGATTCCATTTTAATTTGGAAGGATAACTTGGTATGATGTCTAGATGAGACTGTCGTATTTTCGTCACGATCAGTCAGCCATTACCACTGCCTGGTCGCGTGATCTCAGCACTGTCTACAGGTTGTTTTTATGAAGGGATTTCATTATAACCTAGTAGGATAACTTGGTATGATATCAAGATGAGACTCTCCTATTTTGATCATGATCGGTCAACCGTGACCACCAAACCGTCACAAGAACTAGGTTCCTTTGTTTTGTTTAAACTTTGGTGTTAATGATAATGACTTTGTGAATGTGATCTTGAAAAAATGTTATTAGATTTTCACAAAACTTCAGGTACACATTGTAAGAAGATCTTGTGTTTTTTCATAAACATTTTGATCCACTTCTCTCTTAGCAGGTGTTCGATTTTGCCAACTCGTGGCATATGTTTGTTAATTTGAGAATAATTTGAAATTCTTGTTTCCAGTTTTCATTTCAACTTAATGTAAACAGAAGAAAGTATATCAAACTTACAGGGTGTGCGGTGGCTCAGTAGTAGACTGTTGGACTTCTATGCTAGAGGTCCCGAGTTCGATCCCCGTCCGGGACGACCCGTGTTGTGTCCTTGGGCAAGTCACTTTATCCTGGTTGCCTACATGGGGGCATAATGTAAACAGAAGAAAGTATATCAAACTTACAGGGTGCGCGGTGTCTCAGTGGTAGACTGTTGGACTTCTATGCTAGAGGTCTCGAGTTCGATCCGCGTCCGGGACGACACGTGTTGTGTCCTTGGGCAAAGCACTTTATCCTGGTTGCCTACATGGGGGCATGATGACACCGTGTACTAAGTCGTACCACACTTCGATGGTGCACATGTTTTCAACTGCTGTAACCCTGCTTGAGTGGTGCTTGAACAGAGTTAGAATGTTGAGAAACTGGCAGTTGCTCGGCGCTGCTCGGTGGCTCTCCCTGGGTACTCCAGCTTCCTCCACCCGTAAAACTGTACAGTCACAGTTAGCCATTGTGCATAAGTATGTGACCTTAAACCTCAATAAATAAATAAAAAATAAATCAAACTTCCAGAATAAACATCATATTTCATGAGACAGATGCAGTACTTGTTAAAAATAAGGTGTAGCATAACCACAATAATGATAATTCCTACTCTTACTTCACAAACCTGGGAGATTCCTGATTTTTAAGTAGAAAATCCCTCGTACCCATAAAACAGTTGCTCTTTCTTCCAGGGGCCTATTTTCAAACTGTAGATCATTTATTAACATTTAGAATGTGATATTTTTATGTGGAAGAAAAATTTTTATTCCTCTATATTTACAAATATTTGTTTACTTATTTCATTGACTGATTTAATGAATGACAGAGAAAAGCCCTAAGGAGAAAAGCCCTGGTCATTTTTGCAACAAAGGAGAAAAGCCCTGGTCCATTTTTTCAAGGGGTGGAGAAAAGCCCTGGTCATAAGCTGTTATGGAGACAAAAAATGAAAATCTTTAGTTATTCTAGAATTTGTTTATTGTTGTCTAAATTGATATATTTTTATACTGTACCAATGACCCATGCTAATTCTTAAAAATCTAGGGCCAAACACAAATTTTGCCCCCCAATCCCCAAAATTTGCATCTAAAACCGAAAAAATCATGTCCTAAATGGTCCTCCATACTTTCCCTCCACTGCGCATGCGCAGTGTCAAGGAGGTCTCGAAATTGGCGCCAATTACCATTCTTTGTTTGGCCCTTCATCAGTTCACATCTGACTAATATTTGTGCTTGTAAATCTCAGTTTAAATGATGCCAGACACATAAATATTAGAGAAATGGTGGATCTAAAGAGGAAATAGAAGGAGGAGAGGAAAAATGAGTGGCAGGAAACAATTTTTTTGCGAAATTATGTTATGTTGCCTAATTTTGAGGCATGGGCCTGTTGTTGTCATTCTTGCTATAAAGTTACACTGCTTGTTCAGTGTTTCCTCTCTCCCTTTCCTTTAAGTCCCCCCTTGCTATTCTCCCATGCTTTTGGCATATTTTTTGTAATATTATTACTAAAATTTCTTGGGAGTTTTAGCTGGGTAACAGAATGAATTCTGTTCTTTTCCCCATGTTTACGTCCTCACCCATGGGTGTTTAGGCGTAGTGTTCTGCATCTACCATCTGATGTTCTGCAGTTTCTTCCCTGGAAGTCTCTGTTTTGCATCAGATAGTGTGTTATTGGTAACTGATTTCGGGCCATGTTTATCAGTGCCTGGAGTCATGTTTCCGGTGTTTATACACTTCTTGTTTACATTGACAATGGTTTCTGTTGAGAGGGATTTTCTTGTCTTTGTATTAGCTTAATCATAACAAGATACATTATTATTATACATAAGTGTTGCATTAATTTTTTTGTAATATTTAAAAAATTTTTGTCCACACTTAGGCTTTTTGGGATCCATTGGGGCTCAATGTTACTTTCAGAAACTTGGGCTTTTCTGAAAAAATATTTTTTCAAAAAATTTTTTTGATTTCAATTATTTTTTCTATGTTAATGGATCATGTTATTATGTATCTTTGTTTTCAGGGGTTGGTGCGAGTACTAGGACTTTTTGTGTTCTTTTCACAATGAAAGGATATTGTTCAAATTGTAATAAGAGGAAATCTTCCTCTGACTTTCATAATCATTGTATTAATTGTAGTCAGTGTACTCGCACTAACTCCTGTTCAGTATGTGTCAATTGGGATGACAAACATTGGAAACGTGTGTCACGGTATGTTGTTAGCGGGGGAAAAGGCCATGCCGGTCCTTTCTCTACAGGGTCACTCTAGTTTATCAATCTCTATTTCAGAGGAACAAGAACAGGGTGATGTTTCCGTGATGTCTTCCAAAAGTGTGCCTCCGTCGTCACAGTTAAATGAAGAGCTAGCGGCAAAAGTGCTCATGGAAATACGTCAATTGCCTAAAAGGTCCCTAGTAGGATCGACGGCATTGGCGTCCGCTAGCTCGCCCGGTGTAGCGACCATTCATCAAATAGCTCGGCAGCCGGGTTCGTCCGTTGCGGTCCACGAAGGAGATTTGGGTGATGTGAGCACTATAATAAGACAAAGTGCACACCCAGTGACGACGGATCAGAGGAGAGAACGGAGGAAGCCTATTAGTCCGGTTCCTAGCTCGTTCAGGTCCATCTGGGCTGCGAGCGAGAGAGGTCCCTCTCTTGTACAACATCTGGGACCAGATGTTGTGGTACAAAACGTTTCGCATTCGGAGCATACGTCCGCTGCTTGGGACGCTCCGTTATATAGACAGTCTGGAGAGACTGTCGATAAGGCTCCCTCATCCTCACGGCAGCGCACACGACCGCACCTTGGCTATATGACCACGGATATCCAGCCAGCTTCACCGATCAGGGATTCCACGGCGACCAGGTCACGCCATCCGGTAGCCAGGGACACGAGGCCTGTAGACTCCGGACGTTTGCATAAAAGAAGTATGCAGGAGTCAACGTACACAGAGCTTCCAGCGGCAAAGCAACGTAAGACCGCTACTCCACAGGCCTCAGTGACGGACGTGCTATCCCAAATAGCACAACTTATCGCAGCATCCCAGCAAACGACAGAATCTCTGTTGGATCAGGAATTATCCGACGACGCTGGGTCGGTACGCTCTGCCGAAGCATCGGGTACGGACGACCGAGAACTTCATAGGGTCCGACAGGATGGCGAAAGGGATTCGGAGGATTTGGAGCTTTCCCTTTCGGAACAACATAAAGCTGCCATAGATTTTATCCGGCATTATCTTCCAGAGGTTGTTCCATCAGACCAGAATGCTGCGATGCCGGATAAGAGACTGATAGCGTCATTGGACACAGAATTTTTTGATCGGTTCAGGGACATCGTCCCTGAGTTTCCGACACAGTCCAATAAGGTCACAAGAACATTTGAATTATTGAACGACGCTATTTATAAACTTGCTACCAAAACGGGCAAATCTGGTTTCTTATCCACAAATGCCCTAAATCTGCCTTTCATCAATTCAAGGAATAAATTTGAAACGGCAGGACAGGGCATACCGAGAGTTCCTCTGCATCTAGACGACGAGGCTGAAGATTTGGAATTGTCTATACCGTCGTCTATGTCAATTCCTACCACGACGTTGGAAATGACAATAATGTCTAACAGAGTTAACTTAGACGCTTTATCATACGCAGATCACCTTACTAAGGCGTTATCATTACATCTTCAAGGGAAAGCATTCCAGGATATACAATCCTCATTAAGACTTCTTTCAAGGGCAGTAGCTTATTCCACGGATAACTCCGCCCTTTCAGTGGCAAACCTGGAGTTGGTTAGATGTGATGCAGCCCTAGCTACATCCAGGCACGTGGATGGTAAGGTGAAAAACTCTCTCAGAGTCGCTTCGGTCTCCGGAGAGCTTCTCTTTGATGGCAAGCTTTCAGCAATCTATGATAAGATAACTAAGAAAGCTTCGGATTCTCTGCTTTTCGAATCCGCTTCCAAAAAGCCGGATACAGCAGAAAAGAGTAAGACAGGCACTTCTGGGACAAGTATGCCCAAGAGAAGTTCCTATAAAGGTTCCTATGCATCCTCTATTCTAGAGACCGTCAAGGCAGCGACTCTCGTGGGAGACGTTCTTCTGGCCGAGATTACCGGTCAGATGTCCCTAGGTCGACGGGGCGAGGTGCGGGTTGCGGAGGACGTAGTTTCTCCTTCCGCAAGCCTCGCAGGTCCAGGAGGTGATGGTTTGAACCTCTATCGTGTTCCGGTAGGCGGAAGATTATCGAGTTTTATAAACGATTGGGCGTCAATTACGGACGACCCCTGGGTTCGAGGGGTAATTTCAGAAGGACTAAGAATATCCTTCAAACGAAAGCCTCCATTAACTCAAAGTCCAAAATGGACTCAGCTTCCGTCAAATCCGCAGAAAAGAGACGCTCTTTTATCAGAAGTACAGTCTCTTCTGAAGAAGAACGCGGTAGAGGTCGTAGAAGACCAGGAATCACCGGGTTTCTACAGCCATCTGTTTCTGGTTCCGAAACCAGATGGCTCGTTCCGTCCAGTCATAGATTTGAGCTGGATAAACAAGCTGATCGTCGCTCCGAAGTTCTATATGGAGACAATTCAATCAGTCAGAGCGAGTATTCGGGTGAACGACTATGCTACAAGCATAAATCTCAAGGATGCATACTTTCACGTCATGGTACATCTGACAGAAAGTATCTACGCTTCGCAGTCCTAGGAGTTGTATATCAGTTCCGAGCGATGTGCTTCGGTTTGAACCTAGCTCCCTGGGCATTCACTCGAATAATGAACTCGGTGATGATATATTTCCGAGCTCATTCGTCTGCGGTAACGTCGGCCTACCTGGACGACATTCTTCAGAGGTACGGCAATGAGTTAACGCTTCAGAAAGATGTGCAGAATCTGCTTCTATTACTCCGATGTCTCGGTTTTATAATAAACAAGGAGAAGTCGGATCTGGTGCCGTCCAAGTCATTCACTCATCTGGGAATGAGCTTCGAGACGCACAACAATCTCGTTCGTCTGCCGTTAACCAGAGCGAAATTAATCAGTTGTTACGCTCGCTATTGTCTTCACTCAGACAAATTCACAGCGAGAGAGTTCATGAGACTGATAGGTCTGTGCGGAGCCGCTGTGGATCTCATTCTGATGGGGCGGTTACGCACTCAGCCTCTCCAAATTTTCTTGACTCAGAATTGGAGTGTAAAGATTCATTCACTCAATATAGACGTTCTCTTGTCAAATCAAGTGAAACAAGAGATTCAGACTTGGGCAAACATTCAGTGGTTGACTCCGGGAGTCCCACTGCAGTTTCTGGATCCGAGTTCTACGATTATGACGGATGCCAGTCAAACAGGTTGGGGTGCAACATTGATCCCAACGGATTCGAAGTGCCAGGGTCTTTGGGATCCGCAGTTTCTAAGCAAGCACATAAACATCAAGGAAATGATGTCAATTTGGCTTGCACTACGTCATTGGATGAACATTATTCAGAAAGCACATGTCCAAATCCTGTCCGACAATACGACAGTAGTAGCGTATATTCGGAACCAGGGAGGCACTCATTCCGTTCCGTTATTCAATTTAACGGAAAGAATCCTTCTGTTTGTTCTAGAACACCAAGTTCTACTTTCGGTCCGTCATATTCCGGGTTGTCTGAATGTATTAGCAGACTCCCTTTCACGGAAGGGTCGCTTGTTGCCGTCAGAATGGACTCTCAACAAACAGGTATTCAATCAGATTTGCTACCAATGGAAGCGGCCAATGATAGACTTATTTGCGACACAACTCAATCTGTTGCAGACGTATGTGTCTCTGTGTCCGGATCCCCAAGCATATGCAGTAAACGCTCTATCGATCTCGTGGGACGGAATGATAGGATATGCGTATCCTCCAGCGCTGTTGATTCAGCAGATATTGCTAAAGATAAAACAATCTCAGTGCAAAATTCTGTTGGTAGCATCTCTGTCTCCACAGAGACCGTGGATAAATCTACTCAGGTGTCTGCTGTGGGACTTACCCCGAAAACTTCCTCCACGAGAGGATCTTCTTTCGCAGGGGAAATCGCATCAACTACATCACAACCCGCAAGGTCTCAACCTTCACGTATTTCCGTTGTGCGGTCCTTCTTGCACGGCAAGCATTTTACAGGATGAGCAGTGGACGCAATTTTTAACTGTAGGAGGACCTCCTCTTCGCTAAACTATGCGGCTAAGTGGAAGGTCTTTTGTCGTTGGTGTAGGGATCATTCTGTTGATATTTTTGATCCCTCCATTCCAGACATTGCAAACTTTCTAGTATACTTGTTTGACGAGATCAAACTGCAGCCTGTTACTATTAAGGGTTATAGGTCTATGTTATCTGATACCTATGCACACCATGATAGTTTACAAATTGGATCTAATGTCTCTTTATCTAAATTAGTTAGAAACTTCTCGATAAATAGACCTAGAACCCTTAGATTAATTCCTAAATGGAATTTAGCTTGGGTTCTTCTTAAACTAAAAGAAAAGCCATTTGAGCCTCTTGAGACAGTAGATTTCAAATTCTTGTCTTATAAGACAGCATTTCTCTTAGCTTTCTCTTCTGCTAGAAGAGTCAGTGAGCTTCATGCACTATCTGTGGACGATTCTCACTATCGTAGTGTCGGGAACACTATTACCTTTACTACTATTGTTGGATTTTTGGCTAAGAATCAGGCTCCTAATAAATATCCGGAACCTATTGTTATTAAGGCCCTTCGTCTTCAGACAGGCATAGGCCTTTACTCTGTCCGGTTAGAGCTTTACGTATTTATAAACGAAGATCTCAGTTTATCAGAAAGGGCTGAAAATGCTTCTTTCTGTCTCTGATGCCTAATAGAAAGGACATTACGGTCCATTCTATTGCTAGATGGATTCAATTAACTATCCGTACTGCTTATGATAATCTATCTTCAACTCAGCAATCTGTGCTTAAGATTTCGGCTCATGAAGTAAGAGCTCTTTCTACATCTTGGGCTTACGCAAATAGTGTTGCTATTACAGATTTAATGAAGGCTGCATATTGGTCTCAGCCATCCACATTCACAAATTTTTATCTCAGAAATATTGAGTCCATTTCTGGAGACCTGCATTGTTTAGGTCCGTTATCTATTGCTCAGAATGTCGTCCACTAAACAGTTGCAACTATAGTTATGCAGGCTTTCTGTTCCGGCAGTGACTCCGTCCTGCTGCCCTCTTCGCTCTGGGCTATTTGACCCAGGGCAAGGGGAAGGTGGGGGGGGAGGGTGTTCCCTTAGGTCACCTGCTTTATAGTGAAAAGCAAGGGGATACCTCCTCCGGAGTCAGTAATTCTGAGTCGTTACCGGGATGGTTTTAAAGTGTAAAGTTAATGTTTAAAATTCATTCATGTCATATTTTTAAAGTGTAGCTCGGTGTGAAGTATTTGTATATGTCACGTGTCAAACGGGCGTTAATATACAATCCTCGGACACTTTTAAAGAGTATAAAGAGTCTCAATTCTCTAGACTGTCTTTATTTATTGGCTTACTTTAAAAATAATTAGTATAAAGGGTTATACTGGATGTTAATAGAGAACATGAATGTTATTATGCTCAATTATGGAGGGTGTTGTGTCTTTCTAATTTATCATAAATAAGAAAGATACATGTAAACCCTAATACTCCTTCTCTCCTTAAGGGGTTACCTCTTTATTATATAGTTGAGCTTATTGGATTTTCCTCTATGTCCTAGGCCCTCCAGCCTTTTTACTATTCAGCTATGTCTGGGCCATTGGTACAGTATACAAATGTTAAAAAATTTATAGTAATTTATATATTTTTTATACTTACCAATGACCCAGACAGGGATGGCCCTCCCAGGAGTTGGGAGCTCATACCTCCCTCTGAGTACATAGCGCTGACCAGGCACTGCTTGTAAGAATGATAATTGGTGCCAATTTCGAGACCTCCTTGACACTGCGCATGCGTTGTGGAGGGAAAGTATGGAGGACAATTTAGGACATGATTTTTTCGGTTTTAGAAGCAAATTTTGGGGATTGGGGTGCAAAATTTGTGTTTTGCCCTAGATTTTTGAGAATTAGCACCAGCTATGTCTGGGTCATTGGTAAGTATAAAAAATATATAAATTACTATAAATTTTTTAACTTTTGTTCCAAGTGGTTGCCACTAGGAGTTAACAGGGTCTAAGAAACAAAAAAATTGTAACTACATCCATTATTTATTTTTAAAGCACAGAATAGCAGTTACAAAAGGATAGTCAACATGAATAAAAATGAAAAATAATAAACAGTTCAGTATACAAGTACTGTCAATTAGCACATATCCATAAAACATGACCCTGTTGTTTCTCTCTCTCTCTCTCCTTTCTCTCTCTATCTAAAAGGGAAGTAACTTTTTGTGAGACATAGAAATTTGAACATTTAAAATTTTATTGAAGGAAAATTGCCTCTTATCTGTTTAAATTACCTTTCAGTACTGTCAATGTTTGCAAAACAATTACCAAATATAATTGTTGTTAACACAGCTCATCGTGTTTAGGAATTTAAAAATATTATCAAAACATCCCTCTGCTGTTCATATTTTCTTAGACCACCACCTGTCCATGTTTGTAAATTAATTAATGTTATTATTGTAAACATATGAGCCAAGTCAAAGTCTATTGCAGCTTTTACCTGAATTAAAATAAAAGTGAATGAAAATTAGAGGTTTTATTAATTTAAAAATAAAAATTACACAAAGAATGAAAAAACTAGACATAAAAGGTGATTACTGTACAAAAAACAGTAAATAAAAAAAAAAAAGAATAAAGTATGTGATTTCATATGAAAAATAATGAATAAAAAAATAACAGAAAAAAATATGAAAAAAAATTGAATCAGGGCTTTTCTCCACTCCATGCAAAAATGGACCAGGGCTTTCCTCCTCAGATGCAATTTCAGGGCTTTTCTCCTTAGGGCTTTTCTTCATCAGGGTTTTTTTCCGTTCACTGATTTAACTGCTTGCATGCTGCTGCCATGACAAGATTTGCTGAAAAATATTTTAAAAATACTCAACGGATTAAGAGTTAAACAATACACTACTGTGATCACAAAGGTGGGTTTTTTTTTATCAGATCGCGATCAGGTCTCAACAAGTTGGGTTTTTTCCTGATAAAATAAAATATTGTAAAATCAAAACTGAATCCTGAAAAAAACCCTGAAAATTGCATCTGAAACTCATTTCTGCCAGATGAGAATCTAAGGAGAAAAGTGGAGAGATAATTTTGACTGGATCACGACATGGTTTTGATCCGATCAAAATTCTTTGTCGGCTTTTTGTGATCGCAGTTCAGTAATTTATTTCTACTGTTTTTAGCTCAAGTTGGCAATGTCAAGTATGAGCTATTGGGATGGGTTGTGATCCATCATCTGACTGTCCGTCCACAATTCCTTTAACACACCCCACAGGCCGCTACTCTCACCCGATCAAGCCCAAATTTCATATATGGCTTTTGTGCAGTGTCTAGATGGGAACTGTTAAATTTTTTCGAATTTTGTTGAAAAGCAGGATCACTAGTGGCCATCTTGGATTTGACTATAAATTGTCCATCAATTCCTTCAGTACACTCTACAGGCCATACCTCTCACCTGATCAGTCCCAAATTTCATATGTAGCTTTGGGGCAATGTCTAGATTGTCTAGATGGGAGTTATCAAATTTTCTGACTTTTGTTGAAAAACATGGCCGTCAGTGGCCATCTTAGATTTCAGTGCATCATTTCACATATAAATTGTCAACAATTCCATTAGCACACCCTACAGGCTGCATTTCTCACTCGATCTATTTCAAATTTCATATGTAATTTCAGTCAAAAATGGAATGCATTGATTAAATTCACAATTGCATCAAAGAAAAAAGTAGATTTTTTAAAAAATTCAACAATATATCATTCCCTGAGTGCCACAAGGCACTATCTATAATACCTTAGCATTGTAGATGGCGCCTTGTTGCACTAAATGGACAATATTTATAAATAAATATATTTATTAATTAGTATTTCATGGATATAAGCACAAAATGTATGAAAAAATAATGCCCAGTCCAATAAGACAAATTCCCACCAACACAAATGCTCCATTTAATACTTAGTTGTTTGTTTTCATAATATTTTTCTCTCCCAACTGCCATGCGACCCTGAGGCGAATTACCAAAGAACTAGTATAACAACTGCACAGTTCTGTTCATATAATAACAAATTTCGCAAAGAGGAGCACCGGGAAGATGTACAAACTGGGGAATGTTGCTCCCAAAGATGTATAACATTTTAAAATTGTACTTTGTCTACAAACTTGTTAAAACCCAGTCACATTGTTGAATAAAGATTAATTGATTGATATTGTCATCAACACACTTATTAGTGTCTCAAATATATATAATTTAATTTATTTTACTTCATTTAATTTAACTCCAAATTGTCATAGCCTAGGCCATAATAATAAATTAAACATATTTTCGAAGCTGTGTTAGTTAACAGGTTATTTAATAAATCAACCAAAGTACCCAGAAATATAGTACAGTAGAATCCTCTTAATTGAATAGCCATTTTGCCAGTGAAAATTATTCAATTAACAGGAGTATACAATTAACAGGGATCTGGTCAGTTCCTGTGTTCTGGAGGTAAACTGAGCATTTATTCTATTATATCTTGTTTGACAGAGCTCATAGAGCTCTGTCAAACAAGATACAATAGAATAATGCCTGTATTGGATGTAGTGAGGCCAAAAAGGTTGATGAATAAGGGGAATTTGGTTCGTGTCACAGTAATTTTTTCGACATTTTATAAAAATTTATATACAGTTAACAGGAGTTTACTCTACAACCCATATGCAATTAACAGATCAAATTTGTACTGAAGATATGGTAAATGGTTTTGTGTTTGAAAATTATATTCAATTAACAGGGATATACAATTAAGAGATAACCAATTAAGTGGGCTCCATTGTACAGACGATACTTCAAATCTCTATTGTCTAAGTTATTAACACCTTTTGATGAGAACAATACCTGCTGGCATAGTGAGAACACTCCAGTGACTACCAGTTACCAAATTTTAGTTGTTGATTGTGTTAGTTAGTTGTCTAGATATACTTGTCGAAGTGGAGTTCACTTATTTCACTGGTTGAATAGTTTGCTTTTCAATATTTTCCATTTTATTTCTGTCATGGAAAGCCATTTTGAACGACCATATTGATTATGTAAGAGTTGTTCCTTGTAACTTTATCAGAGTGAAAGTGTACACATGATGTGATGCATGCCATGAAAGATTGTAAACAGGTTTTGAGTGCCAACATTGTGTCCAGATATAAAAGGGATAAATACATTCAGAAAAAAATTCACAATTTTGTTTTCTCCATTGTTAGTTTTTAGCTGCGACGAGCAGCTCTATATGTGGCAATGTTGGTCTGTCTGTCTGTTGGTCAGTCTGTCTGTCACCAACAAGTTTAAAAAACACCATAACTCCTAAAATACTTGATGGGATGATACCATACTTGGTATGCAAGTGTATCTTCATGATGTCTACACCCTCTCAATAGTGCATGTCATTCAGATAATTTCTGTCACATTTATGGACTTGTCACCAATGCGTTTTTTTTGTCACCAACGCGTTTTTTGTCACCAATGCATTTTTTTGTCGCCAACGAGTTTTAAAACATCATTGGAGTTGCACGAATCATCGCAGCTTCGCCACTGTGACAATGCGCTCTAGTTATGCATAATAATTGCATCATAATTGATTTAAAAACACCAAGAACGTTTAATTTTTCTTTTTTCATTTTGTTAGCTCAACTTTGGCAAAGCCAAATTTGAGCTTTTGTCATGGCCCGTTGTCCGTCTGTCCGTCTGTCCATCTGTCTGTACGTCAACAATTGGATGCGGCTCGGACTAGAGGCCGCATTTATGAACCGATCTTTACGAAACTTCTTGGGTACCTTTGTTATGACCGTGGGATGAGAACGAGTGTTTTTGGGTGCGGTCCAAAATTCAAGATGGCTGCCAGCCACCATTTTGTACCGACGATGCAGAAATCTGTTTTTTGTACAGAACTTCCATATGAAAGCTCTGATTTGAATAATTTTTTGTATGAATGTTTAGTACCATGGGATACATCACATATAATACAGGTTTTTTTCTCGTGCGTAAATTAGGCAAATTAGACTAACTTTGATTTTTTTGGTGTTACTTTCAGCACTATAAGTGCAAATGCCAATACGCCTCGGACTAGAGACCGTATTTATGAACCGATCTTTATGAAACTTCTTGGGTACCTTTGGTATCACCGTGGGACGAGAACAAGAGTTTTTGGGTCCGGTCCAAAATTCAAGATGGCCGATGACAGCCATTTTGTATAAAATTAGGTGCAATCAGATTTTTGCACAGAACTTCCATATGAAAGCGCTGATTTGAATAATTTTTTGAGTGAATGTTTAGTACCATGGGATACATCACATATAATACGGGTTTTTTTCTCGTGCGTAAATTATGCAAATTAGATGAACTTTGATTTTTTCAGTGCTACTTACACACAGTAAGTACACATGTCAATACGGCTCTGGCTAGAGTCTGTATTTATGAACCGATCTTCACGAAACGTCTTGGGTTATCACCTTGGGACGAGAACGAGTGTTTCTGGATGCGGTCTAAAATTCAAGATGGCTGCCAGTGGCCATTTTGTACCGAAATTAGGTCTAATCAGTTTTTTGTACACAACTTCTATACGGCTCAGGCTTGAGGCCATATTTATGAACCAATCTTTATGAAACTTCTTGGGTACCTTTGTTATCACCGTGGGATGAGAATGAGTGTTTTTGGGTGTGGTCCAAAATTCAAGATGGCCACCAGCAGCCATTTTGTACCAAAATTAGTGCAATCAGTCTTTTGTACAGAACTTCTGTATGAAAGTTCGGATTTGAATAAATTTTTGTATGAATGTTTAGAAACATGGAATACATCACATATAGTACGGGTTTTTCTCTCTTGCAGAAATTATGCAAATTAAATGAACTTTGATTTATTCAGTGCTGCTCATACACTGTAAGTGCACATGTCAATACCGCTTGGGCTAGAGGCTGTATTTATGAACCGATCTTCACAAAACTTTTTGGGTACCTTTGTTATCACCTTGGGACGAGAACGAGTGTTTCTGGGTGCGGTCCAAAATTCAAGATGGCTGCCAGTGGCCATTTTGTACCGAAATTAAGTCCAATCAGTTTTTTGTCACAACTTCTATACAGCTCGTATTTATGAACTGATCTTCACGAAACTTTTTGGGTCCCTTTGTTTTCACCTTGGGACAGGAATGAGTGTGTTTTGGGGTGCCATTGTTATCACTGTGCTTTGAGAACAAATATTTTGGGGTTCAGTCAGACCCACTCTGGGACTCAAAGATTTCTTTTCTAGTTTAGCATCTCACTGTCACCCACCTTTACAATACTTACCTATACATTTGTTACATGCTATGGTCAGTATTTATGTACAGACCGTTACAATACTTTATATGTACCTTTGTTATCAGGTCATTACTTAGATGTTTGTCATTGCAGTGTCGCATATTATACATGTACATGTCTTAACAAGCATCTCACTGTCACCCACCTTTACAATACTTTACCTATACATTTGTTACAGGCTACGGTCAGTATTTATGTACAGACCGTTACAATACTTTATATGTACCTTTGTTATCAGGTCATTACTTAGATGTTTGTCATTGCAGTGTCACATACTATACATGTACATGTCTTAACAAGTTGAGCTACAGTGTCATTGACACTTTCATTTTTGTTACATCGGTCTAGTATTAGTTTAAGCAATATTTATTCAGGAGAAAATATGATGCATACATATAATAAATTACAAGATGATTGTCATACAGAGTGCACAATACAATGGTATGCATTAGAGTAGTGAGTCAAGGACGAGATTTGTTGAAAGGATTCAGCAGTAAGCTTTTAGCTTGTATAAGGCGTCTCCTTTGGATTACTGACGAAATTTAATAATAGCAGCAGACACTAAGTAAAATATTGTTTAAACATGAGAACCAGAGAGATTAAGGAGAGCAATAGAGAGAACAGGAGAATGAGATGGGAAAAGGAACTTAACCCCTTACCCAACAAGTGTAGCAGATGACACTTGAGGAATAAATTTTTGAATAACTGGAAATTTCCAATGTCCATCCCAGAATCACAGCTGATGACACCCCACCGGAACGAGCTTATCGGACTCGTTCCAATGAGGGGTCATAAGCAATGTTTCCTAGACAAAAATTGAAAATATAAAAGGATTTAAGTAGCGATTTTCATGGATAACACTGACCCTTACGTTGAGCAAAGGGTTAATTAGGAAACATGGGAACAACCTGAATTCAGCGTTCGCTACCAAAGGATATTCAATAGGGCAGCCTCGATGAATATATCGGTAATTGTGTGACAAGTAACACCGTAAAAAGTCAATGAGTGCACTGTTACTTATCAAAGCGTCCACTCAGCATGATAAAGTCCTGCACGTCTCTAAAGGCAATAAGGTTATCATTATTATTCAATTGTTCAGATCCAAATAGTAATGCGGAGGGCTCAAGAGTAAATGGCAACGCATTGATTGTTGAATTACGAGCATCGTCATAGATTGGGCAGTGCACGAGAAAGTGCTCAGTATTTTCGAGATCCCCACACTGGCAGCGTGGAGATGGTGAGAGATGGTT
Organism: Pictodentalium vernedei; assembly: GCA_031216915.1. NCBI lineage: Eukaryota > Metazoa > Mollusca > Scaphopoda > Dentaliida > Dentaliidae > Pictodentalium > Pictodentalium vernedei. Next base: position 331,850,512 of record CM062297.1, on the reverse strand, counting down.
ATCGTATAAGTGGGCATTGATATTACTGCAATGCAGGTGTAACCTGCAATGATAAATTTGTGCAGCACGAGATTTGGCTCCATAGTAAAAAATTGGTGGTCACAAGTTCGCACTATTTATAAACATCTTGAAGTTTATGAGTGCAGAATTTTCTCTTTCTGAGGGGGGTAATCCATTCCACTGGTCGGTAACCTCCGGAATAAACGAGAGCTTATATAAATTGGTGTGACAAAAGAGAACACGGTGGTTGTTTTCCAATCAGAGATTGTGGCTTTGGGTAATAGATGAAATAATTGGTGGCACCTTATTGGAGATATAAGGGGGTGTTAATTTGTGATACATCTTAAAAAATTGGATAAGCTTGTGCTTTCGGCTTCTTTCTTCCAGTAAATCCCATTGAGTTTCTTATCAACCTACTCACAATTGTTTACTACAGGCTTGCACTACAGTGGAAGTCCCTAACTCGGATAAAATACTCTCTATTTTTGTCTTTCCCAAGCAAGTTGGGAAAGAAAAGTGGTGCAAAAGCACCAATAAAAATAAGCCAAAACTGGGTCGAGTGCAACTGGCGCAGACCCAGTACGGGACGCTCTCTCCCAAGTACAACTCCACGACTTCCGTTGCCAGTGCGCATATACCATCTCTAAAGACCCATTCTTTTTAAAATCCGCTTCGTGTCGAGATGTTTTTGCATGCTTATCAGTGTTCCACCAGCTCGATGTTTGATGATTCCTGATTCATTATACCACAGTGTATCCTTTGTATTCTCAGGAACAGTGTTTTATATTCTCTTTTTTCTATTATATGTCCATAATGTATATTTATTTGCTCTCTCTCTCGAGTCGCGCGCGAATTTCGCGGGCCACGCGGTTCGGACTTAGATTATTTCACAATTATTGTTAATGCTTTTTTTGCAAAATTTTCTAATTGTGTTAGAGTTAGGTGTCAGCGGGGTACCACTCCTACAGTGTTTCTTCTTTCTGTTGAGAGTAGTCTTCCTGTTGGGTGGTTCCCAGTCGACCGTCTGGGGTCTTTGTTTCTGTCACCTTTCTCTCTTTGGGGGTGTTCTGTTTTCTGATCTCACCTTCTCTGCTCCTCTCACCTCTTTCATGCCTAGGACAATTCCTTGTGGGCAGTGTCTGCTGCCTAAGCATGTGGACGATGTACATTCGTCGTGTTCCTCCTGTAATGGGTGTTCGGCCGAGCGGCCGTGTGGTGTCTGTGGAACATGGTCTTCCACCTTTTGGGCGTCTGTAAATCGTGTCGTTCATTCTCGTGGCCGTGCCTCCTGCTCCCGCGGGAAAGGAGAATGTGGTCGTTCGGGGCCTCCCGAGCCGACTTTGTCTGGTGAGAGTTATTCCTCCTCCGTGGGGGATGTGCAGTCTTTTCCTGTGGTGGATACTGCGGGTGCCGTTGAGTGTTCTGGTGTAGAGATGCCTGGTTCCGGGACTACGGTCCCCCTCCAGTCGACATCTGAGGCTGTCACTAGGGTTGTGACTCCTCCTTCGGAGCCGAGCCGGTGTGCTCTCTCCACTTTTTCACCAGCCTCAACGACTCTCGACGTATCTACTACTGCTGCTGGTCCGTCTGCTTCGTTGTCTGTTTCAGCCGGCCTCGGCTTTTCGCTGCAGGGGACTGCAGAACTGTCCGATACTGTAGACGTGGGATATCGGCCCCAGCCTTCCCTGGCTTCAACTCGGCGAAGTCGGAAGGGGCTGCCGGCAGAGCCCATCGCTGTGGTCTCGTCGCCGTCGAGTACCACAGTTGTGTCTTTGGATTCGGATGTTCGTAGTGGAAACACTATGAACTCCGTGGCGTTTCCGTCCACTCACTCTGGTCACACGACCAGTTTTGGGGGACCAACGCTTTTTGTGCAGCCTGGACCTTCTGCCCCGCAGAGGTCCGCGGTGACTCTCATGAGTTCTCGCAATATTGATCCTCGGGGTGCATCGTACCCCTATACACGTCTGCCTTCAGATGTTTTGGCTGCCGCCCGTCGTCCCGCGTCGGGTGTTTTGGAGGATCGTGACCCTTCGCTGGTTAAGAGGGTCAGAGGTGAAGCCACTTTGCCGGTTCGCTCCCCTGTCGAACCGGTCGGTACAGGCAGTGAGCTTAGGGAGGCCCTCTCCTTACTCACTCAGGTTCTCTCTAAGAGCCTTCCTGTTGCTTCCAGCGAGGCTATGGGTGGTTTCCAGGCGCCTCCTATGGCGCCGCCTCCCGGGATTGGAAACAGGCCGGTTTCCGATTCCTCTGGTGTCCCGACACCATGGGAGGCATCGGCTGGTTTGCCCACGATGGGCTATGTGTCTTCCGACTCTGGGGAGGAGTCCGACATGCTTGAGGTCGAGGGCCAGCAGTCTTCGGACTTGGGGGCGGCTCTTGACTTTGTGTTTGGGTTTCTGCCTGAGCTCAAACCTGCTAACCAGCCAACAGTGTCAGCCTGGCCGCGATCATCGGTCGCGTGCCAACAGCCTATGGAGCAACCTGCTTCTGGGCGCCTTCGACCATGCCAGTCGGTACAGGTGGTTGAGGCTTTTTCAGCTTTGGATGCCAAGCTGAATTCCAAGGCTTTGAAGACTTCGTTCTTCACCAGGGTTGACACCTTTTTGCCTCCTGTGCGTTATCGTTCCTACGATTCCGCTAATCCGTCAGTCTGCCAGACTTTGACGGTTCTGGATCAGGACTCCACTTCCCTCGGGCTTTCCAAGCCCAAGTCTGCCGTCATTCCAATGACGACTCTGGAGTCCACGTTGGGCTTATCTAGAGAGATGCTTGGCATGCTTTCTCTCTCAGATCACGTCGTCTCAGCTTTGGCTGCTTATCTGCCTCCAGATAAGTTTGACGAGGTACAGGCTCCTTTGCGTGTGCTGTCCAAGGCGCTTATGCACCTTACTCACGCCCATGCCTGTAACACGGCCAATTTGGAATTAGTTCGAAGGGACGCTGTGCTGGACACAGGACGATCCCTTCCCGGGGAGCAGCGTGCTACTCTTCGATCTGCTTCTTTGGCAGGTCCGCAACTTTTCCATGGTTCCGTGTCGACGGTCCGGGATGACGTCCTACGTCATTCCAAAGATCAGCTGCTGTTTCGTCAGCTTGATCAGCCTTCTCGGGGAGGCAAGGGCCGTTCCAAGCCTAACAAGTACCCTTCTGCTTCCTCTGTGAAGCGAAAGGCTGGTCCTTCTGCCGCCGCCTCTACTTCTTACTCACGGGGTAAAGGTAGGGGTCGGCAGAATCGAGGGAAGTCTCAGGATTCTTCATTTAGCAGAGGAGGTGGTTTCTCCTCTCGCGGGCCTCGTCGAGGCTCGAAATGAAGGTCCTCACCTCGACTCGTCCCAGGTTGGAGGAAGGATAGCAGAGTTCGCAGACCATTGGACCACCATCACATCCGATCCATGGGTGTTAGATGTTGTTCGGTCCGGGCTGCGCATATCCTTCCGACGGCACCCCACTCTGTCAAGGATGCCTCTTCCAACCACAGTTCCTTCAGACGTTTTACGTCGGGAACTTTTGTCCACGGAGATTGCCAATCTCCTGGCAAAGGGGGCGATCGAGGTCGTCAAGAACGTTCAGTCAGTGGGTTTCTATTCCCGCCTGTTCTTGGTGCCGAAGAAGGACGGCCGACTCCGACCGGTTATCGATCTGAGCATCCTGAACCAGTCTATCATTGCTCCCAAGTTCAGCATGGAGACTTTCAGGTCGGTCCGCCAATCAATTCACCAGGGAGATTTCGCAGCCAGCATCGACCTGCGAGACGCTTACTTCCACGTTCCGATGCATCGGGCGTCACGGAAGTATCTCAGGTTCGCTTTTCTGGGGCGAGTTTACCAGTTCAAGGTCATGCCTTTCGGCCTCAACCTGGCTCCTTGGGCGTTCACCAGACTGATGTCGCATGTGATAGCGTTCCATCGCACACAGTCCAGGGTGACTACTTCGGCATATCTGGACGATATCCTCCAGAGGCATTCCAATGCTGCCTTACTGGAATCGGATGTCGCCACTCTGTTGAGCTTGCTCACGTCGCTAGGATTCAGAGTCAACGAGGAGAAGTCGGACCTGGTCCCTTCTGAGTCGTTTTGTCATCTGGGGATGTCTTTCCAAACCAAATTCAATTTGGTGGCTGTTCCCCAGGCCAAGGCTATGATTCTCTCAGCTTTTGCTCTGACTCTGTCCCAGTCCAGGTCCGCGACCGCTCGGAGTTTTCTCCGGCTGATCGGTCTCTGCGGTTCGGTGACGGATCTCATTCCTCTAGGTCGGCTGCGTGTCAGACCTCTCCAACACTTTCTGCTCAGTCGTTGGAGACCGAATGTAGATTCTCTGGATCAGGTGCTTCCGTTTCCGGACTCTCTGTATCCTCACCTTCTTCCCTGGACAGATGTTCAGTGGATTACGCAGGGTGTTCCGCTGGACTTACCCACGTCCGATCGCGTTCTGACGGCAGATGCCAGCGATCTTGGATGGGGTGCGACGTTGGATCCTCTCGGTCTTTCCCTACAGGGGATGTGGGACCAGGATCAAGCAGCTCTACACATCAACCAGAAGGAGCTTCTTGCTCTTCTTCTGAGTTTCAGGCAGTGGATCCCTCACCTGTCGAATCGCCAGGTCCTTCTACTATCCGACAATTCGACAGTGGTTGCTTACATTCGGAACCAGGGCGGCACGCACTCGCTTCCGATGTACGAGTTAGCTCGGGATCTTTTACTGCTCGCTCAGGAGGTTCACGCCGGAGTGGTTGTTCGTCACATTCCCGGTCGTCTGAACATCCTAGCCGACTCCCTGTCCCGACAGGGCAGGGTTATTTCCACCGAGTGGATGCTTCACAGGGCAGTGTTCCAGTCGCTTTGCGATCTCTGGGGACGTCCCCACATCGATCTCTTTGCGACTCATTGGAACCATCAGGTGGACACTTTCGTGTCCCCGTGTCCAGATCCTCTGGCTTTTGCCGTGGACGCTCTGTCACTCGATTGGAACGGTCTAGTCGGCTACGCCTTCCCGCCGGTTCTGATTCTTCCTCAGGTTCTCGCCAAAATTCGAACCTGCAGTTGTCGAATCATTCTGATCGCTCCCCTGTCGCCTCAGCGGGTGTGGATCAATCAGCTCCGCTCGCTGATGGCGGCGGTTCCGGCACGTCTCCCGCTACGTCGCGACCTTCTTTGTCAAGGTCGCCCGAGGAGGTTTCACGTCGACCCGACTTCATTGTGCCTTCACGCATATCTTTTGTCAGGTCCTGTCTCCTCCGTAGAGGTTTTTCGAGACAAGCAGTGGAGTGCATTTCTTCTTCAAGGAGGCACTCCACTGGTTTAGCTTATTCAGCTAAATGGAAGGTCTTCTGTCGATGGTGTGCTGATCACTCTGTTGATTATGCCAATCCTTCGATTTCACAGATTGCGGAGTTTCTGGTATATCTGTTTGATTCTCGGGGTCTCCAGCCTGTTACCATCAAGGGTTACAGGTCTATGCTTTCAGAGACTTTTTCTTATGTGGGGAAGCGTCGTATCGGCACTAATCCTTACCTCTCCAAGCTTGTTCGGCACTTTTCTTTGAAAAGGCCTCGGACTTTGCAGCTTACTCCACGATGGAATCTTTCGTGGGTGCTGCTTTGCTTGGGGGGGGGGGGGGGGGGGGGGGGCGCCGTTCGAACCTTTATCCCAGGTGGATATGCAATTTCTCACATACAAGACGGCTTTTCTGATGGCATTTGCTTCGGCCAGACGGGTTAGTGAGCTTCACGCCCTCTCGGTTGACCCGGCCTTTTTTAGGAGTTCTCCCAACAGTGTTACTTTTACCACTGATTGCTCCTTTTTGGCTAAGAATCAGTTACCAGATACTACTCCTCCTCCTATCTGTATCAGGGCTCTTCCCTCTGTTGAGGGTACTCGCCCTTTGCTCTGTCCGGTCCGTGCTATTTGCATTTATCTTGATTGGACACGCTTCATTCGGAAGGGCAGAAAACGTTTTTTTCTGTCTCTCATTCCGGGTCGACAGAAGATCTCTCCTCAATCCATTTCTCGATGGATTTGTCTTGCTATTCGTACGGCTTATAGTCGTTTAGCAGCTGGCGATTGTATTACCAATCGTATTTCTGCCCACGAGGTGCGGGCACTGTCTACCTCTTGGGCTTATTCTAACTCCGTCAAGTTGTCGGATGTTATGCAGGCAGCCTACTGGAGAAATGCTTCTACTTTCTCCACCTTTTATTTACGCCAGTTGCAGGAGCAGTCGGAGGACCTTTTTGCCTTGGGTCCTCTTTCTTCTGCTCAGGCTGTTGTCTGCCATAGCCATTAGGCTTCTTGAAGGTCAGTTTCAGCCTTGTGCTGTTACTGCCCTTTTTTCTGTCTGTGTGTCACACAGGCTCATATGTCTCTTTTCATTGTCCTTTACCAATGATTGCGACATTATGGTTGATAAGCCTCGGGACCTCTTCCTTCTGCTTCACGGTTCCAGTGCACTAGGGTTATGTGGGGGTTGGTTATGCGATTCCCTCCAGCCTTTTGTCTATTCAGCCTGTAGTAAACAATTGTGAGTAGGTTGATAAGAAATCTAAATTTTATAGTAAATTTCCTTTCTTATTATACCTACCACAATTGTTTACATGGAGGCCCTCCCGTCTTCGTTACGGGTAAAGAATCTTTCCTCCCCGCTGATCACATAACTCTAACGTTTACGGATTCAAAAAGAATGAGTCTTTAGAGACGGTATATGCGCACTGGCAACGGAAGTCGTGGAGTTGTACTTGGGAGAGAGCGTCCCGTACTGGGTCTGCGCCGGTTGCACTCGACCCAGTTTTGGCTTATTTTTATTGGTGCTTTTGCACCACTTTTCTTTCCCAACTTGCTTGGGAAAGACAAAAATAGAGAGTATTTTATCCGAGTTAGGGACTTCCACTGTAGTGCAAGCCTGTAGTAAACAATTGTGGTAGGTATAATAAGAAAGGAAATTTACTATAAAATTGAGATTTCTGTGTAGAGAAGGCCTTTACTGCAGCTCACAGTGGCACCAGTAACTATTCTTGCTGCAGCTACTTGTATTTTCTCCAGGTCAGCAGCTTGAGTTGCTGAGCAGTTGTCCCAGACAGAGTCAGCGTATTCCAAAAGAGGTCGGACAGATGCAAAGTAGATCTTTTCAAGGACTTACCGGTCAAGCGTAAACTTATGGGCCCTGAGCATGTCAATTCGTGCCCAGGCTTTAGTGCACACATGATCGATATGGTCGTTCCATGTACAACCTTTATTCAAAATTACACCTGCTTGTGACTACTCACCTCGGAGATCTGAGTTCCGCTTAAATATATAGGTGGGTGCACCAGAACATTACTTTTACCTGATATGATCATGGATTCCGTTTTAAGGGGGTTGAACTCAACGAGCAAAGTTTTAGCCCAGTGTTCTTTTGCGGCTAGATCGCGGTTGAGTATGATGGCACCTTGGTCAGGATTCTCAATAAAAAGATAAAGGGATGTATCATCTGCGAATAAACGTATACTGCTAAGTAGGTTTTCAGTAATATCGTTGATGTAAATCAGGAATAACAGGGGACCAAGGATCGAACCCTGTGGAACACCAGACATTATTGGTTTCCAAGGAGATGCCTCAGAGGCTACAAGGACGCGCTGGCACCAATCAGAAAGATAGGATTTTACGAAACAAAGTAAGTCACCAGATATTCCTATTCTCTCGAGCTTGTGAATAAGACCAACATGCCAAACTTGATCAAATGCCTTGCTAACATCACAAAAGACGACTCTTACTTCTTTCCCTTCGTCAAGAGCATGACAAAATTCATCATAGAGGTCTGTCAGTTGTAGGACCGTAGAGTCACCTGAAGTAAAACCAGACTGAAACTGGCTTAGTATATTGTTATCACATAAAAAATGCCATAATCGTTTGAAGATACATTTTTCAAATAGTTTACCAGTACAGCTAAGCAAAGATATTGGGCGATAGTTAGTAACTATATTAGACGGATTCTTTTTCAACATTGGCTTTTTTCCTTAACTTTGGAAAGTAACAGTTATCTAATAACCTATTAAAGAGGGCTGTAAGTGGATCACACAAAGAGTGTTTACATTCTTTTAAAAGCTTCGGACTTATAAGATCTGGACCAGACGTCTTCGATACCTTGATATTCTTGATTGCTTCGTACACTTCCTTGCTTTCAAGTGTTATCTTGTCAAGCGATTGTAGGACAGGCAGAGGTGAATCTGGCAAGGATGCATTAGTGTCATCCAATGTCAAAATGGAACAGAAGTAATCATTGAACACTTCCGCCTTTTCGAGATTGGTTGAATAGAGTTTGTTTAGGTGACTTATAGTCGGGATTCCAGGGACATGTTTACAGATAAATGTTTTTAATGTTTTCCACCACACTGACGAGGGTGTTTCCGAACAACTTAGTTCTGATTGGACTTTTGATATGTATGTAGATTTAGCTTTCCTAACAGCTGATACGACGTCATTTCACTTATGCTTATATCTCGCCCAGTCGTGTAGTTGACCAGAGCGCTTTGCTCTACGGTATAATCGTGTTCTTTGCCTAATCAATAACCGAATTTGATTAGGCATCCATTTAGGCTGGTTAGCCCTAGAGGTTATCAGTTTGTTGGGAATAAATTTAGATGCTGTTTCGAGTAATTGATCGGTGAAGGTGGATACTATAGTGTCTGGGCACGAATGAGCAAGCAGTCTTTCCCAGTCTATGTCATTGTATGCCGTGTTCAAACCGTCAAAGTTTCCCTCTGCATACAACTATATGCATCTCTTAAAGTTTTTAGACTTTTCTTTCCTGAATTCAATGGCAATATAAATTGGACAATGATAGCGAGTCATGTCAGGTACAAGTGATTCTAGGGCTTCACATTCGAGTACATGTACAGTATTACTAACAGCAAATAGGTCAATCAGAGTTGCAGATGATTTGGTAAAGCATGTTGGCTCTTCCACAAGCTGTCTAAGATTAAAATAATTACTTAGTTCCTGGAAGCGACCCTTGGGAGAACCGTATTGGTTGTCGTTGAAATCACCAGTAATAATTATATCTGAAATTAAGGTATCTTTGGCTTTGTCAGTAGATGCCGTAATTTTATCCCAAACATCTGAGGGACTATTGGGTGGGTGGTAAAATACACCTAGCAGCAGCGACTTACCATGGGTCATGAACACTTCAGCCCAGATGCACTCAATGTCATTCACCTCAAGATCAGTTCTATGCTGAAAGCACAAGCCGTCCTTCACGTAGACGGCGACCCCCCTCCCCTCGACAAATGGTTAAACTGTAGCCATCTATCATAATACCTGGTGTTAGGTCCGAGCAATGAAGCCAAGTCTCAGTAAATGCTAAATATCATAGGAGAATGATTCATATTGAATTATGTCTAATTTAGGCTTCAGGCTTTGGATGTCCAGATGAAAGATTTTTAATGCATCGAAGGTATTTTCTGTACTCACAGAGCCTGGTCCAGGGTTTGATTCGATGTCCCCAGACAGTAACAAAACCACAGCCAATACTAATGTCAAAAAATATATAAAATAACAGATGGCTGAAGTTGTTGGCATTGTAGCTGGTATATTTAATGTCGGTGGGAGATTGGGTCTTTCAACATTCGTACAAAGATCATTACTGCACTGGCAGTATGGGATACATTTGTTGAATAGAAGAGGCTGACCTGAACCTTAATACACATAGCCCACATGTAAAGATACGCAAGAGCACAAAGGGACTGATGTTTTGTTAGTCTTCCTTTCAGGCCACGAGCATAAACTACAGTATTGAATGTACCAATCCGGGTGCGGTAAGACTCAACACTATACATTATGTAATATGTGGGTAGTAATACACACGAATGCATGATGCCCAGAGATTGGTAACTTTCAAAGACAAGATCATTTCGCAATGGTACAAACTGAATTCAGGGTGCTTTATTCGAGAGTTTGGAAGAAGGTGGAGGGAGTAACCTCGAAGAAATAAGCAAGAGAAAATAGTAAAGGAAAATAAGGAAAACAAGCTGGAAAAGCCATTCATTTTCTGAAGGAATGAACTGCTTATTCAAAGTCAAATGTCAAACTGAATAACAAAGTAATAGTGGATATCATAATAATAATAATAATAATTTGGGAGTGGGTGAACTGTGAAGCGATCAACAAACACCCACACACACCCACACCCACACACCCACACACACACACACACACACACACACACACACACACACACACACACACACCCACACACACACCCACACACACACACACACACACACACACACACACACACACACACACACACACACACACACACACACACAGTCTTGTTTTCCCTACATACCGAGGTACCCCATTGTCTGTCCTTTGTGTGGACTAACGGTTTCAACCTCATTTTGCCGGTACAGTTCTGGGAAAACAACCGAGGTAAAGGGTTTCTTTTGTCTTTTGTACCTCGGTAAGGCGAAACACGCAAACTCTTTTGTCTAGTTACCTCGTCAAGTTGGTAAGACAAACCCACACACACACACACACACACGAGTCTTGTCTACCCTACACACAGTCTTGTTTTCCCTACATACCGAGGTACCCCATTGTCTATCCTTTGTGTGGACTAACGGTTTCAACCTCGTTTTGCCGGTACAGTTCTGGGAAAACAACCGAGGTAAAGGGTTTCTTTTGTCTTTTGTACCTCGGTAAGGCGAAACACGCAAACTCTTTTGTCTAGTTACCTCGTCAAGTTGGTAAGACAAACCCCCCCACACACACACACACACACACACACGAGTCTTGTCTACCCTACATACCGAGGTATCCCATTGTTTGTCCTTTGTGTGGACTAACGGTTTCTACCTCGTTTTGCCGGTACAGTTCTGGGAAAACAACCGAGGTAAAGGGTTTCTTTTGTCTTTTGTACCTCGGTAAGGCGAAACACGCAAACTCTTTTGTCTAGTTACCTCGTCAAGTTGGTAAGACAAACCCCCACACACACACACACAGACACACACACGAGTCTTGTCTACCCTACATACCGAGGTATCCCATTGTTTGTCCTTTGTGTGGACTAACGGATTATTTTCTACCTTTGCTGAAGACTACAACCAATCCAGGTATCTTCTCTAATAGGTAATATCTAGATTTCATTTTAATTTATTTCATTTCTTCATTTTAATTTCATTTTATTCATCTACCTATTCTTCAAATGGCTCAAAAAAGACAGAATCATCAGGGAAAGAGAGTTGCCCAGTCTGGAAGAGGCCAGGAACAATCGTTCCAGGCCGATTCTAGATTGGTCAAGGCCCTTTTCCAGGTGATTCAGTGTATGCACCATATTGGGCTCTTAGAGCAGCATTTGGCCAACCGGGATTTCCCGAAACAGTTGGAGAAGAAAGTAGATGAGTTAGGTGGCTTTCTAAAGCCGGCTCTTCCCACCCCACACATTTTTTCTGTTTTTCGACAGATTAGTGTGGGATGGGCCAACCAAACGTTAAATGCTTTAGTTGAGCATTACAAGATAAATTTAAACCAGTTGAAGTCTAAGATAACTTTGGCTATGCGACCACCTCCTGGACTCGAAAAAATAGACTTCAACAGCGCTTCGGCGCGTGCCTTGATCTGGGCTCAAAAAAACTTTAAAAATAAGTTGACAGATAAGACGATTTCGGCCTATGAGTCTTACATTTCGGAACTTCGCCCAGCGTCTGGAGTAAGGAACAATACGGGAGGGAGCAAGCAAACTCCGGCCCGTGTTGTCCCTCTACCCCAACGCGAAAAGCAAAATAAGAAAAGATCAAGGCAAAGCACTTCTCCCTCTTCTTTTCCTTCTACTTCTTCTTTCTCTCAGAGTAAGCGCCTCAATTTGCAAACATCTCCGGTCCATATTGTGACTGAAGATGCTCGCAAATTGAGTAACGCTGTCTCGCCTCGTCTTGTTCCTCTACCTCCTACTCCTCCTCAGCCTTTCTTCTCTGGTTCTCCTAGTGCTCTCACTAGAACTCCTCCTCCTCCTTCTGTTTCTTCTCCTGCTTCTGTTTCCTCTCCTGCTTCTGTTTCTTCTGCCCCTTCTCCTGCCTCTAGTGTGGTTCAACCAGGTATATCGTACTCAGAGAAAGTCAAATCACCGAGCCGCAACTCGGGCCGCTCATTTGATTCTAAATTCTCCCAGTTTCGGCATAAAAGCGGAGTTAATTTTGACAAAAGGAATTGGCGCCTCCCCGATGTTTGTAAAAACATCCTTATGATTGGAAGTTCAAATTTAGGACGCATTGATCGAAATCCCCATCCGGACATCCAGGTGGAGTGTTACCCCGGCGCCAAATTCAATCATCTGCGCTCTATGTTTAAAGGGCACAGGGGCCAGTCCAGTCCCCAAAAAATATTATTAAATATTGGCGTGAATTCTCGAAACGATAATTCTGATCTCGTAGTTAAGCAGTTGCGGAATATGCTTAGCGATATCAGGGTCAAGTTTAGATCAGCAAAAATTTATTTCGCTGAACTAAACTTTTCGCAAAAACTCCCTCAGGCTGAGAGGAGAACCCTGAGCATCATCAACGAAACCATTCGGAAAGTGAAGGACGTTAACGTGATACCAAAAATTGATGACGCGAAGTTTGATGTTGCTCAGGATTTAATCCATTGGACCACGAGAACCGCCAATATTATGTACGATCATTGGTTGAACCACCTAAATTTAAACTAAGTAAAGGCAAAGGTAACAGCCGCCTAACAGATGTGGGATTAGGAACTAATGTGGTTAACCTGTCTGGCACCAATGACCTAACAACCCAAGAGAAATCTCTTTTAGATCGCGGTTTGACTTTTGTACCAACACCAAATCCTAAAACTGATAACCAAACAAATTTACCATCATACAACTGTAATTTTCTTAGGCAAATGAAATTAGCCGACCGCTTTAGAAACTCCAGCGGTCGGAAACTTCCTTTTACAGAATCATCTGGTTGGTCACCTCCAGATAGTGAAGTAGATCCCGAAATTATTGAGGCTAGCAAACGAATCATCAAAAAGGTGTTCAGCATGAACATACTCTCCGATAAAGACAATTTAACAGCTGGTGAACGGAGAGCCCTCACGAAACTTCGAAAAAATAAGAAATTAGTAATTAAACCAGCCGACAAAGGTGGGTCGGTAGTTGTTCTATCTCGGGATAATTATATAAAGGAAGCCATGAGACAACTCAGCAATACTAAACATTATAAGAAAATAGATTCACTTATTTGGCCTAGTAATATCGAAAAATTCAATAAGATCTTAAAATTTCTCCTCGACGAAGGTCACATTACCAAAAAACAATTGAAATATTTAACAGCTAAGCTCAGTGCTCAAACAAGACAATTTTATATCCTACCAAAGATCCACAAGGACCGTTCTTCATGGACGGATGACTTAACTCCACCCGGGAGGCCAATTGTATCAGATTGTAATTCGGAATCTTATGCGATCTCGGAATTAATTGATTATCATCTGAAACCTATAGCAAATAGACATCCGAGCTATCTAAAAAATACACAGGATTTCCTGTCAAAAATTTCGAAATTGAAAATATCAAAAAATGCAATTCTGGCTACTTTGGATATCGACAGTATGTATACGAACATTGATATTGATAAAGGTGTTAAATCAGTTAAAAATGCATTTGAAAAATATCCGGATGCGAAACGCCCGGATGAACAAATTTTGGATCTTTTAGAGCTGAGCTTAAAAGGTAATGACTTTCAATTCAATGGAGAATATTTTCTACAAATAATGGGTTGTCCTATGGGCAAAAGATTCAGTCCTAATTTTGCAAGCATTTATGTAGCGGAATGGGAGGAAAATGCCTTAAGCAAATGTGCAAAGCATCCTCTCGTATATCTCAGGTATTTAGATGACATTTTTATTATTTGGGAACATTCAAAAGAAGATTTTGATGAATTTTTAGAAATTTTGAACAATCACGATCCAAATATTAAATTGAAAGCTACTATCAGTGAAAATTCTGTTGATTTTCTCGATGTGACCGTGTATAAAGGCAAGCAATTTCAGGCGTCCGGTCATTTAGATTATAAAGTGTATTTTAAACCAACTGATTCACATCAATTGTTGCACACACAATCATTTCATCCTCAACATACATTTAAAGGTATCATCAAATCACAACTCATTCGTTTCCACCGCAATTCAAGTGATAAGGTAAATTTCAATGAGGCTTGTTCTACTCTATTTGGCGCCCTCAGATCGAGAGGGTACTCGCTGCGTCTCTTGCGTAGCCTGAAATCCCAAACCCTGAAAAAGCTCGAAAGTCCAGCTGAAACTACCGATTTCGAACCACTGAAGATTGAACACAACAGACCGTTGCAGAATGGTAGTGGCGCGGTATTTAATTGCAAAAAGCCTCGTTGTAGACTGCATACTTTTATGCCTGATCAGAAAGAGGAATTTTCCTCCGAACAAACGAAAAATCATTATCAGATCCGTAACCCCCTCCATTGTGATTCACCAAACATTATTTACCTTATCACTTGTAAGCGATGTCGGAAACAGTATGTTGGTCAAAGTCAAAATCCTTTTCGAGAACGTGCTACTAGACACAAACAGGATATAAAACATAATGCTGATGCCCCAGTAGCACAACATTTTAACCTTCCTGGCCATTCTTTGGACGATTTCGAAATCCATCCTATTGAACAACCACCAATTAAAGACACATTAGAAGAAACGGATGAATTTAGAAAAAAACGTGAAGCTTTTTGGATCAATACGCTTCAAACTCTCTGGCCATTTGGTATGAACATATCAGAGGGCGAATGCGAAAGGAGGTCCATCATTCCTTTCACTTTAACGTACAACAGAATGAATATCGAAATAGCAAAAATGTTAAAAGATGAATTCAATTTTACCAATGCTAAATTAAAGGAACCTTTGAATCTTCGACCTGTCATCGCCTATAAGAAAAACAAAAGCTTGCGTAACATCCTTGTAAGGACTAAATTAGAGCCCATCAATGAATAACACCAATTTCTGCCAGTCAGTTTAACCAGTTCCTAAGCTCATCACTTAGTTTAAATCAATTTTGTGTAATTTTTTGTCATGTTTGAAACCCATCGGGGTTCAGTAAATGAAAACAATTTTTCGGCGGCATATTAAAAGGAAAAAAAACGTTTCAGTATGAAATGTCTGTGCCAGTGCGATTTTTTAACCTCAAACACACACACACCCACACACACACACACACACACACACACACACACACACACACACACACACACACACACACACACACACACACACACACACACACACACACACACACACAGTCTTGTTTTCCCTACATACCGAGGTACCCCATTGTCTGTCCTTTGTGTGGACTAACGGTTTCAACCTCATTTTGCCGGTACAGTTCTGGGAAAACAACCGAGGTAAAGGGTTTCTTTTGTCTTTTGTACCTCGGTAAGGCGAAACACGCAAACTCTTTTGTCTAGTTACCTCGTCAAGTTGGTAAGACAAACCCACACACACACACACACACACGAGTCTTGTCTACCCTACACACAGTCTTGTTTTCCCTACATACCGAGGTACCCCATTGTCTATCCTTTGTGTGGACTAACGGTTTCAACCTCGTTTTGCCGGTACAGTTCTGGGAAAACAACCGAGGTAAAGGGTTTCTTTTGTCTTTTGTACCTCGGTAAGGCGAAACACGCAAACTCTTTTGTCTAGTTACCTCGTCAAGTTGGTAAGACAAACCCCCACACACACACACACACACACACACACGAGTCTTGTCTACCCTACATACCGAGGTATCCCATTGTTTGTCCTTTGTGTGGACTAACGGTTTCTACCTCGTTTTGCCGGTACAGTTCTGGGAAAACAACCGAGGTAAAGGGTTTCTTTTGTCTTTTGTACCTCGGTAAGGCGAAACACGCAAACTCTTTTGTCTAGTTACCTCGTCAAGTTGGTAAGACAAACCCCCACACACACACACACACACACACACGAGTCTTGTCTACCCTACATACCGAGGTATCCCATTGTTTGTCCTTTGTGTGGACTAACGGTTTCTACCTCGTTTTGCCGGTACAGTTCTGGGAAAACAACCGAGGTAAAGGGTTTCTTTTGTCTTTTGTACCTCGGTAAGGCGAAACACGCAAACTGTTTTGTCTACTTACCTCGTCAAGTTGGTAAGACAAACCCACACACACACACACACACACACACACACACACACACACACACACACACACACACACAACACAACACAACACAACACAACACAACACACACACATATATATATATGTACATCTTTACACACATAGATACATGTACTATACCTGTGCGTTTTAATATTCATACATATATACACAATCGAGGAGATGAGATACAGACGGGAATGTATTTGGCTAGACTATACGTGTGCGTTTTAGTATTCATACATACATACACAATCGAGGAGATGAGATACAGACGGGAATGTATTTGGCTAGACTATACCTGTGCGTTTTAATATTCATATATATATACACAATCGAGGAGATGAGATACAGATGGGAATGTATTTGGCTGGACAGGATTCATCAGACTTCATGTACCACTAGCAAGCTTTGAGATTGCGTCAGGGAATAAAAACCAATAAAGAAAATGGATTCCCTTCTGACACGAAAAATTGAAAGATGCCAGAAGGGGAGTAGCTGTTGTGCTGCGGTGGTACCAAACAATTGGGATCCACCCCATATCTTGCGAGCTTAATCCTTCTTGCAACAGGTGAGTTTCCACAGGAAGACGATATTACCTGTGATATTGGTAATAATACTGGTAATAATAATGATAATAATAATAATGATAGTAATGAGGAGGAGGAGAGTCATAGCTGATCATGTTAACACTTTGATCCCCAATGGTATCTTCCATATCAATTCAGTCAACTAAGGTAATAGAGTTCATTTTCAATTTTTGAGGGCAGACCTATCAACATTTTTGACGTGCAGCCTTCGGGTTGCACCTCCAAAATGTTGACTTGTCTACGCCACATAATGTTATTATACATTTTGCAATCCTTGATTATGGAAAATCTGAAAATCATGGGCGGGAGGTAGGTCATTGGGGCTCAAAGGGCCAAGATTACATCGTGGTGGTTGAACACGGGCTGGCAATAATGCCAATGACAGTAAAAATAATAACTGTTATTACTAGTATTACTGAAGATAACACTTTGAGCTTGTTCCACAGAGGACTCATGAGCCATGTTTTTTTCACATGAAAATAAAAACAATTCAAAGTTGTTGGATGGTTCTCAGATATTTTGTTGGGTAAATTTTTTCTGAATTATATGTGGGTGGTTTTCTCTTAATTTCCTTGCAGTATCAGTGATATTTCTAAAAATTTGTAATGTATTTTATATATATTCCAGCAAGAATTTTAGAAAAGTTGCAAGTAATAGAGAGTGTACAGCTTACAAAGGAAACAAGGTGTGATTTTGTAACAGGCATAAAGCTATTGAAAACAATTCTTGTTTCTCTGGTGCCACCCTTATCATTAAAAACCTGCTTCATCACATTTTTTTTTTACCTGGAATTCTGGGGGTCCTGTTTTGCACCTGTTGCACTAAACATTTAACCAACTATATGAATATCTTGTTATCTAGTTCTGTCAAACAAGTTACAGTTGGATAAATTTGCAACTGCATTATGGGAAATTTACGCTGTTGAAAAATTGATTTTCCTGCATAATAGTGTAAGTAATTCAATTTCTAATTCCAACTATTTCTAAGTCTGTTTTGAAAATTAACAAATAGGGCTGTCATGATTATGAATTTTTGTAGTCAACTAAAGTGCCACCATTAATCCACGGTTAGTCAATTAATAGTCGTTTCCCATAAATTCAATAAACAATCTCTGATATACGTAAAATTTAAACACTTCTATTTTGAGATAAAATGGAAACCCTAATATATCTCTGATTGATCAGAAGAATTTAAACTCAAAAACATTTGTGCAAATATATTTTATAACTAATTTCCCAAAATTTCGAACATTTAAACTCCATTCCTACACAAGTTACAACTTAGTTCTGCAAGAGAACTGAGTCACAGAGTGTTGTGAGGCATGTGACAACTGTCTTTGTTCAAATTGTTCCATTCTGGTCATTAAAGTGTACACAACTGATGATTCTATTTACTCTGCAGCCTGCAATAACGTCCCAAACCATGAATTCAACGTTTGAATGATACTTTTTTGTACTGATTAACAGTGATTTGACAATGCTGAGAGCTTTCTTAGGCTACAGTACAGAGTACAGAGCTTGATAAAACTAGGGGGAAAATGGATGTCTTTGTAAGGCAAGGCTCGGTGTTTTTAAAATTAAATTGTTGCACAATTGTGCAGAAAACAAAGGCCATTGGGTATTACTATGATTAGACATTTCATAGCTTAATAATCTAACTGTTCATTCACCTCATTATACAGTGCAATTTAAACCCAACTTTGTACCACTGAAAATGAATGATGATCGACAAAAAATACAAACTGTCAACTACTGCAATAGTAGATGGTTGGTCGACTAAATGAATAATTGTGATGGCCCTGTTAACAAAAAAACAGACTTCCTTCTTCATCATAAAATTCAGAAAAAATTTCCTGAGAAACAAGAAATTTTTTTACAGGCCCGAATTAAATTTGTGTTGGTGCTATGCTTTTACTGACACAAATCTAATGGCCATCCAGTTGTTTTTTACTTGGAAGCAGTTAGTCATTTTTTGTAAGATTTTACAGTAAGTACGATAAGGCTGCTAAAAATGAAATTCTTGTTTCACAGGCACCTCCCCCATCAAAATTCTTAAAAAGACCTCCCTCATCATTAAAATTCTGCAAAAAAGAATGGTTCCTTTTCATTTTTCATTAGTCAAAAGCTACTCTTTCATTTCAACTTTTTTGTGTAATAAATGTGATGGATAAACTCACAAGTTACATTCAGAGTACTTAGCCAGTTATAGCTAGGTATGCCTTGGCAGCCAAGGCATGCTTAGAAACAATTGTAAAGCAACAGAATGTAGACAGCCAAACTGTAGTGGAAATGTCCAAAATTCTTCTGGCCTTCAAGGGTTAAAAAAATGAAAAACCACCCTCCTTCATAAAAATTTTATGGAAAATTACCTGAGAAACAAGCAATTTCTCTAAATAGCCTAAGCTCAACTTTGTAGTACATTATCATTTAGCGTGGTTTAGAATAAGTATTTCAATTCTATTTCCATTTATTTCATTTGTTTAATGGTTAACCCTTTGAACCCTAGCAGCCGTTTTTCCAGCCAGGAACATGATACGTCATAATTTCGTTAAATAGGATGGATGCTAAGTGCATGTGTGTGGTAGACCAATCAATATTTTCAACGTGCAGCCCCAACATTGAAAATATTAATTGGTCTACCCCTAAATGATGAACATGGACTCTTTCAGTTTCTGTCATTGAACTAATGTGAAAGATACCACCAGTGTTCAAAGGGTTAACATTGTGCCAGCCAATTGATTTATTCTATCCAAAGTTTTATTCCTAACCTCTCATGTAAATGCAAGTGATCACTCACACACCTAATTCTAAACAAAAGCCAAAATATGGCAAGTAATCAAAGACACAACTACTACTAGACACTTGTACCTAAAGTATGCTTCAACCATATTGTTAACTTGTCACCCTTTTTGCTCACCAGCTTTACCAGGTATTGGAATTCCTATTTCCTTCTGGAAACCACACCACCAGTTTCACATTTGTCAAAAACCCAAACAAATATGGATGTCCTTGCAACAAGCTTAAAGATCTTGTTCCACTGGTGCCCATATTTGTCTGGTTTTCTCCAGATGATTTCAATACAACTTTCAAAACTGAAATAACTTTTTATTTTGAAGTTTTTCAGTAGCTATTATATTGGGATCAGATCAATGGTTCTATTATTTGGGTTCAACTCACGCTTTGTCAGGTTTTATGTGCAAGAAATTGTATTTGCCTGGTGTTTAGGCTTTTTTCACTCATCTATTTCGAAGAGGTAGGGTCATGTTGTGATTGTAGCAATAGCAGGATCTCATTGACCTCGGTCCAATGAAGGGGGTCACATAATACAGTTTTGTTGAATTTTTGTGATTTTCAAAAATAAATAATTAATATAACACATTTTGATACCATGTACATTGGGAAGTGGGTTAATATTGGACCAACAGCTTATACTTAACCCATATTTTATACATTTTTAGCTCACCTTGGTGAAGCTTATCTAATAGCTCTCCATCCATCGTCCGTCCATCCATCCGTCACCGTCAACACTTTGTTTTGGACTTCTCCCAAACCAATGGGCCAATTCAAGTGAAAGTTTGTGAGAGTGATGGTCCTGAAGAGGCATTGCAATTTTGTTCAACTCAACATGGTGAGGGGGTGGGGGAAAATGCTCCAAAACATTTTTAGCTCAACTTTGACGAAGTCAAATTTGAGCTATTGTCATGGCCCGTCGTCCGTCTGTCCGTACGTCAACAATTGTCTATGGCTCGGGCTAGAGGTCGTATTTATGAACCGATCTATACGAAACTTCTTGTGTACCTTTGTTATGACCCTGGGACGGGAACGAGTGTTTTTAGGTGTGGTCCGAAATTCAAGATGGCTGCCAGTGGCCATTTTGTACCGATGATGCAAAAATCAGTTTTTTGTACAGAACTTCTGTATGAAAGTTCTGATTTGAATAAAGTTTTGTATAAATGTTTAGTACCATGGGATACATCACATATAATACGGGTTTTTTTCTCGTGCGTAAATTATGCAAATTAGACTGACTTTGATTTATTTAGTGTTACTTTCAGAGCTGTAAGTGCCAAGCTGCTATGGCTCGGGCTAGAGGCCGTATTTATGAACCGATCTTTACGAAACTTCTTGGGTACCTTTGTTATGACCGTGGGACGAGAACAAGTGTTTTTGGGTGCGGTCCGAAATTCAAGATGGCTGCCAGCTGCCATTTTGTACTGACGATGCAGAAATCTGTTTTTTGTACAGAACTTCCATATGAAAGCTCTGATTTGAATAATTTTTTGTATGAATGTTTAGTACCATGGGATACATCTCATATAATACGGGTTTTTTTCTCATACGTAAATTGTGCAAATTAGACTAATTTTGTTGTTTTTTGGGGTTACTTTCAGCACTGTAAGTGCAAATGCCAATACGGCTTGGGCTAGAGGCCGTATTTATGAACCGATCTTTACGAAACTTCTTGGGTACCTTTGGTATCACCGTGGGACGAGAACGAGTGTTTTTGGGTCCGGTCCGAAATTCAAGATGGCCGGTGGCAGCCATTTTGTACAAAATTAGGTGCAATCAGATTTTTGCACAGAACTTCCATATGAAAGCCCTTATTTGAATAATTTTTGTGTGTGAATGTTTAGTACCATGGGATACATCACATATAATACGGGTTTTTTTCTCGTGCAGAAATTATGCAAATTAGATGAACTTTGATTTTTTCAGTGCGACTTACACACAGTAAGTACACATGTCAATACGGCTCAGACTAGAGTCTGTATTTATGAACTGATCTTCACGAAATGTCTTGGGTACCTTTGTTATCACCTTAGGACGAGAACGAGTGTTTCTGAGTGCGGTCTAAAATTCAAGATGGCTGCCAGTGGCCATTTTGTACCGAAATTAGGTCTAATCAGTTTTTTGTACACAACTTCTATACAGCTCAGACTAGAGGCCATATTTATGAACCAATCTTTACGAAACTTCTTGGGTACCTTTGTTATCACCGTGGGATGAGAGCGAGTGTTTTTGGGTGTGGTCCGAAATTCAAGATGGCCACCAGCAGCCATTTTGTACCAAAATTAGTGCAATCAGTCTTTTGTATAGAACTTCTGTATGAAAGTTCTGATTTTAATAAATTTTTGTTTGAATGTTTAGTAACATGGAATACATCACATATTGTAAGGGGGTTTTTTTTCGTGCCGAAATTATGCAAATTAGATGAACTTTGATTTATTCAGTGCTACTTACACAATGTAAGCACACATGTCAATACGGCTCAGGGTAGAGGCTGTATTTATGAACCGATCTTCACAAAACTTCTTGGGTACCTTTGTTATCTCCTTGGGATGAGAATGAGTGTTTCTGGGTACGGTCCAAAATTCAAGATGGCTGCCAGTGGCCATTTTGTACCGAAATTAGGTCCAATCAGTTTTTTGTCACAAGTTCTATACAGCTCGTATTTATGAACTGATCTTCACAAAACTTCTTGAGTACTTTTGTTTTCACCTTGGGACAGGAACGAGTGTGTTTTGGGGTGCCTTTGTTATCACTGTGCTATGAGAACAAATATTTTGGGGTTCAGTCAGACCCACTCTGGGACTCAAAGATTTTTTAGCTCAACTTGACAAAGTCAAGCTGAGCTATTGCCATCACTTCTCGTCCGTCGGCGTACGTACGTACGTTAGTATGTTAGTACGTTAGTACGTACGTCCACAATTTCCTTTGGCACACCTCACAGGTCGCATTTATGATCAGATTACTTTGAAACTTCTTATGCTTGTTTGGGGTGACCTCTAGATGGGAGCTATCGATTTTCTTCAATTTCCGTCAAAAAATGTTGCCGCGGCCAACGTTCTTAGAACTTAGTTTAGTCAAACCACAATATTTCCCTTTGGCACACCCTACAGGGCACATTTATGATTTGATTGCTTTGAAACCTGATATGCTTATTTAGGGTGACCTCTAGATGGGAGCTATCGATTTTCTTCAATTTCCGGCAAAAAATGTTGTCACAGCCAACGTTCGTAGAACTTAGTTTAGTCAGACCTCATTATTTCCCTTTGGCACACCCTACAGGGTACATTTACGATCAGATTGCTTTGAAACCTGGTATGCTTGTTTGGGGAGACCTCTAGATGGGAGCTATCGATTTGCTGCAATTTCTGTCAAAAAATGTTGCCGCGGCCAACGTTCTTAGAACTTAGTTTAGTCAGAAGACTCAATATTTCCCTTTGGCACACCTTACAGGGTACATTTATGATCGGATTGCTTTGAAACCTGGCATGCTTGTTTGGGGTGACCTCTAGATGGGAGCTATCGATTTTCTTCAATTTCCGGCAAAAAATGTTGCCACGGCCAACGTTCGTAGAACTTAGTTCAGTCAGACCTCAATATTTCCCTTTGGCACACCCTACAGGGCCCATTTATGATCAGATTGTTTTGAAACCTGGTATGCTTGTTTTGGGAGACCTCTAGATGGGAGCTATCGATTTTCTTCAATTTCTGTCAAAAAATGTTGCTGCGGCCAACGTTCTTAGAACTTAGTTTAGTCAGAAGACTCAATATTTCCCTTTGGCACACCCTACAGGGTACATTTATGATCTGATTGCTTTGAAACCTGGCATGCTTGTTTGGGGTGACATCTAGATGGGAGCTATCGATTTTCTTCAATTTCCGTCAAAAAATGTTGCCGCGGCCAACGTTTTTAGAACTCAGTTTAGTCAGACCACAATATTTCCCTTTGGCACACCCTACAGGGCACATTTATGATTTGATTGCTTTGAAACCTGGTATGCTTGGTTGGGGAGACCTCTAGATGGGAGCTATCGATTTTCTTCAATTTCCATAAAAAAATGTTGCCGCGGCCAACGTTCTTAGAACTTGGTTTAGTCAGAAGACTCGATATTTCTCTTTGGCACACCCTACAGGGCACATTTATGATCGGATTGCTTTGAAACCTTTCATGCTTGTTTGGGGTGTTCTCTAGATGGGAGCTATCGATTTTCTTCAATTTCCATCAAAAAATGTTGCCGCAGCCAACATTCTTACAACTTAGTTTAGTCAGACCACAATATTTCCCTTTGGCTCACCCTACAGGGCTCATTTATGATTAGATTGCTTTGAAACCTGGTATGCTTATTTACGGTGACCTCTAGATGGGAGCTATCGATTTTCTGCCATTTCCGTCAAAAAATGTTGCCACGGCCAACGTTCTTAGAATTTAGTCTTGGCAGACCACAATATTTCCCTTTTGTACACCCTACAGGGCACATTTATGATCAGATTGCTTTGAAACCTGGCATGCCTGTTTGAGGAGGCCTCTAGATGGGAGCTATCGATTTTCTTCGGTTTCTGTCAAAAAATGTTGCCACTGGCAAAAAAACTGACATTGGTCCCAATGATCTTCAATTTTGCCATTTCATTTATAACTTACCAAGTTCAAGTTTGTCAAGTTGAGCTACAGTGTCATTGACACTTTCATTCTAGTTCAGCATCTGACTGTCACCCACCTTTACAATACTTTACCTATACATTTGTTACAGGCAACGGTCAGTATTTATGTACAGACCGTTACAATACTTTATATGTACCTTTGTTATCAGGTCATTACCTAGATGTTTGTCATTGCTGTGTCACATACTATACATGTACATGTCTTTGTCTTGACAAGTTGAGCTACAGTGTCATTGACACTTTCATTAAAATTTTCTTATCATGAACCAGTGGGGACAACAACTTGATATTTGGTATGGAGCTTCATTTTGAGGAGTAGAATCAAGGTTTTCCAAACAAAGTTTGTGGAGCAATATTTGCCTTTGTAATGGGAGGGGCAAGATATTTGGCCCTACCCAAAATTTCTATATTTTTATACTGTACCAATGACCCAGACATAGCTGGTGCTAACTCTTAAAATGTAGGGCCAAACACAAATTTTGCCCCCCAATCCCAAAAATTTGCATCTAAAACCAAAGAAAACATGTCCTGAATGGCCCTCCACACTTCACCTCTACTGCGCATGCGCAGTGTCAAGGACGTTCCGAAATTGACGCCATTAATCATTCTTAGTTTGGCCCTTCATCAGTTAACATCTGACTGATCTTTGTGCTTGTAAATCTCAGTTTAAATGATGCCAGGCACATAAATATTAGGGAAATGGTGATTCTAAGGAAGATAGAGAAGGAGGAGAGGAAAAATGTGTGACAGAAAATTATCAGGGCTGTAACTTAAATTTTTTTAATGAAATTATGTTAAGTTACCTATTTTCGAGGCAGCAGCCATTTTGTTGTCATTCTTGTTATCAAGTTACACTGATTTTTCAGTGTTTTCCTCTCTCCCTTTCCTTTAAGTCCCCTCTTGCTATTCTCCCATGCTTTTGGCATATTTTCTGTAATTATTATTACTAAAATTTCTTGGGAGTTTTAGCTGAATAACAGAATGAATTCTGTTCTTTTCCCCATGTTTACGTCTTCACCTATGGGTGGTTAGGCATTGTGTTCTGCATCTACCATCTGATGTTCTGCAGTTTCTTCCCTGGAAGTCTCTGTTTTGCATCAGATAGTGTATTATTGGTAACTGATTTCGGGCCTGGGTGCCTGGAGTCTTATTTTAGTGTTTTTACACTTATTGTTTACATTTACAACAGCCCTCTGTGTGAGGGGGGATTTCTTGAAAATAATATCTTGATGTTAATTTAATCATAACTAGATACATTATTATTGTTCGTAAGTGTTGCATAAATTGTTTAAAATATTTAAAAAATTTTTGTCCACACTTAGGCTTGGGATCCATTGGGGCTCAATGTTACTTTTCAGAAACTTGGGCTGTTCTGAAAAAATATTTTTTCAAAATATTTTGATTTCAATTATTTTTTCTATGTTAATGGATCATATTATTATGTATTTTGATTGTCAGGGGTTGGTGCGAGTACCAGGACTTTGTTTTCTTTTCACATTGAAAGGATTTTGATCAATTGTAATAAGAGGAAGTCTTCCTCTAACTTTTATAATCATTCTATATGTAGTCAGTGTACTCGCACTAACTCCTGTTCTGTATGTGATGATTTCGATGACAACATGGGAAGCGTATGTCACGGTATGTTAGTGGGGAATTGGACATTCCGGTCGTTTCCCCTCAGGGTCACCCTACTTTATCAATTTCTATTTCAGACGATCAAGATTAGGGTGATGTATCCGTGATGTCTTCCAACAGTGTGCCTCCGTCGTCACAATTAATGAAGGGCTAGCGGAAAAGTGCTCATATAAATACGCCAGTTGCCTAAGAGGACCCTAGTAGGTTCGACGGCCTTTGACGTCCGCTAGCTTGCCCGGTGTAGCGTCCATTCATCGAATGGTTCGGCAGCCGGGTTCGTCCGTTGCAGTCTAGAAGGAGTTTTGGGGTGATGCGAGCACTATAAATCAACCAAATGCACACCCAGTGACGGCGGATTAGAGGGAGAACGGAGGAAGCCTTTTAGTCCGGTTCCTAGCTCGTTCAGGTCCATCCAGATGGCGAGCGAGAGAGGCCCCTCTCTCGTACAACAACATCTGGCCCCAGATGTTGTGGTACAAAATGTTTTGCATTCGGAGCATACGTCCGCCGCTCGGGACGCTCCGACATATAGTCAGTCCGGAGAGACTCAATAAGGCTTCCTCATTCTCATGGTAGCGCACACGACCGCTCTTGGCTACGTGAACTCAGATATCCAGTCAGCTTCGCCAGTCAGAGAATCATCGGCGACCAGGTCATACCATCCGGTAGCAAGGGACACGAGGCCTGCAGACTTCGGACGTTCGCATAGGAAAGTGTGCGGGAGTCAACGTACACGGAGCTTCCGGCGGCAATGCATCGTAAGACCGCTACTGCACAGGCCTCGGGGACGGACGTGCTATCCTAAATAGCACAGCTTATCGCAGCATCCCAGCAACAACTAAATCTGTCGCATAATGTATTATCCGACGATGCTGGGTTGGGACGCTCCGCCGAAGCGGGTACGGACGTCCGAAAATTTCATCCGGTCCGACGGGATACCGAAAAAGGGATTCGGAGGGTTTCGAGTTTTCCCTTTCGGAACAACATATGCTGTTGTTTATGTCATCTGACTTGATCTTCTACAGGTTCTTTCGTCGGACCAGAATGCTGCGATGCCGGATAAGAAACTGATAGCGTCGGTGGACTTAGAAATTTTTTTTTGGTTCGGTTCAGGGACATCGTCCCTCAGTTCCGACATAGTTCAATAATGTCACACAAACTTTCGAATTATTGAACGACGCTATATATTTATTATGATATGCTTGCTATTACCAAGCATTTCTGGTTTCTTGTTCGCAAAGTTACGGAGATGGCTTTCAAAAGTGTGCCTCTGTCGTCATAGTTAATGAAGAGCTAGCGGCAATAAGTGCTCATGGAATATGTCTATCGCCTAAGAGGTCCCTTGTAGGATCGACGTAGTGACATTCGCTAGCTCACCCGGTGTAGCGTACATTCATCGAATGGTTCGGCTGCCGGGTTTGTCCGTTGCGGTCTAGGAAGGAGATTTGGGTGGTGCGAGCACTATAATAACTTTAGTACTCACCCAGTGGCGGCGGATTGTGGACAGATCGGAGGAAGCCTGTTAGTCCGGTTCCTGGCTCGTCCAGGTCCGTCCGGGCTGTGAGCGAGAGAGGTCCCTCTCTCATCCAACAACATAGGGGACCGCATGTTGTGGTTCAGATATTTTACATTCGGAGCATAATGCTGCCGCTCGGGACGCTCCGTTATATTGACAGTCCGAGAGACTGTCGATAATGCTTCCTCATCCTCACAGCAGTGCACACGACCGCACATTGGCTACGTGACCTCGAGTATCCGACCAGTTTCGTCATTCAGTGATTCCACGGCGAACAGGTCACGCCATCCGGTAGCCAAGGGACACGAGGCCTATACACCCCGTTCGCTCGCATAATAGTAGTATGCACGGGGTAACGATCACGGAGCTTCCAGCGGCAATGCATCGTAAGACCGCTTCTCCACAGGCCTCAGTGACGGACGTGCTATCCAAGTTAGCACAGTTTTTCGCAGCATCCCAGCAATCGACAGTTTCTCGGTCGGATCAGGAATTATTCGACGGCGCTGGGTCGGTGCGGTCCGCGGTTGCATTAGGTTCGGACGACTGAACGCTTTATAGGGTCCGACAGGATGGCGAAAGGGATTCGGATGATTTTGAGTTTTCCCTTTCGGAACATCGGAAGCTGCCATACATTTCTTCCGGCATTATCTTCCAGTGGTTGTTCCTTCGGACTACATTGCCGCGATTTTGGATAAGAGACTTATAGCGTCATTGGACACGGAATTTTGGATCGGTTCAGGGACATTGTCCCTGACTTACCGACACAGTCCAATAATGTCATTAGAACATGTGTATTATTTATCGACGCTATATATATATATAAGCTTGCTACCAAGCATGATAGTTTAGTTTCTTGTCCGCAATGCTCAATTCTGCCTTTTATCATTTATAGGAATAATTTATTTTGGCAGAACAGGGCATACCGAGAGTTCATATGCGTCTAGACGGCGTGGTTAAAGACTGCAAATTATCTTTTTCGCCGTCTATGTCTTTTCCAACCACAATGTTGGAAACGATAATGATGTCTAATAGACTTAACTTAGACGCTTTATCATACGTAATCCACCTTACTGAGGCGTTATCATTACGTCTTCAAGAGAAAGAATTCCGGGATATGATCCTCAATGTGATTTCTTTTGAGGGCAGTAGTTTGTTCCCGTATAACTCCGCCCTTCAGTGCCTACCTGGAGTTGGTTAGACGTGACGCAGCCCTAGCTACATCCACGCGTGTGGATAGTAAGGTGAAGAACTCTCTCAGAGTCGCTTCGGTCTCGGAGAAGCTTCTCTTCGATGGCAACTTTTCAGCAATCCATGAATTGCTCGATTTACACGTTCTCTTGTCTATCTAGTGTAGCAAGAGATTCAGACTGGGCCAAACATTCGGTGGTTGACTCAGAGAGTGCCACTGCAGTTGCCAGATCCGAGTTTTATACTTATGACGGTTGCCAGTCAAACAGGTTGGGATGCAATATTGATCCCAACGGATTCGAAGTGCCAGGGTCTTTGGGTTCCGCAGTCTCTAGGCAAGCACTTATCTTCCACGGAATAATGTTTTTTAGGCTTGCTTTATGTCATTGGATGAACATTATTCAGAAACGTATGTCCAAATCCTGTCCGATAATACGACAGTAGTGGCATATCTCCGGAACCAGGGAGGCACTCATTCGTTTCCGTTATTCAATTTAATGGAAAGAATCCTTCTGTTTGTTATAGTACACCAAGTTCTGCTTCGGTCCGTCATATTCCGGGTCGTCTGATAGTATTACCGGACTCCCTTTCACTTATGGGTCGCTTGTTGCCGTCAGAATGGACTCTCAACAAACAAGTATTCAATCAGATTTGCTATCAATGGGAGTGCCCAATGATAATTTATTTACGACACAACTTGCTAATCAATTGCAGACGTATGTGTTTACATGTCCGGATCTCTGAGCTTATGTTGTTAACGCTCTGTTGATCTAATTGGACGGAATGATAGGATATGCATATCCTCCTGTGCTGTTGTTTCAGCAAGTATTGCTAAGATAAACAACCACAATACATTTCTGTTGATAGCATCTCTGTCTTCACAGAGACCGTGGGTAAATTTACTCTGAGGTCTACTGTGGGACTTAACGCGAAAACTTCCTCCATGAGAGGATCTTTTTTCGCTGGGAAAAATCGTGTCATCTTCATCACAACCCGCAAGGTCTCAACCTTCACGTATTCTGTTGTGTGGTCCTTATTGCATTGTAAGCATTGTACTGGACGAGCTTTAGACGCGATTTCTTACTGTAGGAGAACCTCTTCTTCACTATACTATGCGGCTAAAGTGGAGGCTCTTCCGTCGTTGGTGTAGGGATCACTATGTTGATATTGTTGATCCCTCCATATTAGTCATTGCAACTTTCTAGTATACTTGTTTGACAAGATCTACTGCAGCCTGTTACTATTAGGGTTATAGGTTTATGTTATCTCATACCTATGCACTCTATGATAGTTTACAATTGAGTCTTATGTCTCTTTATCTAAGTCAGTTAGTAACTTTTCGATAAATAGACTTAGAATCATTAGATTAAATTTCTATACGGAATTTAACTTCGGTTCTTATTTAGCTAAGTAATCATTTGAGCCTCTGGAAACAGTAGTTTTCAAATTCTGACCTTTTAGACAGTAATTCTGTTGGCTTCTCTTTTACTGAAGAGTCAGTGAGCTTCATGCACTATCGGTGGATGTTTCTCACTTTCGTAGTTTTGGAATCACTACTTCCTTTACTATTTAGGTTGGATTTTTGCATAAGAGTCAGGCTCCTAATAAATATCCGGAACCTATTGTTATTAAGGTCCTTCCGTCTTCGTATGGGCATAGGCCTTTACTCTGTCCGGTTAGAGTTTACGTATTTATAAACAGATATCTGTTTATTACTACGGGTGTAAGCTTCTTCTGTCTTTGATGCCTAATAGAAGGACGTTACACTCCATTCTATTGCTAATGGATTCAATTAACTATCGATACTGCTTATGGTATATCATTGACTCAGCAGTTGTGCTTGAGATTTCGGCTCACGAAGTAAGAGTTCTTCTACATCTTGGGCTTACATTAATAGTGTCGCTATTATAGATTTTTGAAGGCTGCTCATTGCGCTCAGCCATCCACATTCATGAATTTTTATCTCAGAAATATCGAGTCCATTTCTGGAGGCCTCTATTGTTAGGTCTATTTTCTACTGCTCAGAATGTCATTCACTTAACAGTTGCTACTATAGCTAGGTAGGCTGTCTGTTTCGGCAGTGACTCCGTTCTGCTGCCCTCTTCGCTCTGGGCTATTTGACCCAGGGCAAGAAAAAAGGGGGGGGGGGAGGGTGTTCCCTTAGGTCACCTGTTTTACTATGAAAACAAGGGGATACCTCCTCCGGAGTTAGTAATTCTGAGCTGTTATTGGGATGGTTTTTTAGTGAGAAGTTTATGTTTTAAAAATTCATTCAGGTCTTAGTTTTTAAAGTATAGCTTTTGAATATAGCACGTGTCAACGGACGTTATTATACAATCCTCAGACACTTTTAAGAAGTATAAAGAGTCTCTATTCTCTAGACTTACTTTATTTATTGGCTTACTTTAAAAATTATTAGTATAAGGATTATACTAGATATTAATAGAGTACATGGATGTATGATGCTCAATTTTGGAAGGTGTTGTGTATTTCTAATTTATCATAAATATGAAAGATACATGTAAGGCCTAATACTTCTTTTTCCCTAGTGGGGATGACTCTATTTTATATATTGAGCGTATTCCAACTTGCTCTATGTCCTTGGCCCTCCAGCCTTTTTACTATTCAGCTATGTCTGGGTCATTGGTACAGTATAAAAATGTTAAAAAATTTATAGTAATTTATATATTTTTTATACTTACCAATGACCCAGACGGGGATGGCCCTCCCAGGAGTTGGGAACTCATACCTCCCCGCTGAGTACATAGCACTTACCAGGCACTGGTTATAAGAATGATTAATGGCACCAATTTCGGAACGTCCTTAACACTGCGCATGCGCAGTAGAGGTGAAGTGTGGAGGGCCATTCAGGACATGTTTTCTTTGGTTTTAGATGCAAATTTTGGGGATTGGGGGGCAAAATTTGTGTTTGGCCCTATATTTTAAGAGTTAGCACCAGCTATGTCTGGATCATTGGTAAGTATAAAAAATATATAAATTGCTATAAATTTTTTAACTTTCTGAACTGATGGTCCGATTTGAACCAAATTTGGTATGTGGTATTATTGGGTCATATGTGCTTGAATTATGCCAAAATAATTTTCTGTGTCCCCATGCGAACCACTGGAGCTAAAAATAGATATATTTTCAAACGCCCATATTTCATAAACCACACGGAACAGAGAATTGTTTTATGGTATGAAGCATCCTTAGGACCAGTAGAACTGAATGGTAAAAAAAATTTGCCTTCTGTTATCTCAGGGTGTTCTGTAGGGGGAGGGGGGCAGAATATTTTGATATTTGGTATACAGCATCCATAGGAGGTAAGATACAAGTTTGTTAAAATGAAGCCCCTCCCCCTCTCCCCCCCCCCCCCCCCCATTCATATTTGGGCTCAATACAGGAGTCCAAATTTTTATCTTAGGGCAATATGGGGAATAATCTTTAAAAATCTTCTTCAGAACCACCAGTCACAATTTTTTAATGTTTGGCATACATCATTTTTATGAGGGTCAGATTCAAGATTGTTCAAATCAAGTCCCTAGGTTAATATTTGGGCTTCCTATGGAGGTAGGGGGGTCAGCTTCAAGTTTTTTTCAAATCGGGTCTCCAGGTTAATATTTGGTCTTCCTATGACATCCCAAATTTTAACTTAGTGCAATATGAGGAAATTTCTTTAAAAATTTTCTTCTTCAGATCCACCAGTCAGAATGCTTTCATATTTCGTATGCAACATCTCGGGGGTGGGGGGTAGGGGGGAGGAGGGAGATTCATCTTTGTTCAAATGGACTGCCTGTGTTAATGTTTGGTCTCCTCATGGGAGCCCAAATTTTAACTTGGCGCGATATCAGGAAATTTCTTTAAAAATCTTCTTCAGATCCACCAGTCTGAATGCTTTCATATTTGGTATACAACATCTCTAGGAGAGTCAGATTCAAGTTTGTTCAAATCGAGTGCCTGGGTTTATATTTGGGCTCCCTGAATTTTAACTTTGCGCAATATGAGGAATTTCTTCAAAAATCTTCTTCAGATTCACCAGTCAGAATCCTTTCATATTTGGTTTACAACATCTCTAGTTGAGTCAGATTCAAGTTTGTTCAAATCGGGTCACTGGGTTAATATTTGGGCTCCCTATGGTAGCCTGAATTTTAATTTAGTGCAATATGAGGAATTTTTTTTTTTTGTTCTTCGGATCCTCCAGTTGAAATGCTTTCATATTTGGTATACAACCTCACGGGAGGGGGATTCAAGTTTGTTCAAATTGAGTGCCTGGGTTAATATTTGGGCTCCTTATGGAAGCCGGAAGTAGCCATGTAGCAGAATAATTATAAATTTTTTATTAAGTACCCTCTAGAGGTGTCTAACTAAGATTAATCCACATAGGTTGTATTAAGGGGCTCCATAGGGAAGCTCCACATTTTACATTATGATTAACTGAAGGAAAGGTATGCTGCTTAGACAATTTTAATCCCTCCTGGGAAACTCAAGGATTGACAATGGATCCTATGGAGATTGATTGCTTAATGTAGATTCATTCTTGGACTCTATTTATATCGGGTTCTGTTGAAGGTGAGTGCGTCAGGCCCTGTGGGGCCTCTTGTTTTTGCAGCCTATGTAGATTTTTTTTTGTAACTGCAGTAAACTTCAGCAATCATTGACTCTTTTGGATATGGCTATCATTGCATTTGTCTAAGTAACTGTATCTCAGATGAATGTAGGTAAGTGATGGGGTGTCAATATCCCCCTTGTTACCCTCTTGTTATATATAAGTCTGTCTCCATTTTTATTCTAATAGCCTTTGTTTAGATTGGATTCGGAAAAAAATGTCTGTGCATAAGAAATGTGTATTGGTCATATTCTTTATTCAGAACAAATAAAAAATTGTTCACCCTTCTTTTGAGTCTCTAGTACTAATAAAAATTTGGGACAAGGCCACACAAAGTGGATGTTCTGTTTCTCAGGCCAAATTTTGTAAAATTGCATGCGGGCAGGCTGTTTTTTATTTTATATTTTATTTTTGTAATTATTTCCTTGCCATCAGAAGTTCATATTCTTGGTTTATTTTATGTTTTAGGCCTCATAATCTACAGAATAGCAAGGCTGGAGTGAATTTCGTCCCTTGGGTGCAACAAGGCTTTGCAATGCTAAAGCATTGCAAAGCCTTGTTGCACTCAAGGGACAAATTCATCAATTTTTTTAACTTGTGTAAAATATCAGACATAAATCATTTAATTTTTATTTTTTCAAGTTTGCATTGGTCATAAAAAGAGAGCATGCAGCAGCCAAAAGGACCATGCGGGAGGGCCTGAGAAACAGATTTTTAATTTTATTAAGCCTAACATAAACTTTTTGTTAATTGGGTGAAGTTTGTTCTGAATGAAGATGATTTTATCAGTTACTAATTTTCTCTCTGGAAGTATCATTTGCATTTCTTCAATAGGTAAATGATGGGGCTTATAGACCCTGCATATTGTTTTTAACACTTAAGTTCTTAGATTAATTGTGTGTTAATAACTACTGTGAATACATGTTTGTAGCTGCAGGTGACTACTTAACAGTGTTTCTACATCATTGTTGGCTGCCTGTACTTTAATACATTTCATTAATGCAAACACACTGTCAAGATAAATGCATCCTACTAGTAAAGTTCTGAAGGAACTATACACCTGGGACAACTTTTACAGAGCAGTATAAGACATGCAGTTTGTTGCTGTATGGGGACTTAAGTGTTAAGCAAATCAAGACGTAAGGTGGTTTCACAGACTCCATAACCTGAATTGATAATTAAAGATAAAAGGCTGTTTATTCATGTTTTGTGAATTTTTTTTAGAAGAATGTTTATTATTTCAGTCTGGAAGGTGCTAGTCAAAAAGCTGGATTTTGGGAGACAAATATTATATTTCAGAGGTTGTCTGCATTTAAAGTAATAATACTTTTACCTTCTAATTTTGTTTAGATATGGTCTGATTTTTCATTTGAAAGTATACAATGTTGCATCTGCATGTTCATATAATACCATGGTTTTATAAATCAGTTTGAAATTTTGGGACTAATCGCTTAATTTTTTTAACATTAGGCTCTGAAATTAAAAAAATAAAATAATCCCTCGCCAGCATTTGCCATATAAATGGCCACCTTTCTCACTGTGTTGGATAAAGGGTTAACCAGGACTAATTTCATGACTTTATAAGAAGAGAGAAAATCTTTATGTATCTTTCTTTTTTTTTTTAAGTGACCTACCTGGAAACCATTTGAAGATTTCCTATGACATTTATCTACCTGATTCAAATTTCAAGAAAACAAGACCAGGATATCCAAATCATAGAGTTGCTGTTGTCAGGTATGATTAGCCCCCTGGACATTAATGTCAAATACCAAGATTTTCATCATCATTTTCCCACAATGCAACTGAGAATGGAACCATGAAATCAATTTTAAATTCTTTGACAGAAGGCATTAAGCTCTTTCAAAGAAGATATGATTGGTTAAAATCTTGGTTTTACTTGAGAAAAATAGTCATCAACGAAAAACTGATTTTACTACCAGAATGTGGGAAGTTAAGGCAAAAATAACTCTTTGCATGGTGCTGGCGGATATTCCTGCCCAGCACAGGTTTTCTCTTGTTACTGATATAAGTAAAATTTGGGCATATTTAAACATATATTTTTATACTGTACCAATGACCCAGACTTAGCTGGTGCTAACTCTAACAAAACCAGGGCCAAACACAAATTTTGCCCCCCAATCCCCAAAATTTGCATCCAAAACAAAAAGAAATCATGTCCTAAAGGACCTCCATACTACGCCTCTACTGCGCATGCGCAGTGACGCAGACGTCCCGAAATTGGCGCCAATTATCATTCTCTGTTTGGCCCTTCATCAGTCAACATCTCACTGATCTTTGTGCTTGTAAATCTCAGTTTAAAGGATGCCAGACACGTAATTTTTGGAGAAAATGTGATTCTAAGGAGGATAGAAGGAGGAGAGGAAAAAGAAGTGACAAAAAATAATCAGGGCTGTACTTAAAATTTTTTGATGAAATTATGTTAAGTTGCCTATTTTCGAGGCATGGGCCTCTTGTTGTCATTCTTCCTAAATGTTGCACTGCTTATTCAGTGTTTCCTCTCCCCTAGCCTTCTAAAGTCCCCCCTTGCAATTCTCCCATGCTTTTGGCATATTTTTGAGAAAGTTCATTCCTAAAAATTTCCTGGGAGAGTTGCTTGGTTACAGAATGTTTTCTGTTATTTTCCCCATAGTTACGTTTTCACCCATGGGTGTATAACGTTGTGTTCTGCATCTTCCATCTGATGTTCTGCAGATTCTCCCCTGGGAGTCTCTGTTTTGCATCAGATAGAGTGTAATTTTGATGACTGATTCCGGGCCAGTTTTTTCAGTGCCTGGAGTCATGTTTTCTGGTGTTTTACACTGTTTGTTTACATTGGCAACAGCCTTTTTTGAGGGGGGCTGTTTGCCTTTGCTGTAGTTTATCTCACTATAAGATACATTTATATTATCCGTAAGTGTCTCATTAATTATTTAATATAAATTTAAAATTTTTGACCACACTTTGCCATCGGATCCATCGGGGCTCAACGTTACTTTTCAGCAACTTGCTTCGCTGAAAAAATATTTTTTCAAAATTATTTTGATTTGCAATTGTTTTTTCATTTATTAATGGATCATGTTATTATGTATCTTTGTGTCAGGGGTTTTTGCGAGTAACTAGGACTTGTTGTTGTCCTTTCACAATGAAAGGACATTGTTCAAATTGTAATAGGAAGAAATCTTCCTCTGACTTTCATGATCATTGTATTAATTGTAGTCAGTGTTCTCGCATTAATCCCTGTCCTATATGTGAATATTGGGATGAGAAACATTGGAAACGTGTGTCACGATATGTTGTTTCTGGAGAAAGGGCTATGCCGGCTCTTTCTCCACAAGGTCACTCTACTCTCTCAGTTTCTATTTCAGAGGAACAAGAACAGGGTGATGTTTCCATGTTATCTTCTACAAGTGTGCGTCCGTCGTCACAAATGAATTCAGAGCTAGCGGCAAAAGTGCTCATGGAGATTAGACAAATGTCCGCTAGCTCGCCCGGTGTAGCGTCCATTCACCGAATGGTTCGGCAGCCGGGTTCGTCCGATGCGGTCCAGGAGGAAATTTTGGGTGATGCAAGCACTATAAACATAATAGATGCACACCCAGTGACGGCGGATAGTAAGCGAGAATGGAGGAAGCCTTTGAGTCCGGTTCCTAGCTCGTCCAGGTCCAGCCGGGCCGCGAGCGAGAGAGGCCCCTCTCTCGTACAACAACATCTGGGACCAGATGTTGTGGTACAAAATGTGTCTTTAGCGGAGCATACGTCCGTCGCTCGGGACGCTCCGTTGTATAAGCAGTCCGCGGAGACTGTTAAGGCTTCCTCTTCTCGTCAGAGCACACGACCGCACCTTGGCTGCGTGACCGCTGATATATTACCAGCTACGCCGATCAAGGATTCTTCGGCGACCAGGTCACACCATCCGGCAGCCAGGGATTCGAGACCAATGGACTCCGGACGTTCACATAGGAAAAGTATGCGGGAGCCATCTGATGCGGAGCTGCCCTCGGCGAAGCAGCGAAAGACTGCGCCTCCGCAGGTCTCGACGCCGGACATTCTTGTGCAGATAGCACAGCTTATCGCAGCATCCCAGCAGCCGACAGAAACGGTGTCGGATCGAGAATTATCCGACGGCGCTGGGTCGGTACGCTCCGCCGAAGCATCGGGGGCAGACGACCGGG
Organism: Pictodentalium vernedei; assembly: GCA_031216915.1. Classification (NCBI taxonomy): domain Eukaryota; kingdom Metazoa; phylum Mollusca; class Scaphopoda; order Dentaliida; family Dentaliidae; genus Pictodentalium; species Pictodentalium vernedei. The sequence goes on along the minus strand of CM062297.1, from coordinate 331,813,190 downwards.
AACATCATGAGGTCCGACCGGATGGTGAAAGGGATACGGATGACTTGGAGCTATCCCTTTCGGAACAACATAAAGCTGCCGTGGACTTCATCCGGCACTTTCTCCCTCAAGTTGTTCCGTCGGGCCAAACTGCTGCGGTTCCGGACAAGGGGATTATAGCGTCATTGGACTCTGAATTTTTTGAGCGGTTCAGGGACATCGCTCCCGAGTTTCCGTCGCAGTCCAATAATGTTGCAAGAACATTTGAATTATTGAACGACGCTATATTTAAACTTGCTTCCAAGACGGGGAAAGCAGGTTTCTTGTCCGCTAATACTCTCAACCTGCCTTTCATTAATGCAAGGAATAAATTCGATACGGCAGGACAGGGTATTCCGAGAGTTCCTCTGCGTATGGACGACGAGGCGGAAGACTTAGAGCTATCATTACCGTCGTCGACTTCTATTCCATCCGCAGTGTTGGAAACAGCTATTGCGTCTAACAGAGCCAATTTAGATGCCTTATCTTACGCAGATCACCTTACTAAGGCGTTATCACTGCGCCTTCAAGGGAAAGAGTTTCAGGATACACAATCCTCTTTAAGACTTCTTTCAAGGGCAGTAGCTTATTCCACGTGTAACTCCGCCCTTTCAGTGGCAAATCTGGAGTTGGTTAGACGTGACGCAGCCGTAGCTACATCCACACTCGTGGATACTAAGGTGAAGAACTCTCTTAGAGTCGCTTCGGTCTCAGGAGAACTTCTCTTTGACGGCAAGCTTTCTGCTATTTATGATAAAATTACTAAGAAAGCTTCGGATTCTCTGTTGTTCAAATCTGCTTCTAAGAAGTCGGATACAGCAGACAAGAATAAGACAGGCACTTCTGGGTCTAATGCGCCCAAGAGAGGTTCCTATAGAGGTTCCTGTGCGTCCTCTTGGTCTTATTCGAGAGACCGTCAGGGTAGCGACTCTCATTCGGGACGTCCTTCAGGCCGGGACAATCGGTCGGACGCCCCGAGGTCGACGGGGCGAGGTGCGGGTCGTGGAGGACGTGGTTTCTCCTACCGCAGGCCTCGCAGGTCCAGGAGGTGATGGCTTAAACCTCTATCGCGTACCGGTTGGCGGAAGGGGTTGTCGAGCTTTTCACATGAATGGGCGTCGATTATGGACGACCCTTGGGTGAGAGGAGTGACTTCGGAAGGTCTAAAGATATCCTTCAAACGAAAGCCTCCATTAACTCGAAGTCCAAAGTGGACTCATCTTCCGTCAAATCCGCAGAAAAGAGACGCTCTGTTATCAGAGGTGCAGTCTCTTTTAATGAAGAACGCGGTAGAGGTCGTAGAAAACCAGGAATCTCCGGGATTCTACAGCCATCTGTTTCTGGTTCCGAAACCAGACGGCTCGTTCCGTCCAGTCATAGATTTGAGCTGGATAAACAAGCTGATCGTCGCTCCGAAGTTTTATATGGAGACGATTCGGTCGGTCAGAGCGAGTATTCGGGTGAACGATTATGCTACAAGCATAGATCTCAAAGATGCGTACTTTCACGTCATGGTACATCCGACATTCCGAAAGTACCTACGCTTCACAGTCCTAGGAGTGGTGTATCAATTCCGGGCGATGTGCTTCGGATTGAATCTAGCACCCTGGGCTTTCACTCGGGTAATGAACTCGGTAATGATCTATTTCCGAGCTCATTCGTTTGCGGTAACGTCGGCCTACCTGGACGACATTCTTCAGAGGTACGGCAACGAGTTAACGCTTCAGAACGATGTTCAGAATCTTCTTCTATTGCTCCGACGTCTCGGTTTTATAGTAAACGAGGAGAAGTCGGATCTGGTGCCGTCCAAGTCATTCACTCATCTGGGAATGAGCTTCGAGACGCACAACAATCTCGTTCGTCTGCCGTTAACCAGAGCGAAATTAGTCAGTTGTTACGCTCGCTATTGTCTGCACGCAGACAAAGTCACAGCGAGAGAATTTATGAGATTGATAGGTCTGTGCGGAGCCGCCGCGGATCTCATTCCGATGGGGCGGTTACGCACACGTCCTCTTCAAATTTTCTTGACTCAGAATTGGAGTGTGAAAATTCATTCGCTCGATGTAGACGTTCTCTTGTCAGATCAAGTGAAACAAGAGATTCAGACTTGGGCAAACATTCAGTGGTTAACTCAGGGAGTTCCGCTGCAGTTGCCGGATCCGAGTTTTACCATTATGACGGATGCCAGTCAAACAGGTTGGGGTGCATCATTAATCCCAACGGATTCGAGATGCCAGGGTCTTTGGGATCTGCAATTCCTGTGCAAGCACATAAACATCAAGGAAATGATGTCAATTTGGCTTGCGTTACGTCACTGGATGGACATTATTCACAATGCTCATGTCCAAATCCTATCCGACAATACGACAGTAGTGGCGTATATACGGAATCAGGGAGGCACTCATTCAGTTCCGTTGTTTAATCTAACGGAAAGAATCCTTCTGTTTGCGCTAGAACATCACGTTCTTCTTTCGGTCCGTCACATACCGGGTCGTCTGAATGTACTAGCAGACTCCCTTTCACTAAAGGGTCGCTTGTTGCCGTCGGAGTGGACTCTCAACAAACAAGTATTCAATCAGATTTGCAACCAATGGGAACGGCCAATGATAGACTTATTTGCGACACATCTCAACAATCAGTTGCAGACGTATGTGTCTCCGTGTCCGGATCCAAGAGCATTTGCAGTAGACGCTCTGTCGATCCCTTGGGACGGAATGATAGGATATGCGTATCCTCCAGCGCCGTTAATTCAACAAGTATTGCTAAAGATAAAACAATCTCAATGCAAGATTCTGTTGGTAGCATCTCTGTCGCCACAGAGACCGTGGATAAATCTACTCAGGTGTCTGTTGTGGGACCTACCGCGAAAGCTTCCTCCACGGGAGGATCTTCTTTCGCAGGGGAAATCGCGCCAACTCCATCACAACCCGCAAGGTCTCAACCTTCACGTTTTTCCGTTGTGCGGTCCTTCTTGCAAGGCAAACACTTTACAGGACGAGCAGTGGACGCGATTTCTAACTGTAGGAGGACCTCCTCTTCGCTAAACTATGCGGCTAAGTGGAAGGTTTTTCGTCGTTGGTGTAGGGATCATTCTGTAGATATATTCGATCCCTCTATACCAGACATTGCAAACTTTCTAGTATACTTGTTTGACGAAATCAAACTGCAGCCTGTTACTATAAAGGGTTATAGATCTATGTTATCTGATACCTATGCACATCATGATAGTTTACAAATTGGATCTAATGTCTCTTTATCTAAGTTGGTTAGAAACTTTTCGATAAATAGACCCAGAACTCTTAGATTAATTCCTAAGTGGAATTTAGCTTGGGTTCTTCTTAAATTGAAGGAAAAGCCATTTGAACCTCTTGGGACAGTAGATTTCAAATTCTTATCTTATAAGACAGCTTTTCTCTTAGCTTTCTCTTCTGCTGGAAGAGTCAGTGAGCTTCATGCACTGTCGGTGGATGATTCTCACTATCGTAGTGTCGGGAACACTATCACCTTCACTACTAATGTGGGTTTTTTTAGCTAAGAATCAGGCTCCTAATAAATATCCGGAACCTATTGTTATTAAGGCTCTTCCGTCTTCAGACGGGCGTAGGCCTTTACTCTGTCCTGTTAGAGCGTTACGTATCTATAAACAGAGATCTCAGTTTATCAGAAAGGGACGGAAACGTTTCTTTCTGTCTTTGATGCCTAATAGAAAGGACATTTCGGTCCATTCTATTGCTAGATGGATTCAATTAACTATCCGTACTGCTTATGAAAATTTATCTTCTTCTCAGCAGTCTGTGCTTAAGATTTCTGCTCACGAAGTAAGAGCTCTTTCTACTTCCTGGGCTTATGCTAATAGTGTTGCTATTACAGATTTAATGAAGGCTGCTTATTGGTCTCAGCCATCCACATTTACGAATTTTTATCTCAGAAATATTGAGTCCATTTCTGGAGACCTGCATTGTTTAGGTCCGTTATCTGTTGCTCAGAATGTCGTCCACTAAACAGTTGCAACTATAGTTATGCAGGCTTTCTGTTCCGGCAGTGACTCCGTCCGGCTGCCCTCTTCGCTCTGGGCTATTTGACCCAGGGCAAGGGGAAGGGGGGGGGGGGGGGGGGGTGTTCCCTTAGGTCACCTGCTTTATAGTGAAAAGCAAGGGAATGCCTCCTCCAAGTCAGTATTTCTGAGTCGCTTCCGGGATGGTTTTAAAGTGTAATATTAATGTTAAAATTCATTCATGTCTTATTTTTAAAGTGTAGCTCGGTGTGAAGCATTTGTATATGTCAAGTGTCAAACGGGCTTTAATATACAATACTCGGACACTTTTAAATGACTATAAAGAGTCTCAATTCTCTGGACTACTTTATTTATTGGCTTACTTTAAAAATAATTAGTATAAGGGATATACTGGATGTTAATAGAGAACATGAATGTTATTGTGCTCAATTATTAAGGGTAGTGTATCTTTCTAATTTAATATTAAATAAGAAAGATACATGTAAAGCCTAATACTCCTTTTCTCCTTAAGGGGTTACCTCTTTACTATATAGTTGAGCTTATTGGATTTTCCTCTATGTCCTAGGCCCTCCAGCCTGTTTACTATTCAGCTAAGTCTGGGTCATTGGTACAGTATAAAAATGTTAAAAAATTTATAGTAATTTATATATTTTTTATACTTACCAATGACCCAGACGGGGATGGCCCTCCCTGGAGTTGGGAACTCTTGCCTCCCCGCTGAGTACATAGCGCTGACCAGGCACTGCCAGTAAGAATGATAATTGGCGCCAATTTCGGGACGTCTGCGTCACTGTGCATGCGCAGTAGAGGCGTAGTATGGAGGTCCTTTAGGACATGATTTCTTTTTGTTTTGGATGCAAATTTTGGGGATTGGGGGGCAAAATTTGTGTTTGGCCCTGGTTTTGTTAGAGTTAGCACCAGCTAAGTCTGGGTCATTGTTAAGTATAAAAAATATATAAATTACTATAAATTTTTTAACTTTCCCTAGTAAATTGAATGGATTTTTTCACCAATGATTTTGGTGGTTTTGCGGTAACTGGTTCTCGTCAAATCATCGAAGTTAAGCAATGTCAAGCCCGGTTAGTCCTTGGATGGGTGACCATCTGAGCAGTCAATTCTGACTCCCGTGTTGTGTCCTTGGGCAGTTAACCCCGATTGTCCACATGGGGGCATGATGATGCCGTGTACTAAGGCATACTGCACGTCGATGGTGCACATGTCTTCAACCAATCTAACCCTGCCTGTGCTGCAGTGCGGAGTTACGATGTTGGGGAGCTGGCAGCTGCTCATCGTTGCTTGGTAGTTCTCTCCGGGTATTCCGGCTTCCTCCACCTGTAAAACTGTCACTGACACGATATGACATTGGCTGTTAAAGTGTCATTAAACCTTAATAAATAAATTCACCAATGATTTCTTGTTACATTTTGATTCATTTTTCATCAGCTGTAGTCATGGCTGCTTTACAGCAGCCATGACTAGATTTGATGGAAAAATATCTTGAAAACACTCAGCGGGTAAAGTCTTCACCCTTTCAAGAAGTATTTTCTGTTAACTTCATTTTTTATCGGTAATTTGTTATTAAATCATTGCTGCTATGATGCAGTTACGCCTTAATTTGAAACAGATTTAGAGAAACTAATCCAACTTTTTCATAAACAGTATTTTATTTAAAGACTCATTACCCACTCCATGAAAATGGAGTTATCAAGCCAACAGATATGTCATCCTTACCTCATTCTCACATAACGTCCTTATAGGGAGGGTTAATTTATCTATCCATAAGGCCTCAATAACCTTGTGGGAACTCTGGGAAGTGAAGCAGTGCTTGTTTTCTGTGGTAAACAAGCTCTATTTTACAGGTAAAATGGGACCCCATCAACAATGTCTGGGGTATAAGTCTTGGGTTGCACAGTATTCAAATTTAAAAACTGGTATCGTTATTGAAAAAAACACTGCAATACACCAGTACATCGTAGACTAGTTCAGAGAATCTGAATGTAGTTATCAGTACCTCTGACTGATAGTTCTTGATACTGATGATTATGTTCAGACTGCTGAACTAATTAAATAAGGCCACAATAAAAAAAAAAATAGCCAGATTTCTATTCCCACCCACCCCGATTTTTCAGGCCTGCCTCAAAAATTTTTATTTATACTGAATATTGTGGCTTATTAGCTAATTATGCAGTACCAATACTATTCAAGATGCCTTCCTTGTTGATCAGAAGGGCCAAAAGCTTTCAAGCTTTTGGCCCGTCTGGTGGTCAAAGAAGACTCTTGAATGGTTGAAGACTCCTTGCCATGATATAATTCCCACATTTTAAACTGCTATTTTTATACCCCTACTCTCGAAGATGAGGTATACTGGATTACATGCATCCATCTGTGCATCTGTCCATGCTTCCATCCGTGCATCTGTCCATGGATGGATTTCAGTGAAATTTGGTATAAGGGATCGATATGACAAGCCACTCCAGGACCTGCACATAATACAAAAATGTTGCCTGTGTTTTTTCAACAGAGTTACAGTCTTTTCTTTGTTTTCAATTCATTTATGCTTCATCGGTCCAGCACTGCAGTAGGGGTATGAATTGCCTTCAGCAATAGCTCTTGTTGACTCTTGACTTCTATGGCATTATCCATGTCTCATATTAATTGGTATTGAGTGCTGAATTATTTTTCAAAGGCATGACTATTTTTTTTTTTAAATTCTTTTGCTACCAGCAAGGGGAGCCTTGGGCTAGCAAAATTTTGTTTTTGTTAATAAATAATTGATTTGTTACAATTTATTGGAGAGTGCCTTGAGACACTCTCCAATAAATTTTAACAAAACAATTTAATTTAAACAGTTTTTGTTCTACGAATGCACATACAGCAATCAAATGCATACACGGTAAAGCCACAATAGTGGCTTTCTGCACTTTTCAATAGAGACATGATAATGGCTTCTAGTACTCTACCAGTTAAGTTGAGCTGAGGTACAAAAAATGCCCTTTCCTAAGTCTGTCATTCTCTTTTGATATAATATGGGCTTACAGCCTACATGTGACATTGATAATGATCAACCAATCTATCAGTTTCCTTGTAGTCCCTGACTTTACATGCAATATTCATACTGTTATAAAATAAAAATTAAAAATAAAATCAACTTAATTGGATATCTCTTAATTGAATAACCCTATTTATTGAATATAACTCTCAAACACCAAACCATTTATCATACATTTAGAGGAAATTTGACCTGCTAATTTCATGTAGTTTATATAGTAAACTCCTGTTATTTGAAATAAAAATATATATATCCAAGACTTAGACAGACAACCATTAATTTCCCTATTTTAACAAACCTGTATGGCCTCAGTACATCCAGTATAGGCATTTAATCTATTATATATTGTTTGACAAGAGGTGCACAAGATAGAATAAGAGCTCAATTTATCCCCAGAATACAGGTAAATGACCAATTTCCTGTTAATTAAATACTTCTCTTAATTGAATTTTGGTCATTGGATATTCAGTTATCAGGGTCCCAACTCACTGTTTCTCAGAAAGTTTAGCAACTATCAGACTCTAAAACCAGATTTAACAATTTAACACTTAACCTGCAGAGTATTTTAAAAATCTTTTTCATCAAACCTAGTTATGGCTGCTATGAAGCAGATATGACTAGATTTGACAAAAAATTCATCTAAATTTGACTAAAAGAAATCACTCGTCACAATAAATCCATTCTTGTCCCCCGAAAAGTTTTTCGGAGGACTATAGAAATCAGCGGTGTCCGTCCATCCGTCTGTCCATCTGTCCATCTGTGCGTCCGTCCCACTTGGTGTCCCCATGATAACTCCAGTTTGGATCATTTGATTGGAACCAATTTTGGTATGTGACCTTCTTAGCCCAAACGACAGGTCAAGTTCGAATATGGGTTTGGCCAGATTATTTTATTAGAGTTATACCCCTTTTTTGAATTAGAAATTTCAAGATTTGCGGTGTCCGGATGATAACTCCAGTTAGGATTATTTGATTGGAAAGAATTTTGGTATGTGACTTTCTGGGGTAATAATACAGGTCAAGTTCGAATGTGGGTTCGGACCGATCATTTTACTAGAGTTATGCCCCTTTTTCGACTTGTTTTTTCGTGGGACATGTCGCTGAGCAGCCTTTTATTATTTCAGTGGCAATATATTTTGTGACCTGGGAAGGAATATCTGCCAGCAGCATATAAAGAGTTAATGAGCAATTTGTACTGGAGATTTTGATCCAGTTATATCTGTATTTTATTTAGTTGTGATGGACCATTTTCCAAATGAGATTTGAGATGTAGGTTAAGTCCTCTTTAATCCCAGTGAGAACTCAAGGCACTGGAATGATGCTTGTTTACTGTGGTAAACAAGTTCTGTTTTGCTGGTAAAATAGGACCTGGCAACCAACACCAGGGGTGAAGTCTTCTAAGGTGGACGTAATGGGTTTTAAATTGACTTTATACCAATGTTGTGGTCATGATATAGCCACAGATGGTGAAAGTGACCTTAAACATCAATAAATAAATATATAAAATAAGAACTAAAGGAATGGGCATTGTTTTGCTCTAACAAATGATTTGCTCTAAAAAAAAATCCCCCCCCCTCCCCCCAAATTAAGGGTGTATCTTGTACATTGGTATGATAGATTATGCCAATTTTTTTAGTGAAAAATTTGTTTATGTACTGGGCAGGTGACTTTTTAAACTGTTAACAAATTAACAAAGCGGTTATATTTTTGATGATTAACAATTGAATAAAATTTACGGTACTCACTAATCCATGTTCAACTGAAACCAGTATCTTTAATAAAGCATTTTGAGATCACCTGAGCAAAGCTTAAGGAGAGCTTTAGTGATTACTTCCTGATTACTTCCATCCATCTGTCTTCCATCCGCCGTGAACTTTACATTATCGACCACTCATAAACTGCTGCACCAAATTGAACCAAATTTGACACGCATGTTCATCATATGTCAATTCAAGTTTGTTCAAATAAAGTGGCCTCATCCATGGAGCACAACTCTGTTAGTACTCCCAAATTTAAAAAAAAATCTGCTCCAGAACCAGCAATCGGAATCTATTGATATTTGGTATACAGCATCCTCAGGAGCGTCAGATTCAAGTTTGTTCAAATCAAGACCCTGGTTTATATTTGGGCTTTCTATGGTGCAATGTGACAACATTTCTTTAAAAGTCTTCTTCAGATCCACTAGTCAGAATCTTTTATGTTTGGTATACAGCATACTTATAGGGGTCAGATTCAAGTTTGTTCAAATCAGGTTCCTAGGTTTCTATTTGGGCTCCCAATGTCGATCTCGTTCCAAAGAGGGGTCACATGATATGGTTTTGTTGAAATGTTTTGAAAAATAGTGTTTTTTCAGCTGCTGAATTTGCATATTATGCGGGCGGATGCAGCCAATCATTGGGTAAAGGGTTAACTTGAAAAATAAGACTCGGTCACCAATGCTTAGGGTCGAAGTCCCCTAAAATGTGCAGCATGGGTATAAACAATTGACTAACTTTGACTCTATCTCTATGTCATGATCATAATTAGCCATTCTGCCTTAAGCACCAATAAATAAGACATAAATCTTTAAAAAAAATAGTCGAAGTTGTGTATGAGATCGTTAGTTGTCATTTTTTTAAACTGGTACCAAAATTGACAGAGACGTTTTACGCACATCTTCATTGCCATTGAACAGCTCATGAATATTTATAAGCTCAAAGTTCACAATGACAGTGTTGATGGAGACATTGATCAACTTGTCTCTAGGTTTTATCTGTTTCTCGGATGGATAGAAGAAGTAAAACAAACACTCCCTATAATGATTCTGTGAGTAATTTTATTACTTACACATGAAAACAAGAGATTATGTACACAAATGTGTCAAACAGGTCTTAGAGAGTGGAGGCCGAGTGGATAAGTGTGCTGGTCTCTCATGCCAGAGGTCCCGGGATCAATCCTCGGTCGGGGAAAGTTCTCGATGTGTCCAAAAACTCTCTGTTGGCATCAATTGTGGGGTTGATGCTGTCATACCTTACCGTCCTATCAGTTGGCTGTCCTCTGTGCAGGGAGAGACAGACTCCATGCAGACTAAGGATCCCTTTGTGGTATTCGAGAAGATAGAGGCCACGAAGTTGCAGTTATGAAGGACATCCCACACATTGAACAAAGGAGAGGCGTTAATATAAGTTGCATAACTTGTTCGTCAGTCCTTGTAAAACAAATAAGCTTAAAACAAATGTGTCAAAGTATTCATGCACTGAATGCAATCATCTCCCGTAATTTTCAGATTTCAAATTGCTGGTACAGATATACTCGTGATCACTGGTTGAATGTCACTACGACTTAGTTACATGTAGAAGGGGGCACTTTAACTGAAAATTTGAGGGTGCAACTAAAATAATGGCTGGTATGGTGGCCACTGCTCCACTATTTGGGTTTTAATACTATACAGTGACGCCTACTTAACTGGATATCTCTTAATTGAATAACCCTGTTAATTGAATATCACTTTCAAACACAAAATTATTTACCATACCTTTTCAGTATAAATGTGACCTGTTAACCCTTTACCCAATGTAACGGACAAAAGCCGCCAGCGCTATTCTAAAAAATCACCAATTCATTTTCATTATTTTTTCATTTTTTGTCTCAAAAATATATGTTATGACCCCTTGTTGGAATGAGCTTGTCGAGCTCGTTCCCAATGAGGGGGGGGGGGGGGGTCATAACCTATGTTTTTGAGACAACAAATTAGTTATTCAGAATTTTTTTTCAAGTGTTGTCTGCTTTTCATGTTAGGTAAAGGGTTAATTGTATATAGGTAAAAGAGTAGTCTGATAATTGAATAAAAAATCTTGTGCTCTATCAAAGATTTACTTTACGGAGTGCCTTGGTTATGGCATTAAATTTCAAACTGAAAGGTCCATGATTTGGTTCCCGGCACTTTATCCTCATTGTCCATGTGGGGGCACAGTGGGGGCATGTACTAAGGCGTACTGCACATCGATGTTGCACTTGTTTTTGACCAGTGCTAAGCCTGCTTGTGAGAACTAAGTACATTGGGGAGTCTGGCAGTTACTCATCATTGCTGAGTGGTTCTCTCCAGGTACTCCACCCATATAACTGTCGGACATGAGGTGGCCCTGGCTGCCAAAAGTGTCATTAATCCCAATAAATAAATAAATAAATCAATAAGTACTCTTGACAACCACTGAATTCCCTGTGTTTATACAGCTATTTGGCCTCAGTACATCCAATATAGGCATTTAATCTATTATATCAGCTCTGTCAAACAAGATGTAATGGAATAAATGTTCAGTTTACCACCAGAGTACAGGAAAATGACCACATTCCTGTTAAATGGATATTCCTGTTAATTGAATATTTTTCACTGGCAAGCTGGCTTTTAAATTAACACTTTACCAAATGTAATGGTCAAAACCGACCAGGGATATACACAAAAATCAACATTCTATTTATATTATTTTTTGTCTCAAAAACATAGCTTGTAACCCCTCATTTGAACGATCTTGATGACCTCGTTCCACTGAGGGGGCACAAACTATCTTTTTGAAACAAAAATGGAAAAAATTAGGTATTCAAGAATTTTGGTTTGCAAGTGTCGTCTGCCTTTTGTGTTAGGTGAAGGGTTAACAGGGTATTAACACTGTAATAAATTACTTCGTATGTACCAAACAAAAGTGTCTTTTAGAGGATAAAGTGAAACCCTGTTAATTGAATGTCCACTTTGCCAATGAAAATTATTCAATTAACAGGAGTATTCAGTTAACAGGGATCATGTCACTTCCCTGTATTATAGAGATAAACTTAGCATTTATTCTATTGTATCTTGTTTCCTTGAGCTCTGTCAGACAAGATATAATAGATTAAATGCCTGTATTGGATGTACTGAGGCTAAATAGGGCTATAAACAAAGGAAAACAGGGGAGCGTCGGAGTAATTTCTCAACAGGTTACAAGATTTTTTATTCAATTAACATGAGTTTATTCTATGACCTATATTCAATTAAAAGGTCAAATTTGTACTGGAGGTATGGTAAATGGTTTTGTGTTGGAAAATCATATTCAATTAACAGGGTTATTCAGTTAAGAGATATCCAATTAAGTGGGCCCCACTGTATATGTTCTTACAATTTGTTAGGGATCATTCCAAATTAATTCATCTGAACCAGTTACCACATATTTTTTTTCATTGCAGGAGCAGTGATGATCCTCCTAGTTTGGCAGGTATCATCAAAACAATTTCACTATATAAAGACAATGTACCTGTTAATGTTGCGGTTGTCGATAATGGAGAATTATCATTCTACAACTTCAAGGATGTTTGTTTACCTCTTGATATTTCTGTTGGTTGATTTTAATTTTAAAAATATTAATACAAGATTTTAATATCCATGTTTTATTTATCTATTCTAGGTTTATTGCATTATATTCCTCTCAACATTTTCTTTCAAACATCTTATTCTGAGATTATCAGAGCCAATGTGGTCAAATTACCAGAGGATGGGATGGAATGGGTTTTGTGGCAAAATCATATATCTGCACAAAAGACAGGAATGCAGGAAGTCACATTTGTGCCACATGACAGAATAGGCCACATGCAAGCCTGGAAATAAGCAATCTGTCATTTGCAGAATGAGGTCCCCACAGGGTGAATTTGCTGATGCTGTTACATACAGTGAGCTAGAATCCCATCTGGGTACCTCGTTCTGTTTTGACCTGATACCTTGATTCAGCTTGAGGTTCTCAGAGGGTAAAAGTAGTAATGCTACCCTGCTGTGCAGGGCAGCATCATCAAATTCACCCCTCTGAGGACCTCATTCTGCAGATTACAATCAGCTTATTTCCAGGCTTGGCCACATGTACTTCTAGATTCAGTGTTTTTTTGTGCTGGGGTTTGCAGTTCTTGTAAAGGTGGAAACTCCATTCCATGAGTGTTTTACTGGAAATCTATTCTCCACGTACTGTAAATGCTATTTCATTGTTTGAAAGAGTCTGAAAATTGCCCAAAAAGACCAAATATTGTTTGGTATGAGATTTTTTCATGCTCAGCAGTTTGGTAGAGAGCTGGGTGGTTTGATGTCGACATGCATTTATACCATAATGCAGTACTTATTCAAAAGCATTAACTGTTTTGGTTCTTAGACTGATTCTGATTGTTTTAAACAACTCCAAATCTTTTCTATCCATTGACACAAATGTGGCTTTACATTATAAAATACTTGATACACAGCATCGCCGCACGTCACAAGTGTCATGCACTATACATTAGATAAATTCATGACTTTGTAGGAGTGGTTTATCCTGGCCGCTGAGGACAGGGCCATCCTTACTAGGGGGAGGGGGTGCAGAACATCTCCCAACCAGTATTGCGGGGTAAAAAGCAGGTAAAATTATTTTGGCAGGAACCAACCAAATCAAATGTTGAAGTATCGTAAATGTTTGTAGTAATACTTGTTCATCTGTCCAATTATGATTCGCTCCCCTCGAATATCTGTGATCCAATCTTCTAGAACCTCATAGATGTCACCTAAGGCTGCTTTCAGTAGACTGTCCGGACACTTAAGAGGCAGAATGGTCATGTTTACCAGAATGAAATGTCCTGGTAGGGCCCCTCTCTTGGCAGTCCTCTGGTACCCCTCAAGGTAACCACCATTACATTCTCTTGGTCTCTTGATGTAACACTCCAGTTAGTTGATTGACAAATATCTCTGGTGCGAGGTTTTTTCGTCTTTTCAGTCCTGAAAATCAACAGTTTTCTCCTCAGGACAAAAGCTATTCATTCTTATGTGTTCGATCCAATTGAGATTATCTCATGATAACACACAATTAGGGGCTCTGAAAAAATGGTTCTAATAAGGCACTGAACGTGTTTTCGATCCTGAAAATTATTCACAGGTAATTAGTTCGCAGGTATGCTGTGCTGGACACAAGACATCCCCTTCTTGAGGGGCAGTGCGTTGCTCTTCTATCTGCCTCTTTTGGCGGGTCCGCGACTATTCCATGGTTCTGTGGCGACGGTCCGGGATGGTTACCTTTGTCATTCCATTGATCTGCTGCTGCTTAGTCAGTTTGATAGGCCTTCTGTTGGAGGCAGCCGCCATCCAAGCCTAAAAAGTATCCTTCTGCTTCCTCTGCGAAGCTAAGGGCTGATCCTCCTACCGCCACTTCTACTCACTCACAGGGTGGGGTAGGCATTGGCAGTAGTCCCCTCGATTTTGTCCCAGGTTGAGGCACTCCACTAAGTAGAGAGTGCCTCTTCCAACATGAGTCCCTTTCAACGTTACACGTTGGGAACTTTTGACCTCGGAGATAGGCGATCTCCTGTCAAAGGGGACAATCGAGGTCATCAAGAACTTTCTTTGAGTGGGATTTTGTTCCCGCATGTTCTTGGTGCCGAAAAAGGACAGCCGACTCAGATAGGTTATCGATGTGAGTATTCTGACGCAGTCTATCATTGCTCCTCAGTTCAGCATGGAGGCTTTCAGATCAGTTCGCCGCTCCATTCCCAAAGGATGTTTTCCAGTTCAAGGCCATTCCCTTTGGCCTCGGCCTGGATCCTTGGGCCTTCACCTGTCTGATGTCGCATGTGTTAGTCTTACATCGCACACTGTCCAAGGTGTCTTCTTCGGCTTGTCTAGTTGATATCCTCCAGAGGCAATCCAGTGCTGCTTTTCTGGAGTCTGATGTCGTCACACTGTTGAGCCTACTCACGTCACTAGGGTTCAGAGTCTACAGAGAGAAGTTGGATCTGGTCCCTTGTCCGTCTTGTCATCTGGGATGGACTTCATCAGCATGCAGTCTTCCCCGACTGCTTGGTCTCTGTATTTCGGTGACTGATCTCATTCCTCTAGGTCAACTGCATGTCTGACCTCTCCAACACATTTTGCTCAGTCGTTGGAGGCCGAATGTCGATACTCTGGTTCTGGTGCTTCTGTTACCGGAGTCACTTCCTCGTCACCTTCTCCTCTGACAGATGTTCAGTGGATTATGCAGGGAGTTCCGTTGGACTTCCCACATCCGATCGTGTTCTGACGGTAATCGCCAGCGATCTTGGATGAGGTGTGATGTTAGATCCTCTAGGTCTTTTCCTTCACGGGTCATGGGACCAGGATCTAGCAGCTCTTCATGTCAACCAGAAGGAGCTTCTTGCTCTTCTTCTGTGTTTCCGACAGTGGTTCCCCCGTTTTTCGAATTTGAATCAATAGGCTTTTATCGGCCGATAGCCGATTGCTTACTGATAGATCGGCTTATCCCTACCTTAAAGTCAGCAACATTGAACTGACATCTGTGCTCCTTTTTTGAGGATGCCAGACACAAATCAATGGTAAAATTGGTGGATCCAAGGACATAAATGGATGATGGAAGTGAACAATGGTGGTTAGAAATGTTCAGGGCTGTAACTTTAGAATTTTTATAAAAATTATTTCACGTTTCCCAATTTTGGGACATGTGCCTGACGTCATCATTCTTGCTTATGATTTATCCACTGTTTGTTAAGTGTTCCTTCCCTATCCCTCCTTGAAGCCCTCCTGTTAAACTTCCAAGCTTTTTGGCTTATTTATATCAAATTTTTTATTAAATTTCTTGGGAGTTTAACGTGTGTAACAGAATGTTTATTCTGTTTATCCCCATGGTTACGTCCTCACCCTAGGGATGTTGGATCGTTTGGGTCATGCATCTTCTATCCGATGTATCATTTTTTCTTCGTTTGAAGATCTTGCTTTACATCTGGTAGCTTTAAAATCTGTTATTGACTTTGGACCTTTTTTCTGTGCCTGATGTCTTGTTTCAGTTTTTTTCCTTGACATTGTTTACATTGGCAACATCCTTAAATATATGTAGTATTTAGTTATTATTACTGTAGGATTGTTGTAAGATACATTATTTAATATTCTGGCAGTGTAGCAATAAAATTTTGGATTTTGTCCACATTTTGGCTCTATCAGGATACCCTCGGACTCTTCATGTTCCCTTTTGGGAACTTGGGCTTTTGTCGGAAAAAATCTTTGAATTTAATTTTTATGTGTACACATATTATGTATGGTACACATAATGCCGACATCCGGGGTGGCCATCTGTCATTCGTCCATCCTTTGTCCATCCGTCTGTCTGTCCATCTGTATCCATTTCTTTGACATTCGATAACTTGAAAAATATTGCTTGGATTGTCAAATTACTTTATATTTGTGTTCAGGATGTGCCGAGCTGTATAGTTTTTGGTGTAAATCTGATAATTTGATCCTGAGCTATTAACTCTTTATCCTTCAAATTGAGAATTCTTCCAATCCCTTTGGCATGAGATAACTCAAAAAATATCAATCCAATTGTCATGTTACTTTATATATATCTTCAGGTTACTGATGTTCCGAGCTGTATAGTTTTTAGTGTAAATCTGTTATTTTGATCCTTAGATATTAACCCTTTATCCTTCAAATTGAAAATTCCTCCAATCTCTTTGGCATTCGATAACTTGAAAAATATTGCTTGGATTGTCAAGTTACTTCATATTTGTGTTCAGGTAACTAGTGTGCCGAGCTGTATAGTTTTTGTTGTAAATCTGATAATTTGATCCTGAGATATTAACCCTTTATTCTTCAAATTGAAAATTCCTCCAATCCCTTTGACATGAGATAACTCAAAAAATATCAGTCTGATTGTCATGTTACTTCATATATGTGTTCAGGTTACTGATGTGCCGAGCTGTATAGTTTTTGGTGTAAATCTGATAATTTGATCCTGTGATATTAACCCTTTATCCTTCAAATTGAGAACTCCTCCAATCCATTTCTTCGGCATGCGATAACTCAAAAAATATTAATCCGATTATCAGGTTACTTTATATATGTATTCAGGTTACTAATGTGCTGTGCTGTATAGTTTTTTATGTAAATCTAATAATTTGATCTGGAGATATTAACCCTTTATCCATCAAATTAGGCACTCCTCCAATCCATTTCTATATGTACCCATACCATGTATGGTGTTCATAATGCTGGCATCTGGGGTGGCCCTCCATCATACAGCTTTCTACTAGTTGCCCGTATGGGTACACATCTGATGATGTCATCGGCCTATTTTTCAATTTTGATTTCGATTTTGCTTGTTGTTTATTATGTATCTTTATCATATATTTATTGTGGAGTTTGTGGGAGTATGATCGACTTAGTTTTGATTAATCATGAAAGCTTATTGCTCAAAATGCAAGGCGAGGAAGTCTTCCTCATATGTACATGCATGTTGCCTTGCTGTTGTTGATGTACTCCTGCAGATTCTTGTCCTACATGTGTCAATTGGGATGACAAATGTTGGGAGTGGGTGTCATAGTACGTTGTTAGTGGTGAGATGCCTATGCAGGTACTCTCACCGCAAGGTCATTCAAGTTTTTCAATTTCTTTTTCAGAGGAACAAAAACATGGTGATGGTAATGTGACACCCACCAAAAGTGTGCTACCGTCGCCACGTTCTGATGAGCAAAGAGAGAGAGAGCTGCTAAGGTGCTCATGAATATTAGGCAAGGGACAAGGCCACTGGGCGGTGGTCTTAATCCCTTGCAGGCAGCTTCCTATTCCGTCCGTGGGAGCCGTAACGCTGGATATGTCTTGCGGTCTAAGGAAGTGTAGTGGGTAGAGCGAGCACCTTAAAAACAAAAGCTCACCCAGCGACGACAGAACTAGGGAGGAAGCTAGCAAGTTTCTTGTCAGAAGGCTTGGCGAGGTCTGAACAGACCGCGACCGGGAGAGGTCCCTCTCTAACCCAGCAACATCTGGGGCCAGATGTTGTTATGAGAAACTTGCACGGGCCGGAGCATACATCCACACCTGCCGCTTGGGATGCTCTGTTTAGACTGCAGCCACCCTCGCAGGGTTCACACGCAGGTCCTGGAACCTTGAAAGTCCTGGAATTTGGCGGTTTTAAATTCCAGGCCTGGAAAGTCATAGAAAACGAACGTTTTATTAGGCCGGTCCTTGAAAGTCCTGGAAAACCCGTTCCAAATTTTAGGGGCACCATCGAACGTGCTCCAATTCACCACTTGCTTTCTTATCAACCTACCTCAATTGTTTACAACAGGCTTGCACTACAGTGGAAGAACCTAACTCGGATAAAATACTCTCTATTTTAATCTTTCCCAAGATTTGGGAAAGATGGTGTAAAAACACCACGAAAAAATAAGCCAAAACTGGGCCGAGCGCCATCGGTGCACACCCAGTATGGGACGCTCTTACATAGTACAAATCCACGACTTCTGTAATAGTGCGCAATGCATCAATTCGCCATTCTTTTTCTATCCGAAGCACGAGCAGGATGTGTTTCCGCCATATGCATTATGAAACAGTGATAATTCAACTCGTGGATAATGGTTTTCCTGTGACTGGAATTATGGATCTGAAGATCGTATAATAACAGGATTGTGTTTTATATATTGTCGTTTATATTTTCAACCACTTTCTCATTGTTTATTAATTACTATTCCATTTTTGCGAATGTTTTGCGACATCGTGTCATCAGGATTCGACAATGAATTTTTTTTTTCGGTTGATAAAAATTTTTATTGGGGTGGGTGTTGGCCGTCTGGTTCTGCCACCTTCTCTCGTAGTTGTGGGTGTTCTTCTACTTTCTGTTTCTGTTGAGTTCACCTTTTTCTTCTACTGCTCTCACCTCTGTTCTTTCCAGTTCGGTTCCTTTAGGGCAATTCCTTTTGTCCTCGCCATTGGTGCGTTCTCGTGTCCGTTTCGTCCGCGCCCGCGGGTGGTGTGGAATGCAGTCGTTTCGGGAGCCTCCTGACTCGACCACGCCTGATGTGAGTTTACCCCCTCCGTGGGGGATGTGCAGCTCCTCGCGCACCTGGGGGGGGGGGGGGTGGGGGGGGGGTGGGGGGGGGGGGGTGGGGGGGGTGGGGGGGGCACTGTCGTTTTGGGCCCCCCCCCCCGACTCGACCACGTCTGGTGTGAGTTTGACCCCTTCCGTGGGGGATGTGCAGCTCCTCCCGCTCCCGCGGGGGGGGGGGGGGGGGGGGGGGGGGAGGGGGGTGAACGCTTTTGTTTCGGGTCGCCCGATTCGACCACGTCTGATGAGAATTGCTCCTCCTCCGTGGGGGATGTGCAGCTCCTCCCGCACCAGTGGGGGGTGGGGACTGCTGTCGTTTCGGGGCTTCCCGATTCGACCATGTCTGGTGAGAGTTATTCCCCTTCCGTGGGGAATGTGCAGTGTTTTACCATGGTGGATACTGCGGGAGCTGTTGGTTTTCTGGTGTAGAGATGCCTGGTTCCGGGACTATGCGCCCTCTCCAGTCGACATCTGAGGCTGTCACTAGGGTTGTGACTCCTCCTTTGGAGGCCGAGCTTGGTGGCTCTCTCCGCTTTTCCGCCAGTTCCAACAGCTCCCGTCATATCTGCTGCTACTGCTGTTCCGTCTACAACGTTATTGGGCACTGTTTTTAGCCGGCCTCGGCTTCTCCCTGCCAGGATCTGCAGGGATGTCTGTAGTGTGGTTGTGGGGTTTCGGCCTCAGCCTTTCCAGACTTCCACTCGGCGAGGTCAAATGGGGCTGCCGACTGAACCCCATACTGTGTCCTCTCAGCCATTGAGCACAGTAGTTTTATACCTGCAGTGGTCTGCTGCTGTGTCTGGTTGTGTAGACATGGGGGTATCGGCCTCAGCCTTCCCTGACTTCAACTCGGCGAAGTTGGAAGTGGCTGCCGGCCGGACCCTCTCCTGTGGTCTCTGCGCCGTCGAGCACCACAGTTGTCATTGGATTCGGTTGTTCTTAGTGGGACACTATGAACTCCGTGGCATTTCTTATCAACCTACTCACAATTGTTTACTACAGGCTTGCACTACAGTGGAAGTCCCTAACTCGGATAAAATACTCTCTATTTTTGTCTTTCCCAAGCAAGTTGGGAAAGAAAAGTGGTGCAAAAGCACCAATAAAAATAAGCCAAAACTGGGTCGAGTGCAACTGGCGCAGACCCAGTACGGGACGCTCTCTCCCAAGTACAACTCCACGACTTCCGTTGCCAGTGCGCATATACCGTCTCTAAAGACTCATTCTTTTTAAAATCCGCTTCGTGTCGAGATGTTTTTGCACGCTTATCAGTGTTCCACCAGCTCGATGTTTGATGTTTCCTGATTCATTATACCACAGTGTATCCTTTGTATTCTCAGGAACAGTGTTTTATATTCTCTTTTTTCTATTATATGTCCATAATGTATATTTATTTGCTCTCTCTCGGGTCGCGCGCGATTTTCGTGGGCCACGCGGTTCGGACTTAGATTTTCACAATTATTGTTCATGCTTTTTTTGCAAATTTTTCTAATTGTGTTAGAGTTAGGTGTCAGCGGGGTACCACTCCTACAGTGTTTCTTCTTTCTGTTGAGAGTAGTCTTCCTGTTGGGTGGTTCCCGGTCGACCGTCTGGGGTCTTTGTTTCTGTCACCTTTCTCTCTTTGGGGGTGTTCTGTTTTCTGATCTCACCTTCTCTGCTCCTCTCACCTCTTTCATGCCTAGGACAATTCCTTGTGGGCAGTGTCTGCTGCCTAAGCATGTGGACGATGTACATTCGTCGTGTTCCTCCTGTAATGGGTGTTCGGCCGAGCGGCCGTGTGGTGTCTGTGGAACATGGTCTTCCACCTTTTGGGCGTCAGTAAATCGTGTCGTTTGTTCTCGTGGCCGTGCCTCCCGCTCCCGCGGGAAAGGAGAACGTGGTCGTTCGGGGCCTCCCGAGCCGACTTTGTCTGGTGAGAGTTATTCCTCCTCCGTGGGGGATGTGCAGTCTTTTCCTGTGGTGGATACTGCGGGAGCCGTTGAGTGTTCTGGTGTAGAGATGCCTGGTTCCGGGACTACGGTCCCCCTCCAGTCGACATCTGAGGCTGTCACTAGGGTTGTGACTCCTCCTTCGGAGCCGAGCCGGTGTGCTCTCTCCACTTTTTCACCAGCCTCAACGACTCTCGACGTATCTACTACTGCTGCTGGTCCGTCTGCTTCGTTGTCTGTTTCAGCCGGCCTCGGCTTTTCGCTGCAGGGGACTGCAGAACTGTCCGATACTGTAGATGTGGGATATCGGCCCCAGCCTTCCCTGACTTCAACTCGGCGAAGTCGGAAGGGGCTGCCGGCCGAGCCCATCGCTGTGGTCTCGTCGCCGTCGAGTACCACAGTTGTGTCTTTGGATTCGGATGTTCGTAGTGGAAACTCTATGAACTCTGTGGCGTTTCCGTCCACTCACTCTGGTCACACGACCAGTTTTGGGGGACCAACGCCTTTTGTGCAGCCTGGACCTTCTGCCCCGCAGAGGTCCGCGGTGACTCTCATGAGTTCGCGCAATATTGATCCTCGGGGTGCATCGTACCCCTATACACGTCTGCCTTCAGATGTTTCGGCTGCCGCCCGTCGTCCCGCGTCGGGTGTTTTGGAGGATCGTGACCCTTCGCTGGTTAAGAGGGTCAGAGGTGAAGCCCCTGTCGAACCGGTCGGTACAGGCAGTGAGCTTAGGGAGGCCCTCTCCTTACTCACTCAGGTTCTCTCAAAGAGCCTTCCTGTTGCTTCCAACGAGGCTATGGGTGGTTTCCAGGCGCCTCCTATGGCGCCGCCTCCCGGGATTGGAAACAGGCCGGTTTCCGATTCCTCTGGTGTCCCGACACCATGGGAGGCGTCGGCTGGTTTGCCCACGATGGGCTATGTGTCTTCCGACTCTGGGGAGGAGTCCGACATGCTTGAGGTCGAGGGCCAGCAGTCTTCGGACTTGGGGGCGGCTCTTGACTTTGTGTTTGGGTTTCTGCCTGAGCTCAAACCTGCTAACCAGCCGACAGTGTCAGCCTGGCCGCGATCATCGGTCGCGCGCCAACAGCCTATGGAGCAACCTGCTTCTGGGCGCCTTCGACCATGCCAGGGTACAGGTGGTTGAGGCTTTTTCAGCATTGGATGCCAAGCTGAATTCCAAGGCTTTGAAGACTTCGTTCTTCACCAGGGTTGACACCTTTTTGCCTCCTGTGCGTTATCGTTCCTACGATTCCGCCAATCCGTCAGTCTGCCAGACTTTGACGGTTCTGGATCAGGACTCCACTTCCCTCAGGCTTTCCAAGCCCAAGTCTGCCGTCATTCCAATGACGACTCTGGAGTCCACGTTGGGCTTATCTAGAGAGATGCTTGGCATGCTTTCTCTCTCAGATCACGTCGTCTCAGCTTTGGCTGCTTATCTGCCTCCAGATAAGTTTGACGAGGTACAGGCTCCTTTGCGTGTGCTGTCCAAGGCGCTTATGCACCTTACTCACACTCATGCCTGTAACACGGCCAATTTGGAATTAGTTCGAAGGGACGCTGTGCTAGACACAGGACGATCCCTTCCCGAGGAGCAGCGTGCTACTCTTCGATCTGCTTCTTTGGCAGGTCCGCAACTTTTCCATGGTTCCGTGTCGACGGTCCGGGATGACGTCCTACGTCATTCCAAAGATCAGCTGCTGTTTCGTCAGCTTGATCAGCCTTCTCGGGGAGGCAAGGGCCGTTCCAAGCCTAACAAGTACCCTTCTGCTTCCTCTGTGAAGCAAAAGGCTGGTCCTTCTGCCGCCGCCTCTACTTCTTACTCACGGGGTAAAGGTAGGGGTCGGCAGAATCGAGGGAAGTCTCAGGATTCTTCATTTAGCAGAGGAGGTGGTTTCTCCTCTCGTGGGCCTCGTCGGGGCTCGAAATGAAGGTCCTCACCTCGACTCGTCCCAGGCAGGTTGGAGGAAGGATAGCAGAGTTCGCAGACCATTGGACCACCATCACATCCGATCCATGGGTGTTAGATGTTGTTCAGTCCGGGCTGCGCATATCCTTCCGACGGCACCCCACTCTGTCAAGGGTGCCTCTTCCAACCACAGTTCCTTCAGACGTTTTACGTCGGGAACTTTTGTCCACGGAGATTGCCAATCTCCTGGCAAAGGGGGCGATCGAGGTCGTCAAGAACGTTCAGTCAGTGGGTTTCTATTCCCGCCTGTTCTTGGTGCCGAAGAAGGACGGCCGACTCCGACCGGTTATCGATCTGAGCATCCTGAACCAGTCTATCATTGCTCCCAAGTTCAGCATGGAGACTTTCAGGTCGGTCCGCCAATCAATTCACCAGGGAGATTTCGCAGCCAGCATCGACCTGCGAGACGCTTACTTCCACGTTCCGATGCATCGGGCGTCACGGAAGTATCTCAGGTTCGCTTTTCTGGGGCGAGTTTACCAGTTCAAGGCCATGCCTTTCGGCCTCAACCTGGCTCCTTGGGCGTTCACCAGACTGATGTCGCATGTGATAGCGTTCCATCGCACACAGTCCAGGGTGACTACTTCGGCATATCTGGACGATATCCTCCAGAGGCATTCCAATGCTGCCTTACTGGAATCGGATGTCGCCACTCTGTTGAGCTTGCTCACGTCGCTAGGATTCAGAGTCAACGAGGAGAAGTCGGACCTGGTCCCTTCTCAGTCGTTTTGTCATCTGGGGATGTCTTTCCAAACCAAATTCAATTTGGTGGCTGTTCCCAGGCCAAGGCTGTGATTCTCTCAGCTTTTGCTCTGACTCTGTCCCAGTCCAGGTCCGCGACCGCTCGGAGTTTTCTCCGGCTGATCGGTCTCTGCGGTTCGGTGACGGATCTCATTCCTCTAGGTCGGCTGCGTGTCAGACCTCTCCAACACTTTCTGCTCAGTCGTTGGAGACCGAATGTAGATTCTCTGGATCAGGTGCTTCCGTTTCCGGACTCTCTGTATCCTCACCTTCTTCCCTGGACAGATGTTCAGTGGATTACGCAGGGTGTTCCGCTGGACTTACCCACGTCTGATCGCGTTCCGACGGCAGATGCCAGCGATCTTGGATGGGGTGCAACGTTGGATCCTCTCGGTCTTTCCCTACACGGGATGTGGGACCAGGATCAAGCAGCTCTACACATCAACCAGAAGGAGCTTCTTGCTCTTCTTCTGAGTTTCAGGCAGTGGATCCCTCACCTGTCGAATCGCCAGGTCCTTCTACTATCCGACAATTCGACAGTGGTTGCTTACATACGGAACCAGGGCGGCACGCACTCGCTTCCGATGTACGAGTTAGCTCGGGATCTTTTACTGCTCGCTCAGGAGGTTCACGCCGGAGTGGTTGTTCGTCACATTCCCGGTCGTCTGAACGTCCTAGCCGACTCCCTGTCCCGACAGGGCAGGGTTATTTCCACCGAGTGGATGCTTCACAGGGCAGTGTTCCAGTCGCTTTGCGATCTCTGGGGACGTCCCCACATCGATCTCTTTGCGACTCGTTGGAACCATCAGGTTGACACTTTCGTGTCCTCGTGTCCAGATCCTCTGGCTTTTGCCGTGGACGCTCTGTCACTCGATTGGAACGGTCTAGTCGGCTACGCCTTCCCGCCGGTTCCGATTCTTCCTCAGGTTCTCGCCAAAATTCGAACCTGCAGTTGTTGAATCATTCTGATCGCTCCCCTGTCGCCTCAGCGGGTGTGGATCAATCAGCTCCGCTCGCTGATGGCGGCGGTTCCGGCACGTCTCCCGCTACGTCGCGACCTTCTTTGTCAAGGTCGCCCGAGGAGGTTTCACGTCGACCCGACTTCATTGTGCCTTCATGCATATCTTTTGTCAGGTCCTGTCTCCTCCGTAGAGGTTTTTCAAGACGAGCAGTGGAGTGCATTTCTTCTTCAAGGAGGCTCTCCACTGGTTTAGCTTATGCAGCTAAATGGAAGGTCTTCTGTCGTTGGTGTGCTGATCACTCTGTTGATTATGCCAATCCTTCGATTTCACAGATTGCAGAGTTTCTGGTATATCTGTTTGATTCTCGGGGTCTCCAGCCTGTTACCATCAAGGGTTACAGGTCTATGCTTTCAGAGACTTTTTCTTATGTGGGGAAGCGTCGTATCGGCACTAATCCTTACCTCTCCAAGCTTGTTCGGCACTTTTCTTTGAAAAGGCCTCGGACTTTGCAGCTTACTCCACGATGGAATCTTTCGTGGGTGCTGTTTTGCTTGGGGGGGGGGGGGGGGGGGGGCGCCGTTCGAACCTTTATCCCAGGTGGATATGCAATTTCTCACATACAAGATGGCTTTTCTGATGGCATTTGCTTCGGCCAGACGGGTTAGTGAGCTTCACGCCCTCTCGGTTGACCCGGCCTTTTTTAGGAGTTCTCCCAACAGTGTTACTTTTACCACTGATTGCTCCTTTTTGGCTAAGAATCAGTTACCAGATACTACTCCTCCTCCTATCTGTATCAGGGCTCTTCCCTCTGTTGAGGGTACTCGCCCTTTGCTCTGTCCGGTCCGTGCTATTCGCATTTATCTTGATCGGACACGCTTCATACGGAAGGGCAGAAAACGTTTTTTTCTGTCTCTCATTCCGGGTCGACAGAAGATCTCTCCTCAATCCATTTCTCGATGGATTTGTCTTGCTATTCGTACGGCTTATAGTCGTTTAGCAGCTGGCGATTGTATTACCAATCGTATTTCTGCCCACGAGGTGCGGGCACTGTCTACCTCTTGGGCTTATTCTAACTCCGTCAAGTTGTCGGATGTTATGCAGGCAGCCTACTGGAGAAATGCTTCTACTTTCTCCACCTTTTATTTACGCCAGTTGCAGGAGCAGTCGGAGGACCTTTTTGCCTTGGGTCCTCTTTCTTCTGCTCAGGCTGTTGTCTGCCATAGCCATTAGGCTTCTTGAAGGTCAGTTTCAGCCTTGTGCTGTTACTGCCCTTTTTTCTGTCTGTGTGTCACACAGGCTCATATGTCTCTTTTCATTGTCCTTTACCAATGATTGCGACATTATGGTTGATAAGCCTCGGGACCTCTTCCTTCTGCTTCACGGTTCCAGTGCACTAGGGTTATGTGGGGGTTGGTTATGCGATTCCCTCCAGCCTTTTGTCTATTCAGCCTGTAGTAAACAATTGTGAGTAGGTTGATAAGAAATCTAAATTTTATAGTAAATTTCCTTTCTTATTATACCTACCACAATTGTTTACATGGAGGCCCTCCCGTCTTCTTTACGGGTAAAGAATCTTTCCTCCCCGCTGATCACATAACTCTAACGTTTACGGATTCAAAAAGAATGAGTCTTTAGAGACGGTATATGCGCACTGGCAACGGAAGTCGTGGAGTTGTACTTGGGAGAGAGCGTCCCGTACTGGGTCTGCACCGGTTGCACTCGACCCAGTTTTGGCTTATTTTTATTGGTGCTTTTGCACCACTTTTCTTTCCCAACTTGCTTGGGAAAGACAAAAATAGAGAGTATTTTATCCGAGTTAGGGACTTCCACTGTAGTGCAAGCCTGTAGTAAACAATTGTGGTAGGTATAATAAGAAAGGAAATTTACTATAAAATTTAGATTTCCGTCCACTCATTCTGGCCACACGACCAGTTTTGGAGGTCCAACGTCTTTTGTGCAGCCTGGACCTTCTGCCCTGCAGAGGTCAGCGGTGACTCTCATGAGTTCCTGCTATGTTGATCCTCGGGGTGAGTCACACTCCTATACACGTCTGCCTTCAGACGTTTTCGGCTGCCGCCCGTCGTCCCACGTCGGGTCTTTTGGAGGATCGTGACCCTTTGCTGGTTCAGAGGGTTAGAGGTGAAGCCACTTTGCCGGTTTGTTCCCCTGTCGAACCGGCCAGTACGGGCAGTGAGCTTAGGGAGGCCCTCTCCTTACTCAGGTTCTGTCAAAGAGCCTTCCTGTTGCTTCCAGCGAGGCAGCGAGTGGTTTCCAGGCGCCTCCTATGGCGCCGCTTCCCGGGATTGGAAACGGGCCGCTTTCTGATCCCCTGGTATTCCGACACCATGGGAGGCGTCGGCTGGTTTGCCCACGATGGGCTATGTGTCTTGTGACTCAGGGGAAGAGTCAGACATGCTTGATGTCGAGAGCCAGCAGTCTTCGGACTTGGGGGCAGCTCTTGATTTCGTGTTTGGGTTCCTTCCGGATCTCAAACCATCTAACCAGTCGACAGTGTCAGCCAGGCCGTGATCATCGGTCGCGTGCCAACAGTCTATGGAGCAACCTGCTTCTGGGCGTCTTCGACCGTGCCCTTCGGTACAGTTGGTTGAAGCATTTTCAGCCTTGGGCTCCAAGCTAAGTTCCAAGGCTATGAAGGCTCCGTTCTTCACCAGGGTTGACACCTTTTTGCCTCCGGCGTGTTATCGTTCCTACGATTCTGCCACACCGTTGGTCTACCAGACTTTGACGATTTTGGATCAGGACTCCAATTCCCTTGGGCTTTCCAAGTCCAAGTCTGCCGTCATTCCGATGACGACTCTGGAGTCCACATTGGGCTTATCGAGAGAGATGCTTGGTATGCTTTCTCTCTCCGATCACGTCGTCTCAGCTTTTGCTGCTTATCTGCCTTCAGATAAGTTTGAGGAGGTACAGGCTCCTTTGCGTGTGCTGTCCAAGGCGCTCATGCATCTTACTCACACGCATGCCTGTAACATGGCTAATCTGGAATTAGATCGAAGGAACTCTGTGCGGGAGACACAGGCCGATCCCTTCCTGAGGAGCAGTACGCTACTCTTCGATCTGCTTTTTTGGCAGGTCCGCAACTTTTCCATGATTCTGTGTTGACGGTCCGGGATGACGTCCTACGTCATTCCAACGATCAGCTGCTGTTTCTTCAGCTTGATCAGCCTTCTATGGTAGGCACGGGCCGTTCCAAGCCTAACAAGTACCCTCTGCTTCCTCTGCGAAGCAAAAGGGGCTGATCCTTCTGCCACCGCTTCTACTTCTTACTCAAGGGGTAAGGGTAAGCGTCGGCAGTCTTGAGGGAACTCCCAGGATTCTTCATTCAGTAGAGGTGTTTTCTCCTCTCGCGAGCCTCGTCAGGGTTCGCAATGAAGGTCCTCACCTCGACTCGTCCCAGGTTGGAGGAAGGATAGCCGAGTTCGCAGACCGTGGGCCACCATCACATCCGATCCTTGGATGTTAGATGTTGTTTGGTCCGGGCTGCGAATATCCTTCCACTCTGTGCGGGGTGCCTTTTCCAACCACAGTTCCTTCAGACATTTTACATCGGGAACTTTTGTCCACGGAGATAGACAATCTCCTGACAAAGGGGGCGATTGAGGTCATCAAGAACATTAGGTCAGTGGATTTTTATTCCCGCCTGTTCTTGGTGCCGAAGAAGGACGGTCGACTCCGACCGATTCTTGATCTGAGTTTCCTGAAGTTCAGCATGGAGACTTTCAGGTCAGTCCTCCTTTCAATTCACCAGGGAGTTTTCGCTTCCAGCTTCGACCTGCGAGACGCTTACTTTCACGTTCCGATTCATTGGGCGTTACGGAAGTATCTCAGGTTCATTTTTCTGGGGCGAGTTTACCAGTTCAAGGCCATGCCTTTCGGCCTCAACCTGGTTCCTTGGGCCTTCACCTGACTGATGTCACATGTGATAGCTTTCCATCGCACACAGTCCAGGGTGACTACTTCGGCATATCTGGACGATATCCTCCAGGGGCATTCCAATGCTGCCTTACTGGAGTCGGATGTCGCCTCTCTGTTGAGCTTGCTCACGTCGCTACGTTTCAGAGTCAACGAGGAGAAGTCGGACCTGGTCCCTTCTCAGTCGTTTTATCATCTGGGGATGGCTTTCCGCACACAATTCAATTTGGTGGCGGTTCCCCAGGCCAAGGCTGTGATTCTCTCAGCTTTTGCTCCGACTCTGTCCCAGTCCACATCCGCGACGGCTCCGAGTTTTCTCCGGCTAATCAGTCTCTGCTGTTCGGTGACGGATCTCATTCCTCTAGGTCGGCTGCGTGTCAGACCTCTCCAACACTTTCTGCTCAGTCGTTGGAGGCCGAATGTAGATTTTCTGGATCTGGTGCTTCAGTTTCCAGACTATCTTATCCTCACCTTCTCCTCTGGGCGGATGTCCAGTGGTTTTCGCAGGGTGTTCCGTTGGACTTACCCACATCTGATCGCGTTCTGGCGGCAGATGCCAGCGATCTCGGATGGGGTGCGACGTTGGATCCTCTAGGTCTTTCCATTCACAGGATGTGGGACCAGGATCATGCAGCTCTACACATCAACCAGAAGGAGCCTCTTGCTCTTCTTCTGCGTTTCAGGCAGTGGATCCCTCACCTG
This sequence comes from Pictodentalium vernedei, assembly GCA_031216915.1. Lineage (NCBI taxonomy): Eukaryota > Metazoa > Mollusca > Scaphopoda > Dentaliida > Dentaliidae > Pictodentalium > Pictodentalium vernedei. The sequence continues at coordinate 331,784,052 of CM062297.1, read as the reverse complement.
TCGACTCACCAGGTCCTTCTGTTGTCCGACCATTCGACGGTGGTTGCTTACATTCGGAACCAGGGCGGCACTCACTCTGTTCCAATGTACGAATTGGCTTGGGATCTTCTACTGCTCGTTCAGGATGTCCACGCCGGGGTGGCTGTTCGTCACATTCCCGGTTGCCTGAATGTCCTAGCCGACTCCCTGTCCCGTCGGGGCAGGGTCATTTCCACCAGGTGGATGCTCCACATGGCGGGTTCCATCGATCTCTTCTGACTCGTTGGAACCATCCGGTGGACACTTTCATGTCCCCGTGTCCAGATGCTCTGGCTTTCGCCGTGGATGCTCTGGCCCTCCTTTGGGATGGTCTTGTCGGCTACGCCTTCCTACCGGTTCTGATTCCGCCTCAGGTTCTCACCCAGATATGAACCTGCAGTCGTCGAATCCTTTTGATCACACCCATCGCTTCGGTGGGTGTGGATCCATCTGCTCTGCTCTCTGTTAGCGTCGGTTCTGGCATGTCTCCCTCTACCTCGCGACTTTCTTTGCCAAGTCGGCCGAGGAGGTTTTCAAGTTGACCCGACTTCATTGTGCCTTCGCACATGTCTTTTATCGGGTCCTGTCTCCTCCGTAGTGGTTTTTCGAGACACGCAGTGGAGTTGCTTTTCTTCAAGGAGGCACTCACTTCACTGGTTTAGCCTCTGTGGCTAAGTGAAAGGATCTTCTGTTGATGGTGCGCGATCACTCTGTTGCTTCTGTCACTCCTTCGATTACACCGCTTGCGGAGTTTCTGGTATATGTTTGTTTCTGGGGGTCTCCAGCAATGGGTACTTGTCCATGCTTCTGAGACATTTTTTCCTTTGTGATACCGCATTGTTTCGACACTCATCCTTGCCTCTCCAAGCTTGTTCAGCTCTTTTCCTTGAAAAGACCTAGGACTTTGAGTTTGCAGTTTTCTCCAAGATGGTCACTTTCTTGGGTGCTGCTCTGCTTGGGGGTGAGGGGCGTTCACGCCTTTATCCTGGATGAATATGCATTTTTCCACATGCCAGATCTCTCCTGCATCCATTTCTTGATGGATTTGTCTTGCTATTCGTGCAGCTTCCGCTCGTCTAGCTACTGGTGATTGTATTACCAATTGTTTTTTCTGCCACGAGGTGCGTGCATTGTCTTCCTCTTTTAATAACTCTGTCATGTTGTCGGATGACTGATGTTATACTGGCAGCCTTCTGGAGAAATGCTACTTTCTCCTTTTATCTGCGACAGTTGCAGGAGCCGACAGAGAACCTTGGGGCCCTCTTTCTTCGGCTCAGGATGTTGTCTATCCAAGCTTTTCAGCTTTTTTCAGGGTCAGTTCCAGCTTTGACTGTTACTGCCCTTTCTGTCTGTGCGTCGCACTTCACCATACGCCTTATCTTTCATTGGCTTTTCTAATGTTTGTGATGCTATGGTTTGATAGGCCTAGGGATCTCTTCCTCTGTCCACGGTCCCAGCGCTATTGAGTTATGTGTGGGTTGGTTATGTGATTACCTCCAGCCTTTTGTCTATTCAGCCTGTTGTAAACAATTGAGGTAGGTTGATAAGAAGTATAAATTTTATAGTAAATTTCCTTTCTTATTATACCTACCGAAATTGTTTACATGGAGGCCCTCCCGTCTTCTTATTCGGGTAAGAATCCTTCCTCCCCGCTGATCACATAACTCCTGTGTTGTTCGGAATCAAAAGAATGACGAATTGATGCATTGCGCACTATTACGGAAGTCGTGGATTTGTACTATGGAAGAGCGTCCCATACTGGGTGTGTGCCGATGGCGCTCGGCCCAGTTTTGGCTTATTTTTTCGTGGTGTTTTTACACCACTTTTCTTTCCCAAATCTTGGGAAAGATTAAAATAGAGAGTATTTTATCCGAGTTAGGTTCTTCCACTGTAGTGCAAGCCTGTTGTAAACAATTTCGGTAGGTATAATAAGAAAGAAAATTTACTATAAAATTTATACTTTTTTTGTTTCCGGTCACGTGTTGTCGTATTTTTCTATTCGTTTTGGAAAACTATTATCTTGAGTTTGCTTGTGAAGTCTTTCAGTTTGATATTAAAATACCGGGAAAGTGTGTATTTCAAGAAAAATGTACCCATAAGAAGGAATATAAAGAATGGATTATGAGTGATTCAAAAGACAAACTTAGGGCAAAATGTTGAGCGTGTGTAACGTCGTTCGATGTAGAAATATGGGTGAGTCGGCATTGATTCGCCACAAGTGTGGTATATATATCACATATTTTTTGTTATTACAGATACATGTACAAGTGTTGGTCATGGAAATTCGCATTTTTGGTCCTTGAAAGTCCTGGAAAAGTCCTTGAATTTCAATCTTGATTTGGGGTATGAACCCTGCCCTCGGCTACAGTCACGGCTTGGCTTCTTCCGCTACGATCACTAAACACACACGACTGCATCCTAGCTACCCGACTTCGGATATCGAGCCAGCTGCGGCATTCATAAAGAACCTGTTGTTCACCGTGCAAGGGAAGGTTTATCAGTTTAGAGCAGTGTGCTTTGGTCTGAACCTGGCTCCTTCACTCGAATAATGAACTTGGTAATGTCGTACTTCCGAGCTCATTCGTCTGCGGTAACATCGGCTTACTTCGACAACATTCTGCAGAGATACAGCAACAGAATTATTCTTCAGAACGATGTTCAGAGTGTGCTTCTATTGCTCCAATGTCTCAGTTTTATAGTAAACGAGAAAAAGTTGGATCTAGCTCTGTCCAAGTCGTTCACTCACTTGGGAATGAGCTTTGAGACTCACAATTTGTATGCCGTTACCCAAAACAAAATTAGTCAGTTGTTATGCTCGCTTTTGTCTACATTCAGACACATTAACAGTGAGGGAGTTCATGCGACTGCGCGGAGCGGCTGTGGATCTTATTCTGATGGGCCATCTGCACACGTGTCCCCTCCAGATAGTCTTTACTCAGAACTGGAGTGTGAAGACGCATTCGCTCGAAACCAGTATTGTTTTAACAAACAAAAGATTTGGGCAGATCTTCATTGGTTAACTAAGGGATTTCCACTGCAGCTGCCGGATCCAGCTTTCAAGATTATGACGGACACGAGTCAGACGGGCTGGGGCGCGACCCTAAGTGCCGCAGATTCTCGGTTCCTAGAGGAGCACATAAACATCAAAGAGATGATGTCAATGTGGCTAGCACTACAACATTGGATTCAAGTAATAGCGAACGTCCACTTTCAAATTCTGTCTGACAATTCGACAGTAGTTGCTTACCTCAGGAACCAAGGTGGCACTCACTCGATTCCATTATGTGAATTAACGGAAAGGATTCTCCTATATGTCATGAATCATGGCGTTCATCCCTCTGTCCATCATACACTGGGTCGTCTGAACATATTAGCAGACTCGCTCTCTCGGAAAGGTCATCTGTTGCCATCGGAGTGGACTCTCAACAAGCGAATATTCAGACAGATTTTCTACCAGTGGGATGGTCCCATGATAGATCTTTTTGCGACACACTTGAACAATCAGATACTGACGTTCATGTCGCCACGCCCAGATCATCGAGCGTATGCAGTAGATGCTCTGTCAATTTCATGGGATACGCATATCCTCCAACTCCGTTGATTCAGCAGATTCTGTTAAAGATCAGACAGTCTCGTTGCAAAATTCAGCTAGTAGCACCTCTGTCATCACCGAAACCTTGTATCAGTCTTCTCCGGTGTCTGTTATGGGACATTTCCTGGAAGCTTCCTCCACGATCCTCATCTTCTTTATCAGGGGAAGTCACGCGCACTGCATCACAACCCGGAAGGTCTCAACCTTCACATATTTCCGTTGTGCGGTCCTTCTTGCATGGAAAACAGTTTACAGGACACGCAGTGGATGCAATTTCTAACTGCAGGAGGTCCTCCTCTCCGTTGAACTATGCAGCGAAGTGGAGGCTTTTCTTCCGTTGGTGTAGGGATCAGTTGATAGACGTATACGATCCGTTCATACCAAATATTGCTGATTTCCTGGTCTACTTGTTACGCTCATCATGATAACTTGGCTATTGGATCTAATTCTTCTTTATCCAGGCTAGTTAGAAATTTCTCTGTCAATAGACCTTGAACACTCAGATTAATTCCTAAGTGGAATTTGGCTTGGGTTGTGTTGAAGCTCAAAGAAGCTCCTTTTGAGCCATTGGACATCGTAGAGTTCAAATTCTTGACCTCTAAAACTGGATTTCCACTAGGGGAAAATTTGTGGGTCTGGTAGTTTAAAGAAAGTGAAACTCAGACGCCTTTAGCCTCTGCCGCACGTGCCAAAGGCACGTGAGTATAGAGGAGGGGCTGATTTTTTAGGTGCTCTCTGGTGGCCTCTGGGGGCATTCTGGTCGCTAAAATGCTGAATAATTGATGTGGAAAATATGTATTTTTTCCTCCTACAAATCTCTAAATTTTTATACTGTACCAATGACCCAGACTTAGCTGGTGCTAACTCTAACAAAACCAGGGCCAAACACAAATTTTGCCCCCCAATCCCCAAAATTTGCATCCAAAACAAAAAGAAATCATGTCCTAAAGGACCTCCATACTACGCCTCTACTGCGCATGCGCAGTGACGCAGACATCCCGAAATTGGCGCCAATTATCATTCTTAACATTCTCTGTTTGGCCCTTCATCAGTCAACATCTCACTGATCTTTGTGCTTGTAAATCTCAGTTTAAAGGATGCCAGACACGTAATTTTTGGAGAAAATGTGATTCTAAGGAGGATAGAAGGAGGAGAGGAAAAAGAAGTGACAAAAAATAATCAGGGCTGTACTTAAAATTTTTTGATGAAATTATGTTAAGTTGCCTATTTTCGAGGCATGGGCCTCTTGTTGTCATTCTTGCTAATTGTTGCACTGCTTATTCAGTGTTTCCTCTCCCCTAGCCTTCTAAAGTCCCCCCTTGCAATTCTCCCATGCTTTTGGCATATTTTTGAGAAATTTCATTTCTAAAATTTCCTGGGAGAGTTGCTTGGTTACAGAATGTTTTCTGTTATTTTCCCCATAGTTACGTTTTCACCCATGGGTGTATAATGTTTGTGTTCTGCATCTTCCATCTGATGTTCTACAGATTCTCCCCTGGGAGTCTCTGTTTTGCATCAGATAGAGTGTAATTGATGACTGATTCCGGGCCAGTTTTTTCAGTGCCTGGAGTCATGTTTTCTGGTGTTTTTACACTGTTTGTTTTCATTGGCAACAGCCTTTTTTGAGGGGGGCTGTTTGCCTTTGCTGTAGTTTATCTCACTATAAGATACATTTATATTATCCGAAAGTGTCTCATTAATTATTTAATATAAATTTAAAATTTTTGACCACACTTTGCCATCGGATCCATCGGGGCTCAACGTTACTTTTCAGCAACTTGGGCTTCACTGAAAAAATATTTTTTCAAAATTATTTTGTTTTGCAATTGTTTTTTCATTTATTAATGGATCATGTTATTATGTATCTTTGTGTCAGGGGTTTTTGCGAGTAACTAGGACTTATTGTTGTTCTTTCACAATGAAGGGACGTTGTTCAAATTGTAATAGGAAGAAATCTTCCTCTGACGTTCATGATCATTGTATTAATTGTAGTCAGTGTTCTCGCATTAATCCCTGTCCTATATGTGAACATTGGGATGAGAAACATTGGAAACGTGTGTCACGATATGTTGTTTCTGGAGAAGGGGCGATGCCGGCTCTTTCTCCGCAAGGTCACTGTACTCTCTCAGTTTCTATTTCAGAGGAACCAGAACAGGGTGATGTTTCCATGTTATCTTCTTCAAGTGTGCGTCCGTCGTCACAAATGAATTCAGAGCTAGCGGCAAAAGTGCTCATGGAGATTAGACAAATGTCGTCCGCTAGCTCGCCCGGTGTAGCGTCCATTCACCGAATGGTTCGGCAGCCGGGTTCGTCCGATGCGGTCCAAGAGGAAATTTTGGGTGATGCGAGCACTATAAACATAATAGATGCACACCCAGTGACGGCGGATAGTAAGCGAGAACGGAGGAAGCTTTTGAGTCCGGTTCCTAGCTCGTCCAGGTCCAGCCGGGCCGCGAGCGAGAGAGGCCCCTCTCTCGTACAACAACATCTGGGACCAGATGTTGTGGTACAAAATGTGTCTTTAGCGGAGCATACGTCCGTCGCTCGGGACGCTCCGTTGTATAAGCAGTCCGCAGAGACTGTTAAGGCTTCCTCTTCTCGTCAGCGCACACGACCGCACCTTGGCTGCGTGACCGCCGATATATTACCAGCTTTGCCGATCAAGGATTCTTCGGCGACCAGGTCACACCATCCGGCAGCCAGGGATTCGAGACCGATGAACTCCGGACGTTCGCATAGGAAAAGTATGCGGGAGCCATCTGATGCGGAGCTGCCCTCGGCGAAGCAGCGAAAGACTGTGCCTCCGCAGGTCTCGACGCCGGTCATTCTTGTGCAGATAGCACAGCTTATCGCAGCATCCCAGCAGCCGACAGAAACGGTGTCGGATCGAGAATTATCCGACGGCGCTGGGTCGGTACGCTCCGCCGAAGCATCGGGGGCGGACGACCGGGAACATCATGAGGTCCGACCGGATGGTGAAAGGGATACGGATGACTTGGAGCTATCCCTTTCGGAACAACATAAAGCTGCCGTGGACTTCATCCGGCACTTTCTCCCTCAAGTTGTTCCGTCGGGCCAGACTGCTGCGCTTCTGGACAAGAGAATTATAGCGTCATTGGACTCTGAATTTTTTGAGCGGTTCAGGGACATCGCTCCCGAGTTTCCGTCGCAGTCCAATAATGTTGCAAGAACATTTGAATTATTGAACGACGCTATATTTAAACTTGCTTCCAGGACGGGGAAAGCAGGTTTCTTGTCCGCTAATACTCTCAACCTGCCTTTCATTAATGCAAGGAATAAATTCGATACGGCAGGACAGGGTATACCGAGAGTTCCTCTGCGTATGGACGATGAGGCGGAAGACTTAGAGCTATCATTACCGTCGTCAGCTTCTATTCCAACCGCGGTGTTGGAAACAGCTATTGCGTCTAACAGAGCCAGTTTAGATGCCTTATCTTACGCAGATCACCTTACTAAGGCGTTATCACTGCGCCTTCAGGGGAAAGAGTTTCAGGATATACAATCCTCTTTAAGACTTCTTTCAAGGGCAGTAGCTTATTCCACGTGTAACTCCGCCCTTTCAGTGGCAAATCTGGAGTTGGTTAGACGTGACGCAGCCCTAGCTACATCCACACTAGTGGATTCTAAGGTGAAGAACTCTCTTAGAGTCGCTTCGGTCTCAGGAGAACTTCTCTTTGACGGCAAGCTTTCCGCTATTTATGATAAAATTACAAAGAAAGCTAAGGATTCTCTGTTGTTCAAATCTGCTCCTAAGAAGTCGGATACAGCAGACACGAATAAGACAGGCACTTCTGGGTCTAATGCGCCCAAGAGAGGTTCCTATAGAGGTTCCGGTGCGTCCTCTTGGTCTTATTCGAGAGACCGTCAGGATAGCGACTCTCGTTCGGGATGTCCTTCAGGCCGGGACAATCGGTCGGACGCCCCGAGGTCGACGGGGCGAGGTGCGGGTCGTGGAAGACGTGGTTTCTCCTACCGCAGGCCTCGCAAGTCCAGGAGGTGATGGCTTAAACCTCTATCGCGTTCCGGTTGGCGGAAGGTTGTCGAGCTTTTCACAAGAATGGGCGTCGATTACGGACGACCCTTGGGTGAGAGGAGTGACTTCGGATGGTCTAAAGATATCCTTCAAACGAAAGCCTCCATTAACTCGAAGTCCAAAGTGGACTCATCTTCCGTCAAATCCGCAGAAAAGAGACGCTCTGTTATCAGAGGTGCAGTCTCTTTTAATGAAGAACGCGGTAGAGGTCGTAGAAAACCAGGAATCTCCGGGATTCTACAGCCATCTGTTTCTGGTTCCGAAACCAGACGGCTCGTTCCATCCAGTCATAGATTTGAGCTGGATAAACAAGCTGATCGTCGCTCCGAAGTTTTATATGGAGACGATTCGATCGGTCAGAGCGAGTATTCGGGTGAACGATTATGCAACGAGCATAGATCTCAAAGATGCGTACTTTCACGTCATGGTACATCTGACATTCCGAAAGTATCTACGCTTCGCAGTCCTAGGAGTGGTGTATCAATTCCGGGCGATGTGCTTCGGATTGAATCTAGCACCCTGGGCTTTCACTCGGGTAATGAACTCGGTAATGATCTACTTCCGAGCTCATTCGTCTGCGGTAACGTCGGCCTACCTGGACGACATTCTTCAGAGGTACGGCAATGAGTTAACGCTTCAGAACGATGTTCAGAATCTTCTTCTATTGCTCCGACGTCTCGGTTTTATAGTAAACGAGGAGAAGTCGGATCTCGTGCCGTCCAAGTCATTCACTCATCTGGGAATGAGCTTCGAGACGCACAACAATCTCGTTCGTCTGCCGTTAACCAGAGCGAAATTAGTCAGTTGTTACGCTCGCTATTGTCTGCACGCAGACAAAGTCACGGCGAGAGAATTTATGAGCCTGATAGGTCTGTGCGGAGCCGCCGCGGATCTCATTCCGATGGGGCGGTTTACGCACACGTCCTCTTCAAATTTTCCTGACTCAGAATTGGAGTGTGAAAATTCATTCGCTCGATGTAGACGTTCTCTTGTCAGATCAAGTGAAACAAGAGATTCAGACTTGGGCAAACATTCAGTGGTTAACTCAAGGAGTTCCGCTGCAGTTGCCGGATCCGAGTTTTACCGTTATGACGGATGCCAGTCAAACAGGTTGGGGTGCATCATTAATCCCAACGGATTCGAGATGCCAGGGTCTTTGGGATCCGCAATTCCTGTGCAAGCACATAAACATCAAGGAAATGATGTCAATTTGGCTTGCGTTACGTCACTGGATGGACATTATTCACGATGCTCATGTCCAAATCCTATCCGACAATACGACAGTAGTGGCGTATATACGGAATCAGGGAGGCACTCATTCAGTTCCGTTGTTCAATCTAACGGAAAGAATCCTTCTGTTTGCGTTAGAACATCACGTTCTTCTTTCGGTCCGTCACATACCGGGTCGTCTGAATGTGCTAGCAGACACCCTTTCACGAAAGGGTCGCTTGTTGCCATCGGAGTGGACTCTCAACAAACAAGTATTCAATCAGATTTGCTACCAGTGGGAACGGCCAATGATAGACTTATTTGCGACACATCTCAACAATCAGTTGCAGACGTATGTGTCTCCGTGTCCGGATCCAAGAGCATTTGCAGTAGACGCTCTGTCGATCCCTTGGGACGGAATGATAGGATATGCGTATCCTCCAGCGCCGTTAATTCAACAAGTATTGCTAAAGATAAAACAATCTCAATGCAAGATTCTGTTGGTAGCATCTCTGTCGCCACAGAGACCGTGGATAAATCTACTCAGGTGTCTGTTGTGGGACCTACCGTGGAAGCTTCCTCCACGGGAGGATCTTCTTTCGCAGGGGAAATCGCGCCAACTCCATCACAACCCGCAAGGTCTCAACCTTCACGTTTTTCCGTTGTGCGGTCCTTCTTGCATGGCAAGCACTTTACAGGACGAGCAGTGGATGCGATTTCTAACTGTAGGAGGACCTCCTCTATGCTAAACTATGCAGCTAAGTGGAAGGTTTTTCATCGTTGGTGTAGGGATCATTCTGTAGATATATTCGATCCCTCTATACCAGACATTGCAAACTTTCTAGTATACTTGTTTGACGAAATCAAACTGCAGCCTGTTACTATAAAGGGTTATAGATCTATGTTATCTGATACCTATGCACATCATGATAGTTTACAAATTGGATCTAATGTCTCTTTATCGAAGTTGGTTAGAAACTTTTCGATAAATAGACCCAGAACTCTTAGATTAATTCCTAAGTGGAATTTAGCTTGGGTTCTTCTTAAATTGAAGGAAAAGCCATTTGAACCTCTTGGGACAGTAGATTTCAAATTCTTATCTTATAAGACAGCTTTTCTCTTAGCTTTCTCTTCTGCTAGAAGAGTCAGTGAGCTTCATGCACTATCGGTGGATGATTCTCATTATCGTAGTGTTGGGAACACTATCACCTTCACTACTAATGTGGGTTTTTTAGCTAAGAATCAGGCTCCTAATAAATATCCGGAACCTATTGTTATTAAGGCTCTTCCGTCTTCAGACGGGCGTAGGCCTTTACTCTGTCCTGTTAGAGCATTACGTATCTATAAACAGAGATCTCTGTTTATCAGAAAGGGACGGAAACGTTTCTTTCTGTCTTTGATGCCTAATAGAAAGGATATTTCAGTCCATTCTATTGCTAGATGGATTCAGTTAACTATCCGTACTGCTTATGAAGATTTATCTTCTTCTCAGCAGTCTGTGCTTAAGATTTCTGCTCATGAAGTAAGAGCTCTTTCTACTTCCTGGGCTTAATGCTAATAGTGTTGCTATTACAGATTTAATGAAGGCTGCTTATTGGTCTCAGCCATCCACATTTACGAATTTTTATCTCAGAAATATTGAGCCCATTTCTGGAGACCTGCATTGTTTAGGTCCGTTATCTGTTGCTCAGAATGTCGTCCACTAAACAGTTGCAACTATAGTTATGCAGGCTTTCTGTTCCGGCAGTGACTCCGTCCGGCTGCCCTCTTTGCTCTGGGCTATTTGACCCAGGGCAAGGGGAAGGGGGGGGGGGGGGTTGGCGGGTGTTCCCTTAGGTCACCTGCTTTATAGTGAAAAGCAAGGGAATGCCTCCTCCAAGTCAGTATTTCTGAGTCGCTTCCGGGATGATTTTAAAGTGTAATATTAATGTTTAAATTCATTCATGTCTTATTTTTAAAGTGTAGCTCGGTGTGAAGCATTTGTATATGTCAAGTGTCAAACGGGCTTTAATATACAATACTCGGACACTTTTAAATGACTATAAAGAGTCTCAATTCTCTGGACTACTTTATTTATTGGCTTGCTTTAAAAATAATTAGTATAAGGGTTATACTGGATGTTAATAGAGAACATGAATGTTATTGTGCTCAATTATTAAGGGTAGTGTATCTTTCTAATTTAATATTAAATAAGAAAGATACATGTAAAGCCTAATACTCCTTTTCTCCTTAAGGGGTTACCTCTTTACTATATAGTTGAGCTTATTGGATTTTCCTCTATGTCCTAGGCCCTCCAGCCTGTTTACTATTCAGCTAAGTCTGGGTCATTGGTACAGTATAAAAATGTTAAAAAATTTATAGTAATTTATATATTTTTTATACTTACCAATGACCCAGACGGGGATGGCCCTCCCTGGAGTTGGGAACTCTTGCCTCCCCGCTGAGTACATACCGCTGACCAGGCACTGCCAGTAAGAATGATAATTGGCGCCAATTTCGGGACGTCTGCGTCACTGTGCATGCGCAGTAGAGGCGTAGTATGGAGGTCCTTTAGGACATGATTTCTTTTTGTTTTGGATGCAAATTTTGGGGATTGGGGGGCAAAATTTGTGTTTGGCCCTGGTTTTGTTAGAGTTAGCACCAGCTAAGTCTGGGTCATTGGTAAGTATAAAAAATATATAAATTACTATAAATTTTTTAACATTCCCACGGGACACACAATACTACATCTGGTCGGAGGTTTCATAAAAATACAAACCCAAAACAACACAAAATCCACGAATCCTAACAGTGACTGAGCTTTGTTTACAACCGCTTGCGGTAATATTCGAAAAGAACCATGATGGAGACGTGTGACATCATGCACGTGCAATTACCATACTGACTCGTGTAGAAGCCCAGGGGGTGCTTTGTAAGTATGTTAATCAGCACTGCAAACCACCCCCTTGAAAACAGACAAAGATAGTCTGTTTAAAAATAGCTGTTTTTTTAAATATGTACATTTTTTACGAGTAAAACAAAATATTGCTTCACACAAACTCAATAAAAAAATTCATAATATGAAGACCAGATAAAATTTACACAGCGAAATATGAATAACAAAATAGTTGCCTCCCTTGGCAACATTCGAAAAATTGATTTTACACTGAAAGTCATAACTTCACATGTTGCCGGGCATGATGAAATGATAAATGAGCATGTTTTATTGAACCAATAAGTCATAAATCATACCCCTGGTTATATTGTTATATAATTCTCAAATACCAGAGTTGTAATTATTTTTTATTTTTAATTACCACTTTCTCATTAATTTCTGAACACCCGTTTTTCACAATGAGTTGTGCATGCTCGAAAATGGCAGTGTTCTTTCACAATGAATTGTGCGCTGCTTGAAAGTGGCAGTGTTCCACTGTGAACCACTGTGAAAACTGTGAAAACTATATGTTGTGGGCATGTTTCAGACAACTACTGACAGCAGCCTGCACACTCATTTGAAACAAGTGACAGCTTCCAAAACAAGTACATAATTTTCGCTCAAAATAAAAGCCAGTGATTTCGGACAAAACACGACAATTTGAGTCCGAAATTTTATAGGCGACGTTTAGGATTTGAACTTTGTTTCCCCCTCTCGTCTGGGGGTTATAAGGTATCAGGTTGTCGTCAGTAATAGTAGGAATAGTATACAACATAATTATGCCTATATTACGTAGAAACAAAGGATCCCGAGTGTCGTTACGATACAGCATTGTACTCAACATTTTAACCACCAGCTTTTCTGACTGATCATAGTATGATCGGCGGGGGGAATGGGTCCGGTCGACGGACCCGCTGCCAGTCTAGCGGAAACCCTGTATAAAATGGCGTTTCTCTTAGCCTTTGCATCTGCTAGAAGAGTCAGTGAACTTCATGCATTATCTGTTAATGAATCTCATTACCGTAGTGTGGGTAATATCATTACCCTCACTACGGAAGTGAGGTTTTTGGCTAAGAATCAGATTCCAGACAAGTGTCCGGAGCCTCTTGTCATTAAGGCTTTACCATTCTCGGATAACCGTAGACCTTTGCTGTGTCCAGCCAGGGCTATACGCATTTATAAACGTCGATCAGATGTTGTTAGAAACATTTTTTTCTTTCATTGATTCCTAACAGAAAGTATATTTCTGTTCATGCTGTCGCTAGATGGATTCAGTTGGCAATACGCATTGCCTATGAAAATCTATCTTCAGATCAACGTTCTGTCAATAAGATATCAGTGCCTGAGGTTAGAGAACTGTCCACTTCTTGGGCTTATTCTAACAGTATAGCCATTACTGATCTCATGAAGGCTGTGTACTGGACATAGCCCTCTTCATTTACCAAGTTTTACCTGAGAAATTTAGATGATCATAAGGGAAAAAAACATCCCCCCCCCCCCCCTTCCCCTTGTTCTGAGGTAAATTTCCTCAGAACGAAGAGGGCAGTGGAGCAGCATCAGTGCTGGAATGGACTGCCAAAAAACCTTATAGATGTAACCATTTCTGGTGACCTTAGATCTTTGGGTCCTCTTTCTGTTGCTCAGAATGTCATCCATTAATGGTTACATCTATAAGGTTTTTTGGCAGTCCATTCCAGCACTGATGCTGCTCCACTGCCCTCTTCGTTCTGAGGAAATTTACCTCAGAACAAGGGGAAGGGGGGGGGGGGGATGTTTTTTTCCCTTATGATCATCTGGCTTTATAGTGAAAAGCAAGGGAAGACCTCCTCCAGTGTCAGTAGTCCTGAGTTGGTGCTGGGATGGTTTTAATGTGTAGCCTGGTGTGAAGCAATTACTATGTCTCATTTATGTATGGTTTTTTAAAGTGTAGCTCTCTGTGAAGCATTTGTATATGTCACATGTCAAACGGGCGTTAATATACAATCCTCGGACACTTTTAAATGAATATAAAGAGTCTCATTTTAAGGACTATCTTTATATATTGTTTTTCCTTCACCGAATTAGCATAATGGGTTATGCTGGCATTAAATGGAGAATTATATATTATGTAATACTCAATTACATTGTTTGTGTTATGTCTGTCTCTTTTCTCATTAAAGAAACATATATAATTCCTATATCTTCTCCTATTCTCCTGTAGGAGCTATTCTTTACTGAAGTAATTGTGAGATTGGATTTTTCTTTAAGTCTTAGGCCTTCCAGCCTTTTTACGATTCAGCTAGTCTGGGCCATTGGTTGTTGTATAAAAACATGATAAATTTTAAGTTATTTGTATATTTTTATTACCTGCATCGCTAGCAGCAGAGCAGGTCTAGTAACTGCATGACTCTGTCCGTCAGTCCGTCCGAAACACTTCTTCCGTCAAAGTTTTCTTGGCGTCTATGAAAGGGAATGATTTTATATTTGGTCTGCTGCTTCATAATGATGAGTTGTATCGTGTATCGAATTTTCAGATCTGCCGTGCAGCCACTTCCTGTTTGCAGCGACGCAGGTCCAGACCCGGTATTGGTCTTCTTTACACTTACCAATGGCCCAGGCGGGTATGGCCCTCCCATGACTGGGCATTCATACCTCCCCGCTGTTTATAACATTTAACAGGCAATCTGTAGAAAGAATGATGGTTGGCGCCAATTTCAGTACCTTCCTGGATACTACCCGTGCACAGATCTCAAAAGTATGGAGGACCAGATAGGACTTGATTTTTTTGGTTTTGCATGCAAATTTTGGGGATTGGGGGAAAAATTTGTGTTTGGCCCTGGATTAAATTTGAGTTAGCACCAGCTAGTCTGGGCCATTGGTAAGTATAAAAAATATACAAATTACTTAAAATTTCTCATTTTTTTGGACCAGAAAATATTCTCACACCAAGTCATGTTCCCAGTGTTTCTACCATGGGGCTCTGTTTATCATATTTCCTCACACAGTCTACTCCTGGTACTCTTGACTAATCAGGTAATTACTGGTAATTATAAACTAAAGTCCAGGTAAATTTTACCCCTCCCTCCACATCGACAATGCTTCTCAATGGCCCTGGATGAGGAATGGAGATAATGAGAGTCAGCATTGTCCACAAGGCATTCCACAGAATGGACACTTGGATTTCCAAACGTCTAGCCTTCAAGGATTTCCACATTATGCATGCTGCTAATGCTGCTGGTGTGTCTGTAGCAGTTTATCTTGATGTTATGGAGGTTGTTTATAATGAGCAAAAAGAATCACTCTGGGCTTCTAAACCTTTGAGAGTGAATATGTAACGTCAACAAAAATTTCTACCCCAAAATTCTTTGTCAGGCAGTTTCCTGACTCCTGAGAGTTCTCCAAGAAGCTTACCCTTTGTACAGGCAACTGCATACACAGTGTTGAAGCCTTGGGTTAGGGGAGGGCCTATCAGCCCTATACATTGAACAGGCTACCTTATAAAAAGTATACAAACTTGTAATCTTTAGAGTGCTCCTCAGAATTCAGTAAACAAAAGTTTCATATAAACATGAGCCTGTTCAGTGTATACTTTTTGATGGGGATGGGGGGGGGGGGGGGGGGGGGGGGGGCGTGGATTTGGAGTTACCTGTATTGGAAAAATGACAACCCAAATTAGAGGCCCACTGCCAGTGTGTTTGGTTTGTCTCCAGTGTTAAATTCTTATAGTTTTAGGGGTTGAGTAGGAGGGAGATCCGAATTACTAGTTATATCACATGCCATTTCTGATAAACTTGGTGAGCCATGTAAGTGTGTGCATGAATGGGCAGAGTTAGGAACTTCATTGAAAATCGATAACAATAGGTAATTGTTTTCTCATACATTAATTTCGATGTTGTGTTCCAAAAAAGCTTACCCTGGTAATATTAACAATTTGAAATAATGTATAATATTAACTTGTAGAGTGCTAAATTATTTTTCAAAGGTGATTTGTAACATGAGTATATTTTTATACTGTACCAATGACCCAGACTTAGCTGGCTGGTGCTAACTCCACAAAAACCAGGGCCAAACACAAATTTTGCCCCCCAATCCCCAAAATTTGCATCCAAAACAAAAAGAAATAATGTCCTAAAGGACCTCCATAGTACGACTCTACTGCGCATGCGCAGTGACGCAGTCGTCCCGAAATTGGCGCCAAATATCATTCTCTGTTTGGCCCTTCATCAGTCAACATCTCACTGATCTTTGTGCTTGTAAATCTCAGTTTAAAGGATGCCAGACACGTAATTCTTGGAGAAAATGTGATTCTAAGGAGGATAGAAGGAGGAGAGGAAAAAAGAAGTGGCAAAAAATAATCAGGGCTGTACTTAAAATTTTTTGTTAAAATTATGTTAAGTTGCCTATTTTCGAGGCAAACGCCTCTTGTTGTCATTCTTGCTAATTGTTGCACTGCTTATTCAGTGTTTCCTCTCCCCTAACCTTCTAAAGTCCCCCCTTGCAATTCTCCCATGCTTTTGGCATATTTTTGAGAAGTTTCATTTCTAAAATTTCCCTGGGAGAGTTGCTTGGTTACAGAATGTTTTCTGTTATTTTCCCCATAGTTACGTTTTCACCCATGGGTGTATAACGTTTGTGTTCTGCATCTTCCATCTGATGTTCTGCAGATTCTCCCCTGGGAGTCTCTGTTTTGCATCAGATAGAGTGTAATTGAGGACTGATTCCGGGCCAGTTTTGTCAGTGCCTGGAGTCATGTTTTCTTCTGTGTTTACACTGTTTGTTTTCATTGGCAACAGCCTTTTTTGAGGGGGGCTGTTTGCCTTTGAGGTAGTTTATCTCATTATAAGATACATTTATATTATCCGAAAGTGTCTCATTAATTATTTTATATAATTTTAAAATTTTTGACCACACTTTGCCATCGGATCCATCGGGGCTCAACGTTACTTTTCAGCAACTTGGGCTTCTCTGAAAAAATATTTTTTCAAAATTATTTTGTTTTGCAATTGTTTTTTCATTTATTAATGGATCATGTTATTATGTATCTTTGTGTCAGGGGTTTTTGCGAGTAACTAGGACTTATTGTTGTTCCTTCACAATGAAAGGAACTTGTTCAAATTGTAATAGGAAGAAATCTTCCTCTGACTTTCATGATTATTGCATAAATTGTAGTCAGTGTTCTCGCATTAATCCCTGTCCTGTATGTGAACATTGGGATGAGAAACATTGGAAACGTGTGTCACGATATGTTGTTTCGGGAGAAAGAGCGATGCCGGCTCTTTCTCCACAAGGTCACTCTACTCTCTCAGTTTCTATTTCAGAGGAACCAGAACAGGGTGATGTTTCCATGTTATCTTCTTCAAGTGTGCGTCCGTCGTCACAATTAAATACAGAGCTAGCGGCAAAAGTGCTCATGGAAATTAGACAAATGTCGTCCGCTAGCTCGCCCGGTGTAGCGTCCATTCACCGAATGGTTCGGCAGCCGGGTTCGTCCGATGCGGTCCAAGAGGAAATTTTGGGTGATGCGAGCACTATAAAAATAATAGATGCACACCCAGTGACGGCGGATAGTGAACGAGAACGGAGGAAGCCTTTTAGTCCGGTTCCTAGCTCGTCCAGGTCCAGCCGGGCCGCGAGCGAGAGAGGCCCCTCTCTCGTACAACAACATCTGGGACCAGATGTTGTGGTACAAAATGTGTCTTTAGCGGAGCATACGTCCGTCGCTCGGGACGCTCCGTTGTATAAGCAGTCCGCAGAGACTGTTAAGGCTTCCTCTTCTCGCCGGCGCACACGACCGCACCTTGGCTGCGTGACCTCCGATATCTTGCCAGCTTCGCCGAGGAAGGATTATTCGGCGACCAGGTCACACCATCCGGCAGCCAGGGACTCGAGACCGATGGACTCCGGACGTTCGCATAGGAAAAGTATGCGGGAGCCATCCGATGCGGAGCTGCCCTCGGCAAAGCAGCGAAAGACCGCTCCTCCGCAGGTCTCGACGTCGGACATTCTAGTGCAGATAGCACAGCTTATCGCAGCATCCCAGCAGCCGACAGAGACGGTGTCGGATCGAGAATTATCCGAC
Source organism: Pictodentalium vernedei (assembly GCA_031216915.1). Classification (NCBI taxonomy): domain Eukaryota; kingdom Metazoa; phylum Mollusca; class Scaphopoda; order Dentaliida; family Dentaliidae; genus Pictodentalium; species Pictodentalium vernedei. The sequence continues at coordinate 331,766,207 of CM062297.1, read as the reverse complement.
GGCGCTGGGTCGGTACGCTCCGCCGAAGCATCGGGGGCGGACGACCGGGAACATCGGGAGGTCCGACCGGATGGTGAAAGGGATACGGATGAATTGGAGCTATCCCTTTCGGAACAACACAAAGCTGCCGTAGACTTCATCCGGCACTTTCTTCCTCAAGTTGTTCCGTCGGGCCAGACTGCTGCGCTTCCGGACAGGAGAATTATAGCGTCATTGGACTCTGATTTTTTCGAGCGGTTCAGGGACATCGCTCCCGAGTTTCCGTCGCAGTCCAATAATGTTGCAAGAACATTTGAGTTATTGAACGACGCTATTTTTAAACTTGCTTCCAGGACAGGGAAAGCAGGCTTCTTGTCCGCAAATACTCTCAACCTGCCTTTCATTAATGCAAGGAATAAATTCGACACGGCAGGTCAGGGTATACCGAGAGTTCCTCTGCGTATGGACGACGAGGCGGAAGACTTAGAGCTATCATTACCGTCGTCAGCTTCTATTCCAACCGCAGTGTTGGAAACAGCTATTGCGTCTAACAGAGCCAATTTAGATGCCTTATCTTACGCAGATCACCTTACGAAGGCGTTATCACTGCGTCTTCAAGGGGAAGAGTTTCAGGATATACAATCCTCCTTAAGACTTCTTTCAAGGGCAGTAGCTTATTCCACGTGTAACTCCGCCCTTTCAGTGGCTAATCTGGAGTTGGTTAGACGTGACGCAGCCCTGTCTACATCCACACTAGTGGATTCTAAGGTGAAGAACTCTCTTAGAGTCGCTTCGGTCTCAGGAGATCTTCTCTTTGACGGCAAGCTTTCCGCTATTTATGATAATATTAAAAAGAAAGCTAGTGATTCTCTGTTGTTTAGATCCGCTCCTAAAAGGTCGGATTCAGCAGACACGAATAAGGCAGGCACTTCTGGGTCTTATCCGCCCAAGAGAGGTTCCTATAGAGGTTCCGGTGCGTCCTCTAGCTCTTATTCGAGAGACCGTCAGGATAGCGACTCTCGTTCGGGACGTCCTTCAGGCCGGGACAATCGGTCGGACGCCCCGAGGTCGACGAGGCGAGGTGCGGGTCGTGGAAGACGTGGTTTCTCCTACCGCAGGCCTCGCAGATCCAGGAGGTGATGGCTCAAACCTCTATCGCGTTCCGGTTGGCGGAAGGTTGTCGAGTTTTTCTCAAGAGTGGGCGTCGATTACGGACGACCCTTGGGTGAGAGGAGTGACTTCGGAAGGTCTAAAGATATCCTTCAAACGAAAGCCTCCATTAACTCGAAGTCCAAAGTGGACTCATCTTCCGTCAAACCCTCAGAAAAGAGACGCTCTGCTATCAGAGGTGCAGTCTCTTTTAATGAAGAACGCGGTAGAGGTCGTAGAAAACCAGGAATCGCTGGGATTCTACAGCCATCTGTTTCTGGTTCCGAAACCAGACGGCTCGTTCCGTCCAGTCATAGATTTGAGCTGGATAAACAAGCTGATCATCGCTCCGAAGTTTTATATGGAGACGATTCGATCGGTCAGAGCGAGTATTCGGGTGAACGATTATGCAACGAGCATAGATCTCAAAGATGCGTACTTTCACGTCATGGTACATCCGACATTCCGAAAGTATCTACGCTTCGCAGTCCTAGGAGTGGTGTATCAGTTCCGGGCCATGTGCTTCGGATTGAATCTAGCACCCTGGGCTTTCACTCGAGTAATGAACTCGGTAATGATTTACTTCCGAGCTCATTCGTCTGCGGTAACGTCGGCCTACCTGGACGACATTCTTCAGAGGTACGGCAACGAGTTAACGCTTCAGAACGATGTTCAGAATCTTCTTCTATTGCTCCGACGTCTCGGTTTCATAGTAAACGAGGAGAAGTCGGATCTGGTGCCGTCCAAGTCATTCACTCATCTGGGAATGAGCTTCGAGACGCACAACAATCTCGTTCGTCTGCCGTTAACCAGAGCGAAATTAGTCAGTTGTTACGCTCGCTATTGTCTAAATACAGACAAAGTCACAGCGAGAGAATTTATGAGACTGATAGGTCTGTGCGGAGCCGCTGCGGATCTCATTCCGATGGGACGGCTACGCACACGGCCTCTTCAAATTTTCTTGACTCAGAATTGGAGTGTGAAAATTCATTCGCTCGATGTAGACGTTCTCTTGTCAGATCAAGTGAAACAAGAGATTCAGACTTGGGCAAACATTCAGTGGTTAACTCAAGGAGTTCCGCTGCAGTTGCCGGATCCGAGTTTTACCATTATGACGGATGCCAGTCAAACAGGTTGGGGTGCATCATTAATCCCAACGGATTCGAGATGCCAGGGTCTTTGGGATCCGCAATTCCTGTGCAAGCACATAAACATCAAGGAAATGATGTCAATTTGGCTTGCGTTACGTCACTGGATGGACATTATTCACGATGCTCATGTCCAAATCCTATCCGACAATACGACAGTAGTGGCGTATATACGGAATCAGGGAGGCACTCATTCAGTTCCGTTGTTCAATCTAACGGAAAGAATCCTTCTGTTTGCGTTGGAACATCACGTTCTTCTTTCGGTCCGTCACATACCGGGTCGTCTGAATGTGCTAGCAGACTCCCTTTCTCGAAAGGGTCGCTTGTTGCCGTCGGAGTGGACTCTCAACAAACAAGTATTCAATCAGATTTGCTACCAATGGGAACGGCCAATGATAGACTTATTTGCGACACATCTCAACAATCAGTTGCAGACGTATGTGTCCCCGTGTCCGGATCCAAGAGCATTTGCTGTAGACGCTCTATCGATCCCTTGGGACGGAATGATAGGATATGCGTATCCTCCAGCGCCGTTAATTCAACAAGTATTGCTAAAGATAAAACAATCTCAATGCAAGATTCTGTTGGTAGCATCTCTGTCGCCACAGAGACCGTGGATAAATCTACTCAGGTGTCTGTTGTGGGACCTACCGCGGAAGCTCCCTCCACGAGAGGATCTTCTTTGGCAGGGGAAATCGCGCCAACTGCATCACAACCCGCAAGGTCTCAACCTTCACGTTTTTCCGTTGTGCGGTCCTTCTTGCATGGCAAGCACTTTACAGGACGAGCAGTGGACGCGATTTCTAACTGTAGGAGGACCTCCTCTTCGCTAAACTATGCGGCTAAGTGGAAGGTTTTCCGTCGTTGGTGTAGGGATCATTCTGTTGATATATTTGATCCCTCTATACCAGACATTGCTAACTTTCTAGTATACTTGTTTGACGAAATCAAACTGCAACCGGTTACTATAAAGGGTTATAGATCTATGTTATCTGATACCTATGCACATCATGATAGTTTACAAATTGGATCTAATGTCTCTTTATCGAAATTGGTTAGAAACTTTTCGATAAATAGACCCAGAACTCTTAGATTAATTCCTAAGTGGAATTTAGCTTGGGTTCTCCTTAAATTGAAGGAAAAGCCATTTGAACCTCTTGGGACAGTAGATTTCAAATTCTTATCTTATAAGACAGCTTTTCTCTTAGCTTTCTCTTCTGCCAGAAGAGTCAGTGAGCTTCATGCACTATCGGTGGATGATTCTCATTATCGTAGTGTTGGGAACACTATCACCTTCACTACTAACGTCGGTTTTTTAGCTAAGAATCAGGCTCCTAATAAATATCCGGAACCTATTGTTATTAAGGCTCTTCCGTCTTCAGACGGGCGTAGGCCTTTACTCTGTCCTGTTAGAGCACTACGTATCTATAAACAGAGATCTCAGTTCATCAGAAAGGGACGGAAACGTTTCTTTCTGTCTTTGATGCCTAATAGAAAGGACATTTCAGTCCATTCTATTGCTAGATGGATTCAGTTAACTATCCGTACTGCGTATGAAGATTTATCTTCTTCTCAGCAGTCTGTGCTTAAGATTTCTGCTCATGAAGTAAGAGCTCTTTCTACTTCCTGGGCTTATGCTAATAGTGTTGCTATTACAGATTTAATGAAGGCTGCTTATTGGTCTCAGCCATCCACATTTACTAATTTTTATCTCAGAAATATTGAGTCCATTTCTGGAGACCTGCATTGTTTAGGTCCGTTATCTGTTGCTCAGAATGTCGTCCACTAAACGGTTGCAACTATAGTTATGCAGGCTTTCTGTTCCGGCAGTGACTCCGTCCGGCTGCCCTCTTCGCTCTGGGCTATTTGACCCAGGGCAAGGGGAAGGGGGGGGGCGGGTGTTCCCTTAGGTCACCTGCTTTATAGTGAAAAGCAAGGGAATGCCTCCTCCAAGACAGTATTTCTGAGTCGCTTCCGGGATGGTTTTAAAGTGTAATATTAATGTTTAATTTCATTCATGTCTTACTTTTAAAGTGTAGCTCGGTGTGAAGCATTTGTATATGTCAAGTGTCAAACGGGCTTTAATATACAATACTCGGACACTTTTAAATGATTATAAAGAGTCTCAATTCTCTGGACTACTTTATTTATTGGCTTGTTTTAATAATAATTAGTATAAAGGTTATACTGGATATTAATAGAGAACATGAATGTTATTGTGCTCAATTATTAAGGGTAGTGTATCTTTCTAATTTAAATATTAAATAAGAAAGATACATGTAAAGCCTAATACTCCTTTTCTCCTTAAGGGGTTATCTCTTTATTTTATAATTGAGCTTATTGGATTTTCCTCTATGTCCTAGGCCCTCCAGCCTGTTTACTATTCAGCTAAGTCTGGGTCATTGGTACAGTATAAAAATGTTAAAAAATTTATAGTAATTTATATATTTTTTATACTTACCAATGACCCAGACGGGGATGGCCCTCCCGGAGTTGGGAACTCTTGCCTCCCCGCTGAGTACATAGCGCTGACCAGGCACTGCCAGTAAGAATGATATTTGGCGCCAATTTCGGGACGACTGCGTCACTGCGCATGCGCAGTAGAGTCGTACTATGGAGGTCCTTTAGGACATTATTTCTTTTTGTTTTGGATGCAAATTTTGGGGATTGGGGGGCAAAATTTGTGTTTGGCCCTGGTTTTTGTGGAGTTAGCACCAGCCAGCTAAGTCTGGGTCATTGGTAAGTATAAAAAATATATAAATTACTATAAATTTTTTAACTTTTTTTCAAAACTTCTATGCTACCTGCATGGGGAACATTAGTTTAGCATCATCTTCTTTGTAAACAATTGTTTTGTTATAATTCATTGGAGAGTGCCTGTTGGCACTCTCCAATAAATTGTAACAAGGCAATTTTATATGAACAGATTTTATGCTGCTGCGCAGTAAACAACAACCTAATGTATATAAAGTAAAGCCACTAAAGTGGCTTTCAGCACTTATCAGTGGGGCCATGATAGTGGCTTTTAGCACTCAGACAGTTAATCAGAGAATATTTATGATAGTATGGATTATTAAACTATCAAGTCTTATAATACCCCACTTTGTTGCCATATCAGGTTGACACACATGTCCATGCCCAAGAGCTCTATAAGAATTTTCAGCTTTAAACTATATTTATTATTTATCTTTATTATTATTATATACCCAGGGTATTGTGGAAGTTCTGTCAGATTGTATTAGTCTTTTTAACCAAAAGTTAGGACAACTGACCTTGATCTGGTTCCCTACAAAACCATGGCAAACTCTTGATTGACACTGTAACATTCTCAGTACCATCAGTTATTGGTCCTTGGTAAGGTAATTCTGGCACTTACATATTACCTCCAGAAGTGGAACATTGCTTGTTTACTGTGTGTGACAAACAAGCACTGCTTTACAATTAAAATAGGATCTGATAACCAGTGCCTGAGGTGAGAGTCCCGTAAAGTAGACAACATAAGTATAAATGATTGACTCAACTTGAATTCATATTTCTGTTACAGTCATAAAATAAGCACAGATGCTGAAAGTGACATTAAACACCAATAAATAAATAATATTACTTTGCATCTGAACTTCCCGGTTGCGCAAAAACAATAACAAGGATTCTTTTGGGTATCTACAGTGGCCCAATATGGGATCCTTTCCCAATGGCATTTGGGCATACATTTTACCAATTCTTAACTCAAAATTTTCCAGTCTCAATCGCCATTCAAACAAACATTTAATGCACAGTTGGGGTTCTGAACATGGTAGTCATAAGACCTCAGAAAACCACTCAGTTCTGATAGAGATCTAAATATGTTAGAAAATGAGCTTTTTTCATGAAAAATGTCCATGAAAAGTGCAAAATTTGAACTGATGTTAAAACCTTTTAAATAGTGATAAATCGAAAAACTGAAAAAAAACATGAGCTCTACAACATACTAAAATTTTATGAAAAATTAGACGCCGTTTAATTTTTGGTGATGTCGAGTCACTAATGTCACCCGAAAAATCGGCCATAACCATCGAGAATTTCCCAGGTCAGTCTGGGGCAGTACTACATTTTTAGATGAGTTTTTGTCAGAGATGGGATGCTTGATACAGGTATTGCAATTAAAAGTTTAAGAAAAACGACTGAATTTGGGTGATGTTTCGGATAAAGGCATAAAATCAAATATCAAAGACAGCCGCAAGTACTAGAAACACATGGCTATAAGTGTGCCAAATTTGATCAGATTCAGGGGAGTAGTATCCTATCTCGTGACTAACGAAATATGTTTTTTTTAAAACTTTGTTGGATGACTTAACTAGATGGTTTTGAAATTGCAAGTCATCCAACGAAGCATGACCTATGCCAAAGCGCCCAACAATGAGGGGAATGTGTCTGTCGCCCTTTTACGTTCTAAGCCGCTCAATAGCGCATACCACATTGCACTTTAGTAGTGGTGTAGGTACCCGATCGTGCCCCATAGGAACCGGACTTTTGGGGGAGAAGCTAGTGTTAAATTCCCATAGGAACCGGACTTTTGGGGGAGCAACTTTTGGGGGAGCAAAAGTACGGCTCTTTGCGGCTAGATCCGCCAAGCAGTGTAGTACTGCATATATAGTATGCTATGGTATGTATAGTGATATATGTACACATGGGGCTATAGGTATATATTTGGGTAAGTGATGGAAAGATGATGTGAAAAAGCACAATGTGACACAATGTGCCCTAGCACAAAGGCACATGCTTTATGTGCCGATATGTGCTTATGTGAAAAGGCACAATGTGTCACATTGTGCTTTTTCACATTAGCACATATGACAAAAAAGGGATTCTATAGCCACGGGTGTTTCCTAAAAAGGGGGTGCCGAAATTGGGGTGCCCGGGGATATGGCCATTGGATGTAGGCTTTTATTATACACAAGGGAGATAACTCTGTATACCGATTATGGGAAATTAAGCAATCTAATTGGTTAGTTATATAAATGAAACAAGAATACTTGGAATAGGGTCAGAACTACTGCTATTACGTACCACAGAACTACTGCTATTACGTACCACCTTACCAGTAACAGGATGATACAAAGCATTTGGTAGGTTAATACTATCAACGGTTAGGATGGAATCTACAGGGGAATATACCAACCATACTCTGCTGTCGTTCTGTATTACCAGGCATTGGCCCCACCCCAGAATACCGCTCAATAATATGAAGCACCTGGTGATTCAGCAGTACCAAGGACCAGCAAGAGACCTACAGGGATATGTACAGCCTATGCTATACTACCGTTCTAAACTACCAAGCATTACCCCACCCCCACAAAATCACTAGGTCTACCATAACGTACTACATATACCAGTCATATAATAATACAAAGCAATCGGTTGGTTAATCGAGGACTGGACCTACAGCGGTGTATATACCGCCCATACTATAGTACCGTTCTAAACTACCAGACAGTACCCCTACCCACAATACCTCTATGCCTAGCATTGCATACTACCTATACCAGTCATAGGATAATACAAAGGATTCGGTGGATTAATAGTACTAAGGGCTAACATGGGCCCACAGAGGTATATATCGTCCATACTATACTGCTGTTCTATACTGCCAGGCATTACCCCCATCCCAAAAAATCACTAGGTCTACAATAACGTACTACATATATCAGCCATAGAATAATACAAAGCAATCGGCTGGTTAATAATATCGAGGACTGGACCTACAGCGGTGTATATACCACCCATACTATAGTACCGTTCTAAACAACCAGGCAGTACCCCTACCCACAATACCGCTATGCCTAGCATTACGAACTACCAATACCAGCCATAGGATAATACAAAGGATTCGGTAGGTTAATAGTACTAAGGGGGTAATAGGCCAACAGGCCATTCACCCTATACTGTCCAACTTAAACCACCAAGGACTATCTTTCAATACCGCACTGGCCGACCATACATGACCCCCATGCCCACAGTACTGCTTGACCTAGCTATAACAGACATAGCATAATATGAAGCATAAGGTGGATTAATAGTACTAAGGGCTAACTTGGGACCTACATGCATATATACCACTACTACCATATCACCCCACCCCATACGAGAAGCCTCATATACCCTGACCCGAATTACGTTGTCAGATTGTATACTGGACAATAATAGCGGTCAGCATCTCTATGACGTCGCGCGCGTATCATGACGTCACGGCGTCAATAGCAACGTAAACCGTTTCGCGGGAAAAACTTTCAAGAAAACCCAATTTTCACATCATCTTTCCATCACTTACCCAAATATATACATATAGCCCCATGCGTACATATATCACTATACATACCATAGCATACTATATATGCAGTACTACACTGCTTGGCGGATCTAGCTGCAAAGAGCCGTACTTTTGCTCCCCCAAAAGTTGCTCCCCCAAAAGTCCGGTTCCTATGGGAATTTAACACTAGCTGCTCCCCCAAAAGTCCGGGTAATGGGGCACGATCGGGTACCTACACCACTACTCACGTTTTAATGAAATATGTCAAAAATAGGCTAAACTTTGATGCGACGTAAAAACGTCAAATGGTAGCAAATCGAAAAAAAAAACCGCTATCTCTTAATTTTTTTTTAGCTCTACAGCGTAGTGAAATTTAAAAAAAAATCTGACGCATTTTAATGTTTGACCACATGACCTATGACGTCACCTCAGTATTTGGGTATAATGGTTGAGAATTTCCTAGGACAGCACCACATTTTTATATATGGTTTTTTGCAGAGAATATATATATTCGAAAGGCCAAGGCTCAAAATGAGGTTGAAAATAAATGAAAAACTGGCATTGCTGGCCTCGGGTGTGTAAAATTGAAATGAAAAAAATAGGGTTAACAACTTAATATGATCACAAATAGGTGAGACAAGTTCCGTAAGTGTATCCTCTATTAATAGGGTACAATTAGACTCAAGAACGTAGGGCTTTTTATTAAGAATAGAGATAATTTAACTAAACTTAAAGAAAACGTCAAAGTGCCGTTAATTGGAAAAAAGAAGAAAAAACAGTTACCTTCTAAATTTTTTTTTAGCTCAACAACATACTCAAATTTTATAAACATCCAACGCATTTTAATGTTTGACCCCATGACCCACTATGACGTCACCTAAGTGTTCAGTCACAACGAGAACGAGAATTTATTCGGAGGGCAACACATTTTTAAATGTGGTTTCTTGCGAAGATTATATTCTCAAAATTTCGAAAGGCTGAAAATGAGGTAGAAAAGGTATAGAAAAAGACATGAAATCGGCATCACTGGCATCGAGTGCTTAAATGTGAAATGAAAACAGAAAATCGCCCAATTTCAAATAACCAGGAAACCGAGTGTGGAGTTTCCTGGTTGTACCATATATAAATATGGAGCTGCGTGAATCACGAGGTAGCGTTTTTTCACAAAATATGTGAAAAATAGACACTAAATTTTGAAGTGATGTAAAAACGTCAAAATGGCGCCAAATTTAAAAAAAACAAACGAAATGAAAAATACCCTCCCACCCCCCCCCCCCCCCCAAAAAAAAAACAAACAAAAAAACAGTTATCTCTTAATGTTTTGAGCTCCACAACATACTAAAATTTCAAAGATACAAAGATATTTTCTACTTTAACCATATGGCCCATGACCCCTGTGACGTTACATCGGCGTTCTATCATAACGTTTTGAATTTACTAGGAAAGTACAACGTTTTTAGATATGGTTGCTTGCGTAGATTATATTCACAAAATGTCGAAAGTCTGAGACTGAAAATGGGGTTGAAAAAAACAAGGTACGGAAAAAACGTTAAATCGGCATCGCTGGCATCGGGTGCGTAAATTTCAAATAAAAATATAAAATCACACAATTTCAAATAACCAGAAAACAGAGTGTGGAGTTTCTTAGCAGTATCAAGTACAAGTAGGGAGCTATGTGAATTACAAGGTGGCGTTTTTAAAGAAAGACCGGTTTGTCAAAAATAGGCTAAATATTTAAAGTGACGTAAAAACGTCAAAATGGCGCCAAATCAAAAAACAAAACAAAAATCTATCTTCATTTTTTTTTAGTTCTGCAGCATACTGAAATTTAAAAAAATCTGACATTTTAATTTTTGACCTTATGGCACCTATGACGTCACCTCAGCGTTCGACCATATCGGTTTAAATTTTCCGAAACGGCACAACATTTTCAGATATAGTTTTTCATGTAGATTATATTCCCCAAATAATGGCAAATTTTGAATATCTGAGGCTAAAATGAATTTGAAAGGTATAGTAAAAAAACAACCTTAAATCCACATCACTGGCATCAGATGCGTAAATTTCAGATGAAAATATAAAATCGCACAATTTCGAACAACCTGAAAAACAGTTTTCGGAGTTTACTAGCTGTGTCGTTTACAACTACATGTAGGGAGATATATGAATCACAAAAGTGGCGTAGACTCCAATAACATCACCCGGAAATACTGCCTAATCGTTGATAATTTCCCATGACGGTACCACGTTTTAGATATGGTTTTTGGTGGAGATGATGATGATATACGCAAAATTTTAAAAACGAAGGCCTGATATAGACTTTGATATTAAAAGATAGAGAAAAAACGTTAAACGTGACATTCACTAACATATCGGAATTTCAATCTTTGGTGTTATTTATTTATTTATTTGTTTATTGGGGTTTAACGACACTTTCGACTGCCAGGGTCACCTGGTGTCGGAGAGTCTTACGGGTGGAAAAAGCCGGAGTACCCGGAGAGAATTACCAAGCAACGGCGAGCAACTGTCAGACTCTCCAACGTACTAACTCCACACAAGCAGGGTTAGCATTGGTTGAAATCTCTTCCAATGACGAAAATTGTCAGTCATATTAATTAGAGGGTGGAAACCAAGTCCCCGTACAGACGTACGGACGTCCCAATGAACAGACAGTGCCACTGTTATATCTCCCCCACCCCACCCCTCCGAAACCTTGGAACAATATGAACGAAAATCACAACATGAATCCTGATGTATACGGATATATCTCTTAGAAGTTCCCGACACAATGAAATAAATTCAAATAATATCAGACCTTGAAAAACTTTTCAAACGCGCTGGCTCAGCTGAAAAAAACAGTAGCTTATATATATTTCTTTTCACGCGTCTTCTCCTATATTATGTTCTTCTTATTCCTGTCAGTAGTATGTCTCGCACGTTTCACCCCCAGGTTGCAGGACCTCGGTGCAGGACCTCGGAAGTGACGTCATGTCACGTGACGTAGTGGCGCCATGTTGTGTTGTCATGGTAACCCGCGTGAGCGGCCATCTTGTGATGTCATCTCCATAGTGATACGTGGTGTGAGTGCGCATGCGCAGCGCGTGTTGTTAGGGTAATGCGTGTCCCCGTCGTCCATTTTGTATACTGTAGTCCGCCATCTTGGTTTCTATGGTAGCACGTGATTGCTATGTTACCCAATTTTTAGCTCAACTTTGGCGAAGCCAAATTTGAGCTTATGTCATGGCCCGTCGTCCGTCTGTCCGTCAACAATTGGATACGGCTCGGGCTAGAGGCCGTATTTATGAACCGATCTTTACGAAACTTCTTGGGTACCTTTGTTATGACCGTGGGACGAGAACGAGTGTTTTGGGGTGTGGTCCGAAATTCAAGATAGCTGCCAGCCACCATTTTGTACCTACGATGCAGAAATCTGTTTTTTGTACAGAACTTCCATATGAAAGCTCTGATTTGAATAATTTTTTGTATGAATGTTTGGTACCATGGGATACATCACATATAATACGGGTTTTTTTCTCGTGCAGAAATTATGCAAATTAGAGTAACTTTCATGTTTTTTGGTGTTACTTTCAGCACTGTAAGTGCAAATGCCAATACGGCTCGGGCTAGAGGCCGTATTTATGAACCGATCTTTACGAAACTCCTTGGGTACCGTTGTTATCACCGTGGGACGAGAACGAGTGTTTTTGGGTCCGGTCCGAAATTCAAGATGGCCGATGGCAGCCATTTTGTACAAAATTTGGTGCAATCAGATTTTTGCACAGAACTATGAAAGCGCTGATTTGAATAATTTTTTTGTGTGAATGTTTAGTACCATGGGATACATCACATATAATACGGGTTTTTTTCTCGTGCAGAAATTATGCAAATTAGATGAACTTTGATTTTTTCAGTGCTACTTACACACAGTAAGTACACATGTCAATACGGCTCGGGCTGGAGTCTGTATTTATGAACCGATCTTCACGAAACGTCTTGGGTACCTTTGTTATCACCTTGGGACGAGAAGGAGTGTTTCTAGCTGCGGTCCAAAATTCAAGATGGCTGCCAGTGGCCATTTTGTACCGAAATTAGGTCTAATCAGTTTTTCGTACACAACTTCTATACGGCTCAGGCTAGAGGCCGTATTTATGAAACTTCTTGGCTACCTTTGTTATCACCGTGGGATCAGAACGAGTGTTTTTGGGTGTGGTCCGAAATTCAAGATGGCCACCAGCAGCCATTTTGTACCAAAATTAGTACAATCAGTCTTTTGTGCAGAACTTCTGTATGAAAGTTCTGATTTGAATAAATTTTTGTATGAATGTTTAGTAACATGGAATACATCACATATAGTACGGGTTTTTTTCTCTTGCAGAAATTATGCAGATTAGATGAACTTTGATTTATTCAGTGCTACTTATACACTGTAAGTGCACATGTCAATACGGCTCGGGCTAGAGGCTGTATTTATCAACCGATCTTCACAAAACATCTTGGGTACCTTTGTTATCACATTGGGGGCGAGAACGAGTGTTTCGGAGTGCGGTCCAAAACTCAAGATGGCAGCCAGTGGCCATTTTGTACCGAAATTAGGTCCAGTCAGTTTTTTGTCACAACTTCTACACAGCTCATATTTGTTAACTGATCTTCACGAAACTTCTTGGGTACCTTTGTTTTCACCTTGGAACAGGAATGAGTGTGTTTTGGGGTGCCTTTGTTATCACTGTGCTGTGAGAACAAATATTTTGGGGTTCAGTCAGACCCACTCTGGGACTCAAAGATTTTTTTCTAGTTTAGCATCTGACTGTCACCCACCTTTACAATACTTTACCTATACATTTGTTACTGGCAACGGTCAGTATTTATGTACAGGCCGTTACAATACTTTATATGTACCTTTGTTATCAGGTCATTACCTAGATGTTTGTCATTGCTGTGTCACATACTATACATGTACATGTCTTTGTCTTGACAAGTTGAGCTACAGTGTCATTGACACTTTCATTCTGCAATTGGACGGGGTATGTTCGGAGGGTGTGTTCGATTGAATCGGAGTAATTTCTCGTTTCGCAGAATTACCACAAACAACCCGACAATCCTTCCAAATCACCAAAATCTATCCCAACTTTTACTATTTCGAATTCTTTCAGAATTCTCTGCTTCTATCTATATATGCAACAGTTTACGTCTATCTGCCCATGTTCCTTTGTTCTGGAGTATACTCCAGTAGCGTAGAAGAGCCTATCAACTGGAACAGCTTTACTTATTATTACTATATTTAGCTTTTTTGGTCTATTCTTGTTAGTTCTGACCCTATTCCGTGTACTCTTCTTGTAGTTTCCTTTATCTAGATCATTTATATAAATTATAACTAACCAATCAGATTGCTTGATTTCCCATAATCTGTATGGAGAGTTATCTTCCCTTATTACAACGAAGTCGTACCCGATTGTCATCACTTCTATATCCAATGGCCATATCCCATGGAATCCCATTTTTGGGAAACACCCGTGGCTATGGAATCCCTTTATTGTCGTATGAAGCCATGAGGGCTATGTAAAAGCCCTCAACGAGTCCTCATTTATTATCCCCCATAGCCTCATTGAATTTAGAGGTTATGAGGACCTTGAAAAATCCCTCAATGAGGTATAATTTGCTACGACTCTTAGCCTCATTTCAGTATTTAACAGATATATCCTATGGAATCCCATTTTGGAAAACGTCTGTGACTGTGGAATCCCTTTTTTGTCGTATGAGGCCATGAGGGCTATGTAAAAGCCCTCACCGAGGCCTCATTTATTATCCCTCATACCCTCGTTGAATTTTGAGGTTATGGGGGCCTTGAAAAATCCCTCAATGAGGAAGAATTTACTACGACTCTTAGTCTCATTTCAGTATTCAACAGGTATATCCTATGGAATCCCATTTTGGAAAACGTCTGTGACTGTGGAATCCCTTTTTTGTCGTGTGAGGCCATGAGGGCTATGTAAAAGCCCTCAATGAGTCCTCATATGTTATACCTCATAGCCTCATTGAATTTTGAGGTTATGAGGACCATTAAAAATCCCTCAATAAGGCATAATTTACTACTACTCTTAGCCTCATCTCGGTATTCGAGAATACCTGACATTATATTATTTGAGGATACTAGTTGGAATTTACATCCAGGTACTTCATGCTACACCCGGGTACTTCTATTGGGAAAGGTATAAAAAGGGTGTTGGCACGAAAATAAATTCATTTGTGTCCTGACCGTCGTCGAGTGAAGACATGTTACCAATTCTTTGCAGATATTGTTCCAAGTTATTTTCGAGATCGGATATTGTCAGAAGACGCCAGAAGAACCATCATCGGCTCCACTGCAGATATTGTACGAAGATGTTTACCAGATCATTCAGTGCTCGTAGGCATAAAGAACATAACTGTCCAAGAAGAACAGAAGAGGAGAGAGATACTGGACTGACTGACCAGAATAAAGCACTTTTAGAACTTTTACGGGATGCTGACAAAGTGGAAATCGATGCCGTTCTACGCGCTGCTGATGAAGATTTGATTACCTGTTTATGCAAATGTGCTACCAACACTCTCGAAGATAAGATACCACTAAATTTGGCTGAATTTGATGACCTGCGAAAATACGAACATGATTGAAGCTGCTAACGGATGATGGAATTTCTCCAGATATAAAAAGATGTATATTACGAAAGAGTTGCTTTCTCTCGGTGCTTATCAACCCAGTCCTCGCTCTGAAAAAAGTATAAAAGGAGTATTGGCGTGAAAATAAATTCATTTGTTCTACGACCGTCGTCGAGTGAAGTCATGAAAGTCCATTGCTGCAGATATTGCGAAAAGGCCTTTTCCAGATCAGACAACATGCACAGACACGAGAATGCTTACTGCCCTATGAGGAAATCGGAAACATCGAGCAACACAACAAGATTAGAAAGAAATTTAGATACACTACGAATCCTCTCTGATGCGAATCGATATGAAACCAAGACTATGCTCAAGATGGCTGGTGATGATTTGATACAATGTATATGTGATTGTGCCTCGAATATCTTGACGGGAGCAGTACCTATAACCAAATCTGAGAGAGCTAAGTTGATTCCACACAAGTACGAAATAAGGAGAATTGCCTCACCAAAGACAGAACTATCTTATCGGAAAAGAAGACGCATCATACAGAAAGGAGGATTTTTAGGAAAGTTGATCAAACCCGTCATCAATGCTCTGTCCGATATCCTATAAAAGGGTCGTGCTCGTAAGAAATTTGTTATTTGTAATCTGACCCTCGAAGAGAGCGGACACAATGCAATCCAGCTGTGCATCAAAACATTGGTCAAGAGATTCGGACTCTGATGAATCGTCGGAACTATCAGAAGATATGGAATATGAAGAAGAGGAAGACGAAGAAGAAGACGTTTCTATGATGGCGGGTATCGTTCAAAGTGCCTTTGACAAATACCAAAACGATTTTGACAACCTCATGAACAAATATATCGAAGATGGAATGGACAGTGAAGATGCAGTTGAAACAGCATATAGAGCACTTCAAAAGAATGTTAGAGAAGCCATTAGTGAGAAATACATTCATACCCTTGAGTACATTCGAAATTTTTGCAACGACTCAGTTCACAAGAAAATTCAAGAAACTGCCAAGCGTCTTCGTGAAGAAGAGGATTTTGACTTTGAAGAATTCCAGAAATATGCCTTGGAAAAGCGAAGATTTCTGTTCGACAACCTTATGACAAACTACCCATTCAGAGTAGATGAAGAAGAAGACGATTAGAAAAAAAGTATAAAAGGAGTGTTGGTATAAAAATGAATTCATTTCCGTTTTGAACTCCGAAGAGTGAAGATGTCTGTGTCAACAACAGTGCTCAGATTCAAAGATGACTTACATATACAGATCTTCAAGAATGATGCTGGATTAAAGCTGACTTCCCAGGAACTGACCCAAGTGAATCGTGTGGTAAATGCAGCCAAGAGAAAAAATCTAGACATGGATGCTGGTGGAAAGAAACAAAGATGTGTGGATACTGGCCGGCCAGTAAGCAAAAGAATAAAGACAGAAAAATTGACCGATGCTTCCAATACAAAGAAGAATGAAGTTATTACTGCAGACAAAGTTTCTCCAGAAACAAAGAAAGATGTTTCCATTAAGAACGAAGTTTCTACTAAAGACAAGAAAAAGATACCAGCTCCCATAAAGAAAGAAGTTTCCGCTAAGAATGAAGTTTCTACTGCGAAAGAAGTTACCACTAAGAACGAAGTTTCTACTGAAGTCAAGAAAAAGATGTCAACTCCCATAAAGAATGAAGTTACCACTACGAATGAAGTTACTACTGAAGCTGAGAAAGATGTTTCCACTCAAACCACAAATGAAGTTACTACTAAGAATAAGAAGACTGAAGTTACTACTACGAAACAGCTAGAGAAAGAGGAACCAAAAGATGCCAGACAGGAAATTAAAGCAACCAACAAAGCCAAGTTATCAAATGAGAGAATGTGTTTTATCAAGAACCTAGCCATGCAATGGGAAGAAGCTCCAACCCACAAGAAGATGAAATGGTTAGCCCATGCAAGAACTACAAAGAGAAATGCCTTGAGACATTGAATTGTATACTTGAATAAAAATGAAATGTTACATATATTGTTGTTTGTTTTTTATCAGCTACCCAACAGAAGTACCCGGATGTAGCCTGAAGTACCCGGATGTAAATTCCAACTAGTATCCTCAAATAATATAATGTCAGGTATTCTCGAATACCGAGATGAGGCCAAGAGTCGTAGTAAATTATGCCTCATTGAGGGATTTTTAATGGCCCTCATAACCTCAAAAATCAATGAGGCTATGAGGTATAACATATTAGGACTCATTGAGGGCTTTTACATAGCCCTCATGGCCTCATACGACAAAAAAGGGATTCCACAGTCACAGGCGTTTTCCAAAATGGGATTCCATAGGATATATCTGTTAAATACTGAGATGAGGCTAAGAGACGTAGTAAATTATACCTCACTGAGGGATTTTTCAAGGTCCTCATAACCTCAAAATGCAATGAGGCTATGAGGGATAATAAATGAGGACTCATTGAGGGCTTTTACACAGCCCCTATGGCCTCATACGACAATAAAGGGATTCCATAGCCACGGGTGTTTCCCAAAAATGGGATTTGATATGGCCACTGGATATAGAGGTGATGAAAATCGGATACGACTTCGTTATAATAATGGGAGATAACTCTGCATACAGATTATGGGAAATCAAGCAATCTGATTGGTTAGTTAGAATTTATATAAATGATCTAGATAAAGGAAACTACAAGAGTACACGGAATAGGGTAGGAACTAACAAGAATAGACCAGAAAAACTAAATATAGTAATAATAAGTAAAGCTGTTCCAGTTTATAGGCTCTTCTACGCTACTGGAGTATACTCCAGAACAAAGGGACATGGCCAGATAGACGTAAACTGTTGCATATATAGATAGAAGCAGAGAATTCTGAAAGAATTCGAAATAGTAAAAGTTGGGATAGATTTTGGTGATTTGGAAGGATTGTCGGGTTGTTTGTGGTAATTCTGCAAAACGGGAAATTACTCCGATTCAATCGAACACACCCTCCGAACATACCCCCGTCCAATTGCTGAAAAATTGGGTAACATAGCAATCACGTGCTACCATAGAAACCAAGATGGCGGCCTCCGGTACACACAATGGACGACGGAAACACGCATCACCCTAACAACACGCGCTGCGCATGCGCACTCACACCACGTATCACTATGGAGATGACGTCACAAGATGGCCGCTCACGCGAGTTATCATGACAACACAACATGGCGCCACTACGTCACGTGACATGACGTCACTTCCGAGGTCCAGTAACCTGGGGTGAAACGTGCGATACATACTACTCATGTCATTGAACCCCCGTCTGGCAACAGGGAAATTACCAACCTCAAGCAGAATTTTAAAAAAAAACTTCGAAGTATTTTTCCATTCAGAAACTCAGAAATCTCGGGTAAAGCAAGATGCAACGTATTATATTACCGCAAAAACCTTTTCTCTGATATACGTGAAACTAAAATACTCCAACTCGCATTTTTTAACTAAAAATGTCAAATTTTTCTTGTCGAAAAGGTAACTCATCAATATTTGGGCAGGTCTCTGCAAAAACACCACTCCATATCATGGAGCTCACAAATATTTATCGACACGTTTGTATCTTCAAACAAAATGCATGGTTTGGGAAAGAAACACATGAGACACACCCCCCTTCCTCCCAACATACCTAAAATTGAGTTCAATTTATTCACACATTAAACAAAATACCTTGCTCTCAATCATATCCATAAATCAACGCATTTTCATAACTAAATAACATATTTACAGTGTTCGCCCGGGTGTCCGTTGCTTCATCTTTTCATACTTTCGTTCTACTCTCCTTCCTTCTCGCTACACTATATATATATATATATTAAAATGTTCCTTTCACGTGGACCGTTGGGAAGGTCCTTGAGCCACAGTCCGATCACTGACCTTATATTCTTTTATGGCGAGTACCTATCGCAAAGCTTACATTAATGTTGTAATGTTACACTATTGTTCTTAAATCTTTTATCGAAACATGCCATAATATCTTGCAACTAATTAAGAACCTGTACAAAGAATTAATCTCTTCACACCTTTGGGGAACGAATTTAACCATCTTGATTACAGCCTGGGGAAGGATTAATTTACACCTTATACCATCAAACAACATTATATTCTGGCTCGCCACCATGGTGGGACTCAAACCTCTACCATCGCCAAGCTGGAACCGAATAGAGCCCACTCTCTAATAGTCTTAATGGCGTTGAGGGTTTGGTCTTTGACAATCTATCACTCCAATGCAAACTGCCGGGAATTCTAACCACGTGCATACCCCTTCAGACCCCATTTGTGGCAATAGGAAAGCTAGGCCTGTGTGATCCAAGTGAAATAAAATAAGGCTAACCGGGTCGCAAGGGATTTGTAAATCCCACATCGTCCCTGCGCGCCTTCGGCGCGCTAAAACCTTTCATTCATCATCATAATTTACACCTGTGAAGGTCCGAAAGCGAGAAAGAAAAAAATGGTTTCGCGCGCCGAAGGCGCGCAGGGACGATATGAAGAACAAGCCCCTTTCGACCCTCGGTGACTTATATTCGTGTTTTTGATTCTACACCATGTCTTGACGTGTCAAAGGAGGAAAGGGAAGGAGCAGGTTTAGCGGGGTTTATGTTTCTTGTTCTTGTTCTTTTTCTCTTATGAGGAGGAGGCTGTGTTGGTGATGTTGTAATTGTAGGAGTTGTTGGAAGAGTTGTTTCTGTTTGGCTGGATAGTTTTTGAGCTGCCGTTGTTATCTTCTGATTCTTTATGAATTCATATACTCTTTTATATGACTCTTCTATGGATAGTCCTATCAGGTTAGGGAAGGCGTTTTCTGTTGGTGGAGTTGCTTCGGTGGTGATCTCAGTTAGGCTTTCCGGTGCCGAAAGGAGAGGTGGGTGGGGTTCTGGAAGAGGCGAGAAGACAGCTGCCGATTCCAACTCAGTCTCCACAGGACCTTCCTCATCTATAGTCACCAGCTGTGAAGCTGGGGACAAGATGGGTGCCTCTGTGGGAGTGGGAGCGGAACTGGTGGCTGTCTCTGTCTCCTCCTTTACCTCACCCATCTCTCTCTTCTTTTCCAGAAAAGCCTCCAAGCGCCGGGAATCCCTGCGCTTGGTGGACGGGCTCTTCTTCCTTGTCTTCCTCTTCTCAGGGCCTCCTAGCCTGCTCGGGTGAGGACCAGTGCGAGAGGAGGTCCTCTCTGCAAAGGTACTACCTCTCCCCGAGGAGGGCGGTGATTTTTCCTCTTCTTCAATCTGGAATTCCAGAGTCAGGTGGACTCTCATTCCTATCTCCTGGACAGTCCAGGTGATAGGACAAGAGACCCCCAAAGCTGCAATTGTCTTCAATCTAGCAGGAATTTCCATGGTCTTGATTAGGTCTATACATTCTGAAGTCAGAGGTGCGAATGAGGACGATGATGAAAATGCCCCTGTGAAGGTCATTGACACCAAGTGAATTTAACTATTTACAACTTGAACAATCCTTCCCTCGAGGGGACTATGACATGCCAATTTGGCAACACCCACCACCAGGCCATGAATCAACCAATCACCAAAGTTAATAAAAAAATATTTGACACTTGCCCCACCATAGACACGCCATATTGCCTGACAACGACTCATTTCAAATGAGAGAAAGGATTTTAGAAAATTTTGTGAAAATGAGAGAGGAGAGATAGCTGAAGAATAGGTTACAAGGCTTTGTTTTATTTACCTTGACGACAGTTCTTTTCCTCTCTCCCTACCTCATCATGCGCATTGTCATAAAAAATAACCTTATATGCACTCAGTTTATCACCTCTTGAAAAGAATACACTGAAAAATTTAGTGATTCCAATACTACTATACAGTTTCGCTCTGAATAAAATGGACCCACTTTTAATTACCCCCACGCAATTATAATGTTCTATCACACTTCTTAGAAGACAGTTGTCACCAATATTTTTTTCTTCAAAACATGCACCTTAACATTTTATTCACACGTCCAAGTTATTTTAATTTTCCACCAAATGGATAAATCCGGGAACTTTTATCCTTATTAAATATTGGGGTGGAATGTGTTAAAGGTGCTTTTTGTTGGAAAATTGTATTGTAACCAATAAAAATAACAGTGAGCAAAACACGTGAATTCAACAATTTTAACTCTTTTCCTGTTCAGAACAAAATACCTGACGGGGGCATATTAACGACTCTTGTAAACAAAATACACCACTGTAAGAACGAATATTTTGAGGTCAGACTCAGGAATTTTTCAACAGATGAAGTCATGGCTGCTTTGCAGCAGCCATGACTTGATTTTATGAAAAATTCATGAATATACGTAACATGTTAAGAGTTAATGCTTTACAACTGAGTAGGTATCTGTTAATGGTTCCTTATGAGAGCTGATGATAAAGTTAATGATGTGTGAAGTTGATTCATCTTTCTAAATGGCGCGGTGAAAGAGGCAATACATGAGTTACTCATTAAACTGACATGTCAGATGTAATCTATCTGGACATATTTATCTTTGAATTCCATTATTCTATAGATCTCTTATTTAACCTTCCACTTTCAAGATAACAAGAATGCTACCAATATGTTTTCATATTTTTTATCGGTTGGTCGGTCCGTATGTCAAACTCAATAATAAGCTCAACTTTGGCAAAGCCAAATTGAGGTATTGTCATGGCCTGTCGTCCATCTGTCCGTTGCACCGTCAACACGGTTCGGGCTATTTATGAACCGATCTTTACGAAACTTCTTGGGTACCTTTGTTATCACCGTGGGACGAGAACGAGTGTTTTGGGTCCAGTCCGAAATTCAAGATGGCCGCTGGCAGCCATTTTGTACAAAATTAGGTGCAATCAGATTTTTGCGCGGAACTTCTATATGAAAGCTCTGATTTGAATAATTTTTTTGTGTGTGAATGTTTAGTACAATGGGATACATCACATATAATACGGGTTTTTGTCTCGTGCATAAATTATGCCAATTAGACTAACTTTGATCTATTTAAAGTTACTTTCAGTACTGTAACTGCAAATGTCAATACGGCTCGGGCTAGAGGCCGTATTTATCAACCGATCTTTACGAATCTTCTTGGATATCTTTGTTATCACCGTGGGACGAGAACGAGTGTTTTGGGGTCCAGTCCGAAATTCAAGGTGGCTCCCAGCAGCCATTTTGTACAAAATTTTGTGCAATCAGTTTTTTTCTCAGAACTTCTATCTGAAAGCTCTGATTTGAATAAATTTTTGTGTGAATGTTTACTAACATGGGATGCATCACATATAATACTTATGTCCTATTCTTTAGACCATTGCAGTCACCTTGTAATTGATTTACTGTGGTTGACGTGGTCACAACAAAACTCCTTTTTCTCTTATTCATTATTGTTGACTTGGTCATAACAAATACTGATTCCTGTCATATTCATTATTGTCGACCTGGTCACAGCAAATATTAATTCCTGTCATATTCAAAGTTGAGCGACAGTGTCATTGACACTTTCATTTTTAAATATTCCTGGAATAACATCATATTTGGTGTGTAAGTATATCATATCGATGTCTCGCACCGTGTCAATGCAGGTGTAATTCGGAGTATTTCTGGCAGAATTATTGCCCTTGATGGACTTCACATTTATTTCATTTTCACCATCTGTTACAGCTTAGGTTGAGGCTTAGGTGCGAACCCACAATATTTCTCTTAACCCTCTACACACTTATGTCGTAATATCATAAGTGAAACACAATCACTAAATATAATTTTGCCGAAACGAAACAATTCATTTCAAAATTATAACCAGTAATTTTATGTTTTATCTTGTTTTACAGCAGGACTCGAATTTTCGAAATCACACTGAAATATAAAATTATTAATTATCACCCTAAACCGTTACACTTTGTGTCCAGTGCGTAACAGAATTCGAAGATAATCAGTATATGTTAGCTAGTCTCCCTACTTAAATAGGTTTTTGTGGCCGCACCTCTCAAGGGCCGCACCTCACAAGGGCCACCCGCAAACCACGCGAATTGCAGTATAAGTCACCAGGGTTTGATTAGAAGACGGTTCTAAATAAACCTACCACTGATTTTAAATTCATTTCAATGATTGCAAACTACATATCAGTAAATACAAATCTATGGGGCAGCTGGAGTGGGACGGGACGACAATTAACAATCTCAATCGCTTCATTATCCGTCTAGTATTCTTTGAAGAAAAGATCATGTAATTCTGCCACGATGTCATTTTGGTCAGACCAGACTTACACGTTCTTTGCTATTGGAGGGAGATATGCGACCCGAATGTGTTCCTCGTCTATGTTCGCTGACAGTTGAGCACATTCTATTAGATTGTACTGATTTTAATATCAGACTGCGACATTATAATATATCTTTTCCGAGGGAATTAATTTACAGTATATATGAACCAGAGTCTATCGTTTCTTAAATAAGTCAACATTTTTACTAAGCTCCAGTTGTTTTTAGCTCACCTGAGGGATCTTAACTAATCACTTGTCGTCCGTAGTAGGAGAGTGATGGGTCGTACCAATTCAACCAGACATAGAAATGGACGCCATAGTCACGTGACTCAGTGATGTAATGTTGGGCTGTCATGGTAGCCCATTTGGGTGGCCATCTTGTGACGTTATCCGCACAGTGATTTGTGGCGTCAGTGGGAATGTGCAGTGCATGTTGTTAGAGTGACATGCATTTTCGTTGTCTATTTTGTTTACTGGAAGCCAACACCAGTGAACAAAATAGGCTGTATCGATAAATAGGTTATCTCCACCTGATTCCAAGAATAGGCTCTATCGATAAATAGGTTATCTCCACCTGATTCCAAGAACTCTTCTACGCTGTGGAGACTAATATGACTTACTTCCCACCTCGAGACCCCATTCCACCAACCCATTCCCAACTGGGGAGAGTTGATGTCGGTGGTCCCAACGTGGCGAAATTTGACTTTGCGCTATCAATCCGAGTCGTAATGTTTACAAAACTGCAAATACCAACCGGCAGTAGTTAGTCCAAGAACGACAACTCACTTTCCGATAGACGTTGCAGGCCCATCCATAGCTCTTCTATTTCTTTCGTCCGTCATGGAGTTGCATTAGCAACTTCTCCGAAGCTACTGGACCGAGTTGAACCAAATTTGGTATGTGTGTTGCTTATCATATGGTAATTCGGTTTGCTCAAATAGGATTGCCACCTTCACAGAGGGCCCCACAAGGGGATTAACTCTGTTAGCACTCACACATTTTAATTTTTTTTTCAAAAATCCTCTTCTCCAGAACCATCAATAAGAATCTTTTGATATTTGGTTCACAATATCGGTAGCGGGATCAGATTCTAATTTGTTCAAATCAACTCCCCTGGTTCTTATTTGGGCTCCCCATGGGAGCCCAAATATTAACTTTGTGCAAGACGACAAAAATTTTAACTTTGTGCAACATGACAAAAAGTCTTTAAAATCTTCTTCAGATTCACTAGTCAGAATCGTTTGATATTTGGTATACAGCATCCTTACGAGGGGAAGAGTCAAGTTGTTCAAATCAATTCCTCGCGTTTATAATTGAGCTCTTCAGATCCATCATTTAGAATCCTATGACAATTGATATTCAGCATTCTTGGGGGTGGGGTGTGGTGGGGCAGATTCGAGTTTGTTTAAGTCAAGTCCTAAAGTCCGTATTTTGGCTCCCTATGGAAGCCCGAATTTTAACTTGGTGCAATATGAGGACAATTCTTTAAAACTCTTCTTTTTCAGACCCACCAGTCACAATCTTTTAATATATGGTATTCAAATCCCAGGGAAAGTCAGATTCAACGTTCTTCAAATCAGGTCCTGGAGTTCATATTTGACCTCCCCATGGGAGCCTAAATTTTTACTGAGTGCAATATGAGGAGAATTCTTTTAAAATCTTCTTCAGGTCCAGAAGACAGAATATTTTGATATTTCGTATTCGACATCCTGGTGTGTGTGGGGGTTTGGGGGGGGGGGAGAGGGTTGGGGGGGGGGGGATCAGATTCCAATTTATTCAAATCGGGTCTCCGGGTTCATATTTGGGCTCCCTGGGGGAACCCCAATTTTGACTTAGTGTAAAAAGAGACATTCAGAATCTTTTGATATTCGGTATTCAGCATCCTTAAGAAGTTCAGATTAAACTGTTCAAATCAAACTCCCGGGTTCATATTTAGGAGTGGAGGTGGGTTGATTGCCTGATTTTATGTCAAACAATCATTTTCACCCACTTGAATCCCATAGTCTGGTTAGTATTGGCTGAGGTCCACCCACTGGATGAAATTATAACCCAGCTGACCTTACACCCAGGCCAACTGGGTGATTTGTTTTGCATAAAATTAATTCAAAACTCATTTTAAAGTAAAAGAAGAAATCACCCAGTGGACTGCGAGGTTTCCGCATTTATCAGCGTTACTGGAAATCTGAGCATGTAAATCCTCTGATATGGGCAACCAAATTACAAATAATTACGAATTCAGTCGTCTGTAGTGTCAAATGGTCGTGAATCCTGAAATAACCCCTTCTTTAAACAAGAGGCCACTACCACTAATCCGACAATCAAACAAACACATCACTACACCAACAGTTACGACAAATTCTAATCCAACAACCACCATCTTAACTCCCCCAAAATCAACAGTAATCCTCGAGTAATCCCAAGCCATTACTCTCCCCAATCCCCAAATATCCCGAGTAGTTACCAAACACTCACATCAGTCCACAAAACCTGGTCCCCAAAACACTATCGTCTGACATCAATCCCCAGTAGTCCCAACAGTTTCCAAACCACGTTCTTTTGAAGTTTTGAGATTGGTCCGCAGTGGTCCACAAATATCCACACTAGTCCCAATTGGCCCATTGGAGCCACAAACTGACTATAATATGTGGTCTCTGAGTCATAAAGTTATAATGTTGAGCCATTAGAGCTCTTCTTCGGAACTGCAGTGCACTCCCGAACAACTGAAATCTGGGGAACTAGTACAAAATCGACAGGGCAGTTCATCAGATGGCTTCAGACAACCAACAGGTGTCTTCAAGGCTTAAGGGAACAAAAGCATATATTATACTACTATACTAGACAACCTAGCATTACCAACAACATCGCTTGGCCTAGCATTACTAACTACCCGGAACAACCATGGGATAGTAAAAAAAAAGCATGACGTGAGTAACTTGTGCCAAGGGCTAACATCAAACAGTCCATCCTATACTACCGTACTGGACAACCAAGTGTACTCCACATCACCGATTGACAAGATATTGAATTGCAATTACAAGTTATTAACTTGCAATTACAAGTTAGCTAAATTGTAATTAAAACTTAACTAAATTGTAATAACAAGCCAATAACTTGTACTTACAAGCTATTAAATTATAATTACAAGTTATTAAATTGTAATTATAAGTCAGCTTACTTGAAATTTCAGGATTGTAACTTGTAATTACAAGATAGTAACTTGGAAATTACAAATTAGCTAACTTGAAATTTCATTTTAGCTAACTTGTTATTTCAGGATAGTGACTTGTAAATACAAGATAGTTAACTAGAGGAACAGAATTTACTGCAACCAGAAAATACGAGTCTGTGTGAAGATGGTGAAGGCATTAGAACTGGACTTTATAGAAAAAGAATTTATGGAGACTTTTGTTCCAGAATAAAATATCTTTAAAGAATTCAGTAATAGGTTTTTGTAAACAGCATTTAAAGAGTTTCATACAGGATTCAGATCATTTTTTTCAAGAAACTGTAAATAACTTCTGTGTATAGCATTAAAGGTATTATATAAAGGAATCAGCAATGGATATTTTTCACTATTTATCGTGTGAAAATGCATGTATAAACTTTGGGGGGTGGGGGTGGGGGGGGGGGTCAAAAATGTGATTGCAGCAATTCTGAAAAATGCACTCAGTGACTCCTGTGTGACCCCAGTTACGTTGACCTATCATTTGAACCTCCACTGAGTTTCGACTCATTTATGGTGGGTTCCGGGTATACGGGCCATACTATGCTTGATATGAGTACAACCCAATTTCAAATGTTTGGCCACACTCACTTTTTGAGTGCAAAAATGCATGTATGAACTTTGGGAATGTTTTAGAGGACTAAAATTGTTATTTTCAGCAATTATGAAAAATACAGTCAATGATCCCTGGGTGACCTCAGTGTCTTTGATCCGTATTTTGAACCTCTATCGAGTGTCGACTCATTTGGTGTTGGTCGCTGGACCACACATCATACCATGCTTCAGATATTAGCGTGACCCACTTTCCAAATTTCTGGCCACGCCCACATTTTTTCAACATAAGATTTAATGTATGAACTTTGGGAATGCTTTGGGGGTCTAATATTTCCAACAATTTTGAAAAATGCACTCAATGACCCATGGATGACACCAGAGACCATGACCCATATTTTGAGCCTCCAACAAGTGTCGACTCATTTGGTATTGGTTGCAGGTCCATACGTCAAACCATGCTTGAGATATGAGCCTGACCACTTTCAAAATTTTTCGCCACGCCCACTTTAAACATAAAAATGCACGTATGAACTTCGGGGGGTCAGAAATGTGATTTCCAGTAATTCTGAAAAATGCACACAATGACCCCAGGTGACCTCGGTGACCTTGACCCATATTTTGACCCTCTATCGAATGTCGACTCATTTGGTGTTGGTCCCAGGTCCATATGTCATACTATGCTTGAGATATGAATGTGACCCATTTTCAAAATATTTGGCCACGCCCACTTTCTGGAATGTGAAAATGCATGTATGAACTTTGGGAAGCATTAGGGGTAAAAAAAAATGTGATTTCCCGCAATTCTGGGAAATGCACTCATTGAATCCTGGGTGACCTCAGTGACCTTGACCCATATTTTGAACCTACATCGAGTGTCGACTAATTTGGTGTTGGTCCCAAGTCCATAGGTCATGCCATGCCTGAGCTTTTGGTGTGACCCACATTCAAAACACTCCGACATACACCCCTAATTCCCCAGGAAACTGAAAAACATGTGGACGAGAATATGAGACGCTCTATCAGTATGCCAAAAATCAGCAAGACAGGACAATTCGTTTTCGAGTTATCGTGCTGACAAGGAAGTGCATAGAAGACAGAATACATGAGAACAAGAAAAAGAAGAAGAAGAGGGAAGAAGAAGAAGAAAAAGAAAGAAAAAGAAACCATACAAAAACAATAGTCTGTGTGTTTCATAATATTGTAAATCACAATACAGTCGTTGGATGCTCTCATCGAATATTACAGACTTCTAGCTTTCCCAACACTACAAATCAATGCAGTAGTTTTGTTCCATCCACTATTTGAAATGTTCAAGAGACAACAGTTCACATTCTAATTACCCTTCAGACACAACACCAGTAAATCATCTTTTAACCTATGGCTCCAAAAATAATTGATTCCAATTACAACCAGCTCAGTTTCCGTGCTAATTTTTATTCACGGATATCGGAATCTGTAATCGTAGAAGAAAATGAAATGTTGAACAAAACAGTCTTGATATCTGTCTGATCCTTCCCCAAGGTGGGATCGAGATTCGCCATTCAGCTTTTGTAACGCTGTTAGTTTTGCTTGCAAAACATCACTTGTGACCCCTTGTTGAAACGGGCAGGAATTATTGGAAGCGGAAAATAATATTTAGCTATTTTTGAAGTATTGTTGCAGCTGTGAGCGCGGTAGCCCAGTAGGTGGAGATGCAGGTTGCAAGCCAAGAGGTCTTCGGTTCCAATCCCACCTGCGGCAACCGCGTTGTGTCCTTGGGCAAGACACTTCATCCCAACTGCCCACGTGGGGGCACGGTGGCGATGTGTACTGAGGCGCACTGAAAGTCGATGGTGCATTTGTCTTCAACCAATGCTAACCCTGCTTGTGTGGAGTTAGTATGTTGGGGAGTCTGACAGTTGTTCGTCGTTTCTTGGTGATTCTCTCCGGGTACTCCTCTTCCTCCGCCCGTAAAACTGCCCGAC
Source organism: Pictodentalium vernedei (assembly GCA_031216915.1). Classification (NCBI taxonomy): domain Eukaryota; kingdom Metazoa; phylum Mollusca; class Scaphopoda; order Dentaliida; family Dentaliidae; genus Pictodentalium; species Pictodentalium vernedei. The sequence goes on along the minus strand of CM062297.1, from coordinate 331,737,015 downwards.
ACGAGGTGACCCTGGCTGTAGAAAGTGTCGTTAACCCCCAATAAATAAATAAATAAATATTGCAGCTCCCCCAGTTGTTTTGCAGGAGGGAAATTTCTCAAAGCGCCTGTGTGTGTAGGCGAAGGTGGGGATGAGGGTGGGGTGGGGTGGATGCTTATCTAATACTCTTTCAATGTGACATCCCGGCACGCACATTCTGAAGCCACGAGTCATGGTAGAGGTCTGGGGAAATGTTTCAAAATGTGCTATCAAATGGGGCCTCCCAGTGGCTTTTGGGGGTAAATTCCATTTTACTTTTTAGGCCGTCAAAATGGTGATGTTAGAAGCATGTTTCACATTTCCGAACTTATTAGTGAATGTTTAGTTTATCAAACTGACAGGCTTTGTCATTTGCAACTGTTAAAATACGTCCAGTTAACTATTAAATTTACGGGGACTTATCAGTTAAAGTAATATTAAACTAACTAATACAAACCGATCAACCCATTATTAATTTACCGGTGGTCACCATTTTTAAAGTTTCCTGGCACATCTTCGTCTTGAAACTACAAAACCTACTGATGCAAGTTACTGCAGATTTATCTAAATATCTGCTCCAAGTTTATCCTTGAGAACAATCATGGACCAAAGGAACAGCCCGTAGCTCCTCAGTTCATTGGACTGGAAAGGATTCAAATGAAAACTGCAATTTCAGACAAAATCGTTGTCTTAGAGTAGGTAGAAAAAAACATAAACAATGAAAAATGGAAAATGAGGTGGGGTGGTGGGTGTTTTGGTGTAGGGTGGCGGAAACAATTTATGTTCTAGTAATGTTCCAATAAGAGTAAAATCCTAGCCCTCTGGTTGGATGAGAGCTGGCGTAGTTTCTTTTATGTTTACGGCCCCAAATGCTACCGTCTGACGTCACAACGCGAAATATTTGAAATGACGTCGCCAGTTTCGTAGTTGTTTCATCAACGGAGTGACTAGCAAGCCGCTTCATTTTTCTAGATTTTTCACACGTGCAGCAGACGGTGTTCCGAATAAAGTGTTGTTTAAATTACAAACCGATTTACGATTTGAACTGAGATGAAATGATGAGTTTATCTGGTTCATTGATTATTTATCCAGTGCCGTCGTGGGGTACACGAGAGGTTTATTGACTAAACTTGTGATCGTTAAACGTTGCCTTGAACAAGGCAACTTTTTAACGATCACAAGTTTAGTAAATAAGCCTCTCGTGTTTCACGATGTTGGTTTTGGGCTATGGGTAGTGTCTTGTTGGAACATATACGTTTCTGTAATGAGTTGACGGTAACATGGCCTGAGGTTTGCGACTGGGAGCGTATGTTCAACCTCGGCGCTTCACGCTCCGAGCCGCAAACCTCAGACCATGTTATCGTCAATTCATCACAATAATTTATAATGTTAGAGAAAATCTGAAGTTTCATACTATATTGAATTTTTCCTAAAAGAAAAACTATGAACTCTTCTGCACACTAATATCGAAATATTTAAATTTCAGGCTACAATTTCTTCCCATAATGCAACTAGAAATTTAACCAATTTAGTCCTGTTTGACAGAGCTTATTAAGCTCTGTTAATCAATATTGAATTGGTTAAATTCCTACTTGCGCTATGGGAAAATGGCTTCTTAAAATTTCAGGTATTTTGACGGAAGTTAATTACCATTGTATCGTTCCTCACACAAAGGCCTTTGCACACTAGTCGCAGTCCGACAGTACACATGCAATGATTTTTTTAAAAATAGCGTCATCTTCTAAGTTTGCAACTTCGACATAATGTGATGGCTCCCTTTTCAACCTAGCTGTGGATTAAGAACAATAATTAACTGACCCGAATTCAGTGACCAAAGTGGAACAAACAGTTAATGAAAATAGTTGCCTCAAAATTATAATGAGTGATTTTATATCGTAATTTGTTCGTTGGTCTCAAGTATAATTCATCGTTGTGTTTTCGCATTAGACGTATCACACACTGTTTGTTCTGCAGCCGGACAAGCATTAGACGTACTACAACTATTTGTTCTGCATCAAGGCTCGCATTACACGTGTCACAAAATCATTGTTCTATAGCAGTTCGAATTAGACATATCATACAATGTTTGTTCTACAGCAAGGCTCGCATCATGCATATCACACAATGTTTGTTCTACAGAAAGGCTCACATTATACACTCATCACACGTATCACACAATGCCCGTTCTACGGCTGGGTTAACGTTACCCACATTGCACACTGTTTATTGTACAGTAGGGCTCGCATTAGACATTTGACACACTATTTATTCTACAACTGAGCGCGCATTAGACATATCATACAATGTTTGTTCTAAAGCAAGGCTAGCTTAATAGACGTATCACATAATGTTTGTTCTACACCAGGGATAAATGCCCTTTTAGACGTATCACACACACTGCTTGTTCTACGGTGGGGTTCGCATTAGACATATCACACACTGTTTGTTCTACAGCTGGGCCCCCATTAGATATATCATACAGTGTTTGTTCTATACAGCAAGGTTGTATTAGACGCATCGCTCAATGTTTGTTGTACAGCAAGTCTCTTATTGTTGACTTATCACACAATATCTGTTCTGCAGAAGGGCTAGCATTAGCAGTATCATAAACCGTTTGTCCTATAGCTGGGTTCGGATTAGACACATCACACACCATTTGTGCTGCAGCTGGGCTTGCATTAGACGCATTATACAATTTTTGTTCTACGATGCTCGCATTAGAATATCACACAATGTCTGTTCTACAGCAGGGCTGGCATTAGACGTATCACATACTTTATTCTACAGCAGTGTTCGAATTGGACACATCACATTATGTTTGTTCTGCAGCGAGGCTCGCATTATTGACGTATCACACAATGTTTCTTCTCCAGCAGGGTTCGTATTAGACGTATCACACACTTTTTGTTCTACAGCGTGGCTTGCATAAGACAAATCAACCAATGTTTGTTCTACTGCAGGGCTAGCATTAGACAGATCGTACAATGTTTGTTTTACTGTAAGGCTTGCATTGGACGCATCACACAATATTTGCTCAACACTATCACACACTGTTCTACCGCAAGACTCGCATTTGCCATATCACGTTTGTTCTACAGCTAGGGCTCGCATTGTAGACTATCCCAGGATGTTTGTTGTACAGTGGGGCTCGCGTTAGACCAACCTTTGTTTTACAGCAGGGTTAGCATTAGATATATAACAATGTTTGTTCCACAGCAGGGCTCGCATTCGATACATCACTCAATACTGCAAGGCTCACATTATAGACGCACCACACAATGTTTGTTCTAAAGTAGGTCTCGTATCAGACTTATCACACACTGTTTATACTACAACAGTGCTAAAAATAGCCGTATCACACACTGTTTGTGGCAAAGTTGTGATGCAACAGGGCTCGCATAAGACATATCAAGCGATGTTTATTCTACAGCAAGGCTTGCATTATAGACGTATTACTCAATGTTTGTTCTACAGCACTGACAGCAGGACTTGCATTAGACGCATTACTCTTTGTCGGGGGTAACTGCATTCTGTCCTCGGGTAAGGCACTTAATTCCGAATGCCCATAAGGAGAAGAGGTGGGGGAGGGGGGGGGGGGGGAGTTGAGGACTTTGGCGCTGTGTACGCCTATGCATATTCCTGTACAGGATGATGATAGAAGGAGAATCCAAAGGAGTTCCGCTCCCGAAACTACTTTGATTGCGTTTCTGGAATATTTCAGTTTTTGACTGACTTTCCCCAAAAGACGTATCGCAGCTGAATTTTACATATTTGAATGGAGAATGACAGCGACCTTGTCGTTTGACCTACAGATCCCAAAAGCAATTCCAATCATTATCCCATTACAAGCAGCCTACCTGTGAAGTATTTCGTTATAATGCAAAAGTTTTGCGTAATAACGCAAACATTTTGCGAAATAACGCAAAAGAATTGCGTAATAACGCAAAACTATTGCGTTATAATGCAAAAGTTTTGTGTAATAATTCAAACGTTTGGCGTAATAACGCAAAAGTTTTGCGTAATAACGCAAAAGTATTACGTGATAATGCAAAAGTTTTGCGTTGTAACGCAAAAAAAAATTTGCTATACATCACATGGTTGTAAAAAAGATGCAATGTCGAAAACTTAGAAATAAAACTGATAAGCATGTCGTAGTACTTTGTCACGCTTTGATGCTCAATATGCAGAAGCAGAACAGATTTTGATTAAAAAAAGTAAGATAACTGAAAATAATCCCATTTTGGCGGAAACGACGGACACGCCACAGGTAATTTTGTTTCAGGCCGTCGCAAATTCTATTTTTGTGCAGCACTGTTTTTACTTTACTTTTTCGCAAAACGGAAAACTTGCATCGCGTCTGGGCCTACTTTGTAAGGGGCCTTTAACAACCATTAGTAATAGTTAGAGATAACTAACTTCTGAAGTTCATCTAAAAGCTGTAAAATCGCACAAAATATCAAAGTGAAATAAGATTGATTGATAGGTTTTATGCGAGTGAAGACTATATCTTCATATCAAGATTATCAGTCTAATTCCACATGAATGTACCGACTACCCTCTGCTTTTACTTTTTGCTGCACGTGGTTGAAGTTATCGAAATAAAACACTGGCATCTATCGGATTTATTTATCAGGAGATAGCGGATGATGATAGATCTGACGAATGTGCTTTTGTTCGCTCAAACTGTTGCTACTGGTGGTGGTAAGTATCGTTTTGTGGTCAAGTTATTCTAAACATATACCTCTATGTTTGAAAATATTTTGAAATTTTAACACCATATCTTGATAGCCTAATATTGCGGCTTTCGCAAAGCAAAGAAGTGTGTGTGGGATGGGGGGGGGGGGTGGGGGGGGGTGGAGTGGGGGTGGGGGGGGGGGGCTGAAGCGATCTATTTAACCCTGGTCGTACTTATATGCTGGAAAGGACGACAAGTCTTTGTCTTGTTGGGTAGTAATCGGGTAGAGTACTTTTGACCAAGAGTCGTCATGTACAAAGACCTTACCTCAATTCGTGTAGGTAAACTGCCACGGGTGGTTGGTAGTCTCGTGATATGTGCATCAGTCTAATTCAGTCATCAGCCCATTATAAGCAGCCTACCTGTGAAGTATTTCCTTATAATGCAAAAAGTTTTTTACGAAAAATGTTCACATTATTCAGAGCTTCGATCAGAACTATTTGTTCTGATCAACAGTAAGATCGACGGTTTTATTGATCTGAGTAAATTTCAGAAATTCAAATTAATATTTGAAAATAGAACCCCCAGTTTATGCCATAAAATCTGCAGCGTGATCCGGGATTTTTTCGCCAGACGATTATGACATGATTAGTGATGTGTATTGGAGATTCTAGTTCACATCTCCACGATCTTTTGCGTATCAAATTAATAAAAAAATATAGTACTTTGATAAGGGAAAATTGGTGGATGATTTTGTAATGTTTTGAGTACGACTTTTGTTCATGTTACTTGTAGATTATCGCATACTGTCCTGTATAGGATGTTTTATGCTAATAAATGTTATGTTATGTTATCCCTGAAATTTTCCACGGCATTCAGCAAGAACCAGTGTCAGCAATGCCGGGCCGCCTGGGTAAAATCCGTGTCAGTCTGTCACAACATTTACCACGGTATTGCCGAATGTCGTGACCATAACTTATGCATTGCAACAGGCACGTAGCCAGGATTCTACAGTAGGGGTTGCCTGGCCAGTTTTGGGGCCTACGGCCAGAGGGCAAACATGATATTCGGACGGCCGTTGTGGAAGGTTGAGGGTCCAAACTTTACAAAACTCAGTGCTCTGAGAATAAATCTGAGGAATTTCTAGCGCGTGCACCCCTATGTTAGAGACCATTTTTTTTGCCTCTATGTTACGTGGGGGAGCGAAAATTTTAAGGGCAAGGACCCCAACTTCACCTCACCGCCACTCAAGTTGGCAACGCCACTGGCTAGTAGACTCCCTGTGAGAACAGCTTGTTGAGAAGCACAATGAATGTGAATATGTAAGAACTGTGGGACAAAACCATGTCGCGGTCGGGCAAACATGACCCCTACCCCATCCCCCTCCCCCCCACACACACAGACTCCAGTGTCTGATGATAGCTACGGTACTGTATGCAACTTCAAGCCCCAAGAGGATACCCAGGTGACGTATAATTAACGAAGAATAATATAAATAGAACATGTACGGTCGACTTATTGTTTGTAATATGCGATATGCTGAAATTTAGGATTAAAAAGTCATAACTAATTTCAACAGCTTGTAAAGTATTAAAGTGTGCCAATTAATAAGCACCGCATCGAATTTTGAAAACATTTTTCTCCCATGTGACAGTCGGCCCCGATTATTTACACTTTTGCGTATTACCGTTGCGCTGCTTGTTCAGAGAAGGGTTACACTCGACATTTCCCGCAACGGTAAACCACAAATCTTGCAAAAGCAGTTGAGATAATTTAATTAATCTGTGCCCATGAGCAGTTGTACTATACCTTAATTTTAGGATACATAATGTAGGCCGTATCTGTAAGTTTAAACGGATCCGTTTGTTCTCAAACCATGAACTGTACTGCTCAAAAAGTGAAGGTCCGTGTTTCGAAATCGGGAACATGATTTACCATAAGAACAACTGAACGAACAGTTAAGCATATTAAATTAACATCAGCGGGTTAACATCAGCTACAGAACAAGGTGTCCAGGAGAACTGACAGAGCCTCTAAATAGAAGTGGGAATTGGGGCAAATGTTCAGGACACATGGGGTCTACCTTGGTTGGGTCTGTTGGGGCAAAATTTGAAAAATGAATCCACACAAAAACCCATTTTCTTGATTATAATATCTTGCAGAGAGCGATGAAATAAAGTGTTAAAAGTATTTGTGGTTGGAGGTTGGCGTAAAGCTATACTATAGGCTATTTTCGAAACAGCAGACGTTGTCCTTTCATGTCACGCCACGTTTTATAATGGTATATGTAAGGAAAACTGCGAATACCAGTCAGTCTCTCGTTTTTGATGTGCATACCAAGATCTGTTCATAGTTCGGACTATTCCTTGGATATCTACGTAGTCCGTTAGGAGATGGTTGAAGAAGAAAAAACAGTACGAACTGTCAAAGGTGCCGGAAGTATCCGAGGGAAGGTGGGTGCAGGGGTATCAAAACTGTCACTCGATTCTGGGTTTCATTTAAGACCGGGAGTTTACAACGTATCATAGATTGTAATGTGACACTACCAATACTGGAGAGTTTCCCAGCCACACTTCTCCGAAAGTAGAGTCTTTTCCACCAATGAACTTCTGGCGAAAAAGGCACCTCTTGCTTCACTGCAGCTCCCCCTCCCTCCCCCTCCCCGCTTCTGGTGCCCTTGATTTCTAAGACTTCTACCATCGTCCGTCTGAAGATGGTTGAAGTAGAAAAACAGTACTATAGCTGTTCGAATTGAATTGAATTCTTTATTTAACAAGCAGAATTCATTTGCCAAACATACCTAGATTTTTTTTGCATTTGCTGATAACGTAGAGAATAGGTGTGTGTGGGTGGGGCGGGCGTGAACATCGCTGTCAGTTTTATCAATTACTGTTTTTATTCGACAGCACGGTTCAAATTACGATATTTTGCCACAAGCGCCGAGACTTGAAATGCCTTTTTATACCTAACATGAAAAGCAGACGACAGTTGCAAAACACACTCTTTAATAACTAGTTTTTTTCATTTTTTGTCTCAAAAACTTAGGTTATGACCCCTCTTTGGAACGAGCTCGACTCCGGCGCGAGTCTCCTCAGAGCCGTCGCAAATTGGAATGCCTTTTTAACCCTTTATCTAACATGAAAAGCAGACGACACTTGCAAAAAAAATTCTTGAATAACTAATTTTTTTTCCATTTTTTTGTCTCAAAAACATAGGTTATGACCACTCTTTGGAACGAACTTGACGATTTCGTTCCAAAGAGGGACCATAACCTATATTTTTGAGACAAAAAATGAAAAAATAATGAAAATTCGTGAATAGCTCTGGCGGGTTTTGACCGTTTCGTTGGGTAAAGTGTTAACATTTTTGAATGATTCCATGCAAAATTACGGGAATATTTTTGTTGGAAATATTGAGGTCAGAGGAGGACCACGCTGAACTACCATTTTCCAAAATATCCCCTGGGGAGGCCTTCGGACTCCGCCGACAAGAGTGAAATATCCCCTCTCGTGATCGCTTCTAACCAGCCGCAACGCCCATCGGATGATGCTCCCCACCATAACCCATCATTGAAGTGCACGCCCCCCATCCCCCCCCCCCAACCCAGAATTCTAGATCCGCCCGCCATTGTCAAGTAAGTGTTGTGAGGTTTTACCACAGGAATAAATGGTGAATCATAAGCGGGGAATTACAGTAACAGCGAGTGATTTTAATCTTTGACTGCCTTGAAGAAATATTAAGAAAAGCTTTCTTCACGAAAGTCATGTAGAGTCAGTTACTTGGAGAGAATAACAGCATGCTCTGTGGTAATCAATAAATAATAATTATCCTCTACATGTTATCTTGCTACCACAAAATTTAACGAAGTATTAAAATAATCAACATCGAACTTTTGCGTGTTGTAGGTATTTTAACCTTTTACCTAGCATGAAAAGCAGACGACACTTGCAAAACAAATTCTTGAATAACTAATTTTTCTCATCTAAAAAATATAGGTTATGACCCCTCATTGGAACGAGCTCGACTAGCTTTTTCCAATGAGGGGTCATAACCTATGTTTTTGAGAGAAAAAATAATGAAAAATAATTGGCGATTTTTGAGAATAGCGCTGAGCGGTTTTGGACGTTACGTTGGGTAAAGGGTTAACCCATCCGCCACTTCTAACATTTACTGAAGTCACAATGGTTCAATAGTTTTGTAGCTCACAGTGATGCCACAGGCTTTTCTTGTACCACGTGTGGACAGAGAATACGACTGTGAAATTATTTGAAACTGATCGGCTGCTTCAGGACATTCGCAGTCATAATTATATCTGCTTCCTCTTAGTACCAAAGCTTCACAGCCATGTCTCAGCTCAGGAATGCGCATGGTATTTGGGAATGGGTCAATATACTACATGTGCACCATAATATTCAATGGTATGCCTTGCGATGTATATATGTACATGGATTTGGGTATAGAAAGTATGGGTATGTGTCAGTAGTAGGAGAGCGATGAAACGTTCCCCATTGGATGGACCCCGGGTTGGACCCCGGAAGTGCCGTCATGTCACGTGACCTGGTGTGCGAGTCACTTGAACGAGCAATTGCTCGATAGCTCATTTGCTCGGTAGACTTCGAGTCGTTCGAGCAGTATGTTCGAGTCACTCGAACGAGCAACTGCTCGATGGCTCATTTGCTCGATGAGCTTCGAGTCGTTTGAGCAATGGTTTATCAGTAACTACTCGATAGCTTATTGGCTTTGGGAATGATATAGGCTTTTGTTATACACAAGAGAGATAACTCTGCATACAGATTATGGGAAATCAAGCAATCTGATTGGTTAGTTATAATCTATATAAATTATCTATATAAATAAAATAACAAGAGTACTTGGAATAGGGTCAGAACTAACAAGAATAGACCAGAAATTGCTAAATATAGTAACAATAATCAAAACTGTTCCAGTTGATAGGCTCTTCTACGCTACTGGAGTATACTCCATAAAAAAGGGAACATGGTCAGGTAGACGAAAATTATTGCATATATAGATAGAAGCAGAGAATTCTGAAAGAATTCTAAAAGAATTCAAAATAATACAACTTGTCGGGTTGTTTGTGGTACTTAGAGTTACTCCTGTTCAATCGAACATACCCTCCGAACATACCCCTGTCTTGTTGTAGGCCTTTGGGTAACATAGCAACCACGTGTTACCATAGAAACCAAGATGGCGGCCTCCAGTATACAAAATGGACGACGGAAACACGTATCACCCTAACAACACGCGCTGCGCATGCGCACTCGCACAACGTATCACTATGGAGATGACGTCACAAGATGGCCGCTCACGCGGGTTACCATGACAACCAAACATGGCGCCACCAAGTCACGTGACATGACGTCACTTCCGGGGTCCAGCCCGGGGTCCATCCAATGGGGCACGTTTCATCGCTCTCCTACTACTTGTGTCAGACAATTGATTGGGAAGATGAGAGGTGTTTTGTAGATTTCCCCAAGGCAGGATTGACATTGCCAATAACGTCATGGCGCCATAGTACACACGCAGTCCCAAACACCACTGCCACCCGTCCCCAATTCCCTAGAGGTCCATTCACATCAGTTCCCAATGTTCCCAAACAGACCACTGTCTCCAGGCCCGATAACTCTCAAACCACCATGGTGTTCAGTTCCAAAAGGGCCGCCAAACCACCACCTTTAGTCCCCAACGGACCTTAAATCACCGCTCTCTTCAGTCACTAAGTCCTCAAACCATTGCTATCTTCTGTCCCCAAGTCACTAAAACCACCACACAACAGTCTTCGAAAGTCTCCAAACAACTGTCTTCAGCACCCAAAAGGATCCAATTCTGTCCCATAGCCCGAAGATTTGTAAATGGACTCTTGGCCCTGAATGGGTTAACAAAAAGTTCTATGGGAGGTTGAGGGGCAGGTCCCAAAGTTGTGTACTTTTTTATTTAGGGATCGACTCCCAAACTGGTCATCTAGTGGTTAATTTTCGTGTCCGATATTTTGGACTTGGCAGAGAGTGGTTGAAGGATACTTTTAATAACAAAGTCGAACACCAATTGTACTTTAAGAAATAAATGATTTATTTCATTAAATTGTTTCAGTTAAAAGCTTATTGCTCAAATGGAGGTACTATCACCAGACCTTAACAAGAGCTAAAGCTCTTAACCTATAAATAGAGGATTGGACTATCCTAAATAAAAATAAATGAAGTTGTTATAGATCAAAAATGGTTAGTTCCACTGAACTATATGGCGAAGATTATAACTCACATTTTAAGCTGTTGGGCTCTAGACAGGACCGAGGTAGTTAGCTCCGCCAAGATATTAGATCAGTTCCGCCGAACTTTTACTGAGAACTTGAGTTCTGATTTTACAGTAAATGCTGGCTACTTATATATAAATAAGAGGCAGTAAAGCACCAATGAGAGAGAGTCTTAAATTGGTGGCTTTGCTGCCAAAACCAGTATTTCATCATCCACTTGCATTGACACGTAACAATTTGTAACTAATTGTGGAAACCAGAGATAATTACAATGATACAATTTACTGTCATTAACACCAGCACATAGACTGTTAAAAAAGAACTGTAAGTCTTCTTAACGTACCTTTCCACAATAATGAACTGGAGTGAATGACTGTTGTTTGACAAGTTAAGCTAATTTTCATAAACAATTTTAAAGATAAACTTAGTGCTTCAATTATAAAATTTTTCAGTGAACAAATTTGATGGAATATTTCATTTTAACAACAAATGGACTAACAACAAATTAAAGTTCCAGTTTAGGTTTTAACTGCAGAGGTAAAGTTCCTAGAGCAAATCAACACACAGCTCACGGAGCTTACTTCGCCATGTTTCTCCCTTACCATGTAAGTTTTGACAACTGTTAAAACTTAACTGAGAAACTAAGACGAAACAGCGCCAATAGTACCTAAAAAATTTATATATCCAGCAATCAGCTAATGTGCTGATGCCATTCCCCATACCCAAGAAAAATATTTTTTATTGATGAAAAGACGGATATACATGAAAACATGAGATACACAAGACGTGGGTACAATCCACCCACGACAACATTTATAAGTTTATACTGGGGACAATCCACCCAGAAAGATAATAATAGAATCAACCGGTGACAATCCACAGAGTTTACAATATCACCACCAATATATCAAGTAGTGATTACAGAATCAGTCCCATCAGAGGGATATAATGGCTTAGAAGAGAAGCTTCTGGATGAAAGAGGAACAGACACAGAAACACTAGAAATGTGTGAAGAACCCTAGGAGCAGAAATTGAGCGTCAGCGTCTGTGGCGAAGAGAAGGAAGAAACATGTTACGGAGAGTAATGACCCGATGTTTCCGAAAACAATGAATACAGCAGCTAATTGCAATACATAACACCAATATACCAAACTCAGATACTTGTTTGGGAATGTAAATAACGACGACATGTGCCAAATTAATACCATCTAACTCTTTAATAAGATAATCCATAGGAATTGTCTTGGTTCGCCGCGGAGGAGCCGGAGGAGGGAAATTAGAACATAAAGGTACTTTATTTAGGACATGTTGCCATACCCGGGATCGTGTAACATTAAACTGGGAAGTATCCCATCAACATTCGCATCATAAAGAGTATCATCCAATCGATGGTAGAAAGAAACCAATCGTAAACTGCCACTAGTCATTATACATGATGGTTTGAAAGATAAAACACCCACTTTAGAACGAATCTCAATGGTTCGAGGTAACACAGTACTAATATACCACATTCCATCGCCAATTCTCGTGGCATGTGACAGTACAAGCTGTGTTAATACCTCAGTTTTACAAAGGATCCGTACAAGAGGCTTATTATTTAAAAAGAGCCATCAGGCAATTTGGCTTAAGATGAACCACATTGGTTTCGCCAGGAAAAGGACAAAACAATTATGTATTATATAAACAATCTGAATGTTCGGGTAATTGAACCATGCGTGTTCTATCCCGATCTATGATCGAAACATCAGATTTCAAAACATAAAGTGCTACGAAATGATAAAAATCTACTCTATGGATAGAGACATTTGAATGAGGGACTTGTCAAGACATAGCCTTAACCCTTTACACAACGCAGACGATATCCAAATTTATTATTTTAAATACCATTTTTTTTAAATTTTCAGAAAATTTCAACAATCCATATCATGATGATAACAACATATATCATCGTCTCAACTCCATTGCCAAGCTTTCGATCCGAATTGGATCTTCATCAGGACACTCGAATTAGGAAGAACTACATGTCAACAGTGCGAAAAATAATTTCAAAATGAACCAGTTCTGTTTTTCTCTTGCTCTTGTTTCACCATGACATATGTTGTTATAATAGCGTTCCTAACCTGGAGGACAATGGTTGATATGAATACATATCATGATGGTTTTAAAGATAAAACTCGACGAGCTCGTTCCTAAGAGGGATCACATAATATGGTTTTGTTGTAATTTTTTGAAAAATAATATTTTTCAGCTGCTCAATTTGCATATTAGGCGGGCGGATGTGGATGATTTGTTGGGTAAAGGGTTAAAAAGTTCAAAATAATAATTATTATTTACTAGATGGTTTTGAAATCAAAAAGCAAATTTCTTGAATTGATTCAACAAAGCACGGCCAATGCCATTTTGCGGCCAACGCCGTTTTGGAAGCCAAGTCTGATCGAATGTTTCATTTTATAAGCGGACTAACAACAAATTAAAGCTTCAGTTTAGATTTAACTGCCAGAGAAGTAAAGAGCCGAGCCATAAAGCTAGTAAACACACAGCCCACAGAGCTTAATTCGTCACAATTGTCCCAAAATATATCAACGCGTCTAAAAGATTTGGGTGACAGTAGGCAGTAGTGTCTTGATTTGTGTTCAAGGTAGTGCTGGTAAAGATGCTGATGCCGATGCTGGTGGTGCCGCTTGGACATAACAGACACCACCCTTTTCCAACTTCTTTTCTCTTTTATTTTTTTTTCTTTCTTTCTGACTCTTTTTCTCCATTTTCCTTTTCTTGTATTCAGTTCCATAAATTGTTTTTCTATTAATGTTAACACTGAATTTCACAGTTGATGTCATGTAATTAATATGTTTTGTAGAACCATATGTTTAGGGGGCGCGGTGGCTCAGTTGGTAGAGATGCAGGCTGCAAGCCGAGAGGTCCTCGGTTCGAATCCCACCTGCAGAAACCGCGTTGTGTCCTTGGGCAAGGCACTTCACCCCCACTGCCCACGTGGGGGCACGGTGACGCTGTGTACTAAGTCGTACTGCACGTCGATGCTGCACCTGTCTTCAACCAATGCTAACCCTGCTTGTGTGGAGTTGTATGTTGGGGAGCTGACAGTTGCTCGCCGTTGCTCGGTGGTTCTCTCCGGGTACTCCGGCTTCCTCCACCCGTAAAACTGTCACGGTCATGGTTAGCCATTGTGCAGAAATATGTGACCTTAAACACCAATAAATAAATAAATAAATTGAACCATATGTTTAAGGAGAGGAGTGTTACTAAGTGGCAAGCACTTGTTCTCCAATCCTTTTTGTACTTGTTTTTCGACAAATAAAATATGTTTAAGCTAAACTAAACAATTGTCCCAACACCACCACTGTTTTCTGTATCGAAGTCCACAAGCCACAACTATCTTCAAAAGTTCTCAAGTTCCTAAAGTTCACAGAATCTCACATCAGGTTTAGCAGCTATAAATGATCTTCTACTGGTGTACACGCCAGAACAATCGAATTGTATGGAAATAGCATAATACCCTCAGGGTGTACAGTATAAGGTTTTAGACAACCAGCAAATGTTCCCAAAGCTGAAGAGCCCAAGTGGGTACAGAAAACCCATACTGTGCTACAATATATACTAGACAACCACGCATACCACTACAACATCACACGACTTAGCATTGAGTTCTACCTTCCGACATGATATGATTCTGGCTAAAAAGGGCCCATTAAACCACAATAAACAACAAACATACATTCTATCACATCAACAAACATACATTCTATCACATACCTACACTTTTTCTCCAAAGTAATATATATTTGCACAAAAATGTCTGAATTTTTGCACACCTCTTTGTACCAATCTGAAGTTTGTGGTTCCAATTCAAAAAGAGTTCCTTTTCTGCTAAAACCATGCCAAAATATAGCGCAAACCACATTTTTTCTCAAAATGCTTGGAAATTATTTACAATATTCAGTTCAAATTTACCGTAAATTTTGAGTGTTATTTGATACGACAAAATCACCACACAACTTTAAGCCTCATAGGCCGCAAATGACCCATATGTAGTGATTTTCTGCAAAACTGAGCAACTTCCAAAGGTAATTTTTCCTTTTTTGGTATAGATAGATGCAGTAATAACCATACAATAAGGTTATTGTCAAAGTTTTTCTTTTGGAGTTCACCCTCTTCCATACAGGTTGCAAGACTAAGTGCGCCATTTAAAAGGTACCAAATTTGATAACTGCAGTTTCTGTTATCCATCGGTTTTGAGGTTGTTAACTTAAAACGCTTTATACACCTGAGTGTAGAATAGCCTACTTAACAAATTTTATTTGACATAACCCAGCATAACCCCCTGCACACTGATGTCAAAATACCAAAATTTCAAATAGCAATTATTCCCATAATGCAACTAGAAATTTAATCAATTCAGTCTTGTTTGGCAGAGCTCAATGAGCTCTGTAAAACAAGACTGAATTGATTAAATTTCTAGTTGCATCATGGGAAAAATTAGCAGCCGGAAATTTTGATATTTTTACATCAGTGTGCAGGGGGTTAAGCTGCTGAAAAAGAATACTGTCAGAAAAACTTCGATTTTTCGACAGTTTTGCACTTTTCTGTATTCGTTTTTCTGAAACAGAAATGATATAGAGCACATGGTTTTACGTAACTATAATCAGAATTGATAGGGCAACAAATTTTGTTCCATAAGTATTATTGTCACTCTTTAGTCAATACCTGTTTTGACTGCATAAAAATTAGCACTGTCAGAAAAATCTCACCTTTCAGTAAATTTTGCATAAACCAGAACACATATGGCTCATTTTCTTTTTCCAAACCTGTATTCGGCATTGATGGGGCAACAAATTTTGTGGTTCCGCTTTATCAAATACCTGTTTTGGCTGCAAAAATAAGAAGTACTGTCAGAAAACCTCATTTTTCAGTAAATTGACAAAATACAGTGAAAACAGACCTTTTCTAAAAATTCTGGAAAATGATCGATCTTGTTCAGTTCAAGTTTACCATAGATTTGGAGTATCATATGATACAACAAAACCGGCACATAGTTTTTCCAACATTAACCCCCATCGTCCACGATCGACCCATATGTTGTGATTGTCTGCAAAGTTTTTCAACTTCCAACGGCAATTGTCCTTACTGCGAGCTTTTTGAGAAAGAGATTTTGATAAAGATAGATACAGCAATCATTATTGAATGAAGTTAAATTTAATTTATTTTTTTTTCTATTAGAGTTAACCCTTCACCAAAGTGATGGCTAGAATAAGGGCACATTTCGGAAGTTACTCATATTGCCAACTTTGGTTACTATGTTCTATCTATTTGTAGAGGGTTAACTTAAAATAAATTTTCTTTCCTGTGTGTAGAGTTGCCTTCTGAACAAATTTACTGTTGTAAGTTTTGTTGTAGGGTTTAATACAACATCTGCTGTGGCTGCTTAACGAATAGTACTGTCAGAACAACTTCGCTTTTCAGTGAATTTCGCAGTTTTCTGTATACATTTTTCAAAAATAGAAAGAATTTAGCCCTCAGGCCTAAAAAAAAGTTAAAAATCTGTTTCTCAAGCCCTCGTGCGTAGTCATTTTGCTTGCCAAATGCTCTATTTTTATAACCAATGCAGACTTAAAAAATAAAAATTAAATGGTTTATGTTTGAAATTTTACACAAATTAATAAAATTGATAAATTTGTCCATTGAGTGCAACAAAGCTTTGCAGTGCTTGAGTATTGCAAAGCCTTCTTGCACTCAGGGGATGAAAAAGACTACCACCCATGCTATTCTGTAGATCATGGGCCTAGAACATAAAAACAAACCAAGAACATGAACTTTAGATGGCAAAGAAATAATTACAAAAATAAAAAATAAAAAAAAAAAATGCCCGCCCACATGCTATTTTACACAAAATGGCCTGAGAAAGAGAAGATCTACTTTGTGGGGCCTTATTAATTACCATAACTCTATTCAGCATTTACAGGGCAACAAATTGTGTGTTGAACGTTATCTGATGCCTATTTTATCTGGTATCTGTATTGGCTGCAAAAAATAGTACTATCAGAAAAGTAATGTTTGCAGTTTTTTTTTAATCATTTGTTCCAAATGTGAAAGCCTATCACTCTTATTGCCTTGCTTAACTAGGGCAGAATATTTCCTGTTGTAATTATGTTTTGGTGTCTTTGGTTATGCAATACTAGTTTGAGCTTCATCAAAAGGAGTACTGTGAGAGAAACTTCATTTGTCAATGAATTTTGCGTTTTTCTGTTCTCATTTATTCTCTGACTAAAATAAGAAAGAATATAGCCATAGTGCTTTGCTAAGCCGTATTTAGCATTTCAACGAAACCACAATTTCTGCATATGTTTTGGTGTTATGTTTCACCCAATATCTGTTTGGCTGTTTGAAACGTAGTACTGTCTGGATAAAAAGTAAGTTTTGTTTGACTTTTGCATATTTCTGTTTTCATTTCCCGAGATAAAGATGAAACAACACAAACCGATTTACTTGGTGGTATTTATCGTTAGCTGACGATAAATTGTATATTATAAGTTTTGGTGTCTTTTTAATTGGTGTCTTTTTTAACCCCTAACACGCTGGTAGTGCAACCTATTTTTTTCCAATCACTCTGTTTTTCTCTTGCTCTTGTTTCACTATGAATTTAACCAATTATATCTTGTTTGACAGAGCTCACTGAACTCTATCAAACAAGAAATATTTGGATGAATATCACTCTGGGAAATATTTGTTGCTGAAAACTTTGCCATTTTTACATCAGAGTGCTGAAGGTTGACGCAATTCCTGTTCTAACTGCCAATGAAGAGTAGTCACCAAGATGGAAAGCTTCAAAGAACCCTGCAATTTATTACACGCCTATTCTATGTAACCCCAATCTACAGCAACACTAACCCATGCGGAAAATAAAAATCTGTTCAGCACATATGTGAGGAACGGAAATCGTTGATGGACTATTTTTAAATACAGGCGAAATTTCACTGGAATTTTCTACAAATCGTGCACCGCAATTACAATTTGAATCTCTAGCGGTAGCTAAAATCGCCCTCTGAGTTCCAATGTGTTCTATGTGCCAGTAGGCACATAGAACACATTGGAACTCAGGGGACGAAATAGTAACACGGGTTCCCCTCGCAAATTTGGTTGGCGATAAAATGTGTTCTTTTTGTTGATAGTTGTCGAATGAATTGCTGATTGTCCTTCTAAGTGTTTTTTTTTATAGACGTGAAGGCGTGCAATAAACACAGGACGACACACGTGTGGGAATGGGTTAATCGATATGGCACTTGTGCCATCGCGGAAGGATAAAACTCGAAGCCTACGGCCTCCCGCACTGGCACTCGTACCATATTGATTAACCCGTTCACACGCGTGAGTCGTTCTGTGTTTATCGTTCAGGAGACAGCAAAGTCTTTGTTAGAAATTTGATCTCAGTATTAACTCACACAGATGCAGAAGTAACATCGCAAAGATGATAATTTTAAAAAAAAATTGCAATTTTTGTGCTCATTTTCTCAGACTGAAAGAAAATCTAAATAGAAAATGTCTTGGGAAAAACAACACTCCTCCCTCACAATTTTGGGAAGTCAGCTGTAACCCATTCCTCCATTTTGACTACCAGTGAAAAGTGTGGTCAGAAAAAAAACTCCAGTTTTCATTATCAAGATATTTCCAGCTAGAGTATGGTATACATGAAGTGTTTACATGTGCATGAGTTCCAGAACTTTTTTATCTTCAGGTGTGGACCTGTGATTCTATAGAAACACAATTATCTAGTTTATTATTAACTTTTATGTTTGTCTTACTCAACTTTAATAATGTCACACCGGACAGTACGCCATGGGATGTGGGTATACCCAGGAGTGTGTTTTCTGGGGTGGGTGGGTGGGTGGGTGGGGGTGTTCGATTTTATGAGTTCTTGTTTTGCATGACCCATATTAATAGAGTTCACGAACAATAAAGCTTGTATGTGTATGTATACATTTAGGTCACCTGAAACCGTGAGATCACTCACTTAAATATTTATATGGAAGTGGCGAGCCAACATATCCAAGGACGGAAAAGTCACTTTCCAATGGGTGGGCCCACCCGTGTAACGTCGGAAAAGTAGGCCATTGCATATCAAGGGAGATAATAAACTAGAATTTCTAGCTGGACGTAGTCACAGACACTTACCATTTTATAATCGATGGTGGATGTAGATTACATCAGCTTGACCTCTCTCAGGCTCTCTGATTCACGGGTGGAATTTTGAGACTAAGATTATAAGAACAAAGACATTTCTTCTCATTATTTTCACTTACTATATTGTTTATCACATTCACTGACACTTTTTTCGCGACATTTGAGATATTGCAGGCCGCTGAGCTATAACAGGGACAACAAGATCAAACTACCTTCATTGGCGTGACTTTTTTTCCTTTTTGAAGTGAGGGGAACCAGATGTGAATACCCACTCTTGAACGTATAAGGTGCGCATAATTTATCGAACGGAATGAGATTTTGGCCATTTTCCCGACTTCGTACTGAAAAAACTGCCATGTCATATTCTCAAGACAGTATCCCAGATGCCCATTTCCCATGATGACTCTGAGACCGCACCCAATCCATTCGATGGAATCAGTAGAATATAAAAAGCTTCTGCCGTTGGTGGAATTAACTTACCAAAAATTAGGAGCAAACTCTGTTTGTACTAGATTTTAAAGGAATCATGAAAGTGCGTAGGGCGACCATATCGAGGAAGGCTATTTTACATGGTTTGCTTAAGTGCCACAGCTGGTAACCAGTGGCTTCGTTAATGTCTTCTTGTTGGTTTCGAATGCAAACAAAAGCGACCATGGTGTGATGTCATCAGTGCGGCCGTGCGCCACCTATTATCAGAGCAACACGTTTTCATTTTCATCTTTCAATTTTGGATAATTAAACCGCCATCTTGTATTTAAAAGGTGGAATAGGGTTAATGTGCGGCTGAATATCCTCGGCGAAAAGAAGAAGTGTGTTTTCTGGGGGAGTGGGGGGGGGGGGGGGGCGATTATATGAGGATTATGTTTATGATCGAGTCTAAGGCTAGACGACTTTTAGTGTTTACTCCTGTGCGTTTGTTAAAATATTTTAGGCCTCACCTTGGACTTTAGAGTAGCTATGGATGCTAACGAGGAGGTGGTCCTTAATGGATAAGATGTGTGTTAAGATGAATCGGGGGGGGGGGGGGGGGGGGGTGCTGCTGCTGGAGTAAAATAACTCTCGACATGGAACAGAATTGATCTTCCATTTCCGTATTACGTTTGGTATGGTGATGCTTGTTTCCGTCGCCTCTTTGTTAGATGGAGCTGTCATCTTGGATTCTACAGTGTCACGTGGCTACTATGGGACATACGCAGGGCTGTTGGTTGAACGAATCACCTGTTCTACGTGTGTGCTGGATTAAGCGGGAGAACGCCAAATTATTAAAGACGACCAGATAATGACAAGAATCGCCGAAAACTGTCTTAACCCTTTACCTAACATGAAAAGCAGACGACACTTGCAAAAAAAAAAAATTATTTTCATTTTTTGTCTCAAAAACATAGGTTATGACCCTCATTGGAACGAGCTCGACGAGGTCGTTCCAATGATGGGCCATAACTTATGCTTTAGAGACAAAAAATGAAAAAAACAATGAAAATTAATTGGCGAGTTTTGAGAATAGCGCTGGCCGATTTTGACCGTTACGTTAGGTGAAGGGTTAAACGCTGTCATCTTGCATAGCACTCGATTGGCATTAGTAGCACGTAGTGCTATAGACCTGGTTATGTGATGTGGTGGTATGTTCTATTGAACGAACGTAATTTGAAAGTTAGAATTCTTTCAAAATCCCCTTTTCTTTTATCAAAACCAGGCCCAAAAGAAGCTGCGCTACTGTTATCTTAGAGTTAAGAAATGCTCTTTTGTGATTCCAGTTTGTAAGTGGCGATTTTAATTTTAATAAATATCTCAGTTTCCACTTGAAATGTATTTAGAATTACTATTGAAATAAATATAATATTGTTTGGGGGAATTCTCAATCATATGACGTTGTTCTGAACACCTCTAAATGCTAATGCTATCGCCAAGCTAAGCGCTAAATCAACTGTTATAGAAGGTCCAATCAGATCACTACATCAAGTCCCCTCTACTATCACAGAATTGTCTCCCTTGTGTAGTTTGAGAGAGCCAATATTGTCCCAACAAGTATGTGGTATGTATTTACGTGCTACTACACAATGTGCGCACAGCACATGCGGCACATATCGGTATTAGTGTAATGTGCAGCGTGTTCGAACTTTTATCTGGCCTTATACGCCGTGAACACTGCCGTACCTCGGCACTGACGGACACACTACACCCGAGCGGTCAATGAAAACTAAGTGGGTTCCCTCAGATAACTTGCTGAGGATAAAGTGACTAAACTAAAATTCTAACTTAAAGAAAACACATACAGTGAAGCAATTAAGACATTTTACATGGCATAATAATAATAATAATAATAATAATAATAATAATAATAATAATAATAATAATAATAATAATAATAAGAGAACAATGTGTCATCCCTTCAATCTGCAATAGGTTGTGACTAGGGTAAAGAAAAGAAACCCGACTATTCCTAACCAGTCAAAGAAGCCTTTGCATGACTCTGAAATAATTTCTGTGGGCACTGTATCGTAAACTAACACCTCAGTTCGTTGATGGAAAGTCTCTCTCCGATATGATATCAACAGACCCTGGCCGAGATGTACCTGTGTCTGTGACCACCTGAACCTCTGAGCGCTGTTACAATGAGTCATGGCTATTCGCTGCAACTACGACCTAACCTATGAGATGGTCGTGCCTATGACTCATGATTGTGAGTTGCAATGGCCTATAAGGTTCACGACTACCACTGAGTCGTGAACAATGCCGGTATTTCTAACAGTATCCCAAGTTGCAATCACTTTGATCGTGACTGCAACCGTGTCTCTATAACTTGCCGTTATAATGTAGTCGTGACAACCTAGTCATGACTACTAGGCTCCTTTAACTTGGGTGTAACGATACCCCAGTTCTGACCAAGCTAGTCGTGGCTTTGTCTTTGATACAGCTGTTATTGAACGGGCAACTTCTTCAGTATTCCGATCTATATATCACTATTCAAGACTTACAAAACTCTAAACAATAGGCGACTTCTAATTCTCTGTAATTTCTTTCCTTGTTCTTTCCTTGTTCTCCTCTTCTTCCTTCCTGGCAGCTTTCCACACTTATATACTGTTGTCCGACCACGTGATTACCGCGCTTTCCGCCTCTCAAACCAATCAGAAGTTAAAGAATACGCTCCTCCACAAGTGATTGGACGGCGTTCCCGCGTTGCTGTTCGTGCTCAATTTCTGATTGGCCCGGCTAAATACTACAGGTACTAATATTCCCGCGCTTCAATATGATCGTAGCATTTCCCGTCTTATCTTATAAGTGTGCCAAAACTACCGACCTTTTAATATACACTGTATTTTTACATAGCCATGTCGCCATGCACCTTTCTGCCCATCACATTAGGTCTTACATCATCACATTGCTTCTTGGCTTCTAAAAAGCCGATGGATTAATGATTTGAATCCCTGGGCCTCTACCATCTATTGCTCTGTCTCCTGATGTGTGTTCTGTGGTTGTTCTTTGCTACAACATCTGCCTCCGTACAGATCGCTCCATTTATGTTGAATCTAGCCATTATTAGTTCGTGTTCACAGAGCTATCACCCCAGTCCCAGTGGGAGCGAGACGTCTGTGTGTAAGCAGCACGTGGTCATACAACAGACGTGCTGGGGTATGATTGTGTGCTAGGACATAATGTGCGCACAACATATGCAACACATGTACACATCCGGCTATTGGAGAAAAATGGTGATCGAAGCTTGTCTCGCACGTTTCACCTCTCATTTGGATGATCTCATGTGACGTCATAGTCACGTGACCCAGTGGTGCCATGTTGTGTTGCCATGGTAACCCACGTGAATGGCCGTGTTGTGACGTCATCCCCATAGTGATACGTGGTGTGAGTGTGCATACGCAGCGCATGTTGTTAGGGTGATACGTGTTTCCGTCGTCCATTTTGTATACTGGAGGCCACCATCTTGGTTTCTATGGTAGCACGTGGTTGCTATGTTACCCAATTTTCTGCAATGGGACGGGGGTATGTTCGGAGGGTGTGTTTGATTGAACCGGAGTAAATCTAATTACCACAAACAACCCGACAAGTTTTACTATTTCGAATTCTTTCAGAATTCTCTGCTTCTATCTATATATGCAATAGTTTTCGTCTATCTGACCATGTTCCTTTGCCCTGGAGTATACTACAGTAGAGTAGAAGAGCCTATTAAATGGAACAGCTTTACTTATTATTACTATATTTAGTTTTTCTGGTCTATTCTTGTTAATTCTGACCCTATTCTGAGTACTCTTGTTGTTTTATTTATCTATATCATTTACATAAATTATAACTAACCAATCAGATTGCTTGATTTCCCATAATCTATATGCAGTGTTATCTCCCTTGTGTATAACAAAAGCATTCCCAAAGCCATTAAGCTATCGAGCTGTTACTGACAAGTAATTGCTCGAATGACTCGAGCAAATGAGCTTTAGAGTAATTGCTCGTTCGAGTGACTCGCGCATATTACTCGTCGACTCATTTCAGTATTTGTGGATACCTATTCCCCGGTATTGTATTATTTGAGGATACCTATTGAGGATACCTTTTATATGATACTTATATGAAGATACTATTACCTGTACCACAAGACACACCTATCCCTAATATCCCTTATAAGCCAAAGAGCCAAGAGAGTAATTGCTCCATGAGCAATTGCTCGAACGACTCGAAGCTCATCGAGCAAATGAGCCTTAGAGCAATTGCTCGATCGAGATATTAGAAAAAAAATATCTAAGCCAAAGAGCCAAGAGAGTAATTGCTCCATGAGCAATGAACTAATGAGCAATTGCTCGTTCGAGTGACTTGGCATACGACTCTTAGACTCATTTCAGAAAAAGGGATTCCACAGCCACAAGCATTTTTAAAAAAAGGGATTCCACAAATGGGATTCCAAAAGGAGATCCCATAAGTGGGATTCCGTCTTTAGTCGAGTGACTCGCACATATTGCTTGAACTACTCGAATCCCATCGAGCAAATGAGCTAACGAGCAATTGCTCGTTCGAGTGACTTGACATACGACTCTTAGCCTCATTTCAGAAAAAAGGGGTGCCTAAGGCCATATGTTTTCCAAAAAGAGGTGCCGAAATTGGGGTGCTTTCTGGAGAGGCCCCTTTTTATGTGTACCCATACTATGTATGGTACACATAATGCCGGCATCCGGGGTGACCATCCGTCGTTCGTCCATCCTTTGTCCGTCTGTCTGTCCATCTGTCCGTCCATCCGTCTGTCCGTCCGTCCGTCCGTCCGTCCGTCCGTCTGTCCGTCCGGCGTCTGTATCCATTTCTTGTGATGTGCCGAGCTGTATAGTTTTTGGTGTAAATTGGATAATTTGATCCCGAGATATTAACCCTTTATCCTTCAAATTGAAAATTCATCCAATCCCTTTGGCATTCGATAACTTGAAAAATATTACTTGGATTGTCAAGTTACTTTATATTTGTGTTCAGGTTACTGATGTGCTGAGCTCTATAGTTTTTGGTGTAAATCTGTTATTTTGATCCTGAAATATTAACCCTTTATCCTTCAAATTGAAAATTTCTCCAATCCCTTTGGCATTCGATAACTTGAAAAATATTGCTTGGATTGTCAAGTTACTTTATATTTGTGTTCAGGTTACTGATGTACCAAGCTGTATAGTTTTTGGTGTAAATCTGATAATTTAATCCTGAGATATTAAACCTTTATCCTTCAAATTGAAAATTCCTCCAATCCCTTTGGCATTCGATAACTTTAAAAATATTGCTTGGATTGTCAAGTTACTTTATATTTGTGTTCAGGTTACTGATTTGCCGAGGTGTATAATTTTTGGTGTAAATCTGATAATTTAATCCTGAGATATTAACCCTTTATCCTTCAAATTGAAAATTCCTCCAATCCCTTTGGCATTCGATAACTTGAAAAATATTGCTTGGATTGTCTAGTTACATTATATATGTGTGTTCAGGTTACTGATGTGCCGAGCTGTATAGTTTTTGGTGTAAATCTGATGATTTGATCCCGAGATATTAACCCTTTATCCTTCAAATTGAAAATTCCTCCAATCCCTTTGGCATTCGATAACTTGAAAAATATTACGTGGATTGTCAAGTTACTTAATATTTGTGTACAGGTTACTGATGTGCCGAGCTGTATAGTTTTTGGTATAAATCTGTTATATTGATCCTGAGATATTAACCCTTTATCCTTCAAATTGAAAATTCCTCCAATCCGTTTGGCATTTGATGACTTGAAAAATATTGCTTCGATTGTCAAGTTACTTTATATTTGTGTTCAGGTTACTGATGTGCCGAGCTGTATAGTTTTGGGTGTAAATCTGATAATTTAATCCTGAGATATTAACCCTTTATCCTTCAAATTGAAAATTCCTCCAATCCCTTTGGTATTCGATAACTTAAAAAATATTGCTTGGATTGTCAAGTTACTTTATATTTGTGTTCAGGTTACTAATGTACCGAGCTGTATAGGTTTTAGTGTAAATCTGTTATTTTAATCCTGAGATATTAACCCTTTATCCTTCAAATTGAAAATTCCTCCAATCCCTTTGGCATTTGATAACTTGAAAAATATTGCTTGGATTGTCAAGTTTCTTTATAATTGTGTTCAGGTTACTGATGTGCTGAGCTCTATAGTTTTTGGTGTTAATCTGATAATTTGATCCGGAGATATTAACCCTTTATCCTTCAATTTGAAAATTCCTCCAATCCCTTTGGCATGAGATAACTCCAAAAATATCAATCCGATTGTCATGTTACTTTATATATTTATTCAGGTTACTGATGTGCTGTGCTGTATAGTTTTTTTTATGTAAATCTGATAATTTGATCCGGAGATATTAACCCTTTATCCATCAAATTAGACACTCCTCCAATCCATTTCTACATGTACCCATGCCTTGTATGGTGTACATAATGTCGGCATCCGTGGTGGCCCTCCGTCATACAGCTTTCTACTAGATGCGCGTATGGGTACACATCTGACGATTTCATCGGCCTATTTTTTGTCATATGCACTTATGTGAAAAGGCCCAGTACCATTGACTAAACTACCATCCATTACTTCATAGCTATACCTTCGCTCAAGCTTTCAAAATGTTCTTTCAGATTTTCCCTGTATACATATAAGGCATTCCGTAAAATGAGATTCCCATCCGACTCTGTAAAATGGGATTCCGTGTTTAACATCAACACTCGAGGGTATTCCCCTTCCCTATTAGAAGATTTCAGTTCAATGGGTTGTAGTTTAAAAATTCAGATCATCTTCGTTATATTTTCATTTAGCCTGTAAACTTTGTTCAGTTCAAAAGGGAGTGTTAATATTATATACCTGCATTGGGATTATAGTTCAGAAATAAAGTTCATTCAAACAATTCAAAGGGGTTCACACTGTTTTATTTTCATAGGGGTTATAGTTCATTCAAACAATTCAAAGGGTTAACACTGGGTTATATTTAGGGTTACAGTTCAAACTTTGTTGGGTTCATTCAGTTTTGTTCAGTTCAAGACGGTTAACACTGAGTTATATTTGGAGGTTGTAGTTCAATACTTTGTTATGTTCACTTCGATCTTGGTTGTGTTGGATCTTCGTTCACTTTTTTATGGTCAGTTCAATTCGATACCTTCATTGGGTTAGTTCGATTTTCTTCAGTTTGTTCTGTTCACTTCGATCTTGGTTGTGTTGGATATTTGTTCACTTTGTTCTGTTCCCATCCATCTTGATTGTATTTGACCAGATCTGTTCAATCTGTCCAACTAGTTCGATCAATCCGACTAGTTTGACCTTCTTTCACTTTGAGATGTTCACTTCGATCTTGGTTCTGTTGGATCTTCGTTCTGTACCTTTGTTGTATTGTAGTGGTTGGTTGTCAGTTGTATCTGTTCAGGTTCTTGCAATAATAATTGGGTGTTATCAGTCCCTTTCCATACCCTCGAGTGTTGATGTTAAAACACGGAATCCCATTTTACAGAGTTGGATGGGAATCTCATTTTACGGAATGCCTTATATGTATACAGGGAAAATCTGAAAGAACATCTTGAAAGCTTGAGCGAAGGTATAGCTAGGAAGTAATGGATGGTAGTTTAGTCAATAGTACTGGGCCTTTTCACATAGGCACATATGACAAAAAAGGGCTTCTCCAGAAAGCACCCCAATTTCGGCACCCCTTTTTGGAAAACATATGGCCTTAGGCACCCCTTTTTCTGAAATGAGGCTAAGAGTCGTATGTCGAGTCACTCGAACGAGCAATTGCTCGTTAGCTCATTTGCTCGATGGGATTCGAGTCGTTCAAGCAATATGTGCGAGTCACTCGACTAAAGACGGAATCCCACTTATGGGATCCCTTTTTGGAATCCCATTTGTGGAATCCCTTTTTTTGAAAACGCCTGTGGCTGTGGAATCCCTTTTTCTGAAATGAGTCTAAGAGTTGTATGCCAAGTCACTCGAACGAGCAATTGCTCGTTAGCTCATTGCTCATGGAGCAATTACTCTCTTGGCTCTTTGGCTTATTTGGGAAAAAGCCCTACCTACGGAATCCCTTTTAGGCCCTGGAATCCCTTTTTCTGACATGAGTCGAAGAGTTGTTCAAGGAGTCACTCGAACGAGCAATTACTCTAAACTCATTTGCTCGATGGACTTCGAGTCGTTCGAGCAGTATGTCGAGTCACTCGATCGAGCAATTGCTCTAAGGCTCATTTGCTCGATGAGCTTCGAGTCAATGGGGCAATTGCTTATGGAGCAATTACTCACTTGGCTCTTTGGCTTATAAAGGATATTAGGGATAGGTATGTCTTGTGGTAAAGGTAATAGTATCCTCATATAAGTATCCTATAAAATGTATCCTCGATAGGTATCCTCAAATAATACAATACCGGGCAATAGGTATCCTCAAATACTGAAATGAGTCGGTGAGCATTATGTGCAAGTCACTCGAACAAGCAATTACTCTAAAGCTCATTTGCTCGATGTGCTTCGAGTCGTTCGAGCAATTACTTGTCAGTAACAGCTCGATAGCTTATTGACTTTGGGAATGCTTTTGTTATACACAAGGGAGATAACTCTGCATACAGATTATGGGAAATCAAGCAATCTGTTAGTTATAATTTATATAAATGATCTAGATAAAGTTCGAGCAAGATAACTTTAGCCCACAATAGTTTGCACTCGGCTATTCACCATTTGCTCTGCGTAGCGTCCAAAACCGACCAATGCTTTACACAAATAACCACCGAATCTTCGTGATTTTTTTCCTTGTTGTTGCCTTGGAGATGTGACTATGTGGCTTATGATCCCTTATTGGAACGAGCAGGTGTGGCTATGTGACTTATGACCCCTTATAGGAACGAGCAGTTTTTTTTTGTTTTTTTTGTTGTTTTTTTTTCTAGAAAATGAGGCTTATGACCCCTCATCAAAGTGAGCCTGTTCCTATGGGGGCTGTGGACGGTGTATCTCGACATAACGGATAGAACAAATAGCATAGAACTTGTTTACTATTTACTAGTGTCATATAACATCCATGCCGGATGAAGGGTTATTCATTCATTCATTCATTCATTCACTCATTCGTTCGTTCTTAGTGTTACTAGTGTCATTCATTCATTCATTCATTCATTCATTCATTCATTCATTCATTCATTCATTCATTCATTCATTCATTCATTCATTCATTCATTCATTCATTCGTATATAGTGTTACTAGTGCCATTTATTCAATCGTTCAATCTTTCATTCACTCATTCATTCGTGCGTTCGTTCGTTCGTTCGTTCAGGGTGGACGATCGGATGGATGGATGTGTGGGTGCTTGACTGATCGAGTGTGTGGATGTGTGACTGACTTGCTGTTTAGGGTAAAAAATTAAAGTACCTCCACCTCGTTTATTTTTGATCAAGAGCACTTCAACAATTCATCAGATAATTTATACCCTGTAGTGCCTTCTTGTGCTAAATCGTCAATTTAGCATCATTAAGATAATTTCAGATCCACTCCTCTTTATTCCTTTTTAGGTTAGTCACTAATCCTTTACCATATGTAGTGCCAGAACGGGAAGCCCTATTCATCAACCCGCTATTTGCAATTCATGATTTCTTTACTTCTTGTGTCGGAAATATGGCTTGTGAGCCCTCATTGGAACGAGCGCGAGCCGGTGGGGTCGTGAGCTGTGTTCTCGACGCAAGGGATGGAAGACAAATTGGTCTCTCAATAATACTTCTTATGAATGTCGTCTGTTGTTCATTTTAAGGGCTGTTATGTTTTTTAATTGTTAGTTATTAAAGTGTACAGTCCATGATGTAATTATGCAATATTATTCATTAACAAATCAACTTTTAATTAGTGAAACGAAACGCTAGTTCGTCAATTTAGTACCAGTGAAATAACTTTAATCCCAAATTCTCACCCGGTTGATCATTGACCGTCTGCCAAGTGTAACGTCAAAACTGCCAGCGCCATTGACAACTATTCAATTTTCATGATTTGTACACTTTTGTTTGTTTTTCGGGATTTTACTTTGTATTTTTTTTTTGTTTTTTTTTTTATGTCCCCTCGATGATGATATTTCATTCATTCATTCATTCATTCATTCATTCATTCATTCATTATTCATTCATTCATTCATTCATTCATTCATTCATATTACTCCACCTCGTCTTTTACAAATTCACTCACTCATTCTCTATCCTCACTGAATCCATTGTTTTACTGTAAAGTCCTTTAATTATAAATTTATTTGTTCAATCATTCATCCAAGATACCATATCACTTTGATGTGATGTTAGGTAGGGTGATGTTACACCCGACGTACTTGTATATAAACTACAGTGTCTTTATCCTGTTTGTACAGAATAATTTCGTTTCTAAACAAACTCCCAATTACATACTATTACCGCAACAGACTGTGACTAGAAATGAAAAAGAAATATCGTCTCAACCCGTCCAACAGTTGAACTATGTCTGGGACTTAACCTCCTTTTATCTTCATCTTGGAACAATATATTGTAGTTATGTTTTATATATTTGTCCAGCGAGAAAGGATGGTAGTATGTTGGTGAATTATGGCGGGTAACATTACACTCGACGAGGTGCAGGTAGACGCAGAGTACGACTTTATACAGATCAATAATGAGAAAATATGTTCCTTGGCAGAAAATGATGAATCCCCATATAAAAACCACGCAACTGACTGCAACTACTTTTCGCCTAGAGACTTTCAGTCAATGGCTTGTAAAATAGACGCAGGATTCTCAATATTCCATCTCAATTGCCAAAGCCTGAAGGCCCATTGGGATTCCTTCCAAAACATGCTATATAACCTACAAACAGGTAAGAACTTCTTCGACATAATAGGACTTGCCGAAATTTTCCAAATTCCTCCAGAGATGTCGTTCAGTCTGGATGGCTATGCCCCGATTATTAAACGTATGAGACACGAGAATGATGATGGTCGAGGAGGGGTTGGTCTTATATTAAAGAAGGAATACCATAC
This sequence comes from Pictodentalium vernedei, assembly GCA_031216915.1. NCBI lineage: Eukaryota > Metazoa > Mollusca > Scaphopoda > Dentaliida > Dentaliidae > Pictodentalium > Pictodentalium vernedei. The sequence continues at coordinate 331,706,371 of CM062297.1, read as the reverse complement.
AGAGTTCGTAATGATATTTCGTTCTTTATTCCCCATGTTTTAAAATCTCTGTTTATTGAAATTAAAGATAAATACCAACCCAGAATTATTGGCGTTATTTATAGACCCAACACTCCTCCCCAAGCCGACATCAACCTCTTCTTATCAAAATTAAATGAAATAACGAATGTTTTAAATGCTGAAAATAAAAAAGTTTATATTATGGGGGATCTTAACCTAGACCTTTTAAAAGCAACTACACACTCAAAAACGGAAGAATTTGTTAATCTCATGTTCAGTCAAGGCTTTCTGCCGTATATCACCAAGCCAACGAGAGTAACCTGTCGTTCTGCTGGTCTGATAGATCATATCTTCTCTAATAATGTTTCACAAGCAGCATTACCTGGAATAGTCATATCTGACATGTCAGATCATTTTGGTGTTTTCTATATTGAGGAAAAACCCAAACCAAACGATACACCACACTTTACACTAAAAAGAATAATAAATGCAGAAAGAATTGTTGAATTCAAAACACTTATCTCGCAAAGTGATTTCAATCCTGCAATGCAGTCGAATTGTCCCAATGAGTCATATGAAACCTTTCTAAACATCTATATGGAAGCCTATGAAAGAGCATTCCCTCTCAAACCTGTTCGCCAGAACAAGCAATTTATTAAAAAACAGCCATGGATGACAAGGGGGCTTGTAATATCCTCCAACAACAAAGAAAAATTCTACAAGAAAAAACTCCAGGCTCCCACCGAAAGGAACTCAGAAAACTATAAAAACTACTGTAGAATCTTCAACAGGGTAAAAAACAATGTAAAGCTACCTATTATAGAGATATCCTAAACGAAAACAAAAACAATATGCGAAGAACGTGGCAGATTTTAAACGAAGCCATCAATAAAGGAAAACGTGAGGCCAGATTACCTTCGTTCTTCATCCAGGACAACATCGAGTTAAGCGAGCCTCATGCCATCGCAGAAGAATTTCTTTATCAACATTGGAAAAAACACATCCGAACAGATTCGAAAACTAATAAGTCCTACACAGATTACATCGACAACAATGTCTCCAATAATCTTTATTTAATACTCACAAATCACACAGAAGTCAACCGAGTAGTAAATAAAATGAAGTCCAAATTACCTAAAGACTGCGATGACATCACAACCTGTCTTCTTAAGCATACGATAACCGAAATATTGGATCCTCTAACACATGTAATTAACAACTCTTTCCTAAACGGCAAAGTACCAGACAGGGTGAAGATCGCGAAGGTGATACCCATATTTAAAGCGGGTGACGAGCACAGCTTTACAAATTACAGACCTATCAGTATACTTCCGGTATTCTCAAAAGTAATGGAAAAACTCATGGAAGTGAGGCTAGCGAGTTTCCTCAATAGGTTTAATATTTTTTACCCTCACCAATATGGGTTCCGAAAGCGACATAGTACTATTCATCCAGTTCTTCAGCTCCTTAAAAGCATTGCAATAGAAAATAATAAACAAGAAAAAACAGCACCTTAGCACTGTTCCTGGATTTGTCAAAGGCCTTTGACACCATGAATCACGAAATACTATTAGGTAAACTGGAAAAATGTGGCATCCGAGGTGTCACCAACAATTGGTTTAGAAGCTACTTGTCCAACAGGTCTCAATATGTCAAGTACGGAGAACGCAAATCGAACTTAGCCAAACAGAGTTGCGGTGTACCACAGGGCTCGATTTTTGGCCCTATTCTTTTTCTTTTATATATACATGATATAAGTAACTCAACATCACTCAATCTTTTATCATTTGCCGATGACACCGCTGCACACTGTCCGGGCTCCGATAATAATCCCATTACACCGTATTTCATTGACGAGCTCCAGAAACTATTCGAATGGTGCTCTGTGAACCAGTTAATGCTGAATGCTAAGAAAACCTCGTACATCATACTTAATCCAAATAAAGGTAGGAACAATAATCTTTGTCAAGAGGTAAAAATAAATAACCAAAACATTAACAAAGTTGGGGCCACCGAAACAGAAAAATCTGTTAAATTCTTAGGAATTAGCATTGATGAACATTTATCCTACAAGGCTCACATATCCCGATTATGCTCGAAAATAGCACGCGCAAACTATAGTCTAAACAAAGTTAAGAATATCCTCCCCCACGGAGCTCTGAAAACATTGTATTACGCCCTCATACATAGCCATTTGGTATACGGAATCCAGGCATGGGGCAACTCAAGAGCTGTCAAAAAACTAGCTGTCCTGCAAAAACGTTCAATACGAATAATTAATAACAAAAAGTACAATTCTCATACAGATCCCCTGTTTAAACAAAACCAAATACTCAAGGCTGATGATTTGTTTAGGCTACATGCACTACTGTTCGTGTTAGACTGGCAGAACGGCAGATTACCGGTGTCTTTCTTTCAATGATATATTTAAAATTACTGACAATCCATCTGGTAGGAGAACTAGACAGTCAGGCCTCCTATACATAGAAAAAAACACGGACCCAAATTTCCTTTATACTCCTTCCCGAAACTATGGAATGCTCTGGACGACACAACTCGAAATATTAGCGACAGAAGCATGCTTAAGAACAAGTTAACGTCCACATTCATTTCCTCATATTCCAGTTATGTCAGCTGCAACAATCCCTACTGCCCTGATTGCACTTCGTAAACTTCGTAAATTGTCAAAGTCGTGGTCCGCGTCTAAATCTGGAATCCTCGTCTTGTGCAACCTATCGCGCTTCCTCCTTACAGAGGTGCTATGTAAAATACTATATGGATACAATTATGAATTTGCAAATAAAAGTCTAAACAAATAAATCATAACATTCGTCATCCTACGATGATGATGCAGCTAACGTAGACACCACGTGCAAACATCATGGCCAACCTCCTTGTCACAGTCTAAACGATACGAACTTCACGATGGGACTTGTTGCCGCTCTCATGTGTTATGATAAGTAGTGGAGGGAGTCCTATAGGCAGGTTGCTTCTTGCCTACCTTGAATCACCGTCTTTCCGCTGGCGAAAATCAAACACTAATACTCTAATCTCAGAAAAGTGATGATTCGATCGTCATTCTCCATCAAGTGTCACATAATTGGCTCTCAGTTCATTCTTTCAGTCACAGTCTGTTTGCAATCACCCCATCTTCTTCCAGGGGGTGGCAGGTAGACAGCCAATCTGGCTATGCCACTTCCCACGGTATACTTCTCATTACATTTGTGCAATATGTCTATTTGTAACCATTTTACATGTATGCGTACCGTGAATAAAGAATCTGAATCTGAATCTGAATCTGATAAATAAAACAACAAGAGTACTCAGAATAGGGTCAGAACTAACAAGAATAGACCAGAAAAGCTAAATATAGTAATAATAAGTAAGCTGTTCCATTTAATAGGCTCTTCTACTCTACTGGAGTATACTCCATGGCAAAGGAACATGGTCAGATAGACGAAAAACTATTGCATATATAGATAGAAGAAGAGAATTCTGAAAGAATTCGAAACAGGAAAACTTGCCGGGTTGTTTGTGGTAATTAGATTTACTCCGATTCAATCGAACACACCCTCCGAACATACCCCCGTCCCATTGCAGAAAATTGGGTAACATAGCAACCACGTGCTACCATAGAAACCAAGATGACGGCCTCCAGTATACAAAATGGACGACGGAAACACGTATCACCCTAACAACACGCGCTGCGCATGCGCACTCACACCACGTATCACTATGGGGATGACGCCACAACATGGCCGATCACGCGGGTTACAATGACAACACAACATGGCGCCACCGGGTCACGTGACTATGACGTCACAAGAGATCATCCAAATGAGATCATCCAAATGAGAGGTGAAACGTGCGAGACATACTACTAAGCTTCATTGATAAAATGAGGCACTATATATGGGTGTCACTATGCTTCAAAACGCCTCTGCAAATTGTATAATAGGTGGTAATCTGTTCCTTGTGATCATCGTTTAATCCATGACATTCTCTCACTTGGTGAGCCACAGTGAGTGGACTAAATGCAACCACTGGGAACTGGGAGCCCTTGTCTTGGGAGACTACCTTCGAGTAACCATCAGGTTCCAGTAGGGACCTTCACCGGTGAGTAGGAGTACCTTCCGTGACCCATCGTGCTAGCCAACACCCGATGAAGAGAACAAATGTGGGGGAGAATAGGCGAATCCCAAGTAGAAAGACATTCTCAGGAAAACGCTAGGCAGATGGAGGCATGGTTCGAGAGGAGACGGCCAGAAACAGAGAATTTTATCTTCATTACCACCCATGCATGCCCGACCTCTTCACCAACGATGCCGAAAGGTGTCACAGAGAGAGAGAGAGAGAGAGAGAAAGAGAGAGAGACAGAGAGAGAGAGAGAGAGAGAGAGAGGGAGAGAGAGAGGGGGGGGGGGGGTCTGAAGGAAGAAGTTACTTGCTCGACAATGGATTCCCATCTGTCCTGTAGGGGATGGGGCCTTCGCTCTACACGCTTCAAATGTCCTAGATTCGCTCTTAGAGCACTGAATTATGCAAAAATGTTCTCAGGGACATAATCCTAACTAGGACTCTCCAGTCGGGGGTCCTGATTATGACTATGGGAGGCCCGCCTTCCAAATATCACCTCCCCCCCCCCCCCCCCCCAAAAAAAAAAACACAAAAAAACACCAAAATGGTTTCGGCACCCCTGTTATAGAAACCTACACCTATCTACGCGTTTGCCACAGCTAAAATTTGACTGCAGTTGGGGATCCAGATGACACTGTCGTGGTGTTGAAAACGAGGCATATGAAAAACTCCAGATCAACGAAATCGGTACCGAGGAAGAATTCAGAAAATTCATAGCTATTCAAACTACGAGGAAGCCATCCGAATTTACATATTAGTGCAGATTTCTCACAAGACATTCATCGATCTGAAATTACGAGAAATACACTTGCACGAGCACACGATGTAGAAGACCAACTAGAGCTAATGGTTCCTCTGTATTTCTCTTTTGCGACGACCAGACAGACTTGTTAAAATCTAAAAAAAAAGAAGCTGTAAAATTACACCAAAACGGACTATCTTGTCCCACATTGTCCCTGTTAAAAAACATTGTTCATCTGTTGATAATATTTTCCTTCCGATCATCGTCGAGTGAAGGCATGCGAAATCCCCGTCTTGTAGAAAGACGTTTCTCGTGTCAGACAATTACCAATGGACATAAAACCCATTCTTGCCTTCAGAGAGATGCCAACTCAACGGGAAGAACATGAAAATCACCCTCTTAAATAAACCATCGCCGAATAACTTCAACCGATGATCGACCAGAATGAAGAGGTGTTATAATGTTTACTCGATCCAGACAAAGAGGGAACGTATGTAATAATTCAAGCAGCGCGTGAAGTTTTAATATCCTCTTCACGTTGATATGCTACCAAAATAGTCGAAGATACAATACCTCTGAATGCATCTGAACGAGACCACCTGCATCGAAACGATAACGTGCGGAGTCTTTCACAGAAATGTGATTTTGTCTTTTAGTTCATCACATCTGTCTCTGTCAAAAAAGATGTATGCATCCCAAAATTCCCCTTTCATTTTGAAACGTTGACCGGTAGAGGCATGTTGAACCATCTCGGCAGATACTATGGAAAAGGAATTCTGAAGAAGTTTCAAAAGCAAACGACATGGAGATGGTCACTGTCCTGTGATGTATGAGATTATGAGAAGAATGACGTTTCTGTAAATGCTGGAATTCAGAGAATGGAGAGAAACAAAGACATATTGTGATTTCTTAATCAAGTTAATCGACGTGGGAAGAGAATCAAGCTGACCGGCATGAAGAGGCAAAACATCAAGACGGCCAGATGATTTGATTCGATGTATCTCAAGCTCTTAAACGGCCAGTGTAATTCTGTAAGGAATTGGACGCTGTTGTGGTCTGTGACTTTTATTATCCCTGGTGGGTGAAGGTGTGAGATGAGGAAATCTTGTCCGAGGGTATGATATTTGGGCCAGACACGAGGCTTGCCGAGTGTCTGGACCCAGTATCTTGTTCCGAGGGTGAGATTTCCCCACCACACACCTACCCCATTCAGGGATAATTTTTTCCACCCACCCAAACACTCTGATGACATCATCAGTAATCAAGGGCACGTGCAGCTAGCTCGAACAATTGTGTTATCCATTTCTGAAAAAGACTGATTTGCTTATCGGAAAGAGCGCATATAACACGAAATAAATTAAATGCCCACGCCGGCAAGACAGGGGTTAAAGATTTGTAGCGAAATGAACATTGACACATTCATAATGGCGTTCACCTAAAAATTGAAATAAAAGAGTAAAGTGTCCTTTGGTTTTGCGGTCTGTGTTTTTATTTCTATTTTCTTCAACAAACGTTCGTCTGCTAATATTTCCGAAACTTGACACCACCATGTTGTTTGTTTACGGAAGAACGTGCGATGATTAAATAGTCCGTGCGCTCATTAAATATGCTAATAAGCCGGTCACTTGGGTCATATGAGACAGATATCTATCTCACATGGCCTTCTAACATGAGACACGCATATCTTGCATAGGAAGTGGGGAAGAAAAAACTGGCCCTTTAAAGTCCATCGCCTATGTTTAAATTCAATCGTCTGGAATATTCCAGTTAGTCGGAAAAGCGACCAACGGTTCGCTTTTCCGGCCAACTAAACTATACCAGTCGTTTGAATTTGGAAGCACCATAAACATTGATTTTCTTTGTTTTAACACAAGAAATGTTTCTCAATCGCGAAGTGATTGGACCGAATCTTTAATGACACCACAATTCGGCGAGACATGTTCATAAAATAAATACTTATAAATGAACACTCACCACGTTTGTAGTTTTCTGAATACTTTGCGTAGTTCCATTAATTGTGTTAATATCTTTATGTTTTCGGGGTGAATTAAATACGTATTGTTTGGAATATCTATAATTGGAGTATTGAAGAATGCCTGGGTATCTTTGTTTGTAAAGCTAGGGACAATTTGTTGTATCAACGGTCGTCTGCATGCAAACTACACGAAAAATGGGTAAACTAACTGCCCATAACAGTGTTGAATTCCGAACACAAGTGGACTGGTGGCTGTATCGAAAACGGCGCTCGACTCTGGGTGCGAGTTAAGACCGAGAATTTACAACGTGTCATAAATTGTAATGTGACACTAAGTAGTATTAACATTTTATATACATTGTCCGTTGGGTGTAATAAGGCGTCATCTGCAATGCTTTGCATTGCAGATGGCGCCTTGTTGCACTCGAGGGGCGATATAAAGCGTTAGAACTCACCCCGCCGATTGTATAGCATCTTTGTTTGAGATGATTACCCACCAGCCTCAGTCATTATATCTGTTACCCCCCCCCCCCCCCCCCCCGCCCTCATTGCCACATTGCCATTTGGCACATGTAAAATATGTTAGAAAGGAATACTCAATAGTTTCAAATTCTTGGTTTTCAAGTTCTCGAGGAGTCCTGAAAGTCTTTTCCGCTGATATCTTGCGATCTCTTTGTTTCCACTTGCGAAAATGTGAGACCCCAGGCTTGAAGTCGCACTATACAATAAATGTTTATAGTCAAAATATTGTTACCAAACTTTGGATACATTCGATTATACCCTAAATCACCAGGCAGCCTTTATTTGGCGTCTCCGGTAGCATCAGATAACTTGCGGTCTCTGCGTTTAGAACTATTTGCGAAAATGCGAGTCCCCAAGCTTGAAGTCGCGCTATTTATTTATTTATTTGGATTTAACGATACTTTCGACAGCCAGGGTCATTTCTTGTCGGACAGTTTTACGGGTGCAGGAAGCCCGAGTACCCAGAGACAACCACCGGCGGGCGGTGAGCAATGTCAGACTCCTCAACTTACCAATAAGTCGCGCTATACATTAAAGGGGAACTTTTAGGTGTTAAAGTGAAAATATTGTTTTTAAACTTCGGATATATTTTAAGACTTTGAGTATACCCTAATTTGCAATACAGCGTTTATTTGAGAGTCTCCAGAATTTCCCTTTCATTTCAAATCATATGTTATGAGGCTTCAAGTGAGTGTGTCAAACAAATTATTTTCATGGAGGGATTGTACAAGCTTATGGTTCGGAATAGAGAATAAACATAAAATAGTCATTAAAATTAAATGTCAACCTGCGAACGTGGTAGTGGCCATAATTGGCTAGCAAGTTCCAACTCAATGTTAAATAAACTTGGGCTAATTCAATTACCGGTGAAATTTCCAAGTTGATGACATTCATTTATGACAGTATACGAATCTCAATAAGCTGCAAATTTGATTGCCATAAAGAGACCTCAGTGGAGTTGATTTAAATCTGTGAAAATCTATCAATACTCGCTTACCCGGTTCTATTCTGCTGTTAATTGTTATCGACTACTTATTGGCGATTTATCGGATTATTCCACTCCCCAGGATATACAGGTGACATTTTTCCTCAATACCTTTTCAACACCATCACAGTTTGATGTAAACTTATCGGACCCATCAGCCAAAGTGAGCATCGGAAATCGCCACAGGGGAAGAACAATTTAACCACTGATAATTGGCTGTGCATTATGCATGGTAAGTGTTTCTCACCCCGAGCGTATATACTGAACAGTTTATAAAATCGCTTGCAAAGTTATATGAAAATTCGAAACTGTCAGAGTTTCAGTGACGGAGGTACACATATACAAACAAACACATTCCATGGAATCTGTTGGTAAATATTTTTTATCGTATCGATAATTTAGTTTCTTACATCATGTTGATATTATAATTTTATCTTCTGAGACTTGAATAACAAACTTTGTGGTTCACCTTTGAAATATACCTATAAACGTTTTTTTCTCGAATTTACCGCAGTGGCGAAGATGGCTTCACAATATTTTGCCGCGAGACTTTATAAAGCGCCACAATAGGCAGCAGGTCATTTTGTCAGAGCGACCGAGAGCCGAGATGACAAAATGCTCCGCGCCATGCAGAAAGCCGCAATGTTGTAAAAAAATTCTAAGTATGTTATTTATATTTTATAGAATTGTTATATGGACTACACGTTTGGGTCATGGAAAGTTTGCGTGTATAATAATGAAAACACGAGGATCTCCGGGCATAAGGGGGAAATTAGAAAAAAAACAAAAACAAAAAAAAACAAAAAAAAAACAACACAACGATTAGGCCTATGTGGAAATAATTGATCAACAGTGTTCACCACCGTGTTCATCTAACCAAACTTGTAACTACAAAATTTCCATTTTTGCCCCAGAAACAGGGCTTATGACCACGAATGGGCCAGGGACACTGTTTTTGAGGCGAAAATGTATATTTTGTAGTAAAATAAAGATTTAAAAAAATCAGATATGCTCCACCCAATCACCATGACCCCTTTAGCTTGTATCCGATTGCGGCATTTTGTTGCAGCGGCAAAATGATTTGCAACATAGTGTCCCATTGCATAATATCGTGCGGCAAAATGTCGGGCCAGTCGGGCCACCAGCGCAGTTAGCATTCTGACCATCTGTCCAGGTTACCCTGGTTGACTCCCCCGCCCCACCCCAAGTTGGCTTGCCCCTTGGCCTTCCAACCTTCCGGCGTCCCTTGCGAATGGGATGGGATGGGGTGGGGCGCCAAGATTTCCAGGCAGTTGACCAGTTTTGTATTTATGGATAATGCGCAGGTTGGCAGTTAAGTAGTTCAGCGATCCGAACGTAGTGGCTACCCCTCTACGTTCAGATTCTTACCATTCAATCCTATAGAAAAAGTTCTCATCAAGTTTTTATGGGAACTCAAAACTCGAAATTTGGAATCGAGATTCCGATTCCGCTTCGATGAAAAGGTCTATTCGTTTCGGCGCCATTACCGGGTTATTGTTTTTACTGTTTTATATTTATACAAAAACATGACCGATTTCGAAATTTCCGTTGACACCTCGCGAGTCTTCAAATGACGGTAATTAAAGGATAAAACATAGTTTGAATCAATAAACTCTGCCCCAAATGTAAGGAAATACGTGTATTATCGATTGCAACCGGCAATAAGGGCGAAAGCTTGATATATATTCTAAATTTCGAGTTTTGAGTTCCCATGAAAACTTGATGGGAACCTTTTCTATAGGATTGAATGGTAGTAATCTGAACGTAGAGGGGTAGCCACTACGTTCGGATCGCTGAACTACATAAAAACTTTATGGGAACTTTTTCTATAGGATTGAATGGTGAGAATCTGAACCTAGAGGGGTAGCCACTGCGTTCGGATCGCTGAACTAGGAGTTAAGAAGTAATTAAATAAAATGATTAAATAAAAACCCTTTCTTTTTTTTATTGTAAGACTAAGAGACCCCCGGTGTTCGATGGAACCTCAGCCCAGGTGTTAAGTTCGGCCACAAAATTTCCTTCATATGTCCCACGTTTTCCTTTTAAAGTCGACAAAATTTTCCTTCATTTAAAGGTGATATGCCACCCCGGCTCCGCTACGTTTGGGTGTGGTTGACGAGATGGAAAACGTGATTTTGTCTGCAACGACTGGCATTCGCAACGATGAGAAAATTGAGAATGACAATTAAGGGAGATAAATCCAGTGTATGAATATGAAAGACAGTTACAGCCCCTTTCTTGATAACACGCATCTGTCGCGCCATTGGTGTGTAAAATCAAAACATTGGAAAACGAGGAAGTTCACGCTGAAATAAACGTAAAACTTAAATTAGAACAGTTGATTGCAAAGAATAACTACGAAGTTTTTCTTATCATTTTGTTCTTTTTGTTAATGTAAATAATTGATGTTCGCGTACTTTCCGACATTTCGAGTTCACCAACACTGCCACTGGATGTTATTTTGGTTTGTTGTTTTTCGCCCACTTTTTTGTTCACCAATGCAATTCGATAATGCATCTAATTCACGCGATTCCAACTCTTACTTCCAACAAAACGTGAACTAGTATTGCCACCAAACAAACTTTTAAGTAACGCTTATGTCCTTAATTAAATGATATCAATATAAATTTACACTCATCACTCCCTGTATTAGGCACTAAATCTCCTAATTTCGCTTGATTTATGATTATGTATTGGACATAATGCAAGTTTTTATTGAATCATTGTCCTACAGTACAGTCACTCAGTCAGTATGGAGTGGTCGTAATCCACGCGTGGGCAGTGACTTCCATGCATGCGTTGGGTCGGGGAAGAATTGGCCCTGGGAAGATTCGGCCCTTGTGCCAGTTGTGGTCGGCCGAATCTTCTCACTTCAAGTTTAAGTTTAATTTTTTGAAGTTTATATTTTATTCAGTTATTTAGAAAAGTTATTAGGCCTATTTGAAAATATTTTAATGATTTTTTTATCCAAATTTTATATACTTTGTAGAGAAAAAAAATTAATGAGGTTTGATAAAAATTTTTGTCAATTTTGTGAAAAATTTCTTACCCTTTTGTTTCGAATGTAATCCATTAATTAAAAGCCCAACATTTGAATCACAAATATTAGAAACCAAAACATGTCCTCTCACTACTAGAACTATTCCATGAATTGCCTTGAAACTTATTGTTCACTGTCTGCTGGAATTGTTTTTTAGCTTCGATGGTAACTTCACTAAATGAGAAATGTTCTTTGTAATTTGCACCTGGAAGTTTCCATCAAGTTTGTTTAGTTTGGGTGGTACTTAGCAAGTTGTTTACCCCATTGTCAATGGGCAATTGTTTTTATTATGATATTCGGTAGAGATATCCTTATTCTTGTTGATTGACTCTTGGCAGTTTCCGCCGAGCTTGTTTGTTTCTTTACCACAATAACTATTATTGCCCCCACCTCTCAAAATAAGTCACAGAAAATTAAAATCATACAATAGAAATAAAGTGTGTGAAGTCAGTGAGGATTGCCTGGCTACTCATAGAGAACTCTGTGTGTGGGGAGTGGGCTACGCAGAAACCTGTCACTCGCCATTTAGATAATATTTACATGTACAGACTTGGAAACACTAAGAAATAACTTTGTAATTACATCTACATATCTTTAAAAAAAAATTATAATTGTATCCCCATCAGTGTTTTGTGTGACATTTTTCTATGTACGGTATATAATATGTAAAATTGTAATGTTTAAGTTTTTGTGTTGATACGTTGTGAAGTAATGTCATCTGATGTTATTACAATTAGTGATGAACTGATTATCAGAACTTGCTATCAACCGATTACCGGTTATTTCTCTGCCAATTATGCCGATTCCAATTATTGAAGTAGGACACTGAAGAAAATCTGTTTGTGCCTGTTATACTACAGAATTTTGTTGATAAATCATCAATTACGAAAGCTTAATACCACATAAGTTCTCAGAATATGCATATTTAGTGCTGGGCAGTATTAGCCAAAATTATATTTGCATTTTGGTTGGGGGTGTGGGGAAAATATCATTATTAACGATACAATCACACGATATTGTTCTCGTGAAGATTGTGTTTTATTCCGGTAAATAGTGTTAATACAGTTTTGTGGAAGAATACAATACACTTGGCTGTATTAACCAGGAATATACTGAGCACACATACTTTGTGTCTTAAATGAATAATAATTTTGATGTTAACGTGTGTTGTGAAGTCGTATGACACATGGTTTACACCTATGTCAGAATGTATTATTCAATGTTCTTTTTTCAATTTGTTACCTCCCTTGATGTTGTGTTTCTCTAATGTTTACATGAACTCTACAATCTTCGGAAAATGATGGCGATCTCATACCAATTGCAGGTTGTAAATTCTGTAATATCTCTGCTCTGCAAATCCCTAAATTTTCTGCTATGCACTACACACGTTTTTAATGGGGAAACTTTATTGAAATGGCCAGATATCAAAGGGATTTTTAATAGTCAGTGTTAACTATAGACTAACTGGAAACTGCCGGTTTTTAACTGCCTGTTGTCATAATCGGCCGATGCCCCATAACCGGCCGGTTTCCGATTGCCGATTCCGATTATCAGTTCATCACTAATTAGAATTAATAAATAATTACCTTAAACCGCTTGTCAACAAACAATATTGTCACTAAAGTCTTGTCAATTATGGCATTTGTCAAACTGCCAGACAGAACATGAATAGACTAATTAGCAGTCAATCACTGAGTACACAGGTCAAATCTTCCCGGCTGAATCTTCCCAGGGCCCAAAAATTCAGGGCCGAATCTTCCCAATCTCCATGTGTTGGTGTTGGGTCGTTTTGGTCCTGGGTCGTTCCGGTCCTGGGCCATTTCGGCCCCTGGTTAAGAGGTGAGGTGTTAATTAGGGTAGGAAGTAGGAGGATTAAAGGAGGATAAAGAACAAAAACATTGTAATCATGAATGTTGGATTTATGTTGTCTGCTGGGAGGAAGGGCAAGGCCAAAAAACTGCTGAAGGATGAATGAAAAGTTGCAGCGTGCCGAAGGCGTACAGGGATTGAAATCCCTTGTGACCTGAATAACTTTGCTTTATAACTTTATTTGCTTATGAATCCACGAAAGTCGGAGGCGAGAGCCAATAATCTTATTTGGTTTGAGTGTGCGCACTAGCAGTAGGGTAGTGGGTTCAGATACCCAAGACCCTCAAACTGGAAGATGACTAGGAATTGTGCATAACTTCAAGAATTCTGGTCTGTTGTTTACTAAGAGATGTGGGCATATTTGAAGAAGCCTATATTGCGGAAGTTATATCTGGACCGACTTCTGATTGTAGGTTGTCTTCAGGTCGACATCCGCGATTTTGCTGAATACAGTTATGGACCAATGAAACACATTTTTTGATAGAGACAACTCTGATTAGTAATCATTACTAATCATCTATACTTACTTTGAGTTCACCCTTCTCACACTTTCCCTTTGAACTTCAAGCTGCAGTATTTTGTCACCTATTGAATAAACAAGATGTCTTGAAACTGAACTGCTGGGTGTGAACATTTGTAATTTGGAGCACAATTATAGATAGATTTACATGTATCATTCTTGTTATTCATCTCCCTCTTTAAAATGGATTTATCTGTGGATTTATCATTCATAATACTCAGTGAGTCAACCAAAATTTATTAATAGAAATATAACACAGATTAGGAAAAAATACTTTTCACAAAGGTTTACTTTAGTATTTCATATCTACATGTATATTCACCTGATTAATTAAATATAAAGACATTTTCTAAACATAAATAACTCTGAAAAAACGATTTTAAAGTGAGACGATTCAGCCTCTTAGGGGCCGAAACATCCCAGGGTTGAAACTGCCTATAGTCCATGCATTTACCAGGTAATACAAATCACCATCAGCAAAATTTTAATATAACAATAACATGATTTTCAACTTTTCAAGGGCATTATGGTTCATTAGTGGCCCAACAGAAATGATTAATAGCACAAGGTCTTTATAAGTGGCCTCGAGGAAGTCAAGGGCCACTAATAAGACAGAGGTCTGTTACTCATTTCTATCGAGCCCCTAATAGAACCGGGGAATGGTCGATTTGCACCATGATCAATTTGCACCACAGTCGATTTGCACCATACCACTGATTTGTACCACCATCTCGGTCAATTTGCACCAGCATCTCTGTCAATTTGCACCATTTTTTTGGTCGGTTTGCACCACTGGACAGTTGATTTGCGCCATTCAGAAACTCAGTCTGTTAACTTTTGAAACTTTTCTTCTTCAAAACCACTGGGCCAAATTCAAACATATATTGCACAGACCATCTTTGGAGTATACCCTTTCTATTTCCAAATGAAGCAGCTGCCATCTTCGGGCTATGGTTAATGCCTAAAAAGCCTAAAAATCTTCTCAAGAACCACCACAGAAAATGCCTTGATATCCGGTCAAGCCTGAAAATAAGCAGTCTGACATTTGCTAAATTAGGTCCCCAGAGGGTGAATTGGGCAAATTTATTCTCTGGGTACCTCTTTCTGTTTAGTTTTGAGACCCTGATTCAAATTGAGGTTCACAGAGGGTAAAGTTAGTGGTGCTACCCTGCTATACAGGGTAGCATCACTAAATTCACCCTCTGGGGACCTCATTTTACAGATGACAGTCTGCTTATTTTCTGGCTTGTATCCGGTATGGAACATCCTTTGGTGTTCAAGATTAAAGTTTGTTCAAGGGAAGTTTGTAGGTCGATATTTGGGCTCTCTGTGGGAGCATACCCATTTTGAGCTTCAAAAACCGATGGGCTGATTTAAACCAAATTTGGCATGTAGTATAATTTGGTCATAAGTACTTGATTGATACCCAAATTTTTTTTTCTCACAGCAAAGTGGGAACCACAGGAGCTAAAAATAGAAAAAAAATTCAAAGGCCCATATTTCCCAAACCACACAGAAGAGAACGTTTATTTGGTATGAAGCATCCTTAGGACCAGTTGAATGGAATGGTAAAAAAAATTTGCCATTGGTTGTGTCAGGGTGTTCTCTGGAGTGGGGTGGGGTGGGGGGGGATTCCACTTTGGGTTAATATGACCACCATGACTTACTTTGATAACAAACTCCGAAATAGTACAGCTAAATTTACCATGTCAGCATCTACATGTATAGAGTAATAATATACATGTACACCAGCATTAATGAAGAAGATTAAAAAGTTTGTACATGTTAAGAGAGTTTGTTTTGGCTTGGGTATTGATGGAATGGTGACAGCCCTCCACGTCATTATTAATTCGGACTGGGCATTTGAAGGTTGACCAAGATCAAGGAGGACACTTTTCTGAACAAACTCAAGTTTTTTTTATGTTGTGAACCAGCAAGTTTTATCAATGTGGCGAACCAGCTTTTGGAGACGTTCAGAAAATTGGGATTGTGGACATCTGGTTTTCAGGAACGTAAAGACATCCAAGATGTGGTTATGTGGTAAATGTGGCAGAGCCATCAACTGACACACATAGTCTCTAACAGCAATTGATGAATATATATATGCAGGGCTGCTAAATATATAAGCAGGGCTGCTATCTTTCACATACAACATTCCTTAAAGGCAATTGTAAATTAGTATCAACACACACTGACAACAGCCAAGTCTTTTTAAGTACCGTTTGTTTTTACTGAGTATACATGTACAGTGCAGTGTAGTACTAAGAATAATATATGATTAATGTAAAAACAAATCGGTGGTGGACATTTAGTCGGTCAATCAGTCAATCAATCAATGATTTGAAAATAATACATCTAACAGATGGTGAGATCTGAGAGCACCGTTAATTATCAGATATTTATTAAAATATTTATATATATATTTTATAAATTGAACAAAAATAGTACATCAAATTATTAAAGTAAATATCTGAAATTATATAGCATATTTATGTCAATACTAAAAAAAATATTTTTAAATAATATAAGTTTATTTACAGGATTAAATATTTATATAGAAAAAGGTCATTTCTCTAATTTTTAGAGGTGCATATCAACTTATGGGTGGTACAAATCGACCGTTTTTATGGTGCAAATCGACAGCAATTTTCGACAGTCTAAATCAACTTTTCTTATGGTGCAAATCGACTGTTGGAAATAGGCAGTGGTGCAAATCGACCAAGCTTCCTAGAACCATAATGCCTGAGAAAGTCTTGTTTTTACTATTATTACCACTAATGGGGAGGACATTCAAGTAACCTCAACATAACTGCAAGTCAGTTTAATCTAATCTAAGAATTATTCAGCATACTTGTCCTTTAACAAAGAAATATACTGATATTTTAATGTGAATAGAAAATGAGCAATTAAGTTAAGAGTTTGAACTTTGAATATTCATGAGATGTCGGCATTACTTTTTATTTTTTAAAAACAAAGTATACAATAACAGAAGACAAAAATCCTGCATCAGAGTTTGGCAGCTTCAAAAAACAGACTGATACATATCTATACTGACCGTATATCATTATTTGGCTCCTCATGTTCCAGAAGAGAGGTTTAAACCTTTTTAATTGGTGTAATCACCAAGATACCTGCTGCGAGGTTTGTTTTACTCATGCAACATCCTAACTTACACAGCGGAAACAGAAGATTCAGAACAGGACGTAATTTGGTCACGTGATGTGTCGACTGCCAGGCATTAATGGAAAGGAGATACCATTAGCAGCCCAGCATGTCACTTGATTACTTGAACATTTATCGCGTATTAATGCCCAAGAAATCAGCAATAATGGCCTAAGGAACGCCTGGTAAAGTGATAATAATGTAACAATAACATGAGTTTGGGGGGCATTATGGTTTATTAACGACCCAAGAGTAATGAATACCAGCCTGAGGATTTATTACCGTCGATAGTCGATAATAAGCCAGAGGGCTGTTATTCATTCCTTGAGGGCTGTTAATAAACCGGGACGCCTGACAAAATCATGCTATTTGTATCATTACCATGACAGTGGGCTGTTAATTAATTTTGTTTTCATTAACGGCCCACCGCCCGATACCAGTTGCATGACACCATGAATTTTGGAGTTTTAGATCCCTACCAAGCCTGAATATAAGCAACCTGTCATTTGCAAAATGAGGTCCCCGGAGGGTGAATTTGCTGATGCTATCCCATACAGTGGGCCAATTTATCCTCTAGGTACATCTTTCTGTTTTGGCTTGAGACCTTCATTCAGGCTGAGCTTCACAGAGGGTAAATTTTGTGATGCTATCCTGCTGTGCAGAGTAACATTACCAAATTCACCCTCTGGGGACCTCATTTTGCAGATGACAGTCTGCTTATTTTCATGCTTGATCCCTACTAAACTCTGTTAATTTTCCAGATGACGCCCGCTGAAGTGGTCATAAAAAGTAATGAAACACCGGGTTGTACCTGGTGCTTCATTAAATATAATTTTGATTAAATATTATTCCCATAAATTATAATTAGTGTGCTATCTGTCCAAATTGACATGCATTTAGCCTATTTCAGGGAACTAGGTATGAAACCTTTGCCAGACGAAACGTCAGCTGCAATTTTGCCCAAAACGTCTGCTAGTTATTTTTATTGGGTGTGAATTGATTTATTCTTTTTTAAATGTTTTATGAGGTATTTTGAAGGTAAAGTAAATAGAACTGGCTAGCCTGAAGTCAGTTGTTTTCCCTTCCATTTTTTTTTAGTAATTAACAGGGCAGCAGCCTGGGACTCCCCATTCCCAACCCCACATGAAAAAAATAACCTGTTCTTTGAGTCTTTTAAACTGGGAAATGTAAGGTCAGTTCACAGTGAACCCAAAATCTTTTAAAGATTTCAACCACCCTTGACAAATCTACAAGGTATATAGGTAACACACGATGAGAGGTATATGTTTCATGAGCCCTCAAAACTGCTTTGCTTTTTTGCACTATTTTGTCCTGCCTATTTGGCTCGCCACTCTATGGATACATCATTTTTGCCTGTTGATTTCCAACATCGAAACTGGTAATAAATGCCTTTTATTGAATTAATGTGTCTGTATAATTGGCTCAATAAAAGCTCAATTAAATTGATATTCTTTACACAATTTTGTCAAAGACACCAAAATGGTCTGCACAATCTCCAATGATCCATGCATCAGACCACTAATTGTCAAAACAGACATTTCTGATAACCCTGTTGGAATGCGTTGAGATCCATCAAATGGGAACTTTTATTTTGTGTTTCCACTTCAGAAATTAATATTTTTATACTGTACCAATGACCCAGACTTAGCTGGTGCTAACTCTAACAAAACCAGGGCCAAACACAAATTTTGCCCCCCAATCCCCAAAATTTGCATCCAAAACAAAAAGAAATCATGTCCTAAAGGACCTCCATACTACGCCTCTACTGCGCATGCGCAGTGACGCAGACGTCCCGAAATTGGCGCCAATTATCATTTTTCTCTGTTTGGCCCTTCATCAGTCAACATCTCACTGATCTTTGTGCTTGTAAATCTCAGTTTAAAGGATGCCAGACACGTAATTTTTGGAGAAAATGTGATTCTAAGGAGGATAGAAGGAGGAGAGGAAAAAGAAGTGACAAAAAATAATCAGGGCTGTACTTAAAATGTTTTGATGAAATTATGTTAAGTTGCCTATTTTCGAGGCATGGGCCTCTTGTTGTCATTCTTGCTAATTGTTGCACTGCTTATTCAGTGTTTCCTCTCCCCTAGCCTTCTAAAGTCCCCCCTTGCAATTCTCCCATGCTTTTGGCATATTTTGAGAAATTTCATTTCTAAAATTTCCTGGGAGAGTTGCTTGGTTACAGAATGTTTTCTGTTATTTTCCCCATAGTTACGTTTTCACCCATGGGTGTATAACGTTTGTGTTCTGCATCTTCCATCTGATGTTCTGCAGATTCTCCCCTGGGAGTCTCTGTTTTGCATCAGATAGAGTGTAATTGATGACTGATTCCGGGCCAGTTTTTTCAGTGCCTGGAGTCATGTTTTCTGGTGTTTTTACACTGTTTGTTTTCATTGGCAACAGCCTTTTTTGAGGGGGGCTGTTTGCCTTTGCTGTAGTTTATCTCACTATAAGATACATTTATATTATCCGAAAGTGTCTCATTAATTATTTAATATTAATTTAAAAATTTTGACCACACTTTGCCATCGGATCCATCGGGGCTCAACGTTACTTTTCAGCAACTTGGGCTTCGCTGAAAAAATATTTTTTCAAAATTATTTTGTTTTGCAATTGTTTTTTCATTTATTAATGGATCATGTTATTATGTATCTTTGTGTCAGGGGTTTTTGCGAGTAACTAGGACTTATTGTTGTTCTTTCACAATGAAGGGACGTTGTTCAAATTGTAATAGGAAGAAATCTTCCTCTGACTTTCATGATCATTGTATTAATTGTAGTCAGTGTTCTCGCATTAATCCCTGTCCTATATGTGAACATTGGGATGAGAAACATTGGAAACGTGTGTCACGATATGTTGTTTCAGGAGAAAGAGCAAGGTCACTCTACTCTCTCAGTTTCTATTTCAGAGGAACCAGAACAGGGTGATGTTTCCATGTTATCTTCTTCAAGTGTGCGTCCGTCGTCACAAATGAATTCAGAGCTAGCGGCAAAAGTGCTCATGGAGATTAGACAAATGTCGTCCGCTAGCTCGCCCGGTGTAGCGTCCATTCACCGAATGGTTCGGCAGCCGGGTTCGTCCGATGCGGTCCAAGAGGAAATTTTGGGTGATGCGAGCACTATAAACATAATAGATGCACACCCAGTGACGGCGGATAGTAAGCGAGAACGGAGGAAGCCTTTGAGTCCGGTTCCTAGCTCGTCCAGGTCCAGCCGGGCCGCGAGCGAGAGAGGCCCCTCTCTCGTACAACAACATCTGGGACCAGATGTTGTGGTACAAAATGTGTCTTTAGCGGAGCATACGTCCGTCGCTCGGGACGCTCCGTTGTATAAGCAGTCCGCAGAGACTGTTAAGGCTTCCTCTTCTCGTCAGCGCACACGACCGCACCTTGGCTGCGTGACCGCCGATATATTACCAGCTTCGCCGATCAAGGATTCTTCAGCGACCAGGTCACACCATCCGGCAGCCAGGGATTCGAGACCGATGGACTCCGGACGTTCGCATAGGAAAAGTATGCGGGCGCCATCTGATGCGGAGCTGCCCTCGGCGAAGCAGCGAAAGACTGCGCCTCCGCAGGTCTCGACGCCGGACATTCTTGTGCAGATAGCACAGCTTATCGCAGCATCCCAGCAGCCGACAGAAACGGTGTTGGATCGAGAATTATCCGACGGCGCTGGGTCGGTACGCTCCGCCGAAGCATCAGGGGCGGACGACCGGGAACATCATGAGGTCCGACCGGATGGTGAAAGGGATACGGATGACTTGGAGCTATCCCTTTCGGAACAACATAAAACTGCTGTGGACTTCATCCGGCACTTTCTCCCTCAAGTTGTTCCGTCGGGCCAGACTGCTGCGCTTCCGGACAAGAGAATTATAGCGTCGTTGGACTCTGAATTTTTTGAGCGGTTCAGGGACATCGCTCCCGAGTTTCCGTCGCAGTCCAATAATGTTGCAAGAACATTTGAATTATTGAACGACGCTATATTTAAACTTGCTTCCAGGACGGGGAAAGCAGGTTTCTTGTCCGCTAATACTCTCAACCTGCCTTTCATTAATGCAAGGAATAAATTCGATACGGCAGGACAGGGTATACCGAGAGTTCCTCTGCGTATGGACGACGAGGCGGAAGACTTAGAGCTATCATTACCGTCGTCAGCTTCTATTCCAACCGCGGTGTTGGAAACAGCTATTGCGTCTAACAGAGCCAATTTAGATGCCTTATCTTACGCAGATCACCTTACTAAGGCGTTATCACTGTGCCTTCAGGGGAAAGAGTTTCAGGATATACAATCCTCTTTAAGACTTCTTTCAAGGGCAGTAGCTTATTCCACATGTAACTCCGCCCTTTCAGTGGCAAATCTGGAGTTGGTTAGATGTGACGCAGCCCTAGCTACATCCACACTAGTGGATTCTAAGGTGAAGAACTCTCTTAGAGTCGCTTCGGTCTCAGGAGAACTTCTCTTTGACGGCAAGCTTTCTGCTATTTATGATAAAATTACAAAGAAAGCTAAGGATTCTCTGTTGTTCAAATCTGCTCCTAAGAAGTCGGATACAGCAGACACGAATAAGACAGGCACTTCTGGGTCTAATGCGCCCAAGAGAGGTTCCTATAGAGGTTCCGGTGCGTCCTCTTGGTAGGGCTGGGCGGTTTATCGGTTTTTCGGTTCGGTTCGGTTTTTTTTTTTAAACCGAAACCGAACCGCCGCCTTAAAAAAAAAACGAGACTTTCGGTTTCAACAAATTTCCCAGAATTGGTTAAGTTTATGACCACTCAATCACTTGCTTTCCGCACGCCAAAGGCTAAAATGTCAGGCAAAGGAAAATGCTGTGCCATTTATGCTTACTTCGAGAGGACTGACAACAAATCTCCCCCACCCTCCCCCCACAAATAGTGGTAGCAAATTTCTTGTATCTTAAACAATATCTACAGAACCACCAGCAGATGGAATATGAAAAATTAAAAAGTCGTACGTAAAAATCCACACATGCAATTCAAAAATTGTTAAGTAAATTTACTGAACCGGGCATATTCGACCAAAGAGGTATTGCAAGTTACCTGACAATATGTGGTGTAAAAGTATTATAAATTACCTTTGACCTAAAATCATCTGCGTACAGCACGTTGTAAATTAGATTGGTGGTAAACATAAAATTTATTGAGTTTTAAAACCTCAAAGTTCACATGGGAAAAATGACGAGGAAATTATGTTAATTAACTCACCACTGGCACGTTCTCTGAAGTCACATGCTCAGAGATAACGCTGCGCATTGGCAGTTATGTTTTTTGTCAACAATAAAATGGTTAAATTAAAATAGAACACATCCAATTAAATGGATGGCAGGTAACTATTGAAAGTTTTTTTAAAACTTATTGGGAATTGTTTGTATACTATTTGAACTTACTTTAAGGAATCGCGCAGTACTGCAGGTCTATCGGGTACACACGCTGCATTCCCAATACGATGTTATAATCAGCATGTGTCATGACCATGTGTATTTTGTAAACACAACAAATCCCAAGATGCAATATTGCAAACTTTCTTTCAACCCCCATTATGCAGCAGTCTCCCCTCCCTTCAAAATCATCAATCGCCTGTCTTGAATAAGATGAAATCAACGCAGGGATAAGCCAAGAGGGCAAAGTAAAGTTGGTAATATCTTTGCCTTGGCACCGCCCATTTCGCCCAATTTCTATGTTTGGGCAGAATCAAAGTAAAAAACGAACATCTACAGTCGAAATTAAGAGAGATATTGTGAAAGCATTGGAGTGAGTTACCAATAAAAGTGATTCGTATATCACGACTTACTTCAACAATAGTTATCAAAATCAGAAAAAATATGATTTGTGTTCCTCTTATTCCACTGTCATTTGAAGCAGGAACCATCAAGAAACACGGGGCACGTCTATTTTCAAGCGATGTGATAATTACCGAAATAAGCACAACAATTGCACATTATCCACCAAAACCAGGATGAGAGCATTGCGACTCCATAAAAAATAAGGAAATGTTGATTTTTGCTAAAATGTAGCTTTTCTTGTGAATTTCTGCATCTTGTCTTGACAAGGTCCCAAATCTCACTGACAGAACAGGGCAGCTCCCACCAGTGGTGGAGCCATGGTTTGAAATCCTGTGGACCATGCTAGTGGAGATTTTTTTTTGGGGGGGGGGGGGGGGAATCTCAGGACTGAGGGTACTGTACTTGTACTGAGGGCAGGAAATCAAAAATATTTTTTTCAAATTTGGGGATGGGAGAAGCAAGTGGGATTTTGAGTGGAGGGTGGGGGGGGGGGGGGGGGGCTGGTCAGTCTAGATACCTCATAGCTCCACCGCTCCACCACTGTTGCCCACTACAGCAGCCCAACACATTATGTCCATTTGCTGAGAAGAGTGGTGAACACTGATTAACCCGAATGACTCAACTCGCTATATGAGCCTCATGACTTGGATGACAAATACAGACAGATTTTATGTGTACATTACCCTCTAAAATGTGGATTTCTACAATATATTATGAAAAACCGAAAACCGAAACCGAACCGAAATGCAAATTTCAAAACCGCCCAGCCCTACCTCTTGGTCTTATTCGAGAGACCATCAGGATAGCGACTCTCGTTCGGGACGTCCTTCAGGCCGGGACAATCGGTCGGATGCCCCGAGGTCGACGGGGCGAGGTGCGGGTCGTGGAAGACGTGGTTTCT
Organism: Pictodentalium vernedei; assembly: GCA_031216915.1. Classification (NCBI taxonomy): domain Eukaryota; kingdom Metazoa; phylum Mollusca; class Scaphopoda; order Dentaliida; family Dentaliidae; genus Pictodentalium; species Pictodentalium vernedei. Next base: position 331,682,678 of record CM062297.1, on the reverse strand, counting down.
CCTACCGCAGGCCTCGCAGGTCCAGGAGGTGATGGCTTAAACCTCTATCGCGTTCCGGTTGGCGGAAGGTTGTCGAGCTTTTCACAAGAATGGGCGTCGATTACGGACGACCCTTGGGTGAGAGGAGTGACTTCGGAAGGTCTAAAGATATCCTTCAAACGAAAGCCTCCATTAACTCGAAGTCCAAAGTGGACTCATCTTCCGTCAAATCCGCAGAAAAGAGAAGCTCTGTTATCAGAGGTGCAGTCTCTTTTAATGAAGAACGCGGTAGAGGTCGTAGAAAACCAGGAATCTCCGGGATTCTACAGCCATCTGTTTCTGGTTCCGAAACCAGACGGCTCGTTCCGTCCAGTCATAGATTTGAGCTGGATAAACAAGCTGATCGTCGCTCCGAAGTTTTATATGGAGACGATTCGATCGGTCAGAGCGAGTATTCGGGTGAACGATTATGCAACGAGCATAGATCTCAAAGATGCGTACTTTCACGTCATGGTACATCCGACATTCCGAAAGTATCTACGCTTCGCAGTCCTAGGAGTGGTGTATCAATTCCGGGCGATGTGCTTCGGATTGAATCTAGCACCCTGGGCTTTCACTCGGGTAATGAACTCGGTAATGATCTACTTCCGAGCTCATTCGTCTGCGGTAACGTCGGCCTACCTGGACGACATTCTTCAGAGGTACGGCAACGAGTTAACGCTTCAGAACGATGTTCAGAATCTTCTTCTATTGCTCCGACGTCTCGGTTTTATAGTAAACGAGGAGAAGTCGGATCTGGTGCCGTCCAAGTCATTCACTCATCTGGGAATGAGCTTCGAGACGCACAACAATCTCGTTCGTCTGCCGTTAACCAGAGCGAAATTAGTCAGTTGTTACGCTCGCTATTGTCTGCACGCAGACAAAGTCACGGCGAGAGAATTTATGAGACTGATAGGTCTGTGCGGAGCCGCCGCGGATCTCATTCCGATGGGGCGGTTACGCACACGTCCTCTTCAAATTTTCCTGACTCAGAATTGGAGTGTGAAAATTCATTCGCTCGATGTAGACGTTCTCTTGTCAGATCAAGTGAAACAAGAGATTCAGACTTGGGCAAACATTCAGTGGTTAACTCAAGGAGTTCCACTGCAGTTGCCGGATCCGAGTTTTACCGTTATGACGGATGCCAGTCAAACAGGTTGGGGTGCATCATTAATCCCAACGGATTCGAGATGCCAGGGTCTTTGGGATCCTCAATTCCTGTGCAAGCACATAAACATCAAGGAAATGATGTCAATTTGGCTTGCGTTACGTCACTGGATGGACATTATTCACGATGCTCATGTCCAAATCCTATCCGACAATACGACAGTAGTGGCGTATATACGGAATCAGGGAGGCACTCATTCAGTTCCGTTGTTCAATCTAACGGAAAGAATCCTTCTGTTTGCGTTAGAACATCACGTTCTTCTTTCGGTCCGTCACATACCGGGTCGTCTGAATGTGCTAGCAGACTCCCTTTCACGAAAGGGTCGCTTGTTGCCGTCGGAGTGGACTATCAACAAACAAGTATTCAATCAGATTTGCTACCAATGGGAACGGCCAATGATAGACTTATTTGCGACACATCTCAACAATCAGTTGCAGACGTATGTGTCTCCGTGTCCGGATCCAAGAGCATTTGCAGTAGACGCTCTGTCGATCCCTTGGGACGGAATGATAGGATATGCGTATCCTCCAGCGCCGTTAATTCAACAAGTATTGCTAAAGATAAAACAATCTCAATGCAAGATTCTGTTGGTAGCATCTCTGTCGCCACAGAGACCGTGGATAAATCTACTCAGGTGTCTGTTGTGGGACCTACCGTGGAAGCTTCCTCCACGGGAGGATCTTCTTTCGCAGGGGAAATCGCGCCAACTCCATCACAACCCGCAAGGTCTCAACCTTCACGTTTTTCCGTTGTGCGGTCCTTCTTGCATGGCAAGCACTTTACAGGACGAGCAGTGGACGCGATTTCTAACTATAGGAGGACCTCCTCTTCGCTAAACTATGCAGCTAAGTGGAAGGTTTTTTGTCGTTGGTGTAGGGATCATTCTGTAGATATATTCGATCCCTCTATACCAGACATTGCAAACTTTCTAGTATACTTGTTTGACGAAATCAAACTGCAGCCTGTTACTATAAAGGGTTATAGATCTATGTTATCTGATACCTATGCACATCATGATAGTTTACAAATTGGATCTAATGTCTCTTTATCGAAGTTGGTTAGAAACTTTTCGATAAATAGACCCAGAACTCTTAGATTAATTCCTAAGTGGAATTTAGCTTGGGTTCTTCTTAAATTGAAGGAAAAGCCATTTGAACCTCTTGGGACAGTAGATTTCAAATTCTTATCTTATAAGACAGCTTTTCTCTTAGCTTTCTCTTCTGCTAGAAGAGTCAGTGAGCTTCATGCACTATCGGTGGATGATTCTCATTATCGTAATGTTGGGAACACTATCACCTTCACTACTAATGTGGGTTTTTTAGCTAAGAATCAGGCTCCTAATAAATATCCGGAACCTATTGTTATTAAGGCTCTTCCGTCTTCAGACAGGCGTAGGCCTTTACTCTGTCCTGTTAGAGCATTACATATCTATAAACAGAGATCTCAGTTTATCAGAAAGGGACGGAAACGTTTCTTTCTGTCTTTGATGCCTAATAGAAAGGATATTTCAGTCCATTCTATTGCTAGATGGATTCAGTTAACTATCCGTACTGCTTATGAAGATTTATCTTCTTCTCAGCAGTCTGTGCTTAAGATTTCTGCTCATGAAGTAAGAGCTCTTTCTACTTCCTGGGCTTATGCTAATAATGTTGCTATTACAGATTTAATGAAGGCTGCTTACTCTGAGGTGCCAAAAAAGAGTGTCGGCACTGTTATTAATTTTGGAGGAAAATTCCAACCATCACTGTTATTTGGTAATGAGATATAGAGCAAAAATGCCATCACTGTTATTAATTTTTGATGAATATGCAAGTCATCACTGTTATTCAGCCATCACTATTATTTGGCACCTGAGATTATTGGTCTCAGCCATCCACATTTACGAATTTTTATCTCAGAAATATTGAGTCCATTTCTGGAGACCTGCATTGTTTAGGTCCGTTATCTGTTGCTCAGAATGTCGTCCACTAAACAGTTGCAACTATAGTTATGCAGGCTTTCTGTTCCGGCAGTGACTCTGTCCGGCTGCCCTCTTCGCTCTGGGCTATTTGACCCAGGGCAAGGGGAAGGGGGGGGGGGGGGCGGGTGTTCCCTTAGGTCACCTGCTTTATAGTGAAAAGCAAGGGAATGCCTCCTCCAAGTCAGTATTTCTGAGTCGCTTCCGGGATGGTTTTAAAGTGTAATATTAATGTTTAATTTCATTCATGTCTTATTTTTAAAGTGTAGCTTGGTGTGAAGCATTTGTATATGTCAAGTGTCAAACGGGCTTTAATATACAATACTCGGACACTTTTAAATGACTATAAAGAGTCTCAATTCTCTGGACTACTTTATTTATTGGCTTGCTTTAAAAATAATTAGTATAAGGGTTATACTGGATGTTAATAGAGAACATGAATGTTATTGTGCTCAATTAGTAAAGGTAGTGTATCTTTCTAATTTAATATTAAATAAGAAAGATACATGTAAAGCCTAATACTCCTTTTCTCCTTAAGGGGTTACCTCTTTACTATATAGTTGAGCTTATTGGATTTTCCTCTATGTCCTAGGCCCTCCAGCCTGTTTACTATTCAGCTAAGTCTGGGTCATTGGTACAGTATAAAAATGTTAAAAAATTTATAGTAATTTATATATTTTTTATACTTACCAATGACCCGGACGGGGATGGCCCTCCCTGGAGTTGGGAACTCTTGCCTCCCCGCTGAGTACATAGCGCTGACCAGGCACTGCCAGTAAGAATGATAATTGGCGCCAATTTCGGGACGTCTGCGTCACTGCGCATGCGCAGTAGAGGCGTAGTATGGAGGTCCTTTAGGACATGATTTCTTTTTGTTTTGGATGCAAATTTTGGGGATTGGGGGGCAAAATTTGTGTTTGGCCCTGGTTTTGTTAGAGTTAGCACCAGCTAAGTCTGGGTCATTGGTAAGTATAAAAAATATATAAATTACTATAAATCTTTTAACTTTTTACTGTAAATACAGGTTGAGTAGACTAATTATTCCTGTATTTGTTGGGGAACACATAACGGTACAGCCCAATGTAATTCAATAATCAAGCACCAAAATATTTGGCAGTCTTAAAAAACAAGCATGCCTTGGAAATCCGGTAATATGAAACTAGTAACCTTGCATGTTATCTCATTGAATGGACATTGTCATACTTCAATCCCATATTGGATCAACTTATTGTTGGTATATACATGTAATTGATAATCCCTTTTCACTTGGAAAAATTTCATTGGCAATTTGCAGTATTTAACCCTTTACCCAACCCAGACGATATCAAAATTTATTATTTTAAATGTCATTTTTAAAAAAATTTCAAAGTATTTCAACAAAACCATATCATGTGATCCCTCATTGGAACGAGCTCGTTCCAAAGAGGGGTCACATGATATGGTTTTGTTGAAATGTTTTGAAGAATAGTATTTTTTGGGCTGCTGAATTTGCATATTACGTGGGTGGATGTGACCGATTCGGTGGGTAAATGGTTAAATATCAACGTCACATTTATTTGCATTATTGCTGGGCTTAATATTGATAAATAATTATTTTCTGTTTTAATGCCATGTGACCAAAAAATCTTGTCAATGTCCACTCGGATAGCCCTAATACCATATATATATATACTACTATATAGGGTTTTATGGGTCACATTCTATTTGACATGTGACTGCACCATTCACTTTGATTAGTCAAACTCCAATACTACAACCCATCGCAACTCTATAGTAGAAATAATGTATATAATTTATCAATGAAATATTTATCTGGTGAAACACATTCAGCTTTCCTCCATTCACAATGCATCCTTGTTACAAATACAGTGTTTCTAAATGATTAATTGTGCTCCATTCCATACAAATTATGCTGTGCACATCAATTAGATCATCAAACAACAGCCAAACATTTATTTCTACTTCTGAAAGGAAACATCGACGACCATCAGTGTTGAAAGTTGTCCGCTGATGCTCTCCCAATGGGGCATTATCGTCCGATACCGAATGTGAATGCCAAACTTTGATTGATTGCTATAAATGTGTGAAAATGCTATCATTTCCAAAAGAATGCATATCTTTATGTAATGACAGCAGGCCTGTACAAACTGGGTGAATGATCGTTTTGGTCATCCATCACTCACCCTAAAAGAAATAAGGCAAACTAATTTTTGTTTGCCTACATTACTGTACCTTAGACAGAAACAATATCCTATACTCTTACTGTATGTAATAATACATGTATGCCATCTGGAAAAATATGTTTAACCCTTGAACTTAAAGGCCTGAAGATTTTTATACATTTTTGCTACACTTTAACAGTGTACAAACTATGGCTCTGCAGTTGTTTCTAGGAAACTCTTGGATGCATGTATCATAGCCAAAACCTGCCTAGAAACAACTGTGAAGGAACTGAGAGCGTATCTTGCAATTTTTGCGAAAGACTACATTCTGTGTCACCTGTTTGTTGCAGAAAAAAATAATCAAAGTCCGGGGCATTGCAAAGATGACCAATTGGGGCGGGGGGGGGGGGGGGGGGGGGGGGGGGGGAGGGGGTAGGTTTAAACCTGATTTGTTCTGATTTTGATGGTGCAAGTTTCAACTGACTAATATTCCAACTGCCTCACTAAGGCATACACATGGCTTTGTTAAAGGCATGCCTTGAAGATGTAGTTGGAATATTAGTCAGGGCTATAGTTGAAAAATGCAAGACATCCTAGAAATGTATGAACGAATAAATGAAAATATACAGTATTATACATGAAGTAGTAGTGGCACAACTTATTCAGTTAACACATACTGTACATGCGTTTATAAGGTAATAAAAATCATCATCAGCACAATTTTAATTAATGAAGCACCGGGTTTTACCCGATGCTTCATTAATTTAATTTTTAATGATTCTTCCTATAAATAGTGTTTGGAATCTGATAGTATAATTTGCTTCCATAGAAATATTGCCCATCCGTGGAAAGTGACCAGTCCACGGTAGCTGTACTGTACTGTATGAGTACCCAAAATTGGTTATGCCGCCCCCCCCCCCCCCCCCCTGCAACAGGCTGAAAGGGGTACAACAGACCTCCATTTGTATGTCTGACTGTATGTGTGACACAAGTCCTGGTATCAAATCTAGCCCTTTAAAAGGGTACATGATTACTAGCAAGAGAGAATGTATATGTCAAGACTCCAATTCCGATGAAAATGTGCCGACTGGAAAATTTTTGGGGGTGTCAAACTCGAATTTTTGAAAAGTCTTCTTGAGTTTATATCAACGCCTTATATTTTATTTGACTTTGTGGATTTGGTTGCTTTGTTTTTACGGGGTTTATTCAAGAGCTTGGGATAGCTTTTCTCAGAATTCCTGCTACACAACAAAATCTACGGGGATGGTTCTGGGAGCATGCAGTGAATTTAGTCTGGCTTCCCTTATGTGCATGTAGAGCCAAGAATCTTGGCAAGTACATGTAGAAGACCTCTTCTGTCCAGAGTTAGATGTGGCACCTGTTCAACGGCAATTGGTCACAAAGTTTTTCCGATTCAACTGGTTTTTTATGGGTTAGAGGAAAAATATTCATTTTGTTGACATGTTTTGACCAATTTTTATACGCCTGTTTGTAAAAATGGTCGTATTATGTAAATGGTCTGTCTGTCCGTAAACAATTGGTTTCCGACTGATAACTTCAGTTTGGATTGCGGTATCGCTTTGAAATTTCGTATGCAGACTTCCCTGGTGAAAATACAGATCAAGTTCGAATAGGGGTTTTGTCCAATTATTTTTACATGAGTTACGGGTCTTACGGCACTTTTCGACTTAGAATTCAACCGTCTATCAACATTTTTGGTTTCTGACAGATAACTCCAGTTTGGATCATTTGATCTAAACCTCAGTTGGTATGTGTATTAACCAGCTAGTAATACAGGCCAAGTTCGAATATGGGTCCAGTCCAATTATTTTTAAATGAGTTACGGCCCTTTTTGTTACTTAGAATTTGACCCTCTATCAACATTTTTGGTTTCCGACCGATAACTCCAGTTTGAATCATTTGATCTCAACTAAAGTAGGTATGTGCATTTTCCAGCTAATAATACAGACCAAGTTTGAATATGGGTTCCGACAAATTATTTTTACATGAGTTACGGCCCTCTTTCGACTTAAAAGTGTGTATTTAGCCATGCCTGGCAGTGCTCATTTTTTTTTTTTGATGCAGCCTATTAATATACAATTTTTTTCAATTGTAGGTTTGTGAGTATGCTACTTGAATTACACAGGTTATTGGTGGAACATAATGGGTGCTTGTTATTCAGCAAAATCTGCGGATAGGCTGTCTCCACAGGATAAACTGCCAAAGATAGCCAAGAAGAAGAATGGTGTTATTGTAATACAGACAAAACCAAGAAGAAATAGTTGTCAGTCAGATGTTAGTTCAAAGAATGACAGTCTTCCACAACATCTTGACAGTGAAGCAAACAGTGTAAATGAAAATTTTAAGGAAATGACTTATGTTGATCACAGCAAACATGATTCTCTGGATACACTGGGAAAATCTGTTGTTCCATCTGACAGTGGGATAGAGAGTCTTCCTTCTCCACCTGATGAACAGCAACAGTCTTCAAAACATTTGTCAAATATCAGTTGTCAGCTGCAGTCTACAGCCGATGACACTGAAGATTATAGTAAACTGTCTGATTTGCTAAAAATTTATTCCAAAAAGGGAAGAAGAAAAGAACGGAAACCTTCAAGAAAGTCTCTTGAAAGTCTTGACTGGACATATTCTTTATCTGCTACACTTGACTATACCAAAGGAGGTGTGTCAGTCTCAGATATATTTAGAGATGATGTCAGCTTGAATGCACCTTTAGCTGCTTTTGATTCAACTGATATGTGTCTTGATCAGACTCTAGAGAGAAAGAGACGGTCGGGATGTAAAAGTGCCAGAACCTCTGATGTCTCATCTAATAGTGATTCCATAAAACAGACTAAGATGAAACCAATAAAATGTAATTCCATTGACAATGATGATAGTGCAGGTGAACTTGACATTCATGCATTCAGCAGTTGTAGTTCACCATCACCCTGTGTCAGCAGTGATCAGTGCACCAGTGACTTAAATTCAGACAAAGACGGTCATAGAAATAGTGCTGTTTATGATGACGATTTTACTGTTGATCACCGAAACATTCAGTTGAAACTTTCCAATGTCAATGCACGTAAGAGGATCTCTGTTAAAAGTCTCAGGTATAAATTTTTGATGAGTTACAGTTAAAATTAGAAGTCCTGTCACGAATAGTGCGCTTATCTAGGCTTAATTGCACGTTGGAATTGCGCGCAATTGCCACATCGAATGGCATCCAAAGCACGGCAGGTTCTCTTGGTTACCCATAGCAAACACATGCAATGTTTCTGCCAATGGACCTCCGGGTTACCCGGAGGTCCATAGGCTGAAACATTGCTTGTGCACAGGCCATATGTCCAGAATTTGATAGCTTTACTTGGGCCATAACGCGTACATTAACGCACATATCAACGTGCTATTTGTGCGCATTTCATGACAGGACTTCTAGTTTTAACTGTAGATTACACTTTAAAATTTATTGAGAATCAGTTTTGTTTCTCACTAACTCCTGTTGAGAGAATCAATTTTCGGTGCTTAACCCTTTCAACTCTAGTGATATCTTCCATGCCAGTTCAATGGCAGCAATTAGAAGATTCCATATTCATTATTTGGGGTAGACCAATCAATATTTTTAACATGCAGCCTCGGGGGCGGTACGTTGAAAATATTGATTGGTCTACCCCACACATTTACTGAACAGCCATCTTAGTTAATGACGTTATGACGTATCATGTTGCTGGCCGGAAAAACAGCCACTAGGGTTCAAAGGGTTAATTAATTCAAATTTTGACTGTACTGTTTTACCTTTGTGTATTTAACCAGTATATATTCCATAACCAGTACATACTGTTCCATACTAGTAGTAAAAAATACCCCTAAACCTCATATTTATATATTTACTAGAGTTTAACACTAAAGGTGAATTTCTTGTCTTAACATGTTCACATATAATTCACAGGTTATCTGATTCCTGGATTATCACAACAAAATGTTGTTCACAAATGTCCAATTGCTAACCATTTTCTGTCAATTAAACGTTACAGTACAGTCGCTGTGGATTGGTTGCAATCACACATGGGCATGATATCCATGCATGCATTTACCAGGTAATACAGTAGAACCTGTCTTGAGAGACCGCCCTTTGGGCCACACAAAAGTGGTCTCTCAAGACAGGTGGTCTCTCATAACAGGTTTCAGGTTTTCTCAAGTCAGTGAATAACCAACCACAAAATTCAGAAATAGTGAAGAATGGATTTTTGTAATTACTTTGTAGTTGTTCTTTTTTATGAAGTTTTTGTAACAAATTGAAATGGACTGTTGTAAAAATTATAAAAAATAAATTAGTGTTGAAAATCTTCATTGAAGATTTTCAACACTAATTTATTTTTATAATTTTTATAACAGTCCATTTCAATTTGTTACAAAAAGATTTTCAACACAAATTTATTTTTATTCCTATCTGTCACATTTCCGGTATGTATGAAATTCTTTATTCAGCAATAATCCTAATCTTTTCACAGGGGTCTTATAAAAACATCTCAATCTTTAATGAGTTATGTAACTGAATAACAATTGAAACACAATTAAGAGCTTTTAATACTTTTAATTTTGTCAGTATATCCACAATGGATTTTCGAATTCCAGAACAGGTAAAAAGTTTTTGTCATGGTTTCAGTCTTCAAAGGGGCGGTCTCTCATGACAGGTCCATTATGGCATAAAAATACAAGTTGGTCCCACGTCGCAGTGGTCTCTCAAGACAGGTGGTCTCTCAAGACAGGTGGTCTCCCATAGCAGGTCCATTATAGAGTAAAACCAATCGGTGCCTGATAGATGTGGTCTCTCAAGACAGGTGGTCTCTCAAAACAGTGGTCTCTCAAGACAGGTTTTACTGTAAAAATCATTATCAGCAAAATTTTAATTAATATTGTATCACACCCAAAAAGTGTCATCAGAAGCCTTTATAATTTTAATTAAATTTTTTATGATTATTCCCATAATTAGTGTTTGGAATCTAATATTATTGCGTCCATGGGAAAGTGACCACACCACAGCGGCTGTACTGTATGTTCCCTATTTCTTATTACTGTTTGAAAGCCAAGGTGAAAACTGCTAATCATATTTTGAAAACATCCAACACCCCAACACATGTTTCAACATTCAGGCTTTTGGTGGTCTTGCTGACGGAAATTACAGTATGTTGGTAGTGGCTTCCAGTGAAGTCTACAGTTAAAACTAGAAGTCCTGTCACGAACTGTGCGCTTATCTCGGCTTAACTGTGCATTGGAATTGCGTGCAGTTGCCATATCGAATGGCATCCAAAGCATGGAAGGTTCTCCTGGTTACTCATAGCAAACACAGGCAATGTTTACCCGAAGTCCTTTGGCTGAAGCACTGCTTGTGCACAGGCCATATGTACAGAATTTGATAGCCTTACTATGGTCATAACATGTAGATTAATGTGCAGATCATATGCTATTTGTGCGCATTTCATGACAGGACTTCTAGGTTTAACTGTATACAGAAAGCCAGAACTTCACTGGAGACCACTGCTAACTCACTGTAAAAGTGTTTTTCTTTTTATGAGGGAGCAAAAGGTAATTAGAATTTGCCAGGCCTTTAGGAACACTTTTAGAACCTAGGACAAGAATCAAATAAATATTTTGCAAGAATCAAAGTTGATTCTATTTGTTTTTCTTGTTAACCCTTTACACAATGCAGACACTATCAAAATTTATTATGTGTAATATTATTTTTTCAAATTTTTCAAAATAATTTATAGAGTTGAAACGGTTAACCGATTAATCCATTAACCAGTGATCAACGTCTAGATCCATCAAAAAAAGTAATTGATCGATTAACCATTGCCTTAAACTACTGTATTATATGGGTTAACAAAGAAACAAACTTGCTCTAAAACAGGCAAACATTGTCACACTGACTTGCATAAATTATTATGAGACAGATTAAAGCTTCCAAATTATATGCAGACATACTTGTTCACTTGCATGATCATTGTACTGTATCCGTAGCTGAAAATGGTCATTCTTAACTCTGCCCACTGCAGACAGCAGACAATATTTGCAAAATATATTCTTGAATTACTAAGAAATTTTCAATTTTTGTCTGAAAAACATTGGAACGAGCTCATTCCAATGAGGTTCATAAGCTATGTTTTTCAGACAAAAATTGAAAACATAATAAAATTTGAAGGAGATTTTTATATACAGCGCTTGCCGGTTTTGTCTGTTACTTGGAGCAAAGGGTTAATGCTATAAAACATCAGTGGTACGGCAAAAATTCAGCTACCTACTGAAGTAAGTGATTGATCAGTTAACCAAGGTTAATCCATATGAATAATCGATCTAGAAAACCCTTTAACCATTTCAGCTCTAAAAATTCAACAAAACCATATGATGTGACTCCTCCCTCATTGGAACAAGCTCCATGAAATCATTGCAGTGAGGGTGTCCTATATGTATCATAATGTATGTTATGGTTTTGTTGAAATTTTTGGAAAAAAATAATTTGTTTTCAACTGCTGAATTTGTAAATTTACACATGCAGATGCGGTTGATTCATTAGTTAAAGGGTTAGTTAACAGATTGCCCACTCGTGGATTGCGACCAGTCCACGGCGACTATACTGTACATTACCTGCAGTCATCGCATTAATTGTATTGAAAGAAAGCATGTTTTTAAAATGCAATTTTCTCAGTACCAGTGGTATTGCTGTTAGGACTGGATGTCTTCATATAATAGTTGTGTTCCTAATTGGTTGAAAGTCATTCTTTTAAAAAGTAAAGTATGAAGTAAAACTGGGTCAAGGCAAAAAATGCCATTTCTGATGTGGAGTAGTTTAATTTCAAATCTTCTCACTCCATTGTAACAGACTGTCAAACTCCTGCAAATAGTGCTTTTTCAGAATAATATTTTTATACTGTACCAATGACCCAGACATAGCTGGTGCTAACTCTTAAAATATAGGGCCAAACACAAATTTTGCCCCCCAATCCCCAAAATTTGCATCTAAAACTAAAGAAAACATGTCCTGAAAGGCCCTCCACACCTCGCCCCCACTGCGCATGCGCAGTGTCCAGGACGTTCCGAAATTGGCGCCATTTATCATTCTAAGTTTGGCCCTTCATCAGTTAACATCTGACTGATCTTTGTGCTTTTAAATCTCAGTTTAAATGATGCCAGACACATAAATATTAGTGAAATGGTGATTCTAAGGAGGATAGAAAAGGAGGAGAGGAAAAGAATGTGTGACAGAATATTATCAGGGCTGTAACTTAAAATTTTTTAATGAAATTATGTTAAGTTACCTATTTTCAAGGCAGCAGCCATTTTGTTGTCATTCTGATTATTTAGTTACACTGTTTTTTCAAGTGTTTTTCCTCTCTCCCTGTCCTTTAAGTTCCCCCTTGCTATTCTCCCATGCTTTTGGCATAGTTTCTGTAATTATTATTACTAAAATTTCTTGGGAGTTTTAGCTTAATAACAGAATGAATTCTGTTCTTTCCCCATGTTTACGTCTTCACCTACGGGTGGTTAGGCGTTGTGTTCTGCATCTACCATCTGATGTTCTGCAGTTTCTTCCCTGGAAGTCTCTGTTTTGCATCAGATGGTGTATTTTTGGTAACTGATTTCGGGCCTGGGTGCCTGGAGTCTTATTTTAGTGTTTTTACACTCATTGTTTACATTTACAACAGCCCTCTGTGTGAGGGGGGGATTTCTAAATAATAATATCTTTATGTTATTTTAATCATAACTAGATACATTATTATTGTTCGTAAGTGTTGAATAAATTGTTTAAAAATATTTTTAAAAATTTTTGTCCACACTTAGGCTTGGGATCCATTGGGGCTCAACGTTACTTTTCAGAAACTTGGGCTGTTCTGAAGAAATATTTTTTCAAAATATTTTGATTTCAATTATTTTTTCTATATTAATGGATCATATTATTATTATGTATTTGATTGCCAGGGGTTAGTGCGAGTACCAGGACTTGTTTTCTTTTCTCATTGAAAGGATATTGATCAATTGTTTTAGGAGGAAGTCTTCCTCTGACCTTATTATCATTCTATATGTGGTCAGTGTACTCGCATTAACTCCTGTTCTGTATCGTATGATTTCGATGACAATATGGGAAGCGTATGTCACGGTATGTTGTTGGGGATTTGGACACTCCGGTCCTTTCCCCGCAGGGTCACTCTACTTTATCAATTTCTATTTCAGACGATCAAGATTAGGGTGATGTATCTGTGATGTCTTCCAACAGTGTGCCTCCGTCGTCACAATTAATGAAGGGCTAGCGGAAAAGTGCTCATGTAATACGCCAATTGCCTAAGAGGACCCTAGTAGGTTCGACGGCCTTTGACGTCCGCTAGCTCGCCCGGTGTAGCGTCCATTCACCGAATGGTTCGGCAGCCGGGTTCGTCCGTTGTGGTCTAGAAGGAATTTTGGGGTGATGCGAGCACTATAAAATTAACTTAATGCACACCCAGTGACGGCGGATCGGAGGGAGAACGGAGGAAGCCTTTTAGTCCGGTTCATAGCTCGTTCCGGTCCATCCGGACGGCAAGCGAGAGAGGCCCCTCTCTCGTTCAACAACATCTGGCCCCAGATGTTGTGGTACAAATGTGTTGTTAGCGGAGCATACGTCCGTCGCTCGGGACGCTCCGTTGTATAGGCAGTCCGCTGAGACTGCTAAGGCTTCCTCTTCTCATCAGCGCACACGACCGCACCTTGGCTGCGTGACCGCCGATATATTACCAGCTTCGCCGATCAAGGATTCTTCGGCGACCAGGTCACACCATCCGGCAGCCAGGGATTCGAGACCGATGGACTCCGGACGTTCGCATAGGAAGTATGCGGGAGCCATCTGATGCGGAGCTGCCCTCGGCGAAGCACCGATAGACTGCGCCTCCGCAGGTCTCGACGCCGGACATTCTTGTGCACATAGCACAGCTTATCGCAGCATCCCAGCAGCCGACAGAAACGGTGTCGGATCGAGAATTATCCGACAGCGCTGGGTCGGTAGCCGGGGACTCGAGGCCTGCAGACTCCGGACGTTCGCATAGGAAGTGTGCGGGAGTCAACGTACACGGAGCTTCCAGCGGCAATGCATCGTAAGTCCGCTACGGCACAGGCCTCGGGAACGGACGTGCTTTCCTTAATAGCACAGTTTATCGCAGCATCCCAGCATCAACTGAATCTGTCGCATATATTTTATCCGACGATGCTGGGTCGGGACGCTCCGCGGAAGCGGGTACGGACGTCCGAAAGTTTCATCCGGTCCGACGGGATACCGAAAGGGATTCGGTGGATTTCAAGCTTTCCCTTTCGGAACAACATATGCTGCGATGCCGGATAAGAAACTGATAGCGTCGGTGGACTTAGAAATTTTTGGTTCGGTTCAGGGACATCGTCCCTCAGTTCCGACATAATCCAATAATGTCACACAAACTTTCGAATTATTGAACGACGCTATATATATTATTATTTTATGCTTGCTATCCAAGCATTTCTGGTTTCTTGTTCGAAGAGTTATGGAGATGTCTTTCAAAAGTGTGCCTCTGTCGTCATAGTTAATGAAGAGTTAGCGGCAATAAGTGCTCATGGAATATGTCTATCGCTTACGGAATGACATTCGCTAGCTCACCCGGTGTAGCATACATTCATCGAATGGTTCGGCTGCCGGGTTCGTCCGTTGCGGTCTAGGAAGGAGATTTGGGTGATGCGAGCACTTTAATTACTTTAGTACTCACCCAGTGACGGCAGATTGAGGACAGATCGGAGGAAGCCAACAACATAGGGGACCGCATGTTGTGGTTCAGATATTTTACATTCGGAGCATATGTCCGTTGCTCGGGACGCTCCGTTATATTGACAGTCCGAGAGACTGTCTTTAATGCTTCCTCGTCCTCACAGCAGGGCACACGACTGCACATTGGCTACGTGACCTCGAGTATCCGATCAGTTTCGGCATTCAGTGATTCCACAGCGAATAGGTTGCGCCATCCGGTAGCCAAGGGACACGAGGCCTATACACTCCGTTCGCTCGCATATTGGAAGTATGCACGGGGTAACGATCTCGGAGCTTCCTGCGGCAATGCATCGTAAGACCGCTGCTCCTCAGGCCTCGGTGACGGACGTGCTATCCGAGTTAGCACAGTTGTTTCGCAGCATCCCAGCAATTGACGGTTTCTCGGTCGAATCAGGAATTATCCGACGGCGCTGGGTCGGTGCGGTCCGCGGTTGCATCAAGCTACGGACGACCGAACGCTTTATAGGGTCCGACAGGATGGCGAAAGGGATTCGAAAGATTTCGAGTTTTCCCTTTAGTAGTATCGGAAGATGCCTTTCATATCTTCTGGCATTTCTTCCAGTGATTATTTTTCGGACTTCATTGCTGCGATCTTGGATAAGAGACTTATAGCGTCATTGGACTCGGATTTTTCGATCGGTACAGGGACTTTGTCCCTGACTTACCGACGCAGTCCAATATTGTCATTACAACATGTGTTTTATTTTTCGACGCTATATATTATATATATATATACAAGCCTGCTACTAAGCATGATAGTTTAGTTTCTTGTCCGCGTGGCTCATTTCTGCCATTTTATCTTTTTTACATATAGTTTATTTTGGCAGAGCAGGGCAAACCGAGAGTTCATATGCGTCTAGACGGTGTGATTAAAGACTGCATATATTCTTTTTCGCCGTTTATGTCTTTTCCAATTTCAATATTGGGAACGACATTATGTATAGTAGACTTAACTTAGACGCTTTATTATACGTAATCCGCCTTACTGAGGCGTTATCATTACATCTTCAAGAAAAGATTTACGGGATATTATTCTCAATGTAATTTCTTTTGAGGGCAGTATTTTGTTCACGTATAACTCCGCCCTTCAGTGGCTGATTGGAGTGTTTAGACGTGATGCAGCCCTAGCTACATCCACGCGTGGATAGTAGGTTAAGAACTCTCTCAGAGTCGCTTCGTTCTCGGAGGAGCTTCTCTTCGACGGCAACTTTCCGGCAATCCATGAATTGCTTGGTTTATACATTCTCTTGTCTATCTACTGTTACAAGAGATTCAGACTGGGGCAAACATTCGGTGGTTGACTCAGAGAGTGCCGCCGCAGTTGCCGGACCCTAGTGTGGCTGTTATGACGGTTGCCAGTCAAACAGATTGGGATATATACTGATCCCTACGGATTCGAAGTGCCAGGGTCTTTGGGTTCCGCAGTCTTTTAGCTATCAGTTTAACTTCCGCGGAATAATGTTTTTTAGGCTTGCTTTATGTCATTGCATGAACATTATTCAGAAATGCATGCCCAAATTCCTGTCCTTTAATTCGACAGTAGTGGCGTATCTCCGGAACCAGGGAGGCACTCTTTCGTTTCCGTTATTCAATTTAATGGAAAGAATCCGTCTGTTGGTTATAGTACACCAAGTTCAGTTTTGGTCCGTCATATTCGGGGTCGTCTGATTGTTTTATCGCACTCCCGTTCTCTTACGGGTCGCTTGTTGCTGTCAGAATGGACTCTCAACAAACAAGTATTTAATCAGATTTGCTATCTATGGGAGCGCCCAATGATGTTTTATTATGACACAGCTTGCTAATCAATTGCTGACGTATGTGTTGGCTTGTCCAGATCTCTGAGCTAATACTGTTAACGCTCTATTGATCTATAGGACGCAATGATAGGATACGCGTATCCTCCGGCGCTGTTGTTTTAGCAGGTATTGCTAAGATAAACAACCACAATACATTTCTGTTGATAGCATCTCTATCTTCACAGAGATCATGAGTAATTTACTCTCTTGTCTACTGTGGATCTTAACGTGAAATCTTCCTCTATGTGAGGATCTTTTTTCACTGGGTAAATCGTGTCATCTTTATCACAACCAGCAAGGTCGCAACCTTCATGTATTCCGTTGTGTGGTCCGTATTGCATTGTAAGCACTGTACTGGACGAGCTTTGGACGCGATTTCTTACTATAGGAGATCCTCTTCTTCGCTATTCTATGCGACTAAAGTGGAGGCTCTTCCGTCGTGGTGTAGGGATCATTATGTTCATATGGTTGATCCCTCCATACTACGCATTGCTAGTTTTTAGTATACTTGTTTCACAAGATCTACTGCAGCCTGTTGTTATTTAGGTTATAGGTTTATGTTACCTCATACCTATGCACTCTACGATAGTTTACAATTGAGTCTTTTGTCTCTTTATCTAAGTCAGTTAGTAACTTTTTGATAAATAGACTTAGAATCTTTAGATTAAATTCCTATACGGATTTTAACTTCGGTTCTTATTTAGCTAAGTAATCATTTGAGCCTCTGGAAACAGTAGTTTTCAAATTCTGACCTTTTAGACAGTAATTCTGTTGGTTTCTCTTTTACTGTAGAGTCAGTGAGTTTCATGCACTATCGATGGATGACTTTCACTTTCATAGTTTCGGAATCAATACTTCCGTTACTATTTAGGTTGGATTGTTGCATAAGAGTTAGGCTCCTATTATCCGGAACCTATTATTTTAGGTCCTTCCGTCTTCGTATGGGCATAGGCCTTTACTCTTTCCGGGTACAGTTTATGTATTTATAAACAGATATCTGTTTATTACAAGGGCGTAAGCTTCTTCTGTCTTTGATGTCTAGTAGAAGGACGTTACGCTCCATTTTATTGTTAATCGATTCTATTAACTAGCGTACTGCTTATGGTATATCATTGGCTTAGCAGTTGTGCTTAAGATTTCGGCTCTTGAAGTAAGAGTTCTTCTACTTCTTGGGCTTACATTAATAGTGTTGCTATTATAGATTTTTGAAGGCTGCTCATTGCGCTCAGCCATCCATTCATGAATTTTATCTCAGAAATATCGAGTCCATTTCTGGAGGCCTCTATTGTTAGGTCTATTATCTACTGCTCAGAATGTCATTCACTTAACAGTTGCTACTATAGCTAGGTAGGCTGTCTGTTTCGGCAGTGTCTCCGTTCGGCTGCCCTCTTCGCTCTGGGCTATTTGACCCAGGGCAAGAAAAAGGGGGGGGGGAGGGTGTTCCCTTGGGTCACCTGTTTTTACTATGAAAACAAGGGGATACCTCCTCCGGAGTTAGTAATTCTGAGCTGTTATTGGGATGGTTGTTTAGTGAGCAGTTTAAGTTTATAAAATTCATTCAAGTCTTAGTTTTTAAAGTATAGCTTTTGAATATTGCATATGTCAACGGACATGATTATGCAATTCTCACACTCTTTTAGGAGTATAAGAGTCTCTATTCTCTAGACTTACTTTATTATTGGCTTACTTTAAAAATTATTAGTATAAGGATTATTGGATATTAATAGAGTACATGGATGTATGAAGCTCAATTTTTGGAAGGTGTTGTATCTTTCTAATTTATCATAAATAAGAAAGATACATGTAAGGCCTATTACTTCTTTTCCCTACAGGGGATGACTCTATTTTATTTTATTGAGCGTATTCCATTTTGCTCTATGTCCTTGGCCCTCCAGCCTTTTTACTATTCAGCTATGTCTGGGTCATTGGTACAGTATAAAAATGTTAAAAAATTTATAGTAATTTATATATTTTTTATACTTACCAATGACCCAGACGGGGATGGCCCTCCCAGGAGTTGGGAACTCTTGCCTCCCCGCTGAGTACATAGCGCTTACCAGGCACTGGTTATTAGAATGATAAATGGCGCCAATTTCGGAACGTCCTGGACACTGCGCATGCGCAGTGGGGGCGAGGTGTGGAGGGCCTTTCAGGACATGTTTTCTTTAGTTTTAGATGCAAATTTTGGGGATTGGGGGGCAAAATTTGTGTTTGGCCCTATATTTTAAGAGTTAGCACCAGCTATGTCTGGGTCATTGGTAAGTATAAAAAATATATAAATTACTATAAATTTTTTAACTTTTCAATGTTTCACCTGAGGGAAGGGTGCCACCCTCACCAATACAAAAAAAAAAATTAAAATTGTAAAAATTGCAGAAGTAACTCTTGAACTATTAGAAATGTCACTTCTATACACAGCCACTGCAAATCGCTATTCCAGTTTTATTATTTATGAATTTTTTTCCTTGAAAACATACATGCAGCTTATTGCCCCTCATTGGAACTTTGGAACAATAAGTACATGTTCAGATACATGTAGGATTCCAGTACATGTATACATGTATATCACTCACAAACTTGAAATATAGAGTCCTTGATAACATGCATGCAATATTTCCACGGACGCAATATTATTAGATTCCAAACACTAATTACAGGAATAATCATCAAACATTTAATTAATGAAACACTGGGTACAACCCAGGGCTTCATCAATTAAAATTTTGCTGATAATGATTTTTATTACCTGTCATTGCCCACTCATGGATTATGACCGGTCCATGGCAATTGTACTGTATGCAACAGGGAGAATGAATCACATTAAAACATCTTTGGTGGTCCAGAGGCTGAAAGGGTGCCAGTGCCCCCTGAACCTTTTCTAAGAAATTTAGATACATGTAGGATTCCAGTACATGTATACATGTATATCACTCACAAACTTGAAATATAGAGTCCTTGATAACATGCATGCAATATTTCCACGGGCGCAATAATATTAGATTCCAAACACTAATTACAGGAATAATCATCAAACATTTAATTAATGAAACACTGGGTACAACCCAGGGTTTCATCAATTAAAATTTTGCTGATAATGATTTTTATTACCTGTCATTGCCCACTCATGGATTACGACCGGTCCATGGCAATTGTACTGTATGCAACAGGGAGAATGAATCACATTAAAACATCTTTGGTGGTCCAGAGGCTGAAAGGGTGCCAGTGCCCCCTGAACCTTTTCTAAGAAATTTAATAAAAAAAATCAGTGGGCCAAAAATTACCTTTCGTGTTTTAGAAGTTATTCAGCTTCTCATAGTCTACAGTTAAAACTAGAAATCCTGTCATGAAATGTGCACAAATAACACGTCGATCTGCACGTTAATTTATGCGTTATGACCACAGTAAGGCTATCAAATTCTGTACATATGGCCTGTGCTCAAGCAATGTTTCAGCCAATGGACCTCCAGGTAAACCGGAGGTCCATTGGCAGAAACATTGCCTCTGTTTGCTATGAGTAACCAGGAGAACCTGTCGTGCTTTGGACGCCATTCGATATGGCAATTGTGTGCAATTCCTACGTGCAATTAAGCCTATATAAGCGCACAGTTTGTGACAGGACTTCTAGTTTTAACTGTATGGTATCTCAACAACCAACACTCACAAAATTACAGCCAATCAAGCCTGAATATAAGCAACCTGTCAGATACAAAATGGGGTCCCCAGAGAGTGAATTTGCTGATGCTATCCCATACAGTGGGCCAATTTATCCTCTAGGTACATCTTTCTGTTTTGGCTTGAGACCTTGATTCAGACTGAGGTTCACAGAGGGTAAATTTTGTGATGCTACCCTGCTGTGCAGGGTAGCATCGCCAAATTCATCCTCTGGGGACCTCATTTTGCAGATGACAGTCTGCTTATTTTCAGACTTTCAGCCAATATACTTTTTGGTAGTTCTTGATGCATGAGCAGAGGGACTTGCAAAGTAAAACCTAGAACAACATGTGAAATACCCTGGAGGCCAGGCCTGAAAATAAGCAGTCTGACATTTGCAGAATGAGGTCCCCAGAGGGTGAAATTTGATGATGCTATCCCATACAGTGGGCCAATTTATCCTCTGGGAACCTCTTTCTGTTTAGTTTTCACTTCATCTCCATTGCCCGCGTGGGGGCACGATGACGCTGTGTACTAAGGCGTACTGCACGTCGATGGTACGCATGTCTTCAACCAATCTAACCCTGCTTGGCCTGCAGTGCGGAGTTACGATGTTGGGGAGCTGGCAGCTGCTCGTTGTTGCTCGGTGGTTCTCTCCGGGTACTCCGGCTTCCTCCACCCATAAAACTGTCACGGTCATGATTAGCCATTGTGCATAAATATGTGACCTTAAACATCAGTAAATAAATTCTGTTTAGTTTTGAGACCCTGATTCAGATTGAGGTTCACAGAGGGTAAATTTAGTGATGCTACCCTGCTGTGCAGGGTAGCATAACTAAATTCACCCTCTGAGGACCTCATTTTGCAGATGACAGTCTGCTTATTTTCTGGGTTGCTGGAGGCAGAAAAGTATTTTCAAATACAGCCATTAAAATTTCAAATGAGAAAAAAAAAAACCAAAATTAAGTAATCATCTACATGCACCTGTAACAATCATGTGTAACATGATTCTTTTGAAGTACATGTACTGATACTAACACACTGTGGACACCCCAGAAAGTGGAGGAGTTCTTATGACTGTAGTAAGGAAAATGATTTATAGGTACATTGTATTATAGGTCCCAGTAACCAATGTACCTCTGTGAAAGCCACTCTAAAGTTGACATCATAGGTTTAATTGATTGAATAGTATTTATATATGGGTTGCGGTCATGATATAGCATTACAAACTGAGAGTAAACTGAAACACCAGTAAATAAAAAGTACCGAAAGTCACACTAATGGATATCATTTGACCAGCATTGCCATTTTCAGATTATAAAGTACATGTATAAAAAAAAATTCAGGTATGTGGTGTTTGCATATATTTTTCTATGCCATCTTTATCTTTACAATTTTTTTTTTACAGCTCACTACAGGAAGAAAATATGGAACTGGACCAAATAATGGATGTCGTGAATAATGGAGAGATTGTATGCTTGGATATCGATGGACGTGAAGTTGTTGTTTTGGATTCCAACCTTTTTAAAGAATTAATGGATGGTTTATCAACAGTGAGTGCCAAATTGTCTGAACTACAGGATGTTATCGGGGTAAAGTTTACATAATTGAATATTTTCTTTTCTCTCTGAAAAAACTACAGGTTGTGGAGATTGGATTACCATTAATGTCGGCCTGTAGAAATTGAACAGACGTTTCTTTATCATTAGTCTCAAAAAGGTGACTGATTTTCTTTTGTCCACATTACCATACCTCGGACAAATAACAAGAACACATACTTGCATTGCCTCTGGTATTCATTTCTTAACCATTCCAGAACCATGGTCTATGTTATAATGATGACAATACTTAAGCAAAAAAAAAGGTGTGTTTCCTGTCACCTGCCAGAAAAAAATAGGGAAGGAAGGTGATTTTTAAAAAAACCTTTTTTTTTAACACTTTCCAATACAAATTTGTGTTCATGGAAGGCTGTATGGGTTCATATTCACTCAACCCAGATGATTTGGTTAATTTTTAACCCAACTGATTTTGGAGTGTATATTATCATTAATTTTTTCAGGATATATGATATTTGTGTTTGAAGATAGGATTTCTCTTTGAACTTTGGAATGGAAACTGCAATTTTTCAAGATATATGACATTTGTGTTTGAAGATAGGATTTCTCTTTGAACTTTGGAATGGAAACTGCAATTTAGGAGTTTATCATGTTTATTTATTGATATTTTGAGTCGAGCATTTATTACACTTTCTAATCTCTGTATATTTTTTTTGGGGAAGCAACAGATTTTGCCAAATCCAAAGCATGTGTATATTTTTATCAGGCAAGCAAGGATGGCTTTCCAGCTTGGTATTTCATAATTTCTTGCCTGACTTCTGGTTGACGAAACCCATGATCGGGATATTGGGGAGGAGGGAGGGGGGGGGGGGGGGGGGGAGGGGGCACCAAGAATTTTTGCCCCTGTCAACAAATGATTGTCATTAAATGTTAGAAGTAACAGATTGATGTTTATTTTCCAATATAGGAAGACAGATATGGTGGATCTAGAAATGGAAGCTATATGGCTTGTAGTTTTGATGATTCTAGATGAGTTGTAAGTGCTGTGACTAAATAGTGCAATAAGAGAGAGGTAAGTTTTATACTGTTTTGGGTTCTACTGAAGAAAGAGAGAGATAATTATACCCACACTTTTTATCAAAAATTGTGGTATACTGGATTGTGCCAGTCCGTGTGTCTGTGCATATGTCTGTCAATCCAGACTCGGATGTCTGTTCAACATTACTGCTCAGATTTCTATGAAATTTGATACAGATGTTCATTATCATGAGATATTTTAGCAGAGTAAGCCGTTTTGCTGTTGAAATATTTTTCTCTGAGTTATGGCCCTTTAAATATACAAAAATAAGCTATATTTTTATACTGTACCAATGACCCAGACATAGCTGGTGCTAACTCTTAAAAATCTAGGGCCAAACACAAATTTTGCCCCCCAATCCCCCAAATTTGCATCTAAAACCAAAGAAATCATGTCCTAAATGGCCCTCCATACTTCGCCTCTACTGCACATGCGCAGTGTCAAGGAGGTCCCGAAATTGGCGCCATTTATCATTCTTTGTTTGGCCCTTCATCAGTTCACATCTGACTGATCTTTGTGCTTGTAAATCTCAGTTTAAATGATGCCAGACACATAAATATTAGAGAAATGGTGGATCTAAAGAGGAAATAGAAGGAGGAGAGGAAAAATGAGTGACAGAAAATAATCAGGGCTGTAACTTAAAATTTGTTTATGAAATTATGTTAAGTTACCTATTTTCGAGGCATGGGCCTGTTGTTGTCATTCTTGTTATAAAGTTACACTGCTTGTTCAGTGTTTCCTCTCTCCCTTTCCTTTAAGTCCCCCCTTGCTATTCTCCCATGCTTTTGGCATTTTTTTGTAATATTATTACTAAAATTTCTTGGGAGTTGTAGCTGGATAACAGAATGAATTCTGTTCTTTTCCCCATGTTTACGTCCTCACCCATGGGTGTTTAGGCGTAGTGTTCTGCATCTACCATTTGATGTTCTGCAGTTTCTTTCTTGGAAGTCTCTGTTTTGCATCAGATGGTGTATTATTGGTAACTGATTTCGGGCCATAGTTATCAGTGCCTGGAGTCATGTTTCTGGTGTTTTTACACTTCTTGTTTACATTGACAACAGTCTCTGTGGAGGGGGATTTCTTGTCTTTGTGTTAGTTAAATCATAACAAGATACATTATTATTATTCGTAAGTGTTGCATTAATTTTTAAAAATATATATTTTTAAAATTTTTGTCCACACTTAGGCTTGGGATCCATTGGGGCTCAACGTTACTTTTCAGAAACTTGGGCTTTTCTGAAAAAATATTTTTTCAAAAAATTTTTTTGATATCAATTATTTTTTCTATGTTAATGGATCATGTTATTATGTATCTTTGTTTTCAGGGGTTGGTGCGAGTACTAGGACTTTTTGTATTTTCACAATGAAAGGATATTGTTCAATTGTAATTAGAGGAAATCTTCCTATGACTTTCATAATCATTGTATTAATTGTAGTCAGTGTACTCGCACTAACTCCTGTTCAGTATGTGTCAATTGGGATGACAAACATGGGAAGCATGTGTCACGGTATGTTAGCGGGGAAATGGCCATGCCGGTCCTTTCTCCGCAGGGTCACGCTAGTTTATCAATCTCTATTTCACACGAACAAGAACAGGGTGATGTATCCGTGATGTCTTCCAAAAGTGTGCCTCCGTCGTCACAATTAAATGAAGAGCTAGCGGCAAAGTGCTCATGGAAATACGTCAATTGCCTAAGAGGTCCCTAGTAGGATCGGCGGCCTTTGACGTCCGCTAGCTCGCCCGGTGTAGCATCCATTCATCGAATGGTTCGGCAGCTGGGTTCGTCCGTTGCGGTCCAGAAAGGAGTTTTGGGTGATGCGAGCACTATAAATCAACTAAGTGCACACCCAGTGACGGTGGATCAGAGGAGAGAACGGAGGAAGCCTATTAGTCTGGTTCCTAGCTCGTCCAGGTCCATCCGGGCTGCGAGCGAGAGAGACTGTCAATAAGGCTTCCTCATCCTCACAGCAGCGCACACGACCGCACCTTGGCTACGTGACCTCGGATATCCAGCCAGCTTCGCCAATCAGAATCCACGGCGACCAGGTCATGCCATCCGGTAGCCAGGGACACAAGGCCTGTAGACTCCGGACGTTCGCATAAGAAAAGTATGCAGGAGTCAACGTACACGGAGCTTCCAGCGGCAAAGCATCGTAAGACCGCTACTCCACAGGCCTCAGTGACGGACGTGCTATCCCAAATAGCACAACTTATCGCAGCATCCCAGCAACGACAGAATCTCTGTCGGATCAGGTAATATCCGACGACGCTGGGTCGGTACGCTTCTCTGAAGCATCAGGTACGGACGTCCGAAAACTTCATAGGGCCCGACAGAATGGCGAAAGGGATTCGGAGGATTTCGAGCTTTCCCTTTCGGAACAACATAAGCTGCCGTACATTTCATCCGGCTTTATCTTCCAGAGGTTGTTTCGTCGGACCAGAATGCTGCGATGCCGGATAAGAGACTGATAGCATCTTTGGACACAAGAATTTTTGATCGGTTCAGGGACATCGTCCCTGATTTTCCGACACAGTCCAATAATGTCACAGGAACTTTCGAATTATTGAACGACGCTATATATATGCTTGCTATTAAACAAGCAAGTCTGGTTTCTTGTTTGCAAAAGTTTCCGTGATGTCTTCCAAAAGTGTGCCTCTGTCATCATAGTTAAATGAAGAGCTAGCGGCAATAAGTGCTCATGGAAATACGTCAATCGCCTAAGAGGTCCCTAGTAGGATCGACGGCATTGACATCCGCTAGCTCGCCCAGTGTAGCGTCCATTCATCGAATGGTTCGGTGGCCGGGTTCATCCATTGCGGTCCAGGAAGGAGATTTGGGTGATGCGAGCACTATAATAAGACAAAAGTGCACACCCAGTGACGACGGATCAGAGGAGAGATCGGAGGAAGCCTATTAGTCCGGTTCCTAGCTCGTCCAGGTCCAACCGGGCTGCGAGCGAGAGAGGTCCCCCTCTCGTACAACAACATCTGGGACCAGATGTTGTGGTACAAATGTTTCGCATTCGGAGCATATGTCCGCCGCTCGGGACGCTCCGTTATATAGACAGTCCGAGAGACTGTCGATAAGGCGTCCTCATCTTCATGGCAGCGCACACGACCGCACCTTGGCTACGTGACCACGAATATCCAGCCAGCTTCACCATTCAGGGATTCCACGGCGAACAGGTCACGCCATCCGGTAGCCAAGGGACACGAGGCCTGTAGACTCCGGGCGCTCGCATAATAGAAGTATGCACGGGTCAACGTACACGGAGCTTCCAGCGGCAAAGCAACGTAAGACCGCTTATCCACAGGCCTCAGTGACGGACGTGCTATCCAAAATAGCACAACTTATCGCAGCATCCCAGCAAACGACAGAATCTCTGTCGGATCAGGAATAATCCGACGACGCTGGGTCGGTACGCTCCGTTGAAGCATCAGGTACGGACGACCGAGCACTTTGGACGGTCCGACAGGATGGCGAAAGGGATTCGGAGGATTTCGAGCTTTCCCTTTCGGAACAACAGAAGCTGCCATAGATTTCTTCCGGCATTATCTTCCAGAGGTTGTTCCGACGGACTAGAATGCTGCAGAATTTTTTTTTTTTTTTTTTTGATCGGTTCAGGGACATCGCCCCTGAGTTGCCGACACAGTCCAATAATGTCACAAGAACATTCAAATTATTGAACGACGCTATATATATATATAAGCTTGCTACCAAAGCAGGCAAGTCTGGTTTCTTGTCCGCAAATGCTCTAAATCTGCCTTTCATCAATTCAAGGAATAAATTTGAAACGGCAGGACAGGGCATACCGAGAGTTCCTCTGCGTCTAGACGACGAGGCTGAAGACTTGGAATTGTCTATATCGCTGTCTATGTCAATTCCAACCACGACGTTGGAAACGACAATAATGTCTAACAGACTTAACTTAGACGCTTTATCATACGCAGACCACCTTACTAAGGCGGCATCATTACGTCTTCAAGAGAAAGAATTCCAGGATATGATCCTCAATGAGATTTCTTTCAAGGGCAGTAGCTTTTCCACGTATAACTTCGCCCTTCAGTGGCAAACCTGGAGTTGGTTAGACGTGACGCAGCCCTAGCTACATCCACGCGCGTGGATAGTAAGGTGAAGAACTCTCTCAGAGTCGCTTCGGTCTCGGAGAAGCTTCTCTTCGACGGCAACCTTTCAGCAGTCTATGAATTGCTCGATATAGACGTTCTCTTGTCAATCAAGTGTAACAAGAGATTCAGACTTGGGCAAACATTCAGTGGTTGACTCAAGGAGTTCCACTGCAGTTGCCGGATCCGAGTTTTACGATTATGACGGATGCCAGTCAAACAGGTTGGGGTACAACATTGATCCCAACGGATTCGAAGTGCCAGGGTCTTTGGGTTCCGCAGTTTCTAGGCAAGCACATAAACATCCAAGAAATGATGTCAATTTGGCTTGCACTACGTCATTGGATGAACATTATTCAGAAAGCACATGTCCAAATCCTGTCCGACAATACGACAGTAGTTGCGTATATCCGGAACCAGGGAGGCACTCATTCAGTTCCGTTATTCAATTTAACGGAAAGAATCCTTCTGTTTGTTCTAGAATACCAAGTTCTGCTTTCAGTCCGTTATATTCCGGGTCGTCTGAATGTATTAGCAGACTCCCTTTCACGGAAGAGTCGCTTGTTGCCGTCAGAATGGACTCTCAACAAACAGGTATTCAATCAGATTTGCTACCAATGGGAGCGGCCAATGATAGACTTATTTGCGACACAACTCAATAATCAATTGTAGACGTATGTGTCACCATGTCCGGATCCCCGAGCATATGCAGTAGACGCTCTATCGATCTCGTGGGACGGAATGATAGGATATGCGTATCCTCCAGCGCCGTTGATTCAGCAAATATTGCTAAAGATAAAACAATCACAATACAATTCTGTTGGTAGCATCTCTGTCTCCACAGAGACCGTGGATAAATCTACTCAGGTGTCTGCTGTGGGACTTACTGCGAAAACTTCCTCCACGAGAGGATCTTCTTTCGCAGGGGAAATCGTGTCAACTTCATCACAACCCACAAGGTCTCAACCTTCACGTATTCCGTTGTGCGGTCCTTCTTGCACGGCAAGCATTGTACAGGACGAGCAGTGGACGCGATTTCTAACTGTAGGAGGACCTCCTCTTCGCTATACTATGCAGCTAAAGTGGAAGGTCTTTCGTCGTTGGTGTAGGGATCATTATGTTGATATTTTTGATCCCTCCATACCAGACATTGCAAACTTTCTAGTATACTTGTTTGATGAGATCAACTGCAGCCTGTTACTATTAAAGGTTATAGGTCTATGTTATCTGATACCTATGCACACCATGATAGTTTACAATTGGATCTAATGTCTCTTTATCTAAATTAGTTAGAAACTTTTCGATAAATAGACCTAGAACCCTTAGATTAATTCCTAAATGGAATTTAGCTTGGGTTCTTCTTAACTAAAAGAAAACCATTTGAGCCTCTTGAGACAGTAGTTTTCAAATTCTGGTCTTATAAGACAGCATTTCTCTTAGCTTTCTCTTCTGCTTGAAGAGTCAGTGAGCTTCATGCACTCTCGGTGGATGATTCTCACTATCGTAGTGTCGGGAACACTATTACCTTTACTACTAAGGTTGGATTTTTGGCTAAGAATCAGGCTCCTAATAAATATCCGGAACCTATTGTTATTAAGGCCCTTCCGTCTTCAGATGGGCATAGGCCTTTACTCTGTCCAGTTAGAGCTTTATGTATTTATAAACAAGATCTTAGTTTATCAGAAAGGACGTAAAAGCTTCTTCTGTTTCTGATGCCTAATAGAAAGGACATTACGGTCCATTCTATTGCTAGATGGATTCAATTAACTATCTGTACTGCTTATGATAATCTATCTTTAACTCAGCAGTCTGTGCTTAAGATTTCGGCTCATGAAGTAACAGCTCTTTCTACATCTTGGGCTTCTGCAAATAGTGTTGCTATTACAGATTTAATGAAGGCTGCATATTGGTCTCAGCCATCCACATTCACGAATTTTTATCTCAGAAATATTGAGTACATTTCTGGAGACCTGCATTGTTTAGGTCCATTATCTGCAGCTCAGAATGTCGTTCACTAAACAGTTGCAACTATAGTTATGTAGGCTTTCTGTTCAGGCAGTGACTCTGTCCTGTTGCCCTCTTCGCTCTGGGCTGTTTGACCCAGGGCAAGGGGAAGGGGGGGGGGGAAGGGTGTTCCCTTGGGTCACCTGTTTTATAGTGAAAACAGGGGGATACCTCCTCCGGAGTCAGTAATTCTGAGGTGTTACTGGGATGGTTTTAAAGTGAAAAGTTAATGTTTAAAAAATTCATTCATGTCATATTTTTAAAGTGTAGCATTTGAATATGTCACGTGTCAAACAGGTGTTAATATACAATCCTCGGACACTTTTAAAAGTGTATAAAGAGTCTCAATTCTCTGGACTAACTTTAATTATTGGCTTACTTTAAAAATAATTAGTATAAGGATTATACTGGATGTTAATAGAGAACATGAATGTTATGATGCTCAATTATGGAGGGTGTTGTGTCTTTCTAATTTATCATAAATAAGAAAGATACATGTAAAGCCTAATACTCCTTTTCTCCTCGAGGGGATGACTCTATTTTATATAGTTGAGCTTATTGGATTTTCCTCTATATCCTAGGCCCTCCAGCCTTTTTACTATTCAGCTATGTCTGGGTCATTGGTACAGTATAAAAATGTTAAAAAATTTATAGTAATTTATATATTTTTTATACTTACCAATGACCCAGATGGGGATGGCCCTCCCAGGAGTTGGGAACTCATACCTCCCCGCTGAGTACATAGCGCTGACCAGGCACTGATTGTAAGAATGATAAATGGCGCCAATTTCGGGACCTCCTTGACACTGCGCATGCGCAGTAGAGGCGAAGTATGGAGGGCCATTCAGGACATGATTTCTTTGGTTTTAGATGCAAATTTTGGGGATTGGGGGGCAAAATTTGTGTTTGGCCCTAGATTTTTAAGAGTTAGCACCAGCTATGTCTGGGTCATTGGTAAGTATAAAAAATATATAAATTACTATAAATTTTTTAACTTTTGGTCTGTTCGCCTCGTATCTCAGGTTTGGGTTATTGGATCTAAATGACATTTGGAATGAAAATTGGTTTTGGGAAAGGCTATCAAATGAGTCTCTAATAATATTTCTTACTTTTCACTTTTTAGACTTATCCCCCTTTTTAACTTTGAAAATTTGCTGTTTGCCTCATAAAATAGCCAATTTTTTGTCTGTTCGCCTCATATTTCAAGTGTGGGTTATCAGATTTCAATAAAATTTGGAATCAAGATTCTTTACAGGAAAGGCTTTTAAATGAGTCATGTCCATGCAGTAAAACAAAGAAAATACATGCAAATCACCTCCCCCACATGTGGCATTATGTCTTTGTTCTATAAGGTTTGGGATATCAGATTTCAATGAAATTTACAATGTGGCATTTTGTCTTTATACTACATATCTTATGTGGATGGCCTGATTGTCACTAGACTTAAGTAACAGGTGTTTCTGGACTTCACAATTACCTCACTGTAAAACAAAGACAATAATTTTGCTGTTTGCCTGGTAAAATAGCCAATTGTTGGTCTGTTTGCCTCATATCTCTGGTTTGGGTTTTGTGGCTCTAATTGAATTTTGGAATGAAGATTGTTTATGGGAATAGCTTTCACAGTATCATGGTTCATTTCTTCTCTTGTCATTGTTTGGTGGTATGCACCGTGGGGGTATCCCCCGGGGCATCCCCCCCTTCTTATTGGCAATTAGTTAAAAGCAAATGGAAGAAAATATGCTTTGAATTAAACATCTGTTTTGGTCCCCAAAATTATTTTCTCGAGTCTGAAAAATTGACAGCATCCTTCTGGATTGTGATCATGAATGCAGTTGTAATTTGAGTTAGCTAAGACATGTCAGTGCTGTCATATATTTCTGTCAAAATGACACTACTAAAACAACTGTGACGTATGATATTGTTGGATAATAATAACTTGAAAATCCAAATAATTCCCATTCCAGTGCCATACAGCAGTGAAAAAGAGCCAATCAGAAAGAGATGACCGAGGTAGATGGACTTTTGTGCTAAATTTATGTACCTTAGCACATCAGAAATTCCATTGTTAAGCAATTTTGTCTGGGCATGTGCTCGAGTCCGTCCGAAAACTTTGCACTTTCTTGTTATAGAAGTTGGAAATAGAACAGTTCTAACAAAATGATATCGAAAAATTGGAATTCAGTGTTGACACAGTTTAACAGCCCAACAGAGGCAATATTAAAAAATGTGCCAGAGAGTAAAAATTTGAATTGAACCACTTCTCATGAGAAGTGGTTCTATTCAAATCTTTACTGTCTGGCACAGTTTGAATGATGAATGCCCATCAAAAAGAACTTCACAGCTATCTCGTATCATCCCAACAAGCCACATCTTCTGGCATAGCTTGTAAGAGAATTGGTAGATGTCTACAAATCAAGAGACCAAGTACTGATTCACCCTGTACTAGTTCTGAAACGGTTTGCCTATTCCCATAACATTCTAAATGAGGGCTATAATTGGACAGTGGTCAGGTCAAAACCAAGCATGATTTATGTGCACCATTTGCAGAAACTATTCTGTAGTGTATACACAAACAAACGTTGAGTAGTACTTGACTAAATGCATTTGTATACACCCTACAGAATAGTTTCTGTACATATACTCAGTACTCAAGAATAGCACATGGGGGATGAAAGAGAAAAATCCATGTCAGAATTATGTTATGTAAAGTCTCTGAATCCTTCATGTACGAAATGACTCCGAACTGGGCATGTAGACTTCATATGTCATTGAGTCCACTCCATACTTCAGTAAAAATATATTGTGTGATGTGATGGATTGACAGGTAAAACTAAAATTGTGGGGTCCACCAGGGGTCAGCCGAGTGGGCAACTAGGGCGAAGAAGTCGCCTTGTCATTCCTCAAGTCGCCTTGGCTTACATAGGGGGCGAAATTCAAGTCGCCCTCCAAAACTTCCTTGGGAGACATGGCAGTTTACTGTATTTTCTTATGTTTTATTTTAAAAAAAAAAACAATGCTGCCGCATTCACAAAAAAGTAAACACGACGGCTGCTGTTAAAATCCATCATACGGCTCTGAAAATAGCCTAAAATAGCCCAATTTTATATTTCTGAAAAAAGTTGTAATGGCGTAGTCGTTCGAATAATACGCCCAAACTGATAGCAACCAGCACAAAATGCTATTTAAAACCAAAAGTGTCAGTTAAAACAACGAATCACACAAGACACGCATCAAGTTCATTAGAATTTATTAAAGTTAGGTAACCACCGTTTCAAAACCATAAAAAATGTGCAGGGGACAATTCATCCATAAAAAACGTCGAAATTGCTTATGGTTACACTCTGTTCCATTGAAAAATTGGTTGCATTGAAATTCGCCCCGCAGTTTTTGCATTGAAACTGGAAGTTTTTCTTGGAAAACTTGTGTTGGAAGGAGTTTAAATGTAATAAGGCTACGATAGAAATCACATATATTAGTATGGATAAGAATGGCAGGCCTTATAGCACCAATTGGACATGTCATTGTAAGATGGATTGCAGAAATTGTCATTTTTCTGAACCGAGTATTATCACCCAGTGCAGCAGGCAAGGGAGACAACTGAAATATTTTGTCATTTACCTAAGAAATAAATTAGCTCAAATTGTAAATGACGCTTAATTTACGAAGGATGTTGAAAACTTTTTTAACTACGCTTTTCAATTCAGTTAGGACATTCAGAAACCATGAATGACCCAGCTCTTATGTGAACTTGAAATTTATTTTAAATACTTTAAATATTTTTTTTCAAAGAATATACCTTCTATTACAGAGAACACTTTCACCATGGGTAATGCTAAATTTCAAATCCACTGCGTTGAGCCAATCTTTATACAAAATCAAATGCATGGTAACCCTAGTCATCACTACTAGGGAAAGAATTAGGGTATTCAGAAACTATGGACGACACAATTTTTTGTAGGGGAGGGGGGGGGGGGGGGGGGAGGATTTTAACCTACATGACTTAGTTTTGTGTGTGTTAGTATAACTTTTATTTATTTTTTTTCTCCACAACTGTGTCCTCTATGTACATTTATTTTGTCACGATGTCATGTAAGTTTTTTTTTTTTCTGACTTCTCCCTCATGTCCACTGACTTCTCCCTCCTGGCCCCTGACTTCTCCTTAAAGTCTCTGGAAGGAGAAGTCACTTCTCCCTAAAATCAGCTGCCAGGCTAACCCCTGGGGTCCACTGACTAAAAAATTATTTACTTACAGTATGCAAGTCATTTATGATATTGCAGATAACTGGTTAACAGCTTTTCCATCCAATAAAATCGCTAAATGGTTGTGAACCTGTTATCCAGCCAGTTGTTTCAGCACTACCCTCTATGTACTGAAACTTTAACTGTTTTTACATACTTGCATACAGTACAGTTGGAAAACCACAAGCATTCATATTCAAGGAGGATATGTCTTCCCTGGAGCACAAATACCCTTGAAAAGTTTTTGATTTAAATATTTTTTACCAGTGGAATTCCAAGCGTTATCAGTATTGCGGAAACTGGTTGATGTCTTTTCCAACATGATAATGTTATAACATGTTTCAAAGGATATGTACTCCTTGCCACACAAATAGCCTAGAAAATGTTTTGTCCAAAGTGAGAGGGGAGGGAGGACTTGCAACTCCCAACCTCCCCTCTGGATCTGCCTATGCCATTATCCAATAATTCTCTTCTTTTTAATTTCAGAATTATGATGCATTTATTCCATTGGTAAATACTTCCAAATCTTGCCACACAGATGACTGTACCTTGAGTGTATGTGGATAAATGTACACACCAAGGTTAAACCAAGCCACTTGTGTTCACAGATGAAGATATGATGTTATCGTAAAGGACAATTGCTTGGGGTTTAAATTGCAGCCTCAGAATCTGGAAAATGAGATCACTTCGAGAATAAAGAATCCTCTCAGGAACGAGAATTGTTGATTGACACAAAACAGCTTGATAAACTGAAAAATAGGTCACTGAGGCAATATATGCATGTGCCTCTGACATCCTGTGGTTCAGTATTGTCAACTTTTGTATTGATTGGGAACAGAGAAACTTAAAGGAATTTAGTGTTGGAAACTTGAAACCCTGAAGCTTGTTAACCCTCATCAAAATTATATACCTAAATTTGACTTGTAAGATCGCAATTGCAATATATTTTATAAATATCTATAAGTTTTACATTTTCCAGTAGGTAGATTGTATAACTTGATACTACATACTTCAATGGAACTAATAGATTTTCTACATGCTGTAAAGTCAGGAAAGGCTGCTGATTGTATTGCAAATAGCACAGCCAGGACTCAAATGCCTACTGAGAAAATAGAGATAGGCGATATACCGCACATACCATTCGGTATCGGTATCAAGCCACAACTGATTTACTGTACCAAGGAATTTCAATATACCAAAATTTTGGAATTGAATAATATTCCCAACATTAGTTAAAAAACTAGATGAAGTGATTGTGCCCGCACAATACACAGGATTTTCCTCCTATTTTCAGCTCCTGGGCTTTTTCGTCTCAAAATTGAGAACGCAGAAAAACAGATTTTTGATGAGCCTTTTAACACATTGATGGTAGACGATATAATTGCAAGACCTCTATGCAGTATGCCAGCTCCCAGAGGTCGCATCTGATGAAATTCTGTACTGACCGCCAAGGCTCCATACATTGGAACAACCACAGCCATTCCAAACTGCGCAGTATTACTATGTCAACCTCATTAAATGTTAACGAGTGGACGACATTTGCCAGTAAATCCATGTCAGTTGTAACTCCCATTCAGAAGTCCAAAACAACTGCTACCATAAGTGTTTCAATGAAGGTTACTTTCGAAGATTTCCAAACGCTTTTGCATCCGATTCTTATGCGTGGAGGTGGAAACACTACATGATGGGCAGTGATGTTGTGATTCCTCATGATTGCAGAAGAAATATCTAGAGTTCAGAAATAAAAAACGAGCGCATAATTGGGTGGGAGTGTGTGTGTGTGGGGGGGGGGGGGGGGCGTTGGTTCGGGTGGGAGCTGACAAATCATTATGAGGAGTGTTAGTTTATGTCATTTCTTAATAAGTTCTACTTCTACTTCAATAAACCTGATGGATTTGATTTGTAGGACCACAACAAGTACAGGCCGAAAGTCAAGATTAACCAGTTATGTATGCTGTTGTCCACTTTAGAGGAATTCCACCAGGCATTAGTCATATTGCCCCAACCCTTCCTGTTGCTTCTTATCTACATGTACGTCGCAGGGTCTTCGGGTAGATGAATAATTCTCAGTTATTTATCTATGTCAGCTAATTCAAACTTGGACCCAAAGTCCATAATATATTAGGCACACCCGAAGTGCACAGCCCGAGGCAGGGGAGGGTATTGGAGGGGGTCCTCTCCTTCCCGGTTGTTTTTTAAATAAGAGGCTCCAAGAACAATTCTAGAGCCTCCTAAAGCCTCATTTGAGGCTTGTCATGACCTGCGTTTAGTCAGTGGTTAACAATGGTGTGTGACATTTCTAAATCTCGCACTTTCTGGTCTGGGTTCTGGTCTGGTGTTGGGAAATCTCTGGCGACTTGAATAATGAGTTCTTTGACAATCATGACATTCTAACACTTATGTAGGAGGTCATTTGAAATTTGGCTCTAAGTCTATGCCTCACTGGTCAGAAATTATTTTCTACAACTTCCGCAACTATTAGAAGCCAAATGAATTTAGAGGGGGGGGGGGGGGGGGGGGGGGGGGCCCAGTCCTCAATCTGGCTACACAAGCATATACTTTGGGATGCTCTACGCATTCCCCAAGTTTAAAAAAAATTGTAAAGGAAAATCCAAATAAAAGGAAAGATATCGGAACATTACGCAATATTCTTGAGAAGATTCCATGAAATCGAAAAAGATAGTCTCTCAGTTGCATCAAATGACTGGTGATGAGTGTCTATGTCACTTCCAACATTTTGACAATTCTGTAGCTTTATCTGCTGTAAATTTGAATTTCCCATGGAGCATGATGGCACTATGTACTAAGGCATACTGCACGTCGATAGTGCACTTGTCTTCAACTAGTGCTTAATCTTGCTTGTGTAAGGTTAGTAGCTTGCAGAGTCAGACAGTTGCTCTCCATTGCTTGCTGGTTTCCTCCGGTTACTCTGGCTTCCTCCACGCATAAAACAGTGTGACACCACACAGCTTTACAAGAGAGTTTCTATCAGCACCAACCTTTAGTATCACCAGTCAGTGTGGTGGTGATGGAGATTCTCTTGCTAGGGATTTGGTTCTTGGCTATTGCAATAAAGATTTACAGTTGTTGCTTCTGAGACATGCCTTCTGACCTGTCATTGGAAAGTTCTCAAGGTGGTCATTCCATTGAGAGTTGATATGCTATGTTTTAACCCTTTACCTAATGTAACTGCCATATCAGGCCAGTATTACAAAAACAAATCTGCATTTAAATTTTATTGTTTTTTAAAATTTTTGACTCCAAAACGAAGCTTAACAACCCTCATTGAAACAAGTTCATCGAATACGTTCCAGTGATGGGTCAAAAGCTACGTGTTTGGCAAAAATTAAATTTATGTTATTCTAGAATTTTATTTGTGTCATCAGAAGCAGAAATTTAAAAAAAAATAAAGTTTGGACGCATAAAAAAAATATCTTGTTGCTCTGACAATTCATGAGGGAGGGAGGAAGAGTCAGAATTA
This sequence comes from Pictodentalium vernedei, assembly GCA_031216915.1. NCBI lineage: Eukaryota > Metazoa > Mollusca > Scaphopoda > Dentaliida > Dentaliidae > Pictodentalium > Pictodentalium vernedei. Next base: position 331,645,622 of record CM062297.1, on the reverse strand, counting down.
GAAACTTAACCTCCTTACGCTATTATGTAGAAACACCTATGTTTTCAGCTGAAAATTTTCCTTAATGTGGTTGAAATTTAATAAGCCATATCTTGTTTGACAGGCCTCAGTGAGCTCTGTAAAACAAGATGTAGTTGATTTAATTTTTAGTCCTTCAAGTGCACAATAGTATCATCAAAGAGATATCCAGGAAGAAAAAGGTGATGAAGCAGATTTCCACTGACAAGGTTGGTGCCTGAGAAACAAGAAAAATTTTTTTAAATAGACTTGAATTGCAACTTTCGACAATAGTGCTGAGCTGACTTGACTGACTGTCAAGTAAAACATTATTAATGTGAATCCAATGTTTTTGCCAGTGAGCTTGAATATACAGTTCAGTCACCGTGGACTGGTCACTTTCCATAGGTGGGCAATATTTTCACAGATGCAATAATATTAAATTACAAACACTAATTATAAGAATAATCATCAAAAATTAATTAATGAAGCACTGGGTTAAAATTTTGTTGATGATGACTTTTATTACCTGGTAAACGCATGCATGGACATCCCTGCTCACACCTGGATTATGACCAGTCCATGGCGACTCTGCTGTACTTCAGAAGATGTAAACACATTGTTGTTAAAAATCTACAATAGCAATGTTAAGTTCTTTATTACAGTAAATATTTAAATTCTGTGGTGAGACATTATAATTTCCAGCCACTTGTACAGTATCATTCAGCAATAGTTGTCGGATGATTGTCTTTTAAGAAATTTCTATTTTTTCAATGGTGATATTGCAGTATACTGGTTAAAGAGACAAACCTGTTAATGACATGCACCAACACCAAACTTTTTAAAAAACTTGTGGAGCAGAGTGCGTTTGATCTCCATTTTGTTTGGCGAGTAAATCCTTATTGATTTTTTTTCTAGTTTTACTTCTCAGCGTGGTAAAATCTTCTTGTATCAGTAGGATGTTCACTGGATGCGTTGGTACTCACTTGATTTACCATGTGTGGTCATCTTGACAGTCTAGACCGGAAAGTGGAGCTGTGCTTGTTTTCTGAGGTAGACAAGTTCTGCTTTACTGGTAAAATAGGACTGGAACCAATGCCTGGTGTGGAGGTCCTTTCAGGTGGGCATCAGAGGTATAAATGATCGACTGAACTTGACTTCATACCTATGTTGTGGTCATGATATGGCCAAAGATGCTGAAAGTGACCATAAACACCAACAAACAAATACATTGCCAGTCTAGACCTGTAGTTTAGAAAATCGTAGGAGGGTGATGAATGCCCGCCCTCCTGGAATAAGGTTCAGGAAATCGATTGCTTCACAGTTATATCACTGTGATGGGAAATCCTGCAGCATAGTCCTTTCTGTTACTCCATCTGGTGCTGTTAATCTTTAAAGGTCATTAGCATTTAATTATAGCAACATATCCCCCCCCCCCCTTCCAAAGATGGTGGCAATTGGCGGCACTCTTCTGTATGTTCCAGTTGCACAGAGATCAGTGGTTTGATCTTCCCCCACATTTACATGTACAGTGTGTCCTTGAGAATGCCTTTCACTTTGCTTGCTGTAGTCCACTACACTGTATATTGGTGTTCAGGTTTAGCTTGGGAAGTTGACAGGTGATGGGCTGACATCTTACCTAGGATTAGTTAACTGTTACCAGCTTGCTTTGCAAGAACCGAGTATAAGTACTGGCCCAAATGGAGCAAAATAGGATGAAGTTATTACCCTTCACATCAAATATCGACACAACCACATCTTGCTTTCCACAAAATCAACTTTCAGTTTTCATAATTTTTGGCATTCCAAACAAAGCATATGACCCCCTCATTGGAATGGGCTCTTTTCAGTGAGGCTTCGTAATCTGTATTTTAGAAGCAAAAAATGAAAATGGTTATTTTTGAAAATTATTGTAAGTGTTGTCTTCTAGTCCTGTAAGCTGAAGTTATTCAGTGTTGATGGTAAAATGATACCCAGTATTAACTCCTTGCATGCTGCCCATACAGAAATTCACTTGTCACTGAAATAAGTATAATTTTGGCACATTTAATAAAATTTCCTCCGCTAAATTAAGTGCATTCTTTCACAAATGATTTCTTGGGGTAAATTTGGATGAATTTTTCATCAAATCTTGTCATGGCTGCTCTTTAGCAGCCATGACTAGATTTTATGAAAAATATCTTAAAAATACTCAGCAGGTTAAGAGTTAAAAGTGTAGTTTTTCAAAACTGGGTAATGAATACAAACTATTAGCTGAACAGGACAGAAAACACATGTTTTGGGCATAGAAGATTAAAGTTGGAAACAGCCAAAACAATACCTTGATAAAACTAATCCAAGATAGACTGGTGCACTAAAATTGTCTAGTGTGGTCAAAATTTGAGAAAAAAGACATTCTTTTCTTTTCCAAATCAGCATTACCTTTTTGTATGGTATTTCTTCTTGTGATGGCTATGAGCTATGATTCTGGAGAGAAAAAGAAACAATGGTGGTTTGCTTGTGTAGTTTCAAGAAACTGAGTAATGAATACAAACAATCAGGCCAAATAAAAAAAAATACATCTGGTTCTCGAGCAATTAATTTTTCAAATCAGTGAGGGAGGTTTTTATTTTTAATTTTTATTTTTTGTGTAGAGTTCTGAACTATTTTTGTTCTGTAAAATTTGGTCACATGTTCTAGCCCTGTTAAAATTCATGGGAGAGTGCTTATAGGCACTCTCCCATAAATTGTAATAAGGCAAATCCTTTTAGGTTGAATGATTTCACTTCAGAGAATTATGAAGCACAGAATATGAAGCCTTTATGTTGCAGTACCTGCACGTAAGAAAAATGCCCGAATTTGGACTTACAGCACTTAACAAGTTCATAAAGAAAAATGAAATACATTTGTGTTCAGTTATATTTATGCAACTTTTTAGAAAAAAACAAATACCATCCACATAATTAGCTGAGCTTTTGTCATGTCCATCTGTCCGTACGTCAGCAATTGGATACGGCTCGGGCTAGAGGCCGTATTTATGAACCGATCTTTACGAAACTTCTTGGGTACCTTTGTTATGACTGTGGGACGAGAACGAGTGTTTTTGGGTGCGGTCCGAAATTCAAGAAGGTTGCCAGCCGCCGTTTTGTTCCGACGATGCAGAAATCTGTTTTTTGTACAGAACATCCATATGAAAGCTCTGATTTGAATAATTTTTTGCATGAATATATTAGTACCATGAGATACATTACATATCATATGGGTTTTTTTCTCGTTCTTAAATTATGCAAATTAGACTAACTTTGATTTATTTAGTGTTACTTTCAGCACTGTCAGTGCAAATGCCAATATGGCTCGGGCTAGAGGCCGCATTTATGAACTGATCTTTACAAAACTTCTTGGGTAGGTTAGTTGTCACCGTGGGACGAGAACGAGTGTTTTTGGGTCTGGTCCGAAATTCAAGATGGCCACTGGCAGCCATTTTGTTCAAAATTAGGGGCAATCAGATTTTTGCGCAGAACTTCCACATGAAAGCTCTGATTTGAATAATTTTTTGTATGAATGTTTAGTACCGTGGGATACATCACATATAATACAGGTTTTTTTCTCGTGCAGAAATTATGCAAATTAGATGAACTTTGATTTTTTCAGTGCTACTTACACACAGTAAGTACACACGGCTAGGGCTAGAGGCTGTATTTATCACCGATCTTCACGAAACTTCCTTGGGACAGGAACGTGTGTGTTTTAGGGTGCCTTTGTTATCACTGTGCTAGGAGAACAAATATTTTGGGATTCAGTCAGACCCACTCTGGCACTCAAAGATTTCTTTTCTAGTTTAGCATCTGACTGTCACCCACCTTTACAATATTTTACCTATACCTTTGTTACAGGCTACGATCAGTATTTATGTACAGATCGTTACAATACTTTATATGTACCTTTGTTATCAGGTTATTACCTAGTTGTTTGACATTGCTGTGTCACATACTATGCATGTACATGTCTTGACAAGTTGAGCTACAGTGTCATTGACACTTTCATTTTTAGCTCAACTTTGGCGAAGCCAAATTTGAGCTTATGCCATGGCCTGTCGTCCGTCAGCCGTCTGTCCATCAACAATTGGATACGGCTCGGGCTAGAGGCCGTATTTATGAACCGATCTTTACGAAACTTCTTGGGTACCTTTGTTATGATCGTGGGACGAGAACGAGTGTTTTTAGGTGCGGTCCGAAATTCAAGATGGCTGCCTGCCGCCATTTTGTACCGACGATGCAGAAGTCTTTTTTTTGTACAGAACTTCCATATGAAAGCTCTGATTTGAATAATTTTTTGTATGAATGTTTAGTACCATGGGATACATCACATATAATACGGGTTTTTTTCTCGTGCGTAAATTATGCAAAATTCGACTAACTTTGATGTTTTTTGGTGTTACTTTCAGCACTGTAAGTGCAAATGCAAATACGGCTCGAGCTAGAGGCCGTATTTATGAACCGATCTTTACGAAACTCCTTGGGTACCTTTGTTATCACCGTGGGACGAGAACGAGTGTTTTTGGGTCCGGTCCGAAATTCAAGATGGCTGATGGCAGCCATTTTGTACAAAATTAGGTGCAATCAGATTTTTGCACAGAACTTCCATATGAAAGCGCTGATTTGAATAATTTTTTGTGTGAATATTTAGTACCATGGGATACATCACATATAATATGGGTTTTTTTCTCGTGCAGAAATTATGCAAATTAGATGAACTTTGATTTTTTCAGTGCTACTTACACACAGTAAGTACACATGTCAATACGGCTTGGGCTAGAGTCTGTATTTATGAACCGATCTTCACAAAATGTCTTGGGTACCTTTGTTATCACCTTGGGACGAGAATGAGTGTTTCTGGGTGCGGTCCAAAATTCAAGATGGCTGCCAGTGGCCATTTTATACCGAAATTAGTTCTAACCAGTTTTTTGTACACAACTTCTATACGGCTTAGGCTAGAGGCCGTATTTATGAACCGATCTTTACGAAACTTCTTGGGTACCTTTGTTATCACCATGGGATGAGAACGAGTGTTTTTGGGTGTGGTTGGAAATTCAAGATGGCCACCAGCAGCCATTTTGTACCCAAATTAGTGCAATCAGTCTTTTGTACAGAACTTCTTTATGAAAGTTCTGATTTGAATAAATTTTTGTATGAATGTTTAGTAACATGGAATACATCACATATAGTACGGGTTTTTTTCTGGTGCAGAAATTATGCAAATTAGATGAACTTTGATTTATTCAGTGCTACTTATACACTGTAAGTGCACATGTCAATACGGCTCGGGCTAGAGGCTGTATTTATGAACCAATCTTCACAAAACTTCTTGGGTACCTTTGTTGTCACCTTGGGACGAGAACTAGTGTTTCTGGGTGCGGTCCAAAATTCAAGATGGCTGCCAGTGGTCATTTTGTACCGCAAATTAGGTCCAATCAGTTTTTTGTCACAACTTCTATACAGCTCGTATTTGTGAACTGATCTTCACGAAACTTCTTGGGTACCTTTGTTTTCACCTTGGGACAGAAACGAGTGTGTTTTGGGGTGTCTTTGTTATCACTGTGCTATGAGAACAAATATTTTGGGGTTCAGTCAGACCCACTCTGGGACTCAAAGATTTCTTTTCTAGTTTAGCATCTGACTGTCACCCACCTTTACAATACTTTACCTATACATTTGTTATAGGCTATGGTCAGTATTTATGTACAGATCGTTACAATACTTTATATGTACCTTTGTTAACAGGTCATTACCTAGATGTTTGTCATTGTTGTGTCACATACTATACATGTACATGTCTTAACAAGTTGAGCTACAGTGTCATTGACACTTTCATTTAGTTACTTTTGCACAACAGAGCAGCAAACTGAATGTTTACAAAATGAACATGATAAAGAGACGATGTATTTTAACCATACATTGTTGAAAACATGATCAAATGAATAAACAATCAAAAAAAGTAAAATTTTAAAGTCTCAATATTTCATACTAATTTTGGAAGACACTGCCAACCAACAAAAAATAAAAATGTTCAAGGAGATTCAATTTCAATGAGCGAGGTGCCAGAGAAAATATTTTTTTGACCTTAGTTAAGCTGGACAACAAAACACTTGTTTTGATCATGATATAGACTCACAAGGTTGAGGCAACAGCTAGTAAAATACTTCAATAAAACTAATCCAAAATAGACTTGTGAACTAAAATTGTCTGTGTGGTCAAAAATTTGAGAGTGAAAACATTGAGTTTTTTTTCCCAGAATTTGTTATTTCTATAGAGATTATTCCTGTGCCTATGTCCAAAAAACCAAGTTTTTGACTCTCAATATATTGGCAGCCATGACTTGCCTAGAAATGACTGTCACGGCACTTAGAATGTAACTTCTAAGTTTTCACACAGACACTGTGTTGGGGCACCACTTCTGTTGCATCAACAAGTGATCAAACTTGGAATTAGGCCCTTGACGATTAAAATTAAATAAGTTAATTTGTATAATTAGTCACTTTTTATGTATTCTATTTGTGAAAAGACAACGAAAAGCCTCTCAATTCATGCTCATCATATGCAAAAAAAAAAAAAATTGAAAATAAAACACCCCCTCATTGATTTGAAAAAAAATTGCCTGAGAATCTATTAATTTATTTTGTGTGATCTTATTTCTGTGTGAGCTATGGCTTGACGTTGCTTAACTTCAGTGATCTGACGAGAACCGGTTACCGCAACACCACCGCACCCCCACTTGAAAATTTGATGTTTTTACATCAGAGTGCAGAGGGTTAAAGTTATCCTGCATCTCATTCTGTCTGGTACTGTGCAATCCTTCATGTGCTTTTTATCATTTAACAAAAAAATGTTTGTATGCAAAAAATCTGTGATTGAGGATGTATTTTTGATAGAAATAAATTGACTTTATCACAGAACTTGTATTTTGAATGTTTCAATTGATGAATACATGTTTATTTTTTTAAATTTTCTTGTTACTTTGTATGAACTCGTTGAAATGTAAATCATCTATGAACTATGACATTGTTGTGAAATGGACAGAGCATTCAGGATATTCATGCTACGATACCAGCTTTGTTTTGTGGAAAAATGCTGAAAGTTTGATTTAGTTGTAGCCTTTATAAAAAACATTAACATAAGTCTTTCTTGAAAACAGAGGTGGGAAGGTGGGATATTTCTGGACTACTCGCGAATTCTGAATTTGAACCTTTGTGGGATGAATTTTGGGATTGGTGTAAAAATTTTAATTGGTGGTGCAAGAGAATGTGTTATTGTGTTAATTAACATTACTGTACGGGACAATGAACAGTACATTTTAACTGCATGAATTTAGTTGATTAGTTGAAATCTTGTGGAGCAAACTACTTCCACATACATTAAGATATGAAACTTTGTATACATGATCAACATCAAGTGCCAATGTGCACAAAATTTCAAATTCATCTTTTGAAAAACATAGATGCAGTTCGCTCTGCAAAATTTTACCGTACTATTTCTGTACAGCTCTAGAATTCAAGGACAGTAGCTCTTGTAATGCTTCAGTCAAGCTACAGAAAAGCTACAGAAAACTTATTGGATATCAAAATTGAGTGCAGATGCATAAATTTGCTGTGCTTGTTTCAAGTATTACACAATTATTAGGCTTTTTCCTCTGGAAAAGACTATTGTTTTTCTACGGATTATTATTTTTTTGGTGGGGGGGGGGGGGGGGGGGTTCGTATTTTTTTTTTCCCACACATTTTGTCCATACGATTCAGAAGCCATATTTTTATACTGTACCAATGACCCAGACATAGCTGGTGCTAACTCTTAAAATATAGGGCCAAACACAAATTTTGCCCCCCAATCCCCAAAATTTGCATCTAAAACTAAAGAAAAACATGTCCTGAGAGGCCCTCCACACTTCGCCCCTACTGCGCATGCGCAGTGTCAAGGACGTTCCGAAATTGGCGCCATTTATCATTCTAAGTTTGGCCCTTCATCAGTTAACATCTGACTGATCTTTGTGCTTTTAAATCTCAGTTTAAATGATGCCAGACACATAAATATTAGTGAAATGGTGATTCTAAGGAGGATAGAAAAGGAGGAGAGGAAAAGAATGTGTGACAGAATATTATCAGGGCTGTAACTTAAAATTTTTTAATGAAATTTTGTTAAGTTACCTATTTTCAAGGCAGCAGCCATTTTGTTGTCATTCTGATTATTTAATTACACTGTTTTTTCAAGTGTTTTTCCTCTCTCCCTGTCCTTTAAGTCCCCCTTGCTATTCTCCCATGCTTTTGGCATAATTTCTGTAATTATTATTACTAAAATTTTCTTGGGAGTTTAGCTGAATAACAGAATGAATTCTGTTCTTTCCCCATGTTTACGTCTTCACCTACGGGTGGTTAGGCGTTGTGTTCTGCATCTACCATCTGATGTTCTGCAGTTTCTTCCCTGGAAGTCTCTGTTTTGCATCAGATGGTGTATTTTTGGTAACTGATTTCGGGCCTGGGTGCCTGGAGTCTTATTTTAGTGTTTTTACACTCATTGTTTACATTTACAACAGCCCTCTGTGTGAGGGGGGGATTTCTAAATAATAATATCTTTATGTTATTTCAATCATAACTAGATACATTATTATTGTTCGTAAGTGTTGAATAAATTGTTTAAAATATTTTTAAAATTTTTGTCCACACTTAGGCTTGGGATCCATTGGGGCTCAACGTTACTTTTCAGAAACTTGGGCTGTTCTGAAAAAATATTTTTTCAAAATATTTTGATTTCAATTATTTTTTCTATATTAATGGATCATATTATTATTATGTATTTTGATTGCCAGGGATTAGTGCGAGTACCAGGACTTGTTTTCTTTTCACATTGAAAGGATATTTATCAATTGTTTTAAGAGGAAGTCTTCCTCTGACCTTATTATCATTCTATATGTGGTCAGTGTACTCGCATTAACTCCGGTTCTGTATCGTATGATTTCGATGACAATATGGGAAGCGTTTGTCACGGTATGTTGTTGGGGATTTGGACACTCCGGTCCTTTCCCCGCAGGGTCACTCTACTTTATCAATTTCTATTTCAGACGATCAAGATTAGGGTGATGTATCTGTGATGTCTTCCAACAGTGTGCCTCCGTCGTCACAATTAATGAAGGGCTAGCGGAAAAGTGCTCATGTAAATACGCCAATTGCCTAAGAGGACCCTAGTAGGTTCGACGGCCTTTGACGTCCGCTAGCTCGCCCGGTGTAGCGTCCATTCACCGAATGGTTCGGCAGCCGGGTTCGTCCGTTGCGGTCTAGAAGGAATTTTGGGGTGATGCGAGCACTATAAAATTAACTTAATGCACACCCAGTGACGGCGGATCGGAGGGAGAACGGAGGAAGCCTTTTAGTCCGGTTCATAGCTCGTTCCGGTCCATCCGGACGGCAAGCGAGAGAGGCCCCTCTCTCGTTCAACAACATCTGGCCCCAGATGTTGTGGTACAAATGTGTCGTTAGCGGAGCATACGTCCGTCGCTCGGGACGCTCCGTTGTATAGGCAGTCCGCTGAGACTGCTAAGGCTTCCTCTTCTCGTCAGCGCACACGACCGCACCTTGGCTGCGTGACCGCCGATATATTACCAGCTTCGCCGATCATGGATTCTTCGGCGACCAGGTCACACCATCCGGCAGCCAGGGATTCGAGACCGATGGACTCCGGACGTTCGCATAGGAAAAGTATGCGGGAGCCATCTGATGCGGAGCTGCCCTCGGCGAAGCAGCGATAGACTGCGCCTCCGCAGGTCTCGACGCCGGACATTCTTGTGCACATAGCACAGCTTATCGCAGCATCCCAGCAGCCGACAGAAACGGTGTCGGATCGAGATTTATCCGACAGCGCTGGGTCGGTAGCCGGGGACCCGAGGCCTGCAGACTCCGGACGTTCGCATAGGAAGTATGCGGGAGTCAACGTACACGGAGCTTCCAGCGGCAATGCATCGTAAGTCCGCTACTGCACAGGCCTCGGGAACGGACGTGCTTTCCTTAATAGCACAGTTTATCGCAGCATCCCAGCATCAACTGAATCTGTCGCATATATTTTATCCGGCGATGCTGGGTCGGGACGCTCCGCGGAAGCGGGTACGGACGTCCGAAAGTTTCATCCAGTCCGACGGGATACCGAAAGGGATTCGGTGGATTTCAAGCTTTCCCTTTCGGAACAACATATGCTGCGATGCCGGATAAGAAACTGATAGCGTCGGTGGACTTAGAAATTTTTGGTTCGGTTCAGGGACATCGTCCCTCAGTTCCGACATAGTCCAATAATGTCACACAAACTTTCGAATTATTGAACGACGCTATATATATTATTATTTTATGCTTGCTATCCAAGCATTTCTAGTTTCTTGTTCGAAGAATTATGGTGATGTCTTTCAAAAGTGTGCCTCTGTCGTCATAGTTAATGAAGAGTTAGCGGCAATAAGTGCTCATGGAATATGTCTATCGCTTACGGAGTGACATTCGCTAGCTCACCCGGTGTAGCGTACATTCATCGAATGGTTCGGCTGCCGGGTTCGTCCGTTGCGGTCTAGGAAGGAGATTTGGGTGATGCGAGCACTTTATTTACTTTAGTACTCACCCAGTGACGGCAGATTGAGGACAGATCGGAGGAAGCCAACAACATAGGGGACCGCATGTTGTGGTTCAGATATTTTACATTCGGAGCATATGTCCGTTGCTCGGGACGCTCCGTTATATTGACAGTCCGAGAGACTGTCTTTAATGCTTCCTCATCCTCACAGCAGGGCACACGACCGCACATTGGCTACGTGACCTCGAGTATCCGATCAGTTTCGGCATTCAGTGATTCCACAGCGAATAGGTCGCGCCATCCGGTAGCCAAGGGACACGAGGCCTATACACTCCGTTCGCTCGCATATTGGAAGTATGCACGCGGTAACGATCCCGGAGCTTCCTGCGGCAATGCATCGTAAGACCGCTGCTCCTCAGGCCTCAGTGACGGACGTGCTATCCGAGTTAGCACAGTTGTTTCGCAGCATCCCAGCAATTGACGGTTTCTCGGTCGAATCAGGAATTATCCGACGGCGCTGGGTCGGTGCGGTCCGCGGTTGCATCAAGCTACGGACGACCGAACGCTTTATAGGGTCCGACAGGATGGCGAAAGGGATTCGAAAGATTTCGAGTTTTCCCTTTAGTAGTATCGGAAGATGCCTTTCATATCTTCTGGCTTTTCTTCCAGTGATTGTTTTTCGGACTTCATTGCTGCGATCTTGGATAAGAGACTTATAGCGTCATTGGACTCGGATTTTTTGATCAGTACAGGGACTTTGTCCCTGACTTACCGACGCAGTCCAATATTGTAATTACAACATGTGTTTTATTTTTCGACGCTATATATTTATATATATATACAAGCCTGCTACTAAGCATGATAGTTTAGTTTCTTGTCCGCGTGGCTCATTTCTGCCATTTTATCTTTTTTACATATAGTTTATTTTGGCAGAGCAGGGCATACCGAGAGTTCATATGCGTCTAGACGGTGTGATTAAAGACTGCATATATTCTTTTTCACCGTTTATGTCTTTTCCAATTTCAATGTTGGGAACGACATTATGTATAGTAGACTTAACTTAGACGCTTTATTATACGTAATCCGCCTTACTGAGGCGTTATCATTACGTCTTCAAGAAAAGATTTACGGGATATTATTCTCAATGTAATTTCTTTTGAGGGCAGTAGTTTGTTCACGTATAACTCCGCCCTTCAGTGGCTGATTGGAGTTGGTTAGACGTGAGGCAGCCCTAGCTACATCCACGCGTGGATAGTAGGTTAAGAACTCTCTCAGAGTCGCTTCGTTCTCGGAGGAGCTTCTCTTCGACGGCAACTTCCGGCAATCCATGAATTGCTTGATTTATACATTCTCTTGTCTATCTAGTGTTACAAGAGATTTAGACTGGGGCAAACATTCGGTGGTTGACTCAGAGAGTGCCGCCGCAGTTGCCGGACCCGAGTGTGGCTGTTATGACGGTTGCCAGTCAAACAGATTGGGATATATTCTGATCCCTACGGATTCGAAGTGCCGGGGTCTTTGGGTTCCGCAGTCTTTTAGCTATCAGTTAACTTCCGCGGAATAATGTTTTTTAGGCTTGCTTTATGTCATTGCATGAACATTATTCAGAAACGCATGCCCAAATTCCTGTCCTTTAATTCGACAGTAGTGGCGTATCTCCGGAACCAGGGAGGCACTCTTTCGTTTCCGTTATTCAATTTAATGGAAAGAATCCGTCTGTTGGTTATAGTACACCAAGTTCAGTTTTGGTCCGTCATATTCCGGGTCGTCTGATTGTTTTATCGGACTCCCGTTCTCTTACGGGTTGCTTGTTGCTGTCAGAATGGACTCTCAACAAACAAGTATTTAATCAGATTTGCTATCTTTGGGAGCGCCCAATGATGTTTTATTTATGACACAGCTGGCTAATCAATTGCAGACGTATGTGTTGGCTTGTCCAGATCTCTGAGCTAATACTGTTAACGCTCTATTGATCTATAGGACGGAATTATAGGATACGCGTATCCTCCGGCGCTGTTGTTTTTAGCAGGTATTGCTAAGATAAACAACCACAATACATTTCTGTTGATAGCATCTCTATCTTCACAGAGATCATGAGTAATTTACTCTCTTGTCTACTGTGGATCTTAACGTGAAATCTTCCTCTATGTGAGGATCTTTTTTCACTGGGTAAATCGTGTCATCTTTATCACAACCAGCAAGGTCGCAACCTTCATGTATTCCGTTGTGTGGTCCGTATTGCATTGTAAGCACTGTACTGGACGAGCTTTGGACGCGATTTCTTACTATAGGAGATCCTCTTCTTCGCTATTCTATGCGACTAGAGTGGAGGCTCTTCCGTCGTGGTGTAGGGATCATTATGTTCATATGGTTGATCCCTCCATACTACTCATTGCTATTTTTTAGTATACTTGTTTCACAAGATCTACTGCAGCCTGTTGTTATTTAGGTTATAGGTTTATGTTACCTCATACCTATGCACTCTACGATAGTTTACAATTGAGTCTTTTGTCTCTTTATCTAAGTCAATTAGTAACTTTTTGATAAATAGACTTAGAATCTTTAGATTAAATTCCTATATGGATTTTAACTTCAGGTTCTTATTTAGCTAAGTAATCATTTGAGCCTCTGGAAACAGTAGTTTTCAAATTCTGACCTTTTAGACAGTAATTCTGTTGGTTTCTCTTTTACTGTAGAGTCAGTGAGTTTCATGCACTATCGATGGATGATTTTCACTTTCATAGTTTCGGAATCAATACTTCCGTTACTATTTAGGTTGGATTGTTGCATAAGAGTTAGGCTCCTATTATCCGGAACCTATTATTTTAAGGTCCTTCCGTCTTCGTATGGGCATAGGCCTTTACTCTTGCCGGGTACAGTTTATGTATTTATAAACAGATATCTGTTTATTACAAGGGCGTAAGCTTCTTCTGTCTTTGATGTCTAGTAGAAGGACGTTACGCTCCATTTTATTGTTAATGGATTCTATTAACTAGCGTACTGCTTATGGTATATCATTGGCTTAGCAGTTGTGCTTAAGATTTCGGCTCATGAAGTAAGAGTTCTTCTACTTCTTGGGCTTACTTTAATAGTGTTGCTATTATAGATTTTTGAAGGCTGCTCATTGCGCTCAGCCATCCATTCATGAATTTTATCTCAGAAATATCGAGTCCATTTCTGGAGGCCTCTATTGTTAGGTCTATTATCTACTGCTCAGAATGTCATTCACTTAACAGTTGCTACTATAGCTAGGTAGGCTGTCTGTTTCGGCAGTGTCTCCGTTCGGCTGCCCTCTTCGCTCTGGGCTATTTGACCCAGGGCAAGAAAAAGGGGGGGGGAGGGTGTTCCCTTGGGTCACCTGTTTTTACTATGAAAACAAGGGGATACCTCCTCCGGAGTTAGTAATTCTGAGCTGTTATTGGGATGGTTGTTTAGTGAGAAGTTTAAGTTTATAAAATTCATTCAAGTCTTAGTTTTTAAAGTATTGCCTTTGAATATTGCATATGTCAACGGACATGATTATGCAATTCTCACACACTTTTAGGAGTATAAGAGTCTCTATTCTCTAGACTTACTTTATTATTGGCTTACTTTAAAAATTATTAGTATAAGGATTATTGGATATTAATAGAGTACATGGATGTATGAAGCTCAATTTTTGGAAGGTGTTGTATCTTTCTAATTTATCATAAATAAGAAAGATACATGTAAGGCCTATTACTTCTTTTCCCTACAGGGGATGACTCTATTTTATTTTATTGAGCGTATTCCATTTTGCTCTATGTCCTTGGCCCTCCAGCCTTTTTACTATTCAGCTATGTCTGGGTCATTGGTACAGTATAAAAATGTTAAAAAATTTATAGTAATTTATATATTTTTTATACTTACCAATGACCCAGACGGGGATGGCCCTCCCAGGAGTTGGGAACTCTTGCCTCCCCGCTGAGTACATAGCGCTTACCAGGCACTGGTTATTAGAATGATAAATGGCGCCAATTTCGGAACGTCCTTGACACTGCGCATGCGCAGTAGGGGCGAAGTGTGGAGGGCCTCTCAGGACATGTTTTTCTTTAGTTTTAGATGCAAATTTTGGGGATTGGGGGGCAAAATTTGTGTTTGGCCCTATATTTTAAGAGTTAGCACCAGCTATGTCTGGGTCATTGGTAAGTATAAAAAATATATAAATTACTATAAATTTTTTAACTTTCGAACCGATTTTCACAAAATTTTGTACACGCATAGAGGGGCACAAAATCTAAATATGTACCGAAGCGGAATTTTCAATTTAACCCTTATTTCGTCAGAATTGGCAAAAAACTGCCGAAATTGGGGTTTATTGGCACTTTCTCGAAACACGTCCTGTAGATGTTTTTTAAACATTCATCATTGCTAGACCTGCCTGTGACACGACCTTTGATACACACGACATATCAGGCGATGCATATGGTAACCCTCCACAGGCTGCCAAACATCGAAATTTTGATGAAATGGGCCGATTTCAGGCCTGCACAGCACCCAAACGATACACGAGAGATAAACATAACTTCCTTTATTGGAAGTGGAAATCACCGTGGATCATTTTTGTAGTAATAAGGGTGTTCAAAAAACCAAGTGTTAACCTGTTTTGGGCTGGTTAAATAGAAATACCCCCATAAAGCTAAAAAATTCATGTTTTCCATGGATTTCTCTAAACGAGTCTTGTAGATTTTCAAGAAAAATTTGTCACTCCCAGGCCTTGGTGTGACAATAGAAGTTGTATGGACAAAATACTGCGGTGAGCATTTGTTAACCCTCCATGAATTGCTAAAAGTAAACATTGTGATAAAACGAGCTGTTTTTGTACTCCAACCGCACCCAATAGGTACGCCACAAAGGAAAGTGCCTTCTTTTATCAAGCGCACAATCTATATGAAAACATTTTTGTAAGTATTAAGGGTGTTCAAAAGTCAAAGTCTTAACCCATTTTGGACAGGCTAAAGAGAGAGACCTTAAAATCTTGAAATTCCCATTTTCTGTGAATTTCTCTAAAAACATCCCACAGATTTTCAAGAAAAATTTACTACTCGCAGGTCTTTGTGTGACATTACAAGTTGCATGGACAAAATATTCCGGTGAGCATTTATTAACCCTCTACAGGCTGCCAAACATCGTAATTTTGTTGAAATGGGCTGTTTTCGGACATGCACAGCACCCAACGTGTACCTGAGAAATAAACTTAATCTACTTTGTTTGAAGTGGAATTCACCGAGGACCATTTTTGTAAGTAATAAGGGTGTTCAAAAAACCAAGCGTTAACCCCTTTAGTGGTTGTTAATAGTGATGCCCATCAAAAGCTTAAAAATTTATGTTTTCCCTGGATTTCTTTACAAACATTTGGTAGGGGTTTCAAGAGAAAATGGCCATTGATAGGTCTTGGTGTCACATTACCAGTTGATTGGAAAAATTATTCTGGTAAGCATTTGTTAACCCTTCATGGGCTGCTAAATGTCAAAATTTTGAAAAAATATCCTGTTTTTGGACACCAACAACATCAAATGGGATTGCAACAGAGAAACATAACTTCTTTTACCGAACGCAAAACTGTCAGGGAAACATTTTTGTAAGTAGTAAGTGTATTCAAAAATCGAGGTCTTAACCCATTTTTGACTAGTTAAGGAGATATACCCCGTAAAAGCTTAAAATTCCAGTTTTCTGTTGATTTCTCAAAAAAACATTTTCAAGAAAAATTTACCATTCGCAGGTCTTGGAGTGACATTGCAAGTTGCATGGACAAAATATTTCGGTAAGCATTTGTTAACCCTTCAGAGGCTGCCAAGCATAGACATTTGGGAAAAATGGGCTGTTCTTGGGCAACCATAACACCAGATGTGTACCTGCGAGATAAACATAACCTCCTTCATTGGAAGTGGAATTCACCAACGATCATTTTTGTAAGTAATGAAGGTATTCACAAAACCAAGCATTAACCCATTTAGGGCTGGTTACAGAGCGATACCTCTTAAAAGGTTAAAAATTCATGTTATCTGGGGATTTCTCTGAAAACATCTCGTAAATTTTCAAGAAAAAATGGCCATTCTCAGATCTTAGTGTGACATTACAAGTTGCATGTACAAAATATTCCTGTAAGCATTTGTTAACCCTATGCAGGTTCTCAAACATCAAAATGTTGATAAAATGGGCAGTGTTTGCATACCCACAGCACCCGAAGTTGAGAGGAGAGATCAAAATAAGAGGAAGTAGAATTCACTGAGAATTATTTTTGGAAATAATAAGAGTATTCAAAAAACAACACTTAACCCGTTTTGGGCTGGATAAACAATGATACCCATGAAAAGCTTAAAATTCATGTTCTCCCTGGATTTCTCTGAAAACATTTTGTAGATTATAAAGAAAAAATGGCCATTCGCAGTTCTTGGTGTGACATTACAAGTTGCATGAATAAATATTCCTGTTAGCACTTGTTAACCCTCTACGAGCTGCCAGACATCAATATTTTGGATACATTTGAGATAAAAATGGACCATTTTCAAATAGCCACAGCACTCAGCGGGTATGTGTCAAACAAACATAACTCCTTTTGTCGGTCATTGACTCGTTGGATGACGAAATTGATATTAACCCTCTCCACCGTTAATGATGGTTTTTACCTAAATAATTTTTTTATCAAACTGAGTCTTTTGAGACTACTATACTCACCTTTCTCATAACATCAATGAAGGAACTCCAGTGAGACAGTTAAAAACAATTCATCAGACGCTGTGGGGTCATGAAAAATCATGGAATCTCATCGGGAAAAACCATGATTCTCCAGAATTATAAAGTCTAGTTGCCCTTTCATTATACAACTTTAATAGTATGGCAACTTTTGTGGAATGGACTACTTCTACCTATCTTAAAATATTGGTTTGTAAGCTGGTATGCATGATTACCATTAACTCTTAACCTGCTGAGTAATTTTAAAATATTTTTCATCATATCCTGTCCTGGCTGCTGTGAAGCAGCCATGACTAGATATAATGAAAATTTTTTGAACATTTGATACAAAAAATCGTTGGTTAAAATGTCTACACAACCTACAGGGGAAAATTTGGTTAAATATCTTCAAATTTGACTTAATTTAATAGCCAGAGATTTCCTGTCCTGGGCGGGAATATCTCCCAGCTGCATGCAAGGAGTTAAGTTCAGATATGCATTTCAAAAATTTGCTGTGTTTTAATGAAAGAATGAAAGAGTTGCTGCTCTTGAATTCTACATTTGTAATGAAATAGTAAGGTTAAATTTTGTGGCATGAACAACTTCAACATCAAAAAAATGATCAACATCAACTTCAGATGTGCATGACAAAAATCTTATATGGGGCTCAATTTGAGCATAACTAAGTGATTGCTCTTGAATTCTACAGCTGGAATAGTATTGAGGTACTTTAACATTTCTCAAGATATTAGTTTGAAACTTGGTATTCATGAACAAAATCTAGTGCAGAAAGTGAGGGCAGTAGATGAATTGAATATCAAGAGGCTAAACAAAATCATTGTATTATATGCAGCTGAATCATGATGATTCCCAACTTTGAATAATCACTATAATAATGGATTTTGTTTTATTAAATTCATTCATGCTTCGATTTAATTTTTAGAAATCCTACTTCTTTTCTTTTAATTCAGGAAGAAATGTATGTAAATTAGAGATAAGGCCTATTAAAAAAAATTCCATATTCTCGGGCAATTTTCCCTCAATTTTATGATGAGGGAGGGAAGCATTTTTTTTTTTTCACAGAACAGTCCTGAAAATAGTTGGAATCATTTACTTCAATCCTTACACTGTACTAAACCAATGTTTTCAACAATGAAAATTTTGCTAACTGCAGTCACAAATTTAACCAGTCTATATCTTGTTTGACAGTGAGCTCTGTCAGCAGGATCTAGTTTGTTAACTTTTATGCCTTGCAAGTGCAAAAAAGTATCAATGAACAGATTTCCAGGTTAAAAAAAAGAAGAGTATTGAGGCACATTTACAATAATGAGGGAGGCGTCTGAGTATTTTTTTTAATAGCCTAATTCATGCTATTTTCTAATTTAAATACCAAATTCTTTTAGAAATCTTCTTTGGATCATTTTTAGGTGAAATCTTAGAAATAAAAAGTCAGTGAAAAGGATTTTTTTTGCTTATTTTCACTTGTATTTATAGAAATGAAACCACAATCACTACTGTTCCTTATTTTTTTTCCATTTTGAAGAAATAAGATTTTCACACTTTTTCCATAAAAAATTTACGTGTTCATGAAAATTTAATATATTTTTTTTTCAGAAAAAGTTCCCTCCCAAGGATTTAAATCTTTTTATCATGTAATCTACTTAAATCGCCATGAAAAAAGGGTGGATTGCAGTACATATCAAACGGGATATTACAATTAGCTGTTTGTAAGCCCTTCCCCATGGGGAGAATAAGATAAGAACCACCAGTCCACAAATATCAGTGTAGCACTCTGACATCACAAGAACTTTATCATGGACACTTGCAGCCCTTTTGTAAGCTGTTTTAACTTTGTTGAAATCAATGAATTATTGACTACTATTGACCCATCCGGAATAACAGATTGCCAGTACACTGGAACACTGTTTATTGAATAGCCACTTTGCCAGAGAAAAATATTCAGTTAATAGGAGTATACAATTAACAGGAATTGGGGCATTTTCCTGTCTTCTACTTATATATTGAGCATTTATCCTATTATATCATGTTTGACAGAGTCCATTGAGCTCTGTCAAACAAGACATAATTGATTAAATCGCTATAATGGATACATTGAGGACAAAAATGTCAAAAAATGTGGTTGGAATTTTGTGGATGTTGGAGTAATTCTTCTACACATTACATGATTTTTATGCTCCCCCAAATTTTTTCGGGGAGCATAGAGTCACCGCTTTGTTCATCTGTCCATCTGTCTCTGCCTGTCTGTTTGTATGTCCATCCAAAACAAATGGCTTCCGGATGATAACTCTAGTTTGCTTTGATGTTTAACCATTTAGTTTTGCAACATTACCACCTACCATGAAATGCAGGTCCAGTGTGATTTTCACCATTATGACATTTACCATTCCAGAGTTATGCCCCTTTAAAAGTAGCAAAATGGTAAAATCAATTGTTTCTGGATGACAACTCTAGTTCGCTTTGATGTTGGGCCTTATAATTTTGAAACATTGCTACCTACTGTTAAATACAGGTCAAGTTCAATTTTCACCATAATGACATTCACCCCTCCAGTTATTCCTCTTGAATGAAAAGTGACAAAATGGTAAAATCAATGGTTTCCGGATGATAACTTTAGTTTGCTTTGATGTACGACCTTATAATTTTGCACCATTACTATGTACCATGAAATGCAGATCAAGTTCGATTATCATTGTTATGGCACTTACCATTCCAGAGTTATGCCCCTTTAAAAGTAGCAAAATGGTAACAACATGGCTATAAACGGTTGACAAAAGTTGACTTTATCTCCATGTTGTGGTCACTATTAGCCATTGTGCAGACATATGTGAACATATGTTAAACACCAATAAATAAATAAATAATCAGCCCACAGCCTCTATATGTCTTCTGGTTTAGCAGTGATTTCTAGCCGAGTCTTGACTAGGAACCACTGTCCAAGTAATTTATCCATTGACAGCAGGACTGCCTTTTGATGACATTATAAGGGCACCTGTTCTGAGGTTGTAAGAGTCAGAAATAGGTCTTAAGAGTTTAGACCTGTTCAGCGTCTGTGTAAGCATTCAGTCCGTTATATCTTGTTTGATACTCTGTCAAACAAAATATAATGGAATAATATTTTTACTCACTGGAATACAGAAAAAATACAAATTTTCTGTTAATTGAATAGTCTTGTTAATTGGATATTTTTTACTAGCAAATTGGCTATTTAATACTACTGTAATTTCCTAAGCCACAAGCTATTTATTTATTTATTTAGTAGGGTTTAATGACACATTAACAGCCAGGGTCATATCATGTAGGTGACAGTTTTACGGGTGGAGGAAGCCGGAGTACCCGGAGGGAACCACCGAGCAACGACGAGCAGCTGTCAGCTCTCCAACATCGTAACTCTGAACTCTGCACCACGGCACAGGCAGGGTTAGATTGGTTGAAGACATGCGCATCATCGACGTGCAGTACGCCTTAGTACACAGCGTCATCATGCCCCCATATAGGCAATCGGGGTGAAGTGCCTTGCCCAAGGACACAACGCGGGAGTGCAAATCAGTCGCTGGAACGGGCACCTATCCAACTACTAACCATGCTCGACGTTGTTTAACTTCGGTGATCTGACGAGAACCTGTTACCGCGATGCCACCACAAGTTAAGATGATCTTAGTGCTGTAGAAAACCAAATGTAGGGACTGCTCTATCCTTCAAGAGTGCATAGAATTCATGAATTTTGTTTTTAAATATCAACATGAATAGAATGAAGCCAAAGGATTAATTGTTATATATTTTTGTATTTTTTTTTTCACAGTTTGGGATCAATATTTTGCCACACTGCTCTGAAAATTTTATGATCATACGAAAGTCTTGTCTGGATACGAGGGACCAGCCTGTAATCATTCAAATTACAATTCTGCAGTCATTGTTTCTCATGTATAATTTGTTTTGTGCCATATATTGTACATAATGTATGAATACAACTGTAGTTGGAAAAAATACTTCATCACTTCATCATTCACTTCATCCTGCTTGTTTAGCTTGTTTAAAGTATAAAGAAGGGCAAGGCATTTCAACCCAATTGCTCATGTGGACGCACGGTGGTGCTGTGTGCTAAGGCATACTACACATCAATGTTACACTTGTCTTCAACCAATGCTAACTCTGCTTGTGTGGAGTTAGTACGTTGGGGAGTCTGACAGTTGCTTGTTGGTACTCTCTGGCTTCCTCCACTCATAAAAACTATCTGACACGAGGTGACACTGGCTGTCGAACGTGCCGTTAAACACCAATAAATAAATAAAAATATAATGAAGGAAACTTTCAACCTGTTGCTGACTTCAGGTATGGTATGGTATTGAAAGTAAGGATTATTATTAACCATGTGCCACCCATACAGAAACTCCAGAATGACGCAGTGTTTTTAGCTCACCTTGACAAAGTCAAGCTGAGCTAATCCCATCGCTTTCCATCTGTCGTCTGACTGTCCGCTGTCTGTCCATCCGTCGTCCGTCAACACCATGTTTTGGTCTTCTTCTCCAAAACCACTGGAACTATTCAAGTGAAAGTTTGTGTTAGTGATGGTCCCGAAGGGGCATTGCATTTTTGTGCAACATGCCCAGCCCCATAAGGAGGGGGTGGGGAAAAATGCTCCAAAATATTTTTAAAATCTTCTCATGAACTAGTGGGTACAATGACTTGATATTTGTTATGAAGCTTCCTTTTGAGGTGTAGATTCAAGTTTGTTCAAACGAAGATCGTGAAGCAATATTTGGCTTTGTAATGGCAGGGGTAAGATTTTTGGCCCCTCCCAAAATTTCTATTTTCTGAACCGATGGTCCGATTTGAACCAAATTTGGTATGTGGTATTATTAGGTCATAAGTACTTGACTAATGCAAAAAAAAAAAAAAATTCCTGCCTCCCCCATGAGAACCCCAGGAGCCAAAAATAGAAATATTTTCAAGTGCCCATATTTCCCAAACCACACAGAACAGAGAACTGTTATTTGGTATGAAGCATCCTTAGGACCAGTAGAACTGAATTGTAAAAAAATTGCCATCTGTTATGTTAGGGCGTTCTGTAGAGGGCATCGAGAAAATGCGGAGTCAGCATATTTGCAAAAATTTTAAAAAATCGTTTCTCCAGAACCAATGGTCAGAATCTTTTGATATTCGGTATACAGCATCCATAGGGGCTCAGATACAAGTTTGGCAAAATAACGCCCATTGGTTCATATTTGGGCCCAAATTTTTAACTTAGGGCAATATGGGGAATATTCTTTAAAAATCTTCTTCAGAACCATCGGACAGAATCTTTTAATGTTTGGTATACATCATTGTTATGAGGGTCAGATTCAAGATTGTTCAAGCCAAGTCATTAGGTTAATATTTGGGCTTCCTACGGAAGCCTAAATCTTAGCTTGGTTCAATATGAGGGATAATTTTTTTAAAATCTTCTTTTTCAGATCCACCAGTCAGAATGCTTTCATATTTGGTATACAACATCTCGATGGGGGTCAGATTCAAGTTTGTTCAAATCGGATCCCTAGGTGTATATTTGGGCTCACTTTGGTAGCCCAGATTTTAACAGTGCAATATAAGGAAATTTCTTAAAAAATCTTCTTCTTCAGATCCACCAGTCGGAATGCTTTCATATTTGGTATACAACATCTCCTGGGAGGTCAGATTTAAGTTTGTTCAATTTGAGTGCCTGGGTTAATATTTGGGCTCCATATGGGAACCTGAAATTTAACTTAGTACAATAGGAGGGAATTTCTTCAAAAATCTCTTCTTCAGATTCACCTGTCAGAATCCTTTCATATTTGGTTTACAACATATCTAGGGGAGTCAGATTCAAGTTTGTTCAAATTGGTTCCCTGGGTTTATATTTGGGCTCCCTATGGTAGCCCAAATTTTAACTTGGTGCAATATGAGGAAATATCTTTAAAAATCTTCTTCAGATCCACTAGTCAGAATGTTTTCATATTTGGTATACAACATCTCTAGGGGGGTCAGATTCAAGTTTCTTCAAATCAGGTCCGTAGGTGAATATCTGGGCTCGCTGTGGTAGCCCAAATTTTAACTTAATGCAATATGAAGAAATTTGTTTAAAAATTTTCTTCTTCAGATCCAACAGTCAGAATGCTTTCATATTTGGTATACAACATCTCTAGGGAGGTCAGATTCAAGTTTGTTCAAATCAAGAGCCTGGGTTAATATTTGGTCTCCCTATGGGAGCCAGAATTGGCCATGTAGCTGAAGAATTAGAAATTTTGTATTCAGTACCCTCTTGAGGTGTGTAACTAAGATTAATCCACATAGGTTGTATCAAGGGGCTTCATAGGGGAGCTCCACATTTTACATTATGATCAATTGAAGAAAAGGCATGATGTTCAGACTATTTTTGTCACTCCTGAGGGGCTCAAGGATTGATAATGTATCCTATGGAGATGGATTGCTTAATGTAGACTCATTCTTGGACTTTTTGTTCGTATCGTGTTCTGTTCAAGGTGAGCGCTTCAGGCCCCATGGCGCCTCTTGTTTTAATAACATAAACATGTACTACTCTACTGGTAAAATAGGACCAGAAAACTAATGCCATGATGGAAGTCCTCTAAAGTGCACAGCACAATATGCTAAACTTGACTCTTTAGCTCACCTGACTGAACCAATTTTAGTTTTATTTGAGTTGATTGCTTTTTCTGACATCGCATTTTGTTTTTTTTTTTCAAATCAACCTGCCCAGTCTCATAGGGAGAGTGTGGGGGAAGATCCACCCAAATTCTTAAAAAATCTTCTCATGAACCAATGCGTGCAATGACTTGATATTTGGTATGGAGCTTCCTTTTGAGGTGTAGAATCAAGTTTGTTCAAACGAAGTTTGTGGATCAATATTTATTTGCATTTGTGATGGGAGGGGCAAGATTTTTGGCCCCACCCAAAATTTAAATTTTCCACGGTCCGGTTCGAACCATTTTTGGTATGTGGTATTATTGAGTCATAAGTACTTCATTCATGCAAAAAGTTTTTTCCCTGTGTCCTGTGGGAACCCCGGGAGCTAAAAATAGAAATATTTTCAAATGCCCATATTTCCCAAACCACACGGAATAGAGAACTGTTATTTGGTATGAAGCATCCTTAAGACCAGTAGAATCTGATGGTAAGAAGAAATTGCCATCTGTTATGTCAGGGTGCTCTATGGGGGAGGGGGGGGGGGGGGGTGGCATCGAAAAAATGCTGAGTTAGCATATTTGCAAAAATTAAAACATTTTCTCCACTGATCAGAATCTTCTTGGGGGGGGGGGGGGGGGGGGGGAGGGTTGGGGTGGCAGATACAAGAGTGTTAAAATGAAGCCCCTTGATTCATATTTGGGCTCAATACACTAGACCAAATTTTTAACTTTGGGCAGTATGGGGAATGATCTTTAAAAATCTTCTTCTTTAGATCCACCAGTCAGAATGCTTTCATATTTGGTATGCAACATCTTGGGGGGGGGGGGGGGGGGGATTCAAGTTGATTCAAATCGGGTCCCTAGGTTAATATTTGGGCTTTCTATGGTAGCCTTAATTTTAACTTCATGCAATATGAGGGAATTTCTTTAAAAATCTTCTTCAGATCCACCAGTCAGAATGCTTTCATATTTGGCATATAACATCTCTAGGGGGTTGAGATTTAAGTTTGTTCAAATCAGGTCCCTATGTTAATATTTAGGCTCTCTATCGTAGTCCATATTTTAACTTAGTGCAATATGAGGAAATTTCTTTAAAAATCTTCTTCTTGATCCACCTGTCAGAATGCTTTCATATTTGGTATACAACATTTCTAGGGGGTTCACATTCTTATTTGTTAAAATCGAGTCCCTGGTTTCATATTTAGGTTCCTTATGTGAGCCCAAATTTAACTTAGTGCAATATGAGGGAATTTCTTTAAAAATCTTCTTCAGATTCACTAGTTAGAATCCTTTGATATTTGGTATACAACATCTCTAGGTGGGTCAGATTCAAGTTTGTTCAAATCGGGTCACTGGGTTAATATTTGAACTCCCTATGGTAGCCCGAATTTTAATTTAGTGCAATATGAGGAAATTTTTTTAAAAATGTTCTTCGGATCCTCCAGTTGAAATGCTTTCATATTTGGTATACAACCTCACGGGAGGGGGATTCAAGTTTGTTCAAATCGAGTCCCTGAGTTAATATTTGGGCTTTAAAAAAAGTAGTAGAACAAAATCATCTGACATAGACAACAAAGTTATAAATAATTAAATAACTTAATTCCTTTGTAGAGTTAACTAGCTATAGATGCTAATTCAATCCTTGTTGTTACTTGTGTTCTTGTCATGATAGGTGCTGAAAATGACCATAACTCTTAACCTTCAGAGTATTTGGGGAAATATTTTTTCAGCAAATGTAGTCATGGCTGTTTCGCAGCAGCCATGACTAGATTTCATGAAAAATTCATGAAAATTTAACTCGAGAAATCCTTGGTCACACACAATATTGATCTTAGGAAAATTTTGTTAATAGGACCATATTTTACTTAATTTACTACGAGATTCCCTAAATTCAGCAAGAATATCCACTAGCAGCGTACAATAAATAAATAAATAATAAGTAAATAAATAAATGGGGCATGGTGGCTCAGTAGGTAGAGGTGCAGGCTGCAAGCCGAGAGGTCCTCCCACCTGCGGCAACTGCGTTGTGTCCTTGGGCAAGACGCTTCACCCCCATTGACCATGTGGGGGCATGGTCACGCTGTGCACTAAGGCGTAATGCACGTCGATGGTGCACCTGTCTTCAACCAATGCTAACCCTGCTTGTGTGGAGTTAGTACGTTGGGGAGCTGACAGTTGCTTGCCGTTGCTTGGTGGTTCTCTCTGGATACTCCGGCTTCCTCCACCCGGTTTTAGGGTTTTAGTTTTAGTAGCCCCTAAACCGAAAAATAGCTCCTAATCCTATTGGCTAGGGTGGGGGTTGGGTCAGGGGTGGGGTGGGGGTTGGGTCAGGGGTGGGTTAGGGTTAGGGGTAGCCCCAGAGTAGGGCTTAAGGTTGGGGGTTAGGTCCTGGGGGTGGGTGGGGGTTAGGGTCAGGGGTGGGCTTTTAGGGTTTAGGGTCAGGGTGGGGTAGGGTTAGGGTGTGGTTTTTGGGTGGAGGGGTGGGGTTAGGGTTAAATATAAGTTCTAGGGTGGAGGGGGTGGGGTTCTGGATAAAATAAGGTTTTGGACTTACAAAATGTTTTTTGGTAGCCCATAAACCCGAAAATGTTGGAGCATCCGTCTGTCCGTCAACAATTCAATACGGCTTGGGCTAGAGGCCGTATTTATGAACTGATCTTTACGAAACTTCTTGGGTACCTTTGTTATGACCGTGGGACGAGAACGAGTGTTTTGGGGTCCGATCCGAAATTCAAGTTGGCTGCTGGCGGCCATTTTGTACAGACTTAGGTGAAATCAGATTTTTGTGCAGAACTTCCATATGAAAGCGCTAATTTGAATAATTTTTTGAATGAATGTTTAGTACCATGGGATACATCACATATAATACAGGTTTTTTTCTCGTACGTAAATTATGCAAATTAGACTAACTTTGATGTATTTAGTGTTACATTCAGCACTGTAAGTGCAAATGCCAATACGGCTCGGGCTAGAGACCGTATTTATAAACCGATCTTTATGAAACTTCTTGGGTACCTTTGGTATCACCGTGGGACGAGAACGAGTGTTTTTGGGTGCGGTCCGAAATTCAAGATTGTCGATGGCAGCCATTTTGTACAAAATTAGGTGCAATCAGATTTTTGCACAGAACTTCCATTTGAAAGTGCTGATTTGAAAATTTTTTTTGTGTGAATGTTTAGTACCATGGGATACATCACATATAATACAGGTTTTTTTCTCATGCAGAAATTATGCAAATTAGATGAACTTTGATTTTTTCAGTGCTACTTTCACACAGTAAGTTCACATGTCAATATGGCTCGGGCTAGAGGCTGTATTTATCAACCGATCTTCACGATACTTCTTGGGTACCTCTGTTATCACCTTGGGACGAGAACGAGTGATTCTGAGTGCGGACCAAAATTCATGATGGCTGCCAGTGGCCATTTTGTACCGAAATTAGGTCTAATCAGTTTTTTGTACACAACTTCTATACGGCTCAGTCTAGAGGCCTTATTTATGAACCGATCTTTACGAAACTTCTTTGGTACCTTTGTTATCACCGTGGGATGAGAACGGATGTTTTTGGGTGTGTTCCAAAAATCAATATGGCCACCAGCAGCCATTTTGTACCAAAATTAGTGCAATCAGTCTTTTGTACAGAACTTCTGTATGAAAGTTCTGATTTGAATAAATTTTTGTATGAATGTTTAGTAAAATGGAATACATCACATACAGTACGCGTTTTTTTCTCATGCAGAAATTATGCAAATTAGATGAATTTGATTTATTTAGTGCTACTTATACACTGTAAGTGCACATGTCAATACGGCTCGGGCTAGAGGCTGTATTTATCAACCGATCTTCACAAAACTTCTTGGGTACCTTTGTTATCACCTTGGGACGAGAACGAGTGTTTCTGAGTGCGGTCCAAAACTTCTATACAGCTCGTATTTATGAACTGATCTTCACGAAACTTCTTGGGTACCTTTGTTTTCACCTTGGGACAGGAATGAGTGTGTTTTGGGTTGCCTTTGTTATCACTGTGCTATGAGAACAAATATTTTGGGGTTCAGTCAGACCCACTCTGGGACTCAAAGATTTCTTTTCTAGTTTAGCATCTGACCGTCACCCACCTATACATTTGTTACAGGCTACGGTCAGTATTTATGTACAGACCGTTACAATACTTTATATGTACCTTTGTTATTAGGTCATTACCTAGATGTTTGTCATTGCTGTGTCACATACTATACATGTACATGTCTTGACAAGTTGAGCTACAGTGTCATTGACACTTTCATTGCATATACCATTGTATGAATTTTGCAATATGTTGATTAAACAGTTAAAATGCAGACACTTATTTGCACTCTCTGAAGAACAGTAGAGGAAATACTGGCAAATTTTCAGATCATGGATCACTGTGCAAGTTTGTGAACAAACAGCTGGGTTTGTTGAGATATTTTTTCTTCTTTTTCTCAGAAAATTTAAATTTGTGTTGGGATAAAATGCCTCTACAGATTGGTGCTATTAATCTACCCTCCATAGTGCTGCAAAGCAGTGTTATTTGACTCATGCCGCTCTTCTCAAAGTTAGCAGCGATCTGGTCAAAATTCTCCGTCCACTTTCCTCCCTACAAACCTGTAGAATGTCACCTGTTGAAAAACAAAAATATGAGAACATTGAATCTCAGGTGCTATTTTTATTTGCTTTTCTTGATTGTCTTAATTTTCGTAGTACTTAAAACATAAAACCTCGACCTAGTAGTGTAAGTGCGACATGACCAGAATGGGATCTGACTGAGAGAGAGCCAGCTGTTGCGATTACAGTTCTGCACTTTTGAAATATTTGAAGAGTTTGAGAGTGTTAACATTTACTTAACCCCCTGCACACTGATGTCAAAATATCTAAAGTTCAGGGTGCAAATATTTCCCATAATGCAACTAGAAATTTAACCAATTCAGTCTTGTTTGACAGAGCTCAATGAGCTCTGTCAAACAAGATTGAATTGGTTAAATTCCCAGTTGCATTATGGGAAAAATGGCTACTTCAAATCTGGATATTTTTACATCAGTGTGCAGGGGGTTAACAAATCGGCTGCATCCACCCGCGTAATATATAAATTGAGCAGTTGAAAAAAAATTTCAACAAAACCATATCATATGAGTCCTCATTGGAACAAGCTCATTGTGCTTATAACATACTTAAAATAATAAATTTTGATATTGTCTACGTTTGGTAATGGGTTAAAGCAATATTTAGTGTCTCATTTGGAAGTTACTATCTGAGCCTTATTAGAAGGGTTGGTACCATGATAAAGGCTTCAACTATGCTCACTGATGATGAAATAATGAAATTCCAAGCTGCAAATCTTTCCCAACTAGGAATTTAATCCTTTCCATCTTGTTTGACAGAGCTCCTTGAGACCTGTCAAACAAGATTGAATTGGTTAAATTTCAAGTTGTATTATGTGAAATATTTGTTGCTTGAAGTTTCAGTATTTCGACACCTATTTACGCTGGGTTAATTGTGTTTCAAGTTCAGGAACAAACAGTATTTTGTTGATTTGGATTTAAATTGTTGAACTTTATCAAAAAATACTATAAACTCCCCAATCCCTGTGAAAACCCCAGAAATGGAACAGTGCTTGTTGACTGCGTAAACAAGTTCTGCTTTACTGGTAAAATAGGACCCGGAACAAATGCCTGGTGTCCTCTAAAGTGGGCAGCATTGGTATAAACAGTTGGCCAGCCAAACCTGACTTCATACCTATGTTGCAGTCATCATATAGCCATAGAGATGTTGAAAATGACCTTAAACACCAATATGTTTGGTGGCATGAAACTGTTATGCAGTGACTCCAGTTACAAACCATCAAACATCAGCGATGGGAGGAGTTACCATGTTGATTGACTTGCTGCCATATTACTAGAGAGGGCAGAATGATTTGCGACATTTTCCGCAATCAGGTTGTACAGTGGTAACACTTTACAGACTTTATTTTGTAAGGTGTTGTATGTGAGCATAGACTCCATTGAACACCTGAGTTAACCTACAACACTTTACACGAAGTCATTATAGAAGTTAACATCAACGTGGTAAGGTTGCGAATTGGTTTCGGAAGTAGAATTGAATTTATCTTCTCTTTTGTTAATTAACCTTTTACTCAACGTAAAACCGGCCAGCACTATTCTCAAAAATCGCCAATTAATTTTGATTATTTTTTCATTGTTTGTCTCAAAAACATAGGTTATGACCCCTCATTGGAACAAGCTTGTTCCAATGAGGGGTCATAACTAGGGCTGGGCGGTTATGAAATTTGCATTTCGGTTTTGGTTTTGTAAAAAACTCTTGTTTTCGGTTTTTCAAAATATATTGTAGAAATCCACATTCATACAGCTTGTGGAGTCACCCAGGTTACTCAGTGTTCACCACTCTTCTCAGCTAATGGACATATTGTGGTGGGCTACAGTGGTGGAGCCATGGAGTATCTAGGGAGACCAGTCCCCCCCCCCCCCCCCCCCCCCCCCCCCAATCCCACTTGCTCCTCCCATCCCCAAATTTGAAAAGATTCTTTTTGATTTCCTGCCCTTAATACAAGTACAGTACCCTCAGTCCTGAGATCCCCCCCCCAACTCTTCACCAGCATGGTCCCCCCAGGATTTCAAACCATGGCTCCACCACTGGTGGGATCTGCCTTGTTCTGTCAGTGAGATTTGGGGCCTTGTCAAGATGCAAACATTTACAAGAAAAGCTACATTTTAGCAAAAATCAACATTTCCTTATTTTTTAAGGAGTCGCTAAGCTCTCACCCTTGTTTTGGTGGATAATATGCAATTGTTGTGCTTATTTTGGTAATTATCACATCGCTTCAAAATGGAATGCCCCGTGTTTCATAATGATTTCTGCTTCAAATGACGGTGGAATGAAAGGAACACAACTCATATTTCTTTTTATGTTGATAACTATTATTGAAGTAAGTTGTGATATACAAATAACTTTTATTGGTGACTCACTCACTCCAATCTTTTCACAATATCTCTCCTAATTTCGACTGTAGAGATTCGTTTTTGACTTTGATTTTGCCCAAACATAGAAATTGGGCGAAGTGAGTGGTGCCAAGACAAAGTTATTGCCAACTTCACTTTGCCCTCTTGGCTGATACCTGCATTGATTTCATCTCTGTCAAGACAGGCAATTGATGTTTATGAAAGGAGACGGCTGCTTAATGGGATTTGAAAGTTTGCCATATTGCACCTTGGGATTTGTTATGTACACAAAATACACATGGGAAAACTCATGTTGATTATAACAACTGCGTATTGGGAATGCAGCGTTAACTTGAGACTTGACAGTTTATACCTGATAGACCTGCAGTACTGCGTGATTCCTTAAAGTAAGTTCAAATAGTATACAAACAATTCCCTATAAATTTAAAAAAACTTTTCAATAGTTACCTGCCATCCATTTAACAGGATATGGTCTATTTTAATTTAACCATTTTATTGTTGACAAA
Source organism: Pictodentalium vernedei (assembly GCA_031216915.1). Classification (NCBI taxonomy): domain Eukaryota; kingdom Metazoa; phylum Mollusca; class Scaphopoda; order Dentaliida; family Dentaliidae; genus Pictodentalium; species Pictodentalium vernedei. The sequence continues at coordinate 331,614,183 of CM062297.1, read as the reverse complement.
AAACAGAACTGCCAATGTGCAGCGTTATCTCTGAGCATGTGAAATCAGAGAACGTGCTAGAAGTCGGTTAATTAACATAATTTACCCATCATTTTTCCCATGTGAACTTTGAGGTTTTAAAACTCAATAAATTTTATGTTTACCTCCAATCTAATTTACAACGCGCCATACGCAGATGCTTTGGGGTCAAAGATAATTTATATTACTTTTGCACCAAAAATTGTCAGGTAACTTTCAATACCTATTTGGTCGAATGTAAGTGAGCTTGGGGCTGTGCCCAGTTCAATAAATTTACTTAACAATTCTTGAATTGCATGTATGGATTCTTACCTAAGACTTTTTAATTTTTCATATTCCTTCTGGTGATGGTTCTGTAGATTTCGTTTAAGATACAACAAATTTGCTACCACTATTTTGGGGGGTGGGGGGGGGGGGATTTGTTGTCAGTCCTCTCAATGTAAGCATAAACAGCACAGCCTTTACCTTTGCCTGACATTTTAGCTTTTGGCGTGTGGAAAGCAAGTGATTGAGAGGTCATAAACTTAGCAATTCTGGGAAATCTGTTGAAACCGAAAGTCTCAGTTTTTTAAGGCGGCGGTTCACATTCAGTTTCGAAAAAAAAAAAGAACCGAAACGGTAAACTGCCCAGCCGTAGTCCTAACCTATGTTTTTGAGACAAAAAATGAGTTATTCAAGAATTTCTTTTGCAAGTGTCATCTACTTTCCATGCTAGGTAAAGGGTTAACTGTTTACCTGATACGAATAGCAGACAACATTTTGTGAAAAAAATTGGATCAATAACTAAAAATTAATTTTTTTCGGTTCGAAAACATAGCTTATGGCCCCCTCATTGGAATAAGCCATTAGCTTAGTTTTTAAAGGCAAAAAGTGAATAATGATGGCCAGTTTTATTCATGACATCAGCTAAAAGAGTTAAATTATATATTATGTAAAATAAAGAATTGGCAGCTGAAATTGAGTTTAGAAATGTCAGCTTAGGTGAATGATGAATGATTTGTTTTCATTTTTACAATTCTTGAAATTTCACAGTCTCTTTTGTTGCTCTGATTTTCTTTTCTAGTCAAAATGTTGATATTAATAATTAGTTTTGTTGTTTAGATATTATGGGTTATCTGGTTGAAATAATTTTTAATAAGGAGTATGTATAGAATATACCCATAGTACCTTGGTGTACCAAATGTTCACCACGAGTGGTGAAGTGGTGTTAACCGCAAGCCTTTGGCTCACGGTTAACACCACTTCACCGCGAGTGGTGAACATTTGGTACACCAAGCTACTTTGGGTATATTTTATTTATACCATGATCGTCAGATTATCAAGTCGCTATTATTTTTTCTCTATTTTACTGAACATCAGATATACATACGTGAAAATCTGTTTTTGTTTACATGAGCACTGGTGGGCGGTACTTCTGCTTTCAATTTTATTGCTGAAACGAAATGGAAAAAGAAACAAGAGTCTTTTTTGTTTTTAATAACATAACATACTATTTTGAGTTAGGGATGCTTTATTAACATGAGACAATGCATGTTTGTTAATTTTTGGCATCTATGAGGTAAACCCATTTAAAAACGTAATAAATAATTGCTGGTTTTATTTCACTCTTCGCGAGGCGACGTGCAGTAAATTTAGACAAGTTTACATTCTGGTCGACATCACAAAAGGTCAACTTGGATGTAGTTCTAGTGCAGGTGTAAAATTTAACTAATGAAATCCCATTGCTGGCGTTTTCACCACGGTTGGTGTGTAAAGCTAAAATTTATGTCATTTGCTTTTCATATATAGAACAATAGGTAGTCATGGTATAAAATTGAACCTGTCTTAATAATCCATGGTTAAGAATGATAGTCCTGTGTAGTATTTAGGCCATCATATTTAACAAAGCATGACAGTCTTACTGGTAAAATAGGACTCGATAACCAATACCTGGAGTTGAAGTACCCTAAAATCTACAGCCTTGGTTTAAATCATTGGCTAAATTTGATATTATACTTTTTTGTGGACATGATATAGCCATAGATGCTGAAAGTGACCTTTACTACCATTGAATAGATAAATAAACAAAGCATGAGACTGTTCAGTGCCTCGAGATGATTACGAGGGCTGTGTGGTTTTGAAGTTTTGATTGCATTTTGATCTCAGTTTTATTGAAACACAGATGTGAGAGCAAATTAGCTGAATTTAACCAATTCAAGGCCAAAATACAGAAATTTTATTTTCTAGATTCACATGAAAATGGTCTTCAGGACTATTTTTGTGTAAAATTATAGAAATAAAATGTCTTCCATTTAATATATTAAATAGATGTTCTTTAATTTTTTTCTGGAAATGTAATTTCCCCAAACTTTCTGCTTAACCCTGAACAGCCTAATTCCAGCTTTAATCACTTTTACTGCAACAACAGGCCCTCTCCAATAAATTTCAACCAAACAATTTTATATAAAAAAATTTTCTTCTGCTGATGAAACCTCAAGCTAATGCATTCAGTGTAAAGCCACTAAAGTGGGTTTCAGCACTTATCAATAGCACTTATCAATAGAGCCATCATAATGTAGTCTTGTCCTCAACTAGTTATGGGTTAACCCTTAGGGACCTGACAAGGGTCTTGAATTCCCACCATTCCAAAGTTTCTTTACGTCTAATGGCTTTGCAGTGATTTCTCGTTAAGTCTTGGCTGCCTGTTAACCAGAAACCACTGTCTATGTAATTTGTCTATTGTCAGTAGGACCTCCTCATGATGACATGTTAAGTGCACCAGTTCTGAGGTTGGAAGTGTCTGAAATAGGCCTCTAAGGGTTAAAATATGAAAATTTCAGCTGATTTATTTGTATTTTTCCATATGGGAACAGAAAAAGTGGAGGCGTGCTTCTTTACAGTAGTAAATTAGTTCTCTTATTGTAAAATAGGGCCTGATATCACATTTTTTTATTATTTAACATCCATATACTCAATGGATAAAAAGCATAAGATACATTTTTACTTAATTTCTTTGCAAGGAAAATAATTTTCCTTGTACATTTAACACTAAAAAAGTTTATACCTTTGGCAGGTGTGAAGTTAGTAACATCATTGCAGTTCCATTTTCCAATGCAAAATATTGAGCGACCAGATGCTGTCTGGAAAGCAAAAAATGAAAATTTTCAGTTATTGGAAATAAATATTGCAAGTGCCATTGACAAGTTTGTTAAAAGGTCAACGAAAATATATTTTATTCAGTTGTCAGTAGTCTTGTCTAGTCTTCATATTTAGTAAGATATAATGTATGCGTAATATCTTATTTGATAATACTTCTTTGTTGAATCAATTGATTATTTGTGTGTTTCATTGTCAAAAACATTTCAGACATTTTAAATAATTTCTAGGGCCCACACAATCTTGTAATGGCAGCATAAGAAACTTATCATTCATTTTATATGCAAATTGTTATTTTTTAAAATACATGTATGTACTGTGTCTGATGCTTGGTCTTGAAACATATGTACAACACTTTTGTACCCTCCCCCACACCCCTTCCCCCTTGCACCACCCCCCTTCAGGCCTGTGCAAATTTGAGATTAAGGCGACCCAAAAAGACATGGTGGATATCTACGCTATTTTAGTGAATATCAGGAATTGTCTCATTCTTGTGGACCTGAAAATTTTATTTTTCACTAGCGTTTCGTAGCTTTTCTTTTTATTATATGCTATGTGACATTTTATCTCATTTGTGTGGACCTGAAAATAGCACTCGTAAAAGTAAAATTAGATAGTACAATGAAACTTACACAAAGTATGGTCCACCACTAGATGGTGAGTAGAGTTCAAAACTCATGAGCAGTACACTAAGGTCAAGGTCTCAGATGGAGTTCAACACATGAAATTTCCATACACATTAGCTTTTTTGTGTCCAAGCCATAACCTTTTAGTGAAGAGAGATATTACAATGAAACTTACATAACGTATTAATCACCACTAGATGGTGTGTCACATACAAAATTCAGACTGGCCTTCAAGATTCTGGGTCACAGATACAGGTCAACACATTGAATCAGCATGACTTTGACTTTTTGTGTTGAGACCTTAACTTTTCAATGGAAAGAGAAATCACGATGAAGCTAACACAGCATATGTACCATCACTAGGTGATGTGTAAGATACAAAACTCATGACTGACCACCAAGGTCATAGTCACAGATAGAGGTCAACACATGGAATCAGCATGAACATCAACTCATCCATGGGCCTCCCACCTTGTAACATATAACAGGCGTATGATGCCCCACTGGGAATTGAATGCCCTTGTTAGATTTTATAAGAAAGAGAAAGGCAAAGTGATACTGATATTTATCAGTTGACTCTCCCTTCTTAAATCAGATTAATGGATTGCATTTCACTACAGAACCATTCTCAGTGCAAGTAATTTAATTATACAATCTTCTGTAACCAAACACTATATTCCTCATATTGTTTTATCACATTCCAGCATGTTGGTTGTTGTTTTGCATCCTTCACATTCAAATGTGGAAGGACGTGGCATAACTTCCAAATACCAACCATTTACCATACCTTCAGTACAAATTTGACCTGTTAACTGCATACCAAGCATGGAAATAAGCAATCTCATTATCTGAATGAGTTCCGCAGAGGGTGAATTTGCAGATGCTATCCCATACAGTGGGCTAGAATCCCTTCTGGATACCTCTTTCTGTTTGGGAAAGAGACTTGATTCAGATTGAGGTTCACAGAGTTTAAATTTAATAATGCTACCCTGTTCTGCAGGGTAGCATCACCAAATTCACCCTCTCGGAACCTCATTATGCAGTTTGCAGTCAGCTTATTTCCAGGCTTGCTGCATACACATTATACACTAAACTCCTGTTAATCAAAGAATAAGGGAGCGTGGTGGCTCAGTAGGAAGAGGTGCAAGCTGCAAGCCGAGAGGTCCTCGGTTCGAATCCCACGTGCGGCAACCGCGTTGTGTCCTTGGGCAAGACACTTCATCTCCATTGCCTGCATGGGGGCACGATGACGCCGTGTACAAAGGCGTACTGCACGTCGATGGTACGCATGTCTTCAACCAATCTAACCCTGCCTGTGCTGCGGTGCGGAGTTACGATGTTGGGGAGCTGGCAGTTGCTCGTCGTTGCTTGGTGGTTCTCTCCGGGTACTCCGGCTTCCTCCACCCGTAAAACTGTCACGGTCATGGTTCGCCATTGTGCATAAATATATGACCTTAAACATCAATAAATAAATAATAAATCAAAGAATAAAAAATCTTGGAATATGTCTATAAATTATCCTGGCAATCACTAAATTTCCCTCCTTGGCCTCAGCTCATGCTATATAGACATTTAATCTTTTATATATCTTGTTTGGCATGCCTCCTTGAGCTCTATCAAAGAAGAAATAATAGAATAAATGCTCAGTTTATATCTACAATAACAATGCTCCTTTTAAAAACATCAGACCAAAGGCCATATTCAACAACAATTCATTTACCCGGTGTCTTTTCAGGTGAAGGACAGGCGAAATTTATACAGGTCTGCAGAATGGGTGAAAAATAGATTATAAGTGGATTTAATTGGATACTTGTTTCTCATTATTAGAATGTCCTTGTTGAGTGTATTTTTTCAGGACCAATTTATTTACCACACATTTAAAAGATTTTTTTCTCTTATTAAATTCCAATTTCTTATTGGCTGCAACAGAAATCCTCGTCAGTAAAGCCCATTTGCTGTAAAAGAAATCATTGTTAATAAAATTTAAAATTTTTATTTCCTGACAGACTGTAATCTATCGATTTGATTGGCTGACATGTATGATGTAAATAATACCCTTGAAATATTTACACATTGGTTTAGCCCGGTATAAAAACATGAATATGCAGGCAATGTGATTTTTTTCATCACAGTTCATAAAAATAGTTTATGATAATGGCATATGGATTAAAATTAACAGTGCTGTTTGTTAAAAAAATAATCAAAATAATACCTTTAATTTTGTGTTATTCATGACAACAATTGATGGAACTATATTTTAATGTGGAGTTATCAATTATTCTTTTTCTCTTTCAAAATGTTGCTTGGACCGTATTAGTTGGCTTTCTTCTTATGTTTTGTTTTGTTGCATTGTAAAAAGGCTGAGCATCTATTTATACCTCTTCGATGGCAAGTACTTGCTGATTATGCTGAAGAGCATATTATTGACCGATTCATTTATCCTTGATACATCTCATCATGAAAGTAACTATACATGTAACCCATTATATTTTGTTTGGCAGAGCTCGTAAAGCTCTGTCAATCATAATATGATAGGATATTTTTCTGTTCTGCAGAATTGAAATTTTTCTTCATTGTGAAGGAACTTAGTGAGATAATAAATTCGTTATCCATATATATTCCAGGGTGTATGGAAATTTACATTGGTTTAAAAACTGATACACCCTTCGACAGAGCCTCAGGTTGTATCCGTTTTCAGACAAGTGTAAATTTCCATATACCCTGGAATATGCATAGATAACTAATTGTGTACCTGGAAATTAGCAATGATATTTTCCAAACTTCAAAAATACACTTGGATATTACATTGAAAAATTGCATACATTACTCGTCAAGCTGCATCAAGCAAGATGTAATGAATCAACTTTTTGACCTTTTGCTCACTGAAGTCAAAATATTCGACAGCAAATTTTCCCATAATGCAACTAACAATCTAACCTATTCAATTAAAGTTTTAGTGCATTATGGAAAAAATTTACAAGTTGAAATTTGTTGCTATTTCGACATCACAGTGCAGAGGGTTAATTTATCATCTAAAACAGAAAATGAATAATATTCTGGGTAATGGTTTATTCTTATCACAAGAATGTTTGTTCCTGAAAGTTGGGCCAGGATTCCATTGAATCTCTTTATTTACTTTTATCACCTACATGTACATTTGGGGAGTGCGGTGGTTCAGTAGGTAGAGGTGCAGGCTGCAAGCCGACAGGGTCTCGGTTCGAATCCCACCTGCGGCAACCGTGTTGTGTCCTTGGACAAGCCACTTCATCTCCATTGCCTGCGTGGGGGCATGGTGGCTTTGTGTACTAAGGTGTACTGCACGTCGATGGTGCACTTGTCTTCAACCAATGATAACCCTGCTTGTGTGGAGTTGGCATGTTGGGGAGCTGACAGTTGCTTGCTGTTGCTCGGTGGTTCTCTCCGGGTACTCCAGCTTCCTCCAGCCATAAAACTGTCACGGTCATGATAAGCCATTGTGCATAAATATGTGACCTTAAACACCAATAAATAAATAAATAATACATGTACATTTAATTCCTCATGTTCTATTGTACAGAGGAGCCCACTTAATTGGATATCTCTCAACTGAATGTTAATTGCATGTGATGTCCAAATACCAAACCATTTACCATACCTTCAGTATAAATTTGATCTGTGAATTCCATATTGGTTAACTCCTGATAATTGAATGAAAAATCTTGTAATCTTTCAAAAATATATGTGGCAATGTCGGTCTGTCTGTCGGTCGGTCTGTCACCAACGAGTTTAAAAAACACCATAACTCCTAAAATACTTGATGGAATTCCACCATACTTGGTATGCAAGTGTGTCTTCATGATGTCTACACCCTCTCAGTAGTGCATGTCATTCGGATAATTTCTGTCACATTTATGGACTTGTCACCAACAAGTTTTTTTGTCACCAACAAGTTTTAAAACATCATTGGCATTGCACGAATCATCACAGGTTTGGCACCCGGACAGTGCTTATAGTTTAATAATAATCCAATATGCATGTAGGTATTACCAGTACGGCTGCATTTGACTGGTCACTTTCCACGGAGTGGGCAGTATTTCCACGGACGCAATAATATTAGATTGCAAACACTAACTATAAGAATAATCATCAAAATGCTGTTGCTTGGTGGTTCTCTCCAGGTACTCTGGCTTCCCCCACCTATAAAACAGTCTGACACAAGATGACCCTGGCTGTCAAAAGTGTCTAAACCCCAATAAATAAATAAATAAAATAATCATCAATAACCTTGTTTACAGACCTATTTGGCCTCTGTAATCTACTACAAGCATTTAATTTATGTTATCTTGTTTGACAGAGCTTCATGAGCTCTGTCAAACAAGATAACATAAATCAGTTTATCTTTAGAATGCAGGGAAGTGACCATATCCTTGTTAATTGAATACTACTGTTAATTGAATAATGTCCACTGTCAAAGTAGCTATTCAATGAATAGGTTTACACTGTATCATATAGTTGCTTGTGTAGAGTTTACACAAGCCATTTTCCCGATTACCCACATGGGGGCACAGTGGTGCTGTGTACTTAGGCGTACTGCTCATCAATAGTGCACTTGTTGTCAACCACTGCTAACCCTGCTTGTGCAGAGTTAGTACGTTGGGGAGTCTGATAGTTGCTAGCCACTACTTGGTGGTTCTCTCCAATGCTATGGCTTCCTCCATCTGTAAAACTGTCCAACGCTGTCAAAAGTGTCATTAAACCCCAATAAAAAAACACAAAAAAACCCACAAGCCATTGATGATCTGGCACAGAAATTGTCTTCTCTTCAGAACCATTTTTATGAACCCTATTTTAGTGTTCAGGTTAATCTGGTTAGTACAGTATATCACTGCTTATTATATGGAGGTTCTTCTCTTTGGCTGATATGTTATTCTGTAAAGTTCTGCAGGAAACAGTTCAGAGAGCTCACCCTTTCCTGTAATGTTCCACACAACAGAATTGCATCAGCAAAATCTCCTCCAAGAAACACTAGGAAGTGGAATGGTTTGTAATTACTGTGATAAAAAACAAATTCTGTCTTAATTGCATAAATATGGCCTGGTGACCAATGCCTCTGTGTGACTTTTCTAAAGTGGGCTGCACAGGTATAAACGATCGGCTAAACTCAACTTTATACTTGTGTTGTGGTAATGATATTGCTGAAAGTGACCTTGAACAGCAACATCTAAAATAATATTGATAACTTTATCAAAAACAAAGAAAGCATTTTGTCTATTCTAAAATAAGTTATGGGCCTAAATCAATTTAACCAGCAAGCTGCAACATTGAAAAGGGTTACATTTTTATCATGAAATTTGTTCTTGATTTGTCAGGGTGTTTTTTGCTGGTGCTTTGGGATTTTTTTGGCATTGCTTGAATCAGTTTTTAATATATTTTCACTAAAGGACCAATATACTCTATGTTTTATTTTTTATATTGTTATTTATAACATCGTGATAAGTAATTCTAGAACTCATAATTTTCATCAGTTATGTACTTAAAGTATAGAAAGGATGATTTGGTACATGCAGTAGTACCCCATTGGGGGCCCCTGGAAAGTAGCTCAGTCATGTATTACTCTGCTTAGCAAGTGTTGTTTCAATGGTTTAACCCTTAACCTGCTGAGTATTTTCTAAAATATTTTTCATCAAACCTAGTCATGGCTGCTACTAGACTTGATGAGAGATTCATGAAAATTTAACTTGTGAAATTATTGGTTAAGAAGGGTGTTTAATTTACAGAGAAACATTTGCTTAATAGTGCCAAATTGTACATACTTAACTGGCAAGAAATTACCTGTCCCTGGTAGAAATGTCCGCCAGAAGCATGAAAGGAGTTAAGGTCCTAATTCAGTCTTTGATAAGTTTTTATTGCAAATAAACAAGTGCCCCAACATGCATGGTTTGGGTAAACCCAAAACTTGTTTTGTGAATTGTTTCTAGACAGGTCTTGGCTGCCTCTGTAGGCAGCCAAGACTTGAATACAAAAAACTTCTAAGCCACTTGAGGTAGACTTTCAAAGGTTAGGGAAAATGTATAAAAATCTCCAGGTACTTAAGGCTTACTAGTATCTGCTGACAAACACCTTGGATGTGAATGCTCTGTTGCAGCATTGTTATAATGATTCACTGAACATGATTTTATGCTGAGGACATTAGATAGCCTTAGGTGCTGAAAGTGACCTTAAACACTGATAACCCCCATGGCAGCCCTGAGATGTGAAGCAGTGCTTGTTTACTGTGGTGAACAAGCTCAGGTTTACCGGTAAAATAGAAACCAGTCACCAATGCTAAGGGTGGAAGGCCCCGAAAATGGGTGACGTGGATGTGAACATTTGACTTAACTTGACTTCATCCCCATGTTGCGGACAGGATTAACCATTGTGCAGAGATATGTGACCTTAACGCCAATAAATAAATAAAAACTGATAGCATTAACCCCCATCACCTGCAGTCAAAATATTAAAATTTTAAACCTGCAAATTTTCCCTGTAATGCAGCTAGGAGTATAACCAATTCCATTTTGTTTGACAGATTTCACTGAGCTCTGTCAAACAAAATTGAATTGATTCAATTCCCCGTAGCATTGTGTACAAAATTTTCTTGTTGAAATTATAGCATTTTGACATCAGTGTGCAGAGGACTGAACAACAGCAGAATGGATGGGCGATACAGTTCAATCAACACAATCTTTGTTGGGTACTCAAATGTTTTCTCTTTGGAAAGTGGAGCAGTGCTTGTTTACTCTGTTAACAAGTTCTGGTTAGCTGGTAAAATGAGTCCTGGTAGTCAATGGCTGGGCTGGGATTCTTCCATAGCGGGCAGCACAGGTATAAATGATACATTACACTTGTTTTCATACTCGTTTTGCTGTCATGATACAGCCACTAATGCTGAAAATATCCTTAACATCATTAAATACATAGATCAATACCAGTTTGTTCCTTGTTGAAACCCTAGGAAGTGGTTAACAGATTCTGTTTTACTAGTAAAATAAGACAACCAGTGCCTTGGATGGAAGTCCTCTAAAGTGGACAGGACAGTTGTAAACACTTGACTTCGTACTTGTATTGCAGTCATGATGAAGCCATTAACCCTCTGCACACTATTGTCAAAATACCAAAGTTTCCAGCAGCAAATTTCTCGCACAATGCAACTTGGGAATTTAATAAATGATATCTTGTTTGAGAGAGGTCGTTGAGCTCTGTCAAACAGGGTATAATTTGTTAAATTGTTCATGCTGCATGGGCAATATGGAGTCGCAGACAAAATTTTTGAAATACTAAGTGCTAGGAGTTAAGGTACTGAAAGTGACCTCAAACACCAATAAATAAAGATAGCTGAGTTTCGATTGGACAAGAAAGTATGGATATTGGTAAATGTTCATTTATTAAGTTGCTGAGTACCAAATCACCATTTCTGTATTTGTCATCATTTATTTATTTAATTTTTCATATATTTCTAGATAATAATCTGATCTGGCACGTGTTTCACAGGGTGTGAGTTCTGTTCTCTTGTTTGACACTCACATATCACACATACCATCAAATATATGCTTTTGGAACCAAGTTGATTCACTCCAAGAATATACTTGCAGGTTATAAAATACTGTAAAATGTACTTCACTGCATCTGCAATACATGGTGCCTTTTGTTAGTTACCGTCCATAAATATTTTCACAAGCAAATCTTGAAATGTAGATGTGCATGTCAGCTTTCTCAATGCAAAAAGCCACTATCAGGGCTATACTATAGAACTGAAAGACACTATATTGGCTGTTAATTCGATCTGCTGCAGATTTCACCATTTTCAGAAATAGCTGTTATGTTGGACATGTAAAACATGAGAGAAGCAAACCTGAAAATAAGCAGACTGTCAACTTCAAAATGAGCTTCCCAGAGGGTGAATTTGGTGATGCTACCCTGCATAGCAGGGTAGCATCACAAAATGTACCCTCTGTGAACCTCAGTCTGAATCAAGGTCTCAAGCCAAAACTGAAAGATGTACCTAGAGGATAAATTGGCCCATTGTATGGGATAGTATCAGCAAATTCACCCTCTGGGAACCCTATTTTGCAAATGACAGATTGCTTATATTCAGGCTTGGAGAGAAGTGTGCACTATGCCAACCATTGATACATTAATATGAAGAAGTATGTTATGACCTGGACAAAGAAAATATTGACCTTCAACAGATTGTTCAGACATTAAGTTTTTTGAAAACTCTCGAGTTTGAGCTTGAGAAATTGAAGCCTAAAGTGGGTTGAGACACACCCACTCATGTTGTCACACAAGTGTATTAGCTCGTAGAAGGCAGGAAAAAAACACTAAATTCATTCAACAGCAAAGAATGCAATAATTTACTGCCCAGCACATATTTCTTTTCAAGTGTCGTCTTCTATTCTGGCAGACGATTCACATGACTGGAAACAACTGCTGAGGTTATACATTAGCATGGCAACACCATATTATTTGCAATTCTTGAGGGCTTTACACCACTCTCCTAATAGACTTTTTATTCAGATTTGGATTTGTTTTAGTGGCTGGAAACAAAAATCTACTTGTGTTTAGTTGTTAGTCTTTATGTGCTGTAAATAAATTATCTATCTATCTTTAGAAATTGAAACCTAAAGTTGGGGGCAACACACTCTCTGCTGTAACTGTGCTGTTGATACAAAAGGGTGTTGATAGGGTTCTGCAAAGCACCATTTGATTCAAAATTGTCCAGATGATTAAATCCTTGCCATTTTGGAAATGCTTGAATCACCAAGATGGTATCAAAATCATACAAAAGCTCTCCTCTTGAACTCTTTTTCTGTCAGCAGCGTATTGAGTTGTATCGAGGTCTCTTAAAATGCAGAGGTTGTGGGCCAGATAAAGAATATATTAACAATTGACAAGACTGATTGATCATTTCAGATGGAGCAAAATAATCCATCATTTCCGCCAAGAAAAAAAATTAAGATGGACAAAGGAAACTGACACTTGCACTGGAATGTGGCACATTGTCTGTTGATGATACAAACGTGTCAAGTTCCATCAAATTGATGGAAAACCGTTTTGATGACTGAAAAGTTACCATATTTTATCTCAAAAACATTTCTCATGATCTGCATTATGGGGTCATAAGCTCTGTTTTGGAGGCAAAAAAAGATGATTAAATTTGAATAATGATTCATTTGATTGTTGCTTTTGGATATGGCCATAATATGTAAGGCGGAGAAAATAGTGACAATGAAAATTGTCAGTCGTGTTTTTCTGATATTTGTAAAAGCCACAACCAATCCAAAGTCTTTGTTAGAGGAGGGCTAAAAACCCTTACAGTGCATCCCACTTAACTCGATATCTCTTAATTGAATAAGCCTGTTAATTGAATGTAATTCCTAAAAACAAAACCATTTCCCATTCCTTCAGTTCAGATTTGACCTACTACTTATTGCACAGAGGTTATAGAGTAAACTGAATACAAAATCTTGTGATTTGTAGAGAAATTACCCCGACAATCACCAAATTTCCCTTGTTTACAGATCTTTTTGGTCTCAGTAATAACTAATATAACAAGTACTTCATCTATTACACCTTGTTGTCATTGACAGAGCTCCAAACAAAATAAAACAGAATACATGCTCAGTTTATTTTGAGAATACAGGAAAGTGTCTGAATCCCTGTTTATTGAATACTTTTGTGAATTGAATAATGTTCACTTGCAAAGTGACTTCAATTAACCATTTACCCAATAAATCAGCCACATCCATCTACGTAATTTACAAATTGAAAAGCTGGAAAAATGGGCTTTTTTTTAAACATTTCAAGAAAATCATATCATGTGACCCCTCATTGTAACGAGCTCGTCGAGCTCGTTCTAATGAGGAGCCACATGGTATGATTTTGTTGAAAATTTTTTAACATTTTTTAAAAACAATATTTAAAATGATAAATTTGGATAACCTGTTTGTTTGGTAAAGGGTTAACAGAGTTGCAGTATGATTCATATAATGTGCTGTTACACTTTATTAAAGATTGCCTAAAGGCTCTCTGAAATAATTTGTAGCTAAACACGCAAAAACAGTTTAGACAACTAGCTTCATTGCTGATTGAATTGAAAAATTCACATGTTTAAAATTGTGTTACACAACTGATTTCACAGACAGGCCAAAACAGTGTTGACTTTTTCAGTAGCCGTCATGTTTTTCAAGTCAAAGCTTGATTTCCATTGATGTGACTTCTGCTAAGTAGTCTATTTCAGGCTGCTTAAAATGGTGAAATATAGCTTTTGAACAAAATGAACTGTTATAATCGACCTTGAAACTGTGTTGGGATATATTACCATTTTCAGTCTCATAAAACTGTGCCTTTCTGTTAAAACAGAAAAGAATGCCCTACTCGGAAATGTATATGATTAGAAATAAAATTATTTTCAAATCTTAAGTTTGGTGTTTGTGATATTTCATTGAAATTAATATTTTACTTTATGTTATGACTTCCCCCGTCCCCCGTTGGAACCCTGGGAAGTGAAGCAGTACTGGTCTACTGTGGTAAATAAGCTATGTTTTACTGGTAAAATAGGACCCAATCACTAAAGCTTGGGGTGGAAGTCCCCAAAAATGAGCAACATGGATATTTATTCATTTATTTAATGGTGTTTCACTTTCAACAGCCAGGGTCAACAGGTTCTCGTGAGATCATCGAAGTTAAGCAACGTCGAGCCCGGTTAATCACTGGATGGGTGACCGTCTGAGCGATCATCAATTCGGACTCCCGTCCTTGGGCAAGGCATTTAACCCCGGTTGTCCACATGGGGGCACGATGACACCGTGTACTAAGGCGTACTGCACGTCGATGGTACGCATGTCTTCAACCAATTTAACCCTGCCTGTGCTGCAGTAGAGAATTACGATGTTGGGGAGCTGGCAGCTGCTCGTCGTTGATGGGTGGTTCTCTCCGGGTACTCCGGCTTCCTCCACCCGTAAAACTGTCACGGTCATGATTAGCCATTGTGCATAAGTATATGACCTTAAACACCAATAAATAAATAATAAATAACAGCCAGGGTCACCTCGTGTCAGACAGTTTTATGTGTGGAGGAAGCCGGAGTACCTAGCGAGAACCACCGAGCAATGATGAGCAACTGTCAAACTCCCCAACTTACTAACTCCACACAAGCAGGGTTAGCATTAGTTGAAGACAAGTGCACCATCAGCGTGCAGTACGCCTTACTACACAATGCCACTGTGCCCCCTCGTGGGCAATTGGGATTAAGTGGCTTCCCAAGGACACAATGAGGTTGCCACAGGTGGGTTTTGAGCTGAGGCCCTCTCAGCTTGCTGCCCGCATATCTACCTACTGAGCTACCTCCCTCCCGGCAACATGGGTATAAACGATTGTTTAAACATGACTTTATCTCAGTATTGCTGTTACGATTAACCATTGTGCAGAAATACGTGACCTTAAACATAAATACATATGAATAAATAAATTAAAAAAATTATCACAACCCCCTCCTGCCCAGTACCATTGTAGTTTGCACATCAGTTCATGCTTGCCAGAAAACGAGTGTCTCACCTTTTTCAAATCCATATCATACCTGTCTCACATGAGCCTCTCATGGCAACATTGATGTCACTAAGGTCCCACAAAGTGGATCTTCTGTCCGTCAACAATTCCTTTAGCACACCCAACAGGCCACAGCTCTCATCCGATCAATTCCAAATTTCATATGTGGCTTTAGGGTAATGTCTAGATGGGAGATATCCATTTTTTCGAATTTTATTGAAAAACATTGCCGCCAGTGGCCATCTTGTATTCTGATCTAAACTCCAACAATTCCTTCAGCACACCCTACGGGCCACATCTCTCAATCGATCTTTTTCAAATTTCATATGTAGCTTTGGTGTGATGTTCAGATGGGAGCTATCAAATGTTTCTGAATTTTGTTGAAAAACATGGCCACCAGCAGCCATCTTGGATTTGAATTTAAATTGTCCAACAATTCCTTTTGCACACCCTACAGGTTGCAGCTCTCACCTGGTCAGTCTCAATTCCATATGCAGCTTTGTGGCAATGTCTAGATGAGAGCTATCAAATTATTCCAAATTTTAGAGAAAAACATCTAAGATAAAATTGTCCACAATTCCATTAGAAGGCCTTGGGGCAATGTGCAGATGGGAGTTATCAATTTTTTTCGAATTTCGATGAAAAAGATGGCCGTCAGCAGCAATCTTAGATTTGGCATATAAATTGTCAACAATTCCATTAGCTCACCCTACAGACTGCATTTCTCATCTGACCTTTTTCAAATTTCATATGTGGCTTTGGTGTGATGTCTTGATTGGAGCTATCGAATATTTCTCTGGATTTTGTTGAAAATCATGGCGGCCAGCAACCATCTTGGATTTGGATATAAATTGACAATTCTATTAGCACACCCTACAGGCCACATCTCTCACCTGATCTTTTTTGAATTCCATATATATCTTTGGTGTGATGTCCAGATGGGAGCTATCAAATGTTTCTGAATTTCGTCATCTTGGATTTGGCATACAAATTGTCAACAAGCCCATTAGCACACCCTACAGGCTACATTCTTAACCCCATCTTTTTCGAAATTTCGTATGTACCTTTGGTATGATGTCTAGATGGGAGCTATCAATTTTTTCTAAATTCCATTGAAAAACATGGCCGTCGGTGACCATCTTGGATTTGGCATATAAATTGTTAGCAATTCCGTTGGCAGACCCTACAGGCTGCATCTCTTACCAGATCTTTTTCAAATATCATATGCAGTTTTGGTATGGTGTCTTTTCTGTAGAAACTTGAGTGAATGACTTGGCATTACTGGATCTTTCTATTTAGTTCAGTCCCTTCTTGGACAAGTTGAGCTGCAGTATCATTGACACTTTCATTTTTTTTTTCTGCCATCAAAAGTTCATGTTCTTGGTTTGTTAGCTTAATTTGACAAAGTCAAGATAAGCTATTGCCATCACGCTTGCGGAAGTCTGTTTGTCTGTGAGTCTGTTCACAATTTCCTTTAGCACAGGCTGCACCCCGTAGTTCTTGTCCGATCGTCACGAAATTTCACATACAGGTTTCGGGTCATGTCTAGATGAGAACGTCCCTTTCTGGTCGCGATCGGTCAACCGTGATGGCTGCCCCAGCCCAAAACCCGAAAACCTTTAGCACAGTCTACAGGTCGTATTTTTGAAGGGATTTCATTGTAACTTGGTAGAATGCCTCTGTATAATATCTAGATGAGAACGTCCCCTTTTGGTCATGATCTATCAACCATGACGGCTTCCCAAGCCCGAAACCCAAAAACTTTTAGCACAGACTGCAGGTCATATTTAATATGGAGGAATTTCATTGTAACTTGGTAGGATGACTCCGGATGATGTCTAGATGAGAACTTCCCCATTTGGTCGCGATCTGTCAACCGTGACGACTGCCCGAGCCCAAAACCCCAAAACATTTAGCACAGTCTACAGGTCGTATTTATGGAGGGATTTCATTGTAACTTGGTAGGTTGACTTCATATAATGTCTAGATGAGAACGTCCCCTTTTGGTCGCGATCATTCAGCCATGACTGCCGCCCAAGCCCAAAATCTTTAGCACAGTCTATAGGTCGTATTTGTGGAGGGATTCCATTGTAACTTGGTGGGCTGAGTCTTACAGGTCATATTTATGGAGATGACTCCACATAATGCCCAGATGAGAACGTCCCCTTCTTCTTCCCGATCATTCACCATGACGGCTGCCCGAGCCCAAAACCCAAAAAACTTTAGCACAGACTACAGGTCGTATTTATGGAGAAATTTCATTGTAACTTGGTAAGATGACTCAGTATAATGTCTAGACGAGGACATCTCCTTTTGGTTGCGATTGGTCAACCGTGATGGCTACACAGGCCCGAAGCTCGAAAACTTTTAGCACAGTCTACAGGCCGTATTTTTGAAGGGATTTCATTGTAACTTGATAGGATGACTCGTTTTGGAATAATTTCACTGCAACTTGGTAACTTTGGTTGACATACATTAAGGGCCACACGCATTAACTGTGAGGGCCACATTAACCCACCCCTCAAGTCTTTAGTACAGTCTACAACTCATATTATTTGTATTGAAAACATAGTATACAGGGAACAGAAATTAACATATTCCCAATTATCACAATTCTTGTCTTATTTGATCATCCTTTCATAAACATTGAACATTTTCCTTTTCATCAAACACAACACACAGACAAGTTAAGCTACAGTGTCATTGACACTTTCATTTTTATTAGCCCGACTGTTTACAGTGAGGGCTATAGTCATGACTTTTGTCAGTCCGTCCGTCTGTCCATCTGTTAACATTTAGAGTTTTGGTTAAAGTTTGTGGTTAAAGTTTTTTACTGAAGTGTTTTTTTCCCCTGTTTAGTTAACATTTGGAGTTTTGGTTTGTGGTTAAAGTTTTTTATTCAACCTTCAAGTATAGGCTACACCCCGTAGTTCTTGTCTGATCATCACGAAATTTCATATGCAGGTTTTGGGTCATGTCTAGATGAGAACGTTCCCTTTTGGTCGTGATCGATCAACCTGTATGGCTGCCCGATTCCCAAACCCGAAAACCATAAGCACAGTCTACAGGTCGTATTTATGAAGGGATTTCATTGTAACTTGGTAGGATGCCTCTGTATAGTGCCTAGATGAGAACGTCCCCTTTTGGGCATGATATGTCAACCGTGATGGCTGCCCAAGCCCGAAACCCAAAAACTTTTAGCACAGTCTGCAGGTCATGTTTACTATGGAGGGATGTCATTGTAACTTGGTACGATGACTCCGTATGATGTCTAGATGAGAATTTCCCCATTTATGCCTGATCTGTCAACCATGATGACTGCCCGAGCCCCAAACCCGAAAACCTTTAGCACAGTCTACAGGTCATATTTATGGAGGGATTTCATTGCAACATGATAGGTTGACTTCATATTATGTCTAGATGAGAAAGTCCCCTTTCGGACGTGATTGGGCAACTGCGACGGCTACAGGGGCCCGAAGCCCAAAAACCTTTTGCACAGTCTACAATTCATACTTATGAAGGGATTTCATAGTAACTTGGTAGGATGACTCCAAATAATGCCTAGACCAGAACGTCCCATTTTGATCTCGATCATTCAGCCTTGATGGCTGCCCGAGCCCAAAAAGCTTTAGCATAGTCAAAAGGTCAAATTTATGTAAGAATTTCATTGTAACTTGTTAGGTTGACTCCATGTAATGCCTAGATGATGACATCCTCTTTTGGTCGTGATTGGTCAACTGTGATGGCTAAGATGACTTCAAATAATGTCTAGATGAGAACGTCCTCTTTTTGGTCGCGATCATGCAGCCTTGATGGCCGCCCGAGCCCCAAAACCTTTAGCATAGTCTATAAGTCATATTTATTGAAGGATTTCATTGTAACTTGTTAGGTTGACTCCATATAATGCCAAGATGATGATATCCCCTTTTTCATGATTGGTCAGCTGTGACCTGTAGCGATACCCTTTTGGTTGTGTTTGGTCAACTGTGATTGCTTCAGGGCCCCGAAGCCCGAAAACCTTGAGCACAGTCTACAGGTCATATTTATGAAGGGATTTCATTGTAACTTCGTAGGATCACTCCAGATGATTCCCAGATGAGAATGCCCCCTTTTGGTTGTGCTCATTCAACCATGGTGGCTGCCTGAGCCCAAAGCCTCAAAACCTATAGCACAGTCTACAGGTCATATTTACGAAGGAATTTCATTGTAACTTGGTAGGTTGACTTCATATAATGTCTAGATGAAAACATCTCCTTTTGGATACAATTGGGAAACTGTGATGGCTACAGGAGCCCGAAGCCCGAAAACCTTAAGCACGGTCTAGAGGTAATATTTATGAAGGGATTTCAATGTAACTTGGTAGGATGACTCCAAATAATGTCTAGATGAGAACGTCCCCTTTTGGTCGTGATCACTTAGCCTTGATGGCTGTCCGGGTCCAAAACCCCAATACCCTTAGCATAGTCTATAGGTCATATTTATGGAAGGTTTCATTGTAACTTGTTAGATTGACTCCATATAATGCCTAGATGATCACATCCCCTTTTGGTTGTGTTTGGTCAGCTGTGATTGCTTCAGGGCCCCGAAGCCCGAAAACCTTGAGCACAGTCTACAGGTCATATATATGAAGAGGTTTCATTGTAACTTCGTAGGATCACTCCACATTATGCCCAGATGACAACGCCCACTTTTGGTCGCGTTCATTCAACCATGTTGGCTTCCCGAGCCAAAAAATTTAGTACAGACTACAGGTCGTATTTGTGAAGGGATTTCATTGTAACTTAATAGAATGACTCAGTATAATGTCGAGATGAGGACGTTCCCTTTTAGTTGCAATCGGTCTACCGTCATGGCTACACAGGCCTGAAGCTCGAAAACTTTCAGCACAGTCTACAGGCCATATTTATGAAGGGATTTCAATGTAACTTGATAGGATGACTCATTTTGAAATAATTTCACTGTAACAATTTCACTGTAACTTGGTAACTTTCATTGACATACGTTAACTGTGGGGGCAACATACATTAACTGTGAGGTCATATTAACCCACCCTGCAGCTCTTTAGTACCGTGTACACCTCATATTATTTTTATTAAAAACATAGCATACAGGGAACAGAAATTAACATATTCCCAATTATCACAATCTTGTCTTATTTCATAATCCTTTCATAAACATTGAACATTATCCTTTTCATCAAACACAACACACAGACAAGTTAAGCTACAGTGTCATTGACACTTTCATTATCCCTTCCCACAAGGGAGGGATATAGCACAGAGCTCGCTCAGTCTGTCTATCTGTCAGTCCATCCGTCAGTCAGTCCGTCCATTCGTTCGTCAGTCCATCTGGCTGTCCGAACTTTCTTTACGCCATAACTTAAACAAAAGTTAACGGATTTCAATTCTTTTCAGTACATGTCTCTAGGCCAAGTTTGATGACCACAATAATCCAATGAAAATTGTTGTAAGTTATTGCTCTGCCCAGCCCCCACCAATTAGGCATTTTTTTTTCTTCCTTTTCTCCAATATGCATTTTGAACTATTTACAGTCACTACATGCGCAACTTTTTTTAAAACTCACGTACTCCCCCCCCCCCCCCCCCCCCCCCCCCCCCCCCCCCCCCCCGCAATTAGGCACTTCTTATTTCTTTCGTCAAAAATGCATTTTTACAGTTTTGCTTACAAGTTTGTGGTTAAAAAATCCAGACAAACATCACACACACCCCTTTTGCCAATCAATTTCATTCTCCAAACACTCTGTTACAATGTCATGTCTTTTTTTCTTTTCGGGTAAGGTCTACTTACACAGTGGTTTCAAATAATATTGGCATTCATTTAATCATTTTCACAACGCTTTTCGAACTTAGATTCTCTAAATTTCAAATTGGGCTTCTACCACATACTTTATTACTTTTTATCCCCTCCCACAAGGGAGGGAAAGAGCACAGAGCTCGCTCCGTCCGTCTATCTGTCAGTCTGTCCATCCATCCATCAGTCCATCCATCAGTCCATCCGTCTGTCCGAACTTTCTTTATGCCACAACTTAAAATAACAAAAGTTAACAGATTTTAATTCTTTTAAGAACATGTCTCTAGGTCCATCCAATGAAAATTGTTGAAGTTATTTGTATTTATAATACGGGCCAGGTTTGAATATAGGTTCCACAACCCCCCCCCCCCCCCCCCCCCCACCCCCACACATGTCACTTAGCACTTAGGCTATTATTCCCAAAATGCATTTTGAAGGATTGGGAGTTATTACATGCAAAAAAGAAAATTGACTCCTAGCCCAACATTGCTTTATGTACTGCATGTTTAATCCTTTACCTAACATAAGTTGAAGCCAACATTACAAATTATTTTTCTAAAACATCAGATTTATGGCTTATTAGTCCTTATTAAGCTCATCAAGCTTGTTCCATTAATAGGTCATGAGGTATGTTTTGGAGTAGAGAAATGAAAAAATAAAATTTGAATAGCAAATTGTGTACACCACGAGTGCAAATATGGCAGATTCGTTAGGTAAACGGTTAACAAAAATGGCTCTAACTATTTTGTGTCTAAGCATTGCCATTGCTGGGACAGTCGGGCTGTATGCATGACATCACTCTAGTTATGTTTTAGGCCTCATAATCTCCAGAATAGCATGGATGGTGGCATATTTCGTCCCTTGAGTGCAAGAATGTTTTGCAATGCTAAAGCATTGCAAAGCCTTGCTGCACTCAAGGGACAAATTTATCAATTTTATTCACGGGGATAAAATGTAAGACATAAACCATTCAATTTTTTATGTTCTTATAAGTTTGCACTGGTTATAAAAAAGAGAGCATGCGACTGTCAAAAGGACAGGGGGGGGGGGGGGGGTGGGGGGTGGGGTGGAGGTAGGTGCCTCGAGAAAGGGATTATTAACTTTTTTAGGCCTAACATTCAGAAATTTTCGAAGTGATAAATTTAGTGCCTTTGCAATGAAAACTCCAGACAAATGTCTATACTTTTCTGTTTTCGTTTACAATTCAGCTGTCATAATTGATTTTTAAAGATCTGCTGTCAAACAATAAACAATGTGTTACAACAGTCAGTTAATCTGGGTTGTTGTATTCTGTCTTGTTTCCCCGCGGGAACCCCGGGAAGTGAAGCAGTGCCTGTTCACTGCGGTAAACAGGCTCTGTTTTTACTGGTAAAATAGGACCCAGTCACAAATGCTTGGGAGGTGCAAAGCCTCTCTAAAATGGGCAACATGGCTTATTAACGCTCACCCCTGGTCTTGAGTTGATACTCATGTTGTGGTCATGATTAGGCATTGTGCAAACATATGTGACCTTAAACACCAATAAATAAATAATTATGTCTTGTTGAGGAGACCAGGTCAGCCGGATCGAACACGAAGCCTGTCGTTCTGTGTATTTACTGAAATTCTTGATTTATACTACAGCATGTAATGGGAAGCATGATGACTAAAGGCATCACTAGTAGAGAAAGAGTTGACCCTTTACCTAATGCAGATGGTATCAAAATATATTATGCCGCAAAGTTAGTTTGTCCAATCAGAACGCTGGAATGCCATCTGAGGGTTCCGTCGTATCAGGTAACTCACCTGATATTATAAGTTACTGGACATTTACTTGACAGGTATGACATCATGTGAGGCAAGGTGAAATTAATATTTGGCGAGGCCGTATGCCGAGCCTAATATTTATCACGCTGAGCCTCACGTGACGCCATACCTGGCAAATAAACGTTCTGCAATGTATTTATCATGCCACCAAACGAATTAAATGATAAATTAAAAGATCCAAAATCGCTTGAATAATTATCAGGAAACTGCCTTTTATTTGCATGAAAATAGGCGAAGACTTGAGATGGGAAAATTAATTCAGAAACAAAATGGCACCCAGCAGAGGGGGTGTATGGGCTCATACACGGTGACTGGCAGTGTATGGATTCAATCCGATAGCCGGTTCCTTATTGAATAACCAAATATCGCTTTATCCACTATTGATGCTATTAGAGCACGTTGATTGGTCAAATTAAACAGGTGGCATGATAATATTTGATCTCGGGTGAGTAGCCACCATTACTATTTTGATATGGTATAATTACTGCAAAATCAAACAAAATGTTCACATTGCACATTCTTCTTTTTTCCATTAATGAAGTCACTTGTGCCTCCATACCTGTTGCTCTAAACTTTCTGGATTTGATCCTTGCTGAACTTCCTTCATCAAAACATGAACAAGACAAAATGGCAGCTTTTTTTGGATTTGTAGATCCCATGGATTGGAATTTGTCTTACTCGCTCATTCCCCTCATGAATGACAAAAGGTTTTCTCGGAGTCTGTTCTATTTAGTCATTTTAAGGTATTTTCAAAATTTTAGTCTCTTACTTATGCCATAGCAGACGTTCGGGCAGTGCTTTCCTACACATGGCAGCAGTTTCATGGCAAATTTTATTTTTTCACATGTTCTATGTTACATTCCAAACATTCTGGTATATAATTTATTGGGGTTATTTCTTTCTGGCCTTTTATGGATTTCGTATAAAATATTTCTTCAGAAAAATCATACAGGTTTTTCAAGGATATTAATGTCGGCTCACATAACAAAAATTATTAAAATCCACTGTTTGCTCGAGTTGTCACACTGACAGACAAACAATCACAATGAATAAAACCAGAGGATCAAGTGAGCCTAAATTGCTCACCTCGTTCAAACTGTCCATGAAGTGTTTATCAGGTGTACATGGAGAGAATAAAAACATTATCTTGATTTGTTCCGACAATGTAAGGATCTTCGTTTTAGGAAAAACAATATTTTTTCAGCCAGCTTGATTCTACTATTCATAGATATTTATTGTATTGGTGTTAAAGGTCACATATTTCTGCAGAATGGCTAATCGTGACTGCAACATGGATAAAAAGTAAAGTCCAGCCAGTCATTTATGCCCATGTTTCCCATTTTAGAGGACTTCCACCCAGGCATTGGTGTCCTGGCCCTATTTTACCAGTAAAACAAAGTTTGTTTACCACAGTAAACAAGCACTGATACACCTCCCAGGGTTTCGACGGGGAACTTCTCACAGATTTACTTTAAAAAAATAATTATCTATCCATTCAGTTTGACAAAAGATGTTTTTGAAGGGGTTTTCAAAAATATTTTGGTGACATGATTTCCACAGAGTGCATATGATTTTTTTTAGTCGAGTTGTGATGAAGTCAAACTCGACTTATAGTTTGATTAATGGCGGGCGCGCAGGTGGGTGGACGGTCGGGCGGGTTTTTGGGCGGGCGTAAAAGGTTAATTTCTGGACGATAACTTGATAATGGATGGACCCACGTTCATGAAATTTTTTAGCTAGGTTGGCCTCGGTGAGAGGAAGAACCCGTCACAGTGACCTTGAACATACCAAATCATAAACATTTTGGTTTCCGGATGATAACATGACTATGGTTGAACCTACATTCATGAAACTTCATATGGAGTTGGCCTTCGTAAGAGGAAAAACCCTATTTATTTTGGACTCGCTAGGTCAAGGTCACAGTGGCCCTGAACATAGTAAATCAAAACAATTGGTTTCCGGATGATAACTTGATAATGGTTCGACCCATGTTCATGAAACTTCAGAGATAGTTTGGCTTCAGTGAGAGGAAGAACCCTATTTATTTTTGGATTTGCTAGGTGAAAGGTCAAGGTCACAATGACCTTCAACATAGTAAATCCGTAAACAATTGGTTTCCGGACGATAACTTGATAATGGTTTAACCCACGTTCATGACACTTCATATGTAGGTTGGCATCGGTGAGGGGAAGAACTCTATTTATTTTGGACTCACTAGGTCAAAGGCCAAGGTCACAGTGACCCTGAACATAGTAAATCGTAAACAGTTGGTTTCCAGATGATAACTTGATAATGGTTTGACCCACATTCATGAAACTTCATAGGTAAGTTGGCCCAGGTGAGTGGAAGACCTCTATTTATTTTGGACTCGCTGGGTCAAAGGTCGAGGTCACAGTGACCTTGAACATAATAAATCGTAAACAATTGGTTTCCAGATGACAATTTGACAATGATTCCACCCACGTTCATGAAACTTCATAGGTAGGTTAGCACTGATGCAAGAAAGAGCCCTATTTATTTTGGAATCACTAGGTCAAAGGTCAAGGTCACAGTGACCCTTCACATAATAAATTGTAAACAACTGGTTTTTGGACGATAAGTTGATAATGATTAAACCCACTTTCGTTCTGTCACAACTCGACATTGGATCGGTGATCCCATCAGCATTTTTTTCATATTAATCAAGTGTGTACAAGTCATCCAATAAAAGTGCAGAGGAAATTTGGATCAAATTTGCATATCACCTTCAATAATTGAACTAGAGTGACGGCGGACATAAGGTCCTGTTGTTTCAATACCAGTGAGTAGGCTTGTTCAGGTTGAAAGCAAGATATTTTCTTAGATACCTGAAGTTTCCTTGAACACCTTCAAATACAAGAGGCCCCATGGAGCCTGAGACACTCACCTGGCCAAAGTTGTTTAAAGGATTTAAGTAGCATCTATGGCTAGTTAACACTACAGATGAATGAAGCTATTTAACTATTTAGGACTGTTGTCCGTGCCAGATGATTTTTAGCTCAACTTGACGTCAAGTATGAGCTATTGGGATGGGTTGTGATCCGTCGTCCATCCATACGTCTGTATGTATGTCTGTACTTATGTCTGTCTGTCCACAATTCCTTTAGGACACCCTGCAGGCCACAGCTCTCATCCAATCAGTTCCAAATTTCATATGTGGCTTTGAAGCAATGTCTAGATGGGATCTATCGATGTTTTTTTTTAATTTCGTTGAAAAACATGGCCGCCAGTTAACATCTTGGATTTGGATATAAATTGTCAATCAATTCGTTTAGCACACTCTACAGGTCGAAACTCTCACCCTATCCATCCAAAATTTCATATGTAGCTTTGGGTCAATGTCTGGATAGGAGCTATCGATTTTTTCGCATTTCGTTAAAAAACATGGCCGCCAGCAGCCATCTTAGGTTTGGCATATAAATTGTGAACAATTCCATTAGCACATCCTGCAGGACACATTTCTCACACAATCTTTTTCAAATTTCTTATGTAGCCTTGGGGCAATGTCTAGATGGGAGCTGTCAAATTTTTCCTAATTTCATTAAAAAACATGGCCGCCAGCAGCCATCTTAGATTTGGCATATAAATTGTCAACAATTCAATTAGCACAC
Organism: Pictodentalium vernedei; assembly: GCA_031216915.1. NCBI lineage: Eukaryota > Metazoa > Mollusca > Scaphopoda > Dentaliida > Dentaliidae > Pictodentalium > Pictodentalium vernedei. Next base: position 331,587,594 of record CM062297.1, on the reverse strand, counting down.
CCTACAGGCAGCATCTCTCACCCGATCTTTTTCAAATTTCATATGTAGCTTTGGTGTGATGTAGAGATGGGTGCTATCGAATATTTCTGATTTTTTTTGAAAAACATGACCACCAGCAGCTACCTTGGATTCGGATAAAAATTGTCAACAATTTCATTAGCACACCCTACAGATCACATCTCTCACCTGATCTTTTATGAATTTCATATATAGCTTTGGTGTGATGGCTAGATGGGAGCTATCAATTTTTTCTAAATTTCATTAAAAAACATGGCCGCCAGCAGCCATCTTAGATTTGGCATATAAATTGTCAACAATTCAATTAGCACACCCTACAGGCCACATCTCTCACCCAATCTTTTTCAAATTTCATATGTAGTTTTGGTGTGATGTGTAGATGGGAGCTATCAAATGTTTCTGAATTTTGTTGAAAAATATGGCATTCTTGAATTTGGCATATAAATTGTCAACAATTCCACTAGCAGGTCCTACAGGCCGCCCCTCTCACCCGATCTTTTTCAAATTTTATATGTAACTTTAGTATGATGTCCAGTTAGGAGTTATCAATTTTTTTTCTGCATGCCGTTGAAAAAGATAGCCTCCATCGGCCATCTTGGATTTGACATATAAATTGTCAACCTTTCCATTAGTACCCCCCAACAGGACCCATCCATCACCCATTTTTCAGATTTCATTTGTAGCTTTGGTGTGATGTCTTTTCTGTAGAAACTTGCGTGAGTGACATGGCATTACTGGATCTTTCTATTTAGTTCAGTCCCTTCTTGCACAAGTTGAGCCGCAGTCTCATTGACACTTTCATTTTCTAGTATTGGGATGCTACCAGAGAAATAATGCCCAGATTTCCAGTGATGCATAACTAGGGACTCCAAATATGAATCTAGGGACTTAACTTGAAGAAACTTGAATCTAACCCTGCTGTGACATGCTGTCTATGCATTACTATGATGCCATCCCCACACCCCTTACAGATTACCCTGACACAACCGATCACATTTTGTTTTACCGTTCCATTCTACTGGTCCTAAGGATGCTTCATGCCAAAGAACAGTTCTCTGTTCTGTGCGGTTTGGGAAATATGGACGTTCGTTTTGAAATATTTTATTTTTAGCTCCACACGGGGACAAGGAAATTGTTTTGGCATGAATCAAATACTTATGACTCCATAATACCAGATACCAAATTTGGTTCAAATCAGCTCATCAGTTCAAACAATTTTTGGGTGGGGCCAAAAATCTTGCCCCTCCCATTACAAAAGCAAATATTGCTCCACAAATTTTGTCTTAACAAACTTGATTCTACACCTCAAAAGGAAGCTCCGTACAGCTCCAAATATTAAGTCATTGTATCCACTGGTTCATGAGAAGATTTTTTTTAATTTTGGAGCATTTTCCCCCACCCCTCTCTATGGGCCTGGGCAAGTTGATTAGAATAAAAACAAAATGCGATGTCAGAACAAGTAATCACCTCAAATTTAACTGAAATCAGTTCAGTGGTTTTGGAGAAAAGGGTCTTTTTCCACGGGTGGGCAATATTTCCACGGATGCAATAAGATTAGATTCCAAACACTAATTATAGGAATAATCATCAAAAATTTAATTAATGAAGCCCCGAGTACAACCCGGTGCTTCATTAATTAAAATTTTGCCGACGATGATTTCTATTACCTGGTAAACGCATGTGTGGACATCACTGCCCACGGGTGGATTATGACCAATTCACGGTGACTGTACTGTATGCAGGTTGACTGTTTCAATGTTAGTAAGGAGAAGCACTATTGATAATGCAATCTTTGTACAACCCAAGACGCTCAAAGTGGCCATAAATACCAGTAAATGAACAAACCCAACTTAAAACTGGACGTTAGTCCAACAATGAATCATCAATGAATAATCAGCAACATGGGATGTTAAAACATTTGGAAGTTGAAGGGAGGGTTTATATCTGAATAGTTTTGTACCTGTGGCAAAATTTTATCGGAGTATTAATTACAAGCATACTTATTCAACACTATTCTGAATTTCAGTGAGATAAAAAGAGTCAACTGATGATGATCAGCTGTTTTTTTAACACCAGAGAATAAAACATTTTAGCCATCCAGTCCAGGAACTGTAAGTTTTGGGAAAGGCCGTGAAATTTCTTTGAGGCATACATAATATTACAATTCTAACACTGGGGTGGGGTGGGGGGGGGGGATTACATGATTTGGATTTGGTATGATAAAACCAGACCTGCTATACTTCCTACTGGGGAAGAAAATTTGTTTCTGATCAGTTCTGCAAATTCAAAATTTAATTGATTCTCAAACAGCAAGATGCGCCTTCAAAAATAGTCAGAAAAGGGCAAATTTATTTCTGAACAGTTTTGTAGAAGAGGATGGTTAAAAATTCAATATCTTTAACAAAATCTCATTGGTGTAATGAAAACATACTTAATGGGCATTCTGTTATCTCTTTCACAAGTATAGGTAAGTAATTTAATCTGATGGTAGAACTGGCTTGGTTTCAAAATAAAACAAATTATTTTCTGAGTCAGTTTGTTTCTCCGCTTGTGAAGAATATAGATATTTAATCATCCTGAAGTTAACCATCAGAGATCTGGGTTTCTCAGACCTGTCATCTCAAATTACAAACTTTAAAAACAAAAAACATATTTTATGTCCCAGTGATCAAGTATTTCATAAAACTGCTACCAGGATCAGAAATTGCATAAACTCTACATCTTTTAAAAAACTATTGCCTTGGAAAGTAATTTATACATTGGTGTTTTTGATCACATTTAGCATCAAAGGCCATGTTGTGACAGCAAAGCAAATCTAAATTTAAATTTATCCAATTGTTTATACTTCTGTTGCCCACTTTAGAGGTCATTCACCCAACCCATTCATTACAGAGTCCTATTTTACCAATATAGGTCTTTTTATGTACCAGAGGTTCCACAAGGGCACAGGAGAATTTTTATTTGAATGAATAAAGCACATGTCTAATACATATTAATATAGTATATATAAAGACTTTCAAAATTTGCTGCCACATGTTTTTGCACACTCGTCGATGTATTTTACCTGTCTTACCTGCCTTACCTGCCAGTGAGAAGTCCTCTTCTTGTTATTTATTTATTGGTGTTTAAGGTCATATATTTCTGCACAATGGCTAATCATGACCACGACAGTTTTACGGGTGGAGGAAGCCGGAGTACCCGGAGAGAACCACCGAGCAACTGCGAGCAACTGTCAGTTCCCCAACATACTAACTCCACACAAGCAGGGTTAGCATTGGTTGAAGACAGGTGCACCATCGACGTGCAGTACGTCTTAGTGCACAGCGTTACCGTGCCTCCACATGGGCAATGGGGGTGAAGTGTCTTGCACAAGGACACAACGCGGTTGCCGCAGGTGGGATTCGAACCGAGGACCTCTCGGCTTGCAGCCTGCACCTCTACCTACTGAGCCACCCCCCCCCCCCCCCCTCTTCTTGTTATAAATACCTGTAAATTCAGTAACTCCAGGGTGTATTTAAATGAAAACCAACACAAATTAGTTTACATGTATTGCTGTTTAATTCTTTGTTTATATTAATTTTTTTCACTTTGATTTTTCAAACCCAGTGGAAACTTACCTTTGGAGAACCATTTGTTCAGGCCACCAGTGCTATTGAATTCCGTAATGCCCAACCCGTTGGGTGTCCCAATATTAGAGCAGAATTTTTTTTCTTTAGAAGATTTGGGTGTCCCAAAACATTGAGTAAACACCGTACTTTAGGTTCAAATTGGTTGAGCAGCTCTGAAAATTGAAACACTTTGGTTGTGAGTGGGGGGTGGGGGTGGGTGGGGGTGAAACTTGCCCCCCCCCCCCCCCCCCCCCCCCCCCCGTGGATGACCCCAAAATTGTCAAATAATCTTTCTTTAACTGGTAGAGTGCTAAATTAATTTTGGTTGTCAAAATTTGTCAACACATCTTTGCCTTGTCACAATTTATGGGAGAGTGTCTATACACTTCCCATAAATTGGAACAAGGTAAATCCCATAAAACAAAATAATTTCACTTTAAAGATAATGTGAAGCATGTCCACAGGAAATGAAGTTATTAAGCTGAGGTACCGGAACTTTAGGGTAAAGCCCAAATATAGGCTTCCAGCAGTCAACCAGTTAAACGAAGTTTAAACAAATTTGAATTTGCACCACTGAAGGAGGTTTCATACCAAAAATAAAATTATTATTCAATCAAATAGTTCATGAGAAAAAGATTGTTCAGTGTTTTCCTTATTACCAACAGTTATATTGGGGTCTCCATGAGGAGCCATCTGAAGACATCAATGAGTCTTTTTCTGCCCAGCTGCTTCTACTACTCATAAAAAGCTGCATACCAAATACCAAAACCTTTTCTCCAGCAGTTTTTAAAATATGGAAGTTATGAATTTTTTTGGTATTTAGTTTGTGGAGTTCCCACTGGCAAGCGAAAACAAATTTTTTGCATAATTCACCAAATAATACTGCAAACCAAATTTTGTTCAAATTGTCCAGCCGGATATGAAAATATAAATTTTGAGCATGGCCATGAATCTTACCCCTCTTGACATGAGCACAAATATTTCCCAAGAAACTTTCTGTAAACAAACTCGTATTTTCATTACTAAAGAAAGTTAGATACCAAATGTTGAAGCACTGCATCTGGTGGTTTATGGGAGGATAGAAAAATTGTTTGGGGCTTTTTGTACACTGTTCCCAGCTCAAAGGGTTTAGCATCTTTTAGCAAATAAACTTGCAGGAGTGCCCTCCAAATATAATTTGTGCAAAGTATGGTTGGTTTTGGGACAGTGGTTCTGAAGATGAAAATTGAAATAAAAAGTTAACATACAACAAACACCAAGATATTGTGAAAACCGACCTGGCCTCGGTCTGGCGAGTTAAAAAAACAAACCAAAAAACTAAAGGTCATAATTCAGGAATAAAACTGTTGGAATCTACTTTTGCTATAATTATTGTGTTTAAAAATCACGAAAAAATCAAACTGAGGGCCACATGTCAGGAAAGCAAAATCATACAACACATGTTTTTGAACTCATTCAAAATATAGTAGCAAACTCACGCACAGAAAATTGTTGAAATATTTATTTACTGGTGTTTAAGGTCACATATTTCTGCACAATGGCTAATCATGACCACAACAGTTTTATGGGCGGAGGAAGTCGAAGTACCCGGAGAGAACCAACAGGCAACGGTGAGCAACTGCAAGCTCCCCAATACACTAACTCCACACAAGCAGGGTTAGCACTGGTTGAAGACAAGTGCACCATCGACGGGCAGTACGCCTTAGTACTCAACACCACCGTGCCCCCACAATTGTTGAAATCCATGGATGTTTGACGTCTTGTGCCAATGGACTAATAATCACAGTAAATCAACAAAATAAGGGCCATAACTCTGGTAAGTAAAATTGGACAAAAGTGGTTTTCAAACTCATCAAGTTATTATGGCAACACACTCACATACCAAAAAATTGTTGCAATCCATTCATGTTTTTTGAGTTATAGTGTTAACAATGATCGAATGCCAAAAGGCCTGCATGCTCACCATTTCATCAGATCATAAGTGGAGTTATGAAAAGCCACTCCATTAACTGGTAGAATGCTGGAAGCCCATATCTGGGTTTTATTTAGAAGTCCAAGTTCTGAGACTTATAGGCTTCATATTCTGTGGATATGCTTCATATTACCTTTAACACACTATTAATTGAAAATAGAATATGTTTTCATTTTTGGAATTCACTTTAAAAAATTTCCATAATCCAGTATAAGTATTTCCAATAGTTCCTTGAATCCAGCACCCAATGTAACAACACATAACTAACTTATCCAAAGCATTTTTACAGCCTTAGTCATTATATATTTTCATGTAGCATGTGATATGGTAGTTACCAATTTTTATAACCAGTAAGTGTGACTAACCCTGTGCACTGCACAGGGTTAGTCACACTCTCTGGTTATAAAAAAAAAAAATCATTTCTTACTGAATAACTAACCCTGTGCACTGTACAGCCTTAGTGTAAATGTCATCTACATCAACTCTTTACCCAATGTAATGGTCAAAACCAGCCAGTACTCTTCAAACTCAGCTTAAGAAACTTCGGTTGGTTTGTGTTTAGTGAATTCCCAAATGAAAACATATTCTATTTTCAATTAATAGCTTGTTCTTTGAAGTAAAGTTCTTTCGTGTGTAAGAATTTGCCTTGTTTTAATTTATGGGAGAGTGCCTACGGGCACTCTCCCATAAATTGTAAAAAGACAAAGGCATGTGAATAAATTTTGATTGACAAATATAATTCAGCACTCTACCATTTAACCCTTTACCCAATGTAACTGCCAAAACCGGACAGCGCTATTCACAATGAAAGTGTCAATGACACTGTAGCTCAACTTGTCAAGACATGTACATGTATAGTATGTGACACAGCAATGACAAACATCTAGGTAATGACCTGATAACAAATGTACATATAAAGTATTGTAACGGTCTGTACATAAATACTGGCCGTAGCCTGTAACAAATGTATAGGTAAAGTATTGTAAAGGTGGGTGACAGTCAGATGCTAAACTAGAAAAGAAATCTTTGAGTCCCAGAGTGGGTCTGACTGAACTCCAAAATATTTGTTCTCATACCACAGTGATAACAAAGGCACCCCAAAACACACTCATTCCTGTCCCAAGGTGAAAACAAAGGTACCCAAGAAGTTTCGTGAAGATCAGTTCATAAATACGAGCTGTATAGAAGTTGTGACAAAAAACTGATTGGACCTAATTTCGGTACAAAATGGCCACTGGCAGCCATCTTGAATTTTGGACCGCACTCAGAAACACTCGTTCTCGTCCCAAGGTGATAACAAAGGTACCCAAGAAGTTTCGTGAAGATCGGTTGATAAATACAGCCTCTAGCCCGAGCCGTATTGACATGTGCACTTACAGTGTATCAGTAGCACTAAATAAATCAAAATTCATCTAATTTGCATAATTTCTGCATGAGAAAAAAAACCCGTACTATATGTGATGTATTCGATTTTACTAAACATTCATACAAAAATTTATTCAAATCAGAACTTTCATACAGAAGTTCTGTACAAAAGACTGATTGCACTAATTTTGGTACACAATGGTTGCTGGTGGCCATCTTGAATTTTGGACCACACCCAAAAACACTCGTTCTCATCCCACGGTGATAACAAAGGTACCCAAGGCATTTCGTAAAGATCGGTTCATAAATACGGCCTCTAGCCTGACTTGTATAGAAGTTGTGTACAAAAAACTGATTAGACCTAATTTCGGTACAAAATGGCCACTGGCAGCCATCTTGAATTTTGGACTGCACTCAGAAACACTCGTTCTCATCCCAAGGTGATAACAGAGGTACCCAAGAAGTTTCGTGAAGATCGGTTGATAAATACAGCCACCTGTAGCCCGAGCCGTATTGACATGTGCACTTACTGTGTGTTAGTAGCACTGAAAAAATCAAAGTTCATCTAATTTGCATAATTTCTGCACGAGAAAAAAACCACGTATTATATGTGATGTATCCCATGGTACTAAACATTCACACAAAAAATTATTCAAGTCAGCACTTTCATATGGAAGTTCTGTACAAAAAACAGATTTCTGCATCGTCAGTACAAAATGGAGGCTGGCGGCCAACTTGAATTTCGGATCGGACCCCAAAACACTCGTTCTCGTCCCACAGTCATAACAAAGGTATCCAAGAAGTTTCGTAAAGATCAGTTCATAAATACGGCCTCTAGCCCGAGCTGTATTGAATTGTTGACAGACGGCCAAACGGACAGACGGACAACTGGCCATGGCATAAGCTCAAATTTGGTTTCGCCAAAGTTGAGCTAAAAATCACCAATTAATTTTCATCATTTTTTGTCAAAAAAACATAGGTTATGACCCCTCTTTGGAATGATCTCATTCCAAAGAGGGGTCATAACCTATGTTTTTGAGACAAAAAATGAAAAAAATTAGTTATTCAAGAATATTGTTTGCAAGTGTCGCCTCTTTTTCATTGTAGTTAAAAGGTTAATTAAGTCAGGTTTAGCCAGTTGTTGTGTTCGGAGAACCTGCATTCTTAAGACTGGTTACCAGGACTTGTTGATTCGACTGTGAAGATCATATAATGTACTCATTTTTAGCTCACCTTGACAAAGTCAATCTGAGCTAATCCCATCGCTTTCCATCCATCAACACCATGTTTTGGTCTTCTCCTCCAAAACCACTGGGCCAATTCAAGAGAAAGTTTGTGTGAGTGATGGTCCCGAATGGCACTGCATTTTTGTTCAACTCAACATGCCCAGCCCCATAGGGAGGGGTTGGTGGAAAATGCTCCAAAATATTTTTAAAATCTTCTTCTCATGAAACATTGGGTACAATGACTTGATATTTGTTATGGAGCTTCCTTTTGAGGTGTAGATTCAAGTTTGTTCAAACGAAGTTCGGGAAGCAATATTTGGCTTCATAATGGCAGGGGTGAGATTTTTGGCCCTGCACAAAATTTCTATTTTCTGAACTGATGGTCCGATTTGAACCAAATTTGGTATGTGGTATTATTGGGTCATAAGTACCTGACTCGTGCAAACAAAAAAATTCCTGCGTTCCCATGGGAACCCCAGGAGTTAACAAGAGGCCCCAGGGGGCCTGAGGGCGCTCACCCTGACATGGTAGCCTAAATATCAACCCAGAGAATTGATTTCCACAAGTTGCATCTGCTCCTCCTAAGAAAAGCTGAAACCAAATATCCAAATATTCTGATCAGTGGATCTTAAAAAAGATTTTTAAAGAATATTCCTCATATTGAACTAAGTCATAATTCGGGCTCCCACAGGGAGCCCATATATGAACCCACTGACTTGGCTTTAACAAACCTGAAACTCACACCACTAAGGATTCCGCACACCAAATATCAAAACATTCCGACTGCTGGATCTGAAGAAGAAGATTTTTAAAGAAAATTCCTCATTTTGAACCAAGTTACAATTCGAGCTCCCACAATCAGTCCAAATATGGACCTAGGGACATGGCTTGAACAAACTTGAATCTTACCCCCCCTAAGGATGCTGCATAAAAAATATCAAAAGCATTCATCTGCTGGATCTGAAGATTTTTAAAGAAAATTCCTCATTTTGAACTAGTTGTCACTCAGGCTCGCATAGTGAGCCCAAATATGAACCAAGGGACTTGGCTTGAACAAACTTGAATCTCAGCCCCCTAAGGTTGCTCCATGCCAAATATCAAAACATTCCAACTGCTGAATCTGAAGAAGAAGATTTTTAAAGAAAAATTCCTCATATTGACTAAGTTATAATTTGTGGGAGCCCAAATATGGACCCATGGACTTGGCTTTAACACACTTGAATCCCCCCTCCCCCCCCCCCCCCCCCCCCCCCCCCCCCCAAGGATGCTACTCACCACATATCAAACCATTCCGACTGCTGGATCTGAAGAAGAAGATTTTTTAAGAAAATTCCTCATTTCGAACAAAGTTACAATTCAAGCTCCCACAGTGAGCCCAAATATGGACCTAGGGACATGGCTTGAACAAACTTGAATCTCACCCCCCTAAGGATGCTGCATACCAAATATCACAAGATTCTGCCAGCTGGATCTTGAGAAGAAGATTTTCAAAGAAATTTGCCTGAAATGCAGTAAGTTCAAATTTGGGCTTCTATACTGAGCCCAAATATAAACCCAGGGGGCCAATTTGAACAAACTTGAATCAGATCCACCCCACAATGTTGCATACCAAATATCACAAGATGCTGCCTGCTGGATCTGGAGAAGATTTTTGAAGAAATTTGCCTGAAATGCACTAAGTTTGAATTTGGGCTTCTATAGTGAGCCCAAATATGAATCCAGGTGGCCGATTTGAACAAACTGGAATCAGATCCACCCCACAATGTTGCATACCAAATATCAAAAGATTCTGCCTGCAGGATCTGGAGAAGAAGATTTTTGAAGAAATTTGCCTGAAATGCACTAAGTTCGAATTCGAGCTTCTATAGTGAGCCCAAATATGAATCTAGGGAATATGAATCTAAGGAGCCGATTTGAACAAAATAGAATCAGATCCACCCCACAATGTTGCATACTAAATATCAAAAGATTCTGCCTGCTGGATCTGGAGAAGAAGATTTTTTAAGAAATTTGCCTGAAAAGCACTAAGTTCAAATTTGGGCTCCTATACTGAGCCCAAATATAAACCCAGGGAGCTGATTTGAACAAACTTGAATCAGATCCACCCCACAATGTTGCATACCAAATATCAAAACATTCTGCCTGCTGGATCTGGAGAAGAAGATTTTTTAAGAAATTTGCCTGAAATGCACTAAGTTCGAAATCGGGCTCCTATACTGAGCCCAAATATGAACCCAGGGGGGCCGATTTGAACAAACTTGAATCAGATCCACCCTACAATGTTGCATACCAAATATCAAAAGATTCTGCCTGCTGGATCTGGAGAAGAAGATTTTTTAATGTTTTTCCCATTGCCAACGGTGTTAAAAAGTGCTGACTCAGCACTTTTTCAAAGTCCCGAAACTGTGCCCTATGATAAAACCGATGGCAATTTTTTTTTACCAATCCTTTCTGTTGGTCCTAAGGAAGCTGCACACCAAATAAAAATTTTCGGTGCCATGCAGTTTTGGAGATATGGGCATTCTAAATTTTTTCTATTTTTAGCTCCTGCGGTTCCACGGGGCTGCGGGAATTTTTTTTTTTTTGCATAAATCAAGTACTCATGACCCAATAAGCCCTCACATAAAATTTGGTTGAAATCGGCTTCTCGGTTCAGAAAATAGAAATTAGGGGCGGGGCCAAAATTTTTGCCCCTCCCATAACAATGCCAAATATTATCCCTCAAACGTCTCTTGAACAAATCTGAGTCTACACCTCAAAAGGAAGGTGCATACCATATATCAAGTCTCTGCTACTGCTGGTTCATGAGAAGAAGATTTACAAAGATTTTGGTGCCCCTTGGGGGCGTGCACCACCCAGGAGGAGGGCAACTTCATTTGAACAAATCTTAATAGGCATTAGGTAATAAACATTTAGCCAACATATGCTGAGTCAGCATATTTGCAAAAATTAAAAAAAATCTTTTCTCCAGAACCAATGGTTGGAATCTTTTGATATTTGAAATACAGCATCCATGGTGGGGTTGGGGGGGGGGGGGGGGGGGGGGGAGAGTGGTCAGATACAAGTTTGTTAAAATAAAGCCCATTGGTTCATATTTAGGCTCAATAGAGGAACCTGAATTTTTAACTTAGGGAAATATGGGGAATATTCTTTAAAAACCTTCTTCAGAACCACCAGTCAGAATCTTTTAATGTTTGGTATACATGATTGTTATGAGGGTCAGATTCAAGATTGTTCAAACCAAGTCCCTAGGTTAATATTTTCACTTCCTATGGAAGCCCAAATTTGAACTTTGTTGAATATGGGGGATAATTTTTCAAAATCTTCTTCAGATCCACCAGTCAGAATGCTTTCATATTTGGTATACAACATATTTGGGGGGGAGGGGGGGGGGGGGGGGTCAGATTTGTTCAAATCGGGACCCTAGGTATATATTTGGGCTTGCTATGGAAGCCCAAATTTTAACTTAGTGCAATATGAGGAAATTTCTTAAAGAATCTTCTTCAGATCCACCAGTCGGAATGCTTTCATATTTGGTATACAACATCTCTAGGGAGGTCAGATTCAAGTTTGTTCAATTCGAGTGCCTGGGTTATAATATTTGGGCTCCATATGGGAACCTGAAATTTAACTTCGTACAATATGAGAGAATTCCTTGAAAAATCTTCTTTAGATCCACTAATCAGAAAACTTTCATATTTGGTAAGCAACATCTCTAGGCTCAGTTTGTTAAAATCGGGTCTGTAGGTTAATGTTTGGGCTCACTATGGTAGCCCAAATTTTAACTTAATGCAATATGAAGAAATTTCCTTAAAAATTTTCTGCTTCAGATCCAATATTTGGGCTCCTCATGGGAGCCAGAATTGGCTATGTAGCTGAAAAATTAAAAATTTTGTATTCAGTTCCCTCTAGAGGTGTGTAACTAAGATTAATCCACATAGGTTGTATCAAGGGGCTTCATAGGGGAGCTCCACATTTTATATTATGATAAAATTGAAGAAAAGGCATGATGCTTGGGAATATTTTTGTCTCTCCTGAGGGGCTCAAAGATTGACAATGTATCCTATGAAGAAGGATTGCTTAATGTAGACTCATTTGTGAACCCTGTTTATATCGTGTTCTGTTCAAGGTGGGCGCTTCAGGCCCTGTTGGGCTTCTTGTTTTTATTGGTAATTAAAGTCACTTTCAACAGCTATATATCATTACTGCAAGACAGATATGAAGTTAAGTGTACCCAAACATTTATACCTATGCAGCCCACTTTAGAAGACTTCCACCCCAGGCACTGGTCCTATTTTACCAGTAAAGCAGAACCTATTTACCACTGTTCCACTTCCCAGGGTTCCTTTGGGGAAGGTCATATAAAAACACGAGTAACACAAAGTGTGGGCCACTGTCCCCGACCCGCAGGCATGTTTGAAGTAGCCTTAAAGGTATTGTAGGACATGAAAAAATTGTCTAAGTTGAAAGAGGGGAAAAAGGGCCATAACTCAGGGAAAAATTATTGGACAGAATCCATTCCTTGTGCATATCTGTTCCCCCATGCAGGTCTATCAGCATACCACAGGAGGTCCAAATCCAACTGATGGCTTTGAAATTACAATGCTAGATGTTTGTATGGACAGATGGATGAACAGACTGATGGAGGGCTTCACAAGATACCCCAGAATCCTCCTTCAGAGGTTGGGGGCATAATAAGCACAGTTCTTGTATAATATGGGTTTGAACAAAGCTTAACAATAATGTGATCTGAAGTGTTTTTTTATTTTACACTTGAATACTTGGTAACCAAAAAAATCTACACTGAAATTCTATACAATCGATTATGGTACATTCAATTTTACAAGACAACATATCACATTAATAAAGTTCAGTTTTCATAAAACTTGTGGACAATTTGATCCAATATAACAGCTATATATATGTATATATGCTGCCATTTAAAATGTATAATACAATTCCCAAATATGAACAATTCTATTTCTGTAAGCACAGAATTAAAACCAGTAAAACAACTGATTTCTATTGCATTTATTCTCCCCGCCCCTCCATCAATATGATGAAAACACTGCCCATTTTATCAACAAAACAATAGCTGACTAAAGACTTTTACACACTGGATATGATGTGGGCATCATAATTAACCTTTTGAACGCTGGTGGTATCTTCCATTTTATAATCAATGGCAGCAATTGGAAGAGTCCATATTCATTTGGGGTTGACCAATTCATATTTTCAACCTGGAGGCTGCACACTGAAAATATTGATTGGTCTACCCGACACATTCATTTAGCAGCCATTCTACTTCATGAAATTTTGTCGTATCAAGTTCCTGGTCTGGAAAAAAGGGCTCACAGTTGTCAAGGGTTGACCCTCTGCACTCTTATATATGGCAAAATACCCAGATTTCAAGCAGCAAATTTTCCCCATAATGCAACTACAAATCTAACCAATTCACTTATTTGGGAGAGCTCTATCAAACAAGACTAAATTACTTTAATACCTAGTTGCATTATTGCAAAAAATTGCAGCTTGGGATTTTGATATTTCAATATTATTTTTTTTGTTGATTAGGGTTTATCAACACATTTAACAGCCATGGTAACATTGTGTCGGTGAGAACCACCGAGCAGCGATTTCCAAAGTAAAACATAATGAAAGTGTCAATGACACTGTAGCTCAACTTGACAAACATGAACTTGGTAAGTTATAAATGAAATGGCAAAATTGAAGATCATTGGTACCAGTGTCATTTTTTTTTGCCAGTGGCAACATTTTTTGACAGAAACCAAAGAAAATCGATAGCTCCCATCTAGAGGTCTTCCCAAACAAGCATGCCAGGTTTCAAAGCAATCCGATCATAAATGAGCCCTGTAGGGTGTACAAAAGGGAAATATTGTGGTCTGACTCGACTAAATTCTAAGAACGTTGGCCGTGGCAACATTTTTTGACGGAAATTGAAGAAAATCGATAGCTCCCATCTAGAGGTCTCCCCAAATAAGCATACCAGGTTTCAAAGCAATCAAATCATAAATGTGCCCTGTAGGGTGTGCCAAAGGGAAATATTGTGGTCTGACTAAACTGAGTTCTAAAAACGTTGGCCGCAGCAACATTTTTTGACAGAAATTGAAGAAAATCGATAGCACCCATCTGGAGGTCACCCCAAACAAGCATGCCAGGTTTCAAAGCAATCCGATCATAAATGTACCCTGTAGGGTGTGCCAATGGGAAATATTGAGTCTTCTGACTAAACTAAGTTCTAAGAATGTTGGCTGCGGCAACATTTTTTGACGGAAATTGAAGAAAATCGATAGCTCCCATCTAGAGGTATCCCCAAACAAGCATACCAGGTTTCAAAGCAATCTGATCATAAATGGGCCCTGTAGGGTGTGCCAAAGGGAAATATTGAGGTCTGACTAAACTAAGTTCTACGAACGTTGGCTGTGGCAACATTTATTGCCGGAAATTGAAGGAAATCGATAGCTCCCATCTAGAGGTCACCCTAAATAAGCATACCACATTTCAAAGCAATCAAATCATAAATGTGCCCTGTAGGGTGTGCCAAAGGGAAATATTGTGGTTTGACTAAACTAAGTTTTAAGAACGTTGGCCGCGGCAACATTTTTTGACGGAAATTGAAGAAAATCGATAGCTCCCATCTAGAGGTCACCCCAAACAAGCATGCCAGGTTTCAAAGCAATCTGATCATAAATGTACCCTGTAGGGTGTGCCAAAGGGAAATATTGAGTCTTTTGACTAAACTAAGTTCTAAGAACGTTGGCCGCGGCAACATTTTTTGACAGAAATCGAAGAAAATCGATAGCTCCCATCTAGAGGTCTACCCAAACAAGCATACAAGGTTTCAAAGCAATCTGATCATAAATGTGCCCTCTAGGGTGTGCCAAAGGGAAATATTGAGGTCTGACTAAACTAAGTTCTACGAACGTTGGCCGTGGCAACATTTTTTGCCGGAAATTGAAGAAAATCGATAGCTCCCATCTAGTGGTCACCCTAAATAAGCACACCAGGTTTCAAAGCAATCAAATCATAAATGTGCCCTGTAGGGTGTGCCAAAGGGAAATATTGTGGTTTGACTAAACTAAGTTCTAAGAACGTTGGCCGCGGCAACATTTTTTGACAGAAATTGAAGAAAATCGATAGCTCCCATCTAGAGGTCACCCCAAACAAGGTTACCAAGTTTCAAAGTAATCTGATCATAAATGTGACCTGTGAGGTGTGCCAAAGGAAATTGTGGACGTACATACTAACGTACTAATGTACGTACGTACGTACGTACGCCGACGGACGAGAAGTGATGGCAATAGTTCAGCTTGACTTTGTCAAGTTGAGCTAAAAATCACCGAATGCAATTTGATGCAATGATTTGCATCAATATTATTATCAATGAATTTATGTTTCAGTTTGCAAATGGTCTCAATATCCATGTTTGTTTCACAGCATGGACCAAATGCTGAAATAGCAAACCGAGATGATCCCTTTTTTGTTTCACACACATATCGCATCCTAGGGGCCAATACAGTGGGTCCCACTTAATTGAAAATTTCTTTATAGAAAAAACCTGTGGAGTGAAATTAATTTGCAAACACCAAACTGGTTTCTATACCTTTAGTTCAAGTTTGCCCTGTTAATATCATAACTGTCGACATACTGAAGTTTCCAGCAACAATTTTTCCCATAATGCAACTAGGAATTTAACCTATTCAATTTTGTTTGACAGATCTCAATGGGCTCTGTCGAACAAGATTGAATTGGTTGAATTTGTAGTTGCTTTATGGGAATAATCTCTGCATGGCAAAATTTTGATATTTTGCCAGTGTGGAGAGGGTTACAAAAATACTGTGATCTGTTGAAAAGTTATAATGACATTCTCTAACTTTAGACATCTTTGATTCAGGCTTTTCCTGTATAATCATTCATTATTACATCTTGTTTGATATTCAAATAACAGGCTTCCACTGTGCTATAAAACTTTCCAGTATTGTACCGTACAGCCACCGTGGACTGGTCTCTTTCAACATGTTGGCAATATTTCCATGGAAGCAATAATATTGGATTTCAAACACTAATTACAGGAATAATCATCAAAAATATAATGAAGCACAGGGTACCACCCGGTGCTTCATCAGTTATAATTTTGCTGATGATTTTTATTACCTGGTAAAAGGATGCGAGGACATCACTATCCACATGTGGATTACAACCAGTCTACAGCGACTTACTGTAGTGTATATGTCACACAATAAGATAGGCTGACCATCGAAATTGATAATTGATATTTTTCTAAAAAAAAATCCATGCGTCATTCACATATTTATTTATTTATTGGTGTTCAAGTAAACTTTCAGTATCTTTGGCTATCTCCTGACCACAACATGGGTATGAAGTCAAATTTAGCCAATCATACACACCTATGCTAACCACTGTAGATGACTTCCACCCTAGGCATTGATTTTCTGGGTTCTATTTTCCAGTAAAGCAGAACTTGTTTGCAGCTTTAAACAAGCACTGCTCCACTTCCCAGAGTTCTCATGGGGACTTCATTCACATAATTCAAGTATAATCATGCTATAAATACTTAACATAAATCAGGTAAATTATGACCCTTGTTGGGAGTTTTTCCTATATTTCACTTACGTCTATGACACCTGTGAAAAACAAGAAAAACTCCAACTCAGGTAAGTCATTGATTCTTTTTCAATATACACCACCCACCCTCCTTGTTTTGTCTGACTACAAAGTCGTGTTTCAAAAGCATAAACATGTGACTGTATTATGTCACTATTCTGACTAGATAAGGTGCAGATGAGATAATAATCATACAAAATTTAGGACACTCGATGAGTAAATTTTAGGTAATTCATCATTCACTTGAGTTTAAAGTTGGTGAAGTGATGGAGAGCTATTCATTTCACATTGGTTATTCCAAATCTCACCCTGGGATGTTACTGACAAATTGGTTATTTTTGAAAGATCAAACATGGGCATAACATCAGGAGTTACTTATTTATTGGTGTTTAAGGTCACATAGTTTTGCACAATGGCTAATCATAACCACAACATGGATATAAAGTCAAGTCAAGCCAATTGTTTACATCCATGTTGCCCATTTTTGATGACTTCCACTTCAGACATTGGTTACCAAGTCCTATTTTACCATTAAAACAGAGCTTATTTACCACAGTAAACAAGCAGTGCTTCACTTACCAGGGAGTTCCATGGGGGTACATCAGGAGTTAAGACCTTAGCTAACAAACATCATATACCATTTCCTTTGGATTCATCGGATATTATAAGTTATCTCCACCAACATGTATGGTATATGGAGATTTAACACCTAGATGTTGGTTTTTAAACATCGAGCCGCAGACTGGTGCTTAAATGAGACATCCAGGTATTAAATCTCCATATACCATACATGTTGGCCGAGACAATGTTTTTGTCCTGTTTGAAACACAACAGAAACATAGTGGAAACAAATTTGTAGATGTGTTTCTCATGCTCCACAATCAGTTGGACCAAACTCGTGAATAATTGTTTCGTTTTTACAAATGCAGAAGACAACAGATAGAGTTACATCCCTTGGGTTGTTACTGGAAACAAAAACATATCGGAAGCTAAATATTTGACAAATTTGCTCTTATTTTATTTTTCTCAAGTTGTTTGATTTTATTATTCGACTATTTAATTTATAACAGCAAAATATGATCGAATTGTCAGAAATCTGATGATATTTGTGACTATTTTCAGGTTTTTTGGTTTGATTTTTATATCGAGGCGAGCGAATGCGAAAAGCTTTCATGCCCTTATACCCTGGATGGTGCATGCTCTCATATACCTTGGATGTTGGGTGCGCCCTTTGCCATGGGTATTTGTCCTAGGTATTCTGACCAATCAGAAGACAGAATTTATCGGCATATTGGGACAATAAGGTAATGATGTTGGCAGTAAAGGACTTGAAATGAGACTTCCTTTACCCTGATGACAGAAAAGTTAAATTATATTTTAAATTATATTTCTGGAATTATTCATGCAAAGACATGATGAGATGAAAGGCTTTTACTAGAATACTGGCAGATGCTGGCAGATGATTAACCCCTTACCTAACATGAAAAGCAGATGACACTTGCAAAAAAAATTCTTGAATAACTAACTTTTTTCATTTCTTGTCACAAAAACATAGGTTATGACCCCTTATTGGAACAAGCTCAACAAGCTTGTTCCAAAGAGGGGTCATAACCTATGTTTTTGAGACAAAAAATGAAAAAAATAATGAAAATTAATTGACGATTTTTGAAAATAGGGCTGGCCGGTTTTGGCCGTTACATTGGGTAAAGGGTTAACTAGTCAGTATCACAAAAAAGGTATCTTGTTTCACTTGCTTTGTAGACCATGTCATTGTTTTACAATGTTGTCATCACCAGATGCATACCACAAATTTCTGAAACATAATATGACTTAACCGTGTTATCGCAGCTCAATATTTGGTATCAAGCCACTATATTTGGGATAACTTGCCATTTTTGTACTCAGTACGTGAGCTGCAAACACTAAGTTTGGAGCCCTTAGATTTGTTTGTTTATTTGTATTTCAGGATCTGTTGCACAGGAAGCCCACAAGTAAAAATTGTTTGGCCAATCAGTTACGCTTATGCTTCCCCTTCAGGTGCCACCTCTGTGAGGCACAGGCTAGGAGTCCAATTTTGCCAGTTAGGGGTGTGAATGGACTCTTATAAAAATCTTGGTTGAATAAAGAATTTTAACCCTTAAGGGCTTGGAGATTTTTATACATTTTCGCTATACATTGAAAGTCTACCTCCTGTGGCTTTGCAGTTGTTTCTAGTCAAGGCTTGGCTGCCTCTTTCCTAGAAACATCTGACAAGGTACTTAGAAAATAAATTTTGAGTTTACCCAAACAATGCATATTTGGTCACCTGTTCCTTTGCATTAAAAAGTTATCAAAGTCGGAATTAGGCCCTTAAAATTAAAATCAAGCTTTAAATCCTATATAACAAATATCGTGTAGAAATAATGTTTTTGGTCTGAAAGACAATTTTCACTTAAATTTAAAGAAATAGAAAAAAGTTATTCGGGAAAGAAAAAAAAGTGAAATCAGATGAAAAAACCTCCTGAAAAATCACACCCCTGACCAATAAAGCAAAGCCTGTTTCCTTGAGTCAGAAAGCTCTGCTCTATTTAATAGGGTTCCCACAGGGATACAAGGTTCACAGGTTATTAGCCATTTAACAAAGTTATTTTTGTACATATGTTGTTCATGTCAGGACATAACTCTTCTTTTCAATTTGATGCAGAACAGTATTTTTCCTTCCAAAGGACAGATTATCACTCGGGATAGGAATGAGCTTACCAATTCTTTCCAATGTGAGTTGCACCAAGTCATCAACAAAACGAATGATAAGATCATAGCTTGTCTCTTCTTATTTATTTAGTAGGATTTAGCAACATGTTCGACAGTAAAGGCCACCTTGTGTCTGACAGTTTTATGGGTGGAGGAAGCTGGAGTACCCAGAGAGAACCACAAGCAGCAGTGAGCAACTGCCAGACTCCCTGGCATACTAACCCCACACAAGCAGGGTTAGAACACTGGTTTGAAGGCAAATGCACCATTGGCAATCAGAATACCTTAGTACACAGGGCAATCATGTCCACACATGGGTTAGCAGAATAAGTGCTTTGCCCAAGACAATGCAGTCACTGCTGGTCGGGATCGAACCAGGGTCCTTTTTGTTTGAAGTTCAATGCTCTAACCACTATGCCAAGATGCTCCCAGACACTTCTTACTTGAATGCAGTTGATGAGCTTATTCCATTCAGAGGTCAAATGCTATGGTTGGAATATTTATTGGTGTTTAACCCTTTTAACCCTAGAGGCTGCATTTCAGGCCCAGTAACATGATACTTCATAATTTCATTAAGTAGATTGATTTTTGAGTGAAGGTGTGGTGTAGACCAATCAATATTTTCAACGTGCAGCCCAAAGACTGCACGTTGAAAATATTAATTGGTCTACCCCCAAATAAAGGATATGGACTAGTCCCATTGCTGCCATTGAACTGATATGGAAGATACTACTAGAGTTCAAAGGGTTAAGGTCAATTTCAACATCTATTGCTATATCGTGACGAAAACATTTGGTATGAATTCAAGTTTAGACAATTGTTTAAACCTATGCTGCCCATTTCAGTTGACTTCCACCCTAGGCATTGGTTACTGGGGCCTGTTTTACCAGTAATGCAGAACCTGTTTATCACAGTAGACCAGCACAATCCACTTCTTGAGGTACCCACTGTGGTGGGCATTGGAATAAAGAGAAAAAAAAAATAACAATTACAATGTTTATTTTTGTGAACAGTATTGGAAAATTTGTCAGACTAATTAAGTTGAGGGCTAATATGTTTGTTTTTTTTACTGGAGTGAAACTCTCACAATTAGAGTTCATGTGTTAACCCTTTACCCAACGCCGACGATATCAAAATTTATGATATTAAATATTATTTTTTCAAAATTTTCAAAATATTTTGACAAAACCATACCATGTGACCCCCCATTAGCGAGGGGTCACATGATGATATAGTTTTATTGTAATTTTCTGAAATATAATATTTTTTCAACTGCTGAATTTGCATATTACATGGGTGGATTCAGCTGAATCATTAGGTAAAGGGTTAAACATCACACACTGCTCAAAGGTATAGTCTAGCTGGTGTTTATAAATTTTACATCTCTCCATGCTCAGATTTTATGTCTATCCCTGCTCACTAATATCTGGACCATCAGAGCCAGAGCACATGCTGTTTGACATCATGATAAGTAAATTCAACTTCATACTTCTAAGTGCTGAGGTCACTTACAGGATCAATCGCTATACTACAATTACGACACAGGTGTAAAGTCAAGTCTAGCCAATAATTTATGATTATGTTGTCCTATTTACAGGACTTGTACCCCAAGCATAGGGTACTGCATCTAATGATAGGATTAAAGAACTTGGTCTACCACAGTAAACAAGCACTGCTCCACTTTTCAGGGTTCCTTGTGGAAAAGACTTGTATAGCTGAGGCTGTCCAATGACTTTGGTTCAGTAAAGCGATAACAAAACATCAACAACAAATCACAACAAGCTGTAGACTAATACAATGAATTGAAAATTGTCCCTTAGGCTAAAGAAAATTAATCTTTTGATTCTCAGGCATTGGTGCATTCGTTTTTTTGGCTCGTGGTCGTCATTTTTATTTTGGAAGCAAATTCAAAATGTACAAAATTACCATATGATTTTAGCAGTATCACATTCCGATTTGCGATGCATTATGTAGTATACATTGATACAGTATTGTTATACTCTTTGAGAAATGCAACACGATTCTCATATGTGTACAACATAAATATTTATTTAACTGGTTGAGGACTAGATTATTTTTGGTGGTCTGAATTTGTTCTCTCAAAAATTTTTCTATTACAAATTATTGGAGAGTGCCAGCAGGCACTCTCCAATAATTTGTAACAGAATAAATTTTTATAAACAAACTATTATTTGCGTTTAACTGAATACAAAACATGGGTAAAGAAAATGATACTTTTGCACTGGTACCCTCATTTTTTTGAAAGGCCTGACTGTGGCTTCTCGCACTAAATCAGATAAAAAACTCCATATTATTTTTTATCTCCATTTTAGTTGTTCTATATTCATTTTGTGTTGTGTGATCGCTGTTACAAACAAAAAAAACCAAAAAACTATCAACAAAATCAACATGGAAGCTCTAGTATTTAATTTTAGGCTCTCACAATTGGATTTTAGGTATTGGCAACCATTCCATCAGGAATAAAAAATAGAAATAAAAACTGCCCTCCCTCACTCATTTTAAAAAATAAATGCCTGAGAATCAATTATTTAATTTTGTTTGGCCTTAAGTGTAACAACAAAGCACCATCTGCAATGCTTCCAGATGGCACATTATTGAACTCGGGGGACAAAATGTACATCAGTGGGCAAGCAAAAAAAAAAACAAAACAACTAACAATGGATCAGATCATCTGTATTTGATTTAGACAGATCAAAAGTGTTCTTGTCTTTCAAGAAAATTAATGCTATGCCATTAACAACAAATATATAAATCTAACATAAGCAATGGGTGGTTAAAAATGTATAAAAATCTACAATATCTTCATTCAATAAAATTACCATAAAATTATGAGTATCAAACACAGTAAGTTTATAAATTATTCTAATGAAGATTTTATCATAAAATGTACACATCTTTCCCTGAAGTATTAAAATCTTGAGCACATCTTGAGATAATACCAAGATCAATAAAAATATGAAAATTTATTTGTGATTCCTTACTTGAAAAGCAGAAGCTCTTTTAACAAGTTCCATATATGTTATTATATGGTGATAATAACCAATTCATCTTATAATATTCCCTCCTTTCTTCACATGTTCACATAATTAAGGGATTGCGTGCAGCTTTTAATGGAGTCTATTTTGGCAATAATCCATCGTCTATGAATTAATTTTTAATGAATGAAGATTACTACATAATGGATTGTATTCTTGCAAAGTGCAGGACTTAATCCCCATTCATTATTCCACTTTTACTATAACCACTGAAGTTTATAGTAGTGTTTCAGCCATGTTTCTTTGTGTTATTTTTCACATTTAATGCATGGTAAGACTATATAAAAATATCATCATAACAAAAAATGACCTAGTCAAATTTATTTCACTGAGCTGGTCATATATTTATCATTTAATTAGTGTTATCAAAAATGGTGTCTCGATATCTGTAATAACTCATTGTCAGTTGTGTCGGTAAAAATATTCTGTCTCTGAACTGAATGATCACACCTGCAGTTGCTACCCTCAATACTGATTTGTACTTTGTCTACACATTTTTATTTGTATTAGGGGAAAGTACTGTCTTGTTATGAGATAAGGCCTAAAAAGGTTAAAAATAAAAATCTGTTTCTCAGGCCCTCTTGCATTGTCCTTTTGGCTATTGTATGCGCTCCTTTTATAACCAATGCAAACTTCAAAACAAGAGCCCCACGGGGCCTGAAGCGCTCATCTTGAACAGAACACAATTTAAACAGAGTCCAAGGATGAGTCTACATTAAGCAAGCCATCTCCATAGGCTACACTGTCAATCCTTGAGTCCCTCAGGAGTGACCAAAATAATCTGGGCATCATGCCTTTTCTTCAGTTGATCATAAAGTCAAATGTAGAGCTCCCCTATGAAGCCCCTTGATACAACCTATGTGGATTAATCTTAGTTACACACCTCTAGAGGGTAATGAATACAAATTTTTTAATTCTTCAGCAAAATGGCCAATTCCGGCTCCCATAGAGAGCCCAAATATTAACCCAGGCTCTTGATTTGAACACAGTTGAATCTGACTTCCCTAGAGATGTTGTGTACCAAATATGAAAGCATTCTGACTGTTGGATCTGAAGAAGAGAAATTGAAAAGAAATTTCTTTGAATTGCACTAAGTTCAAATTTGGGCTAACATAGCGAGCCCAAATATTAACCTATGGATCCAATTTGAACAAACTGAAATCTGACTCCCCCTAGAGATGTTGTGTACCAAATGTGAAAGCATTCTGACGAGTGGATCTGAAGAAGAAGATTTTTGAAGAAATTCTCTCATATTGTACTAAGTAAAAATTTGGGCTACCATAGCGAGCCCAAATATATACCTAGGGATCTGATTTGAACAAACTTGAATCTGACCCCCTTAGAGATGTTGCATACCAAATATCAAAGCATTCTGACTGGTGGATCTGAAGAAGAAGATTTTTTAAATTACCCTCCATATTGAACAAAGATAAAATTTGGGCTTCTGTAAGAAGCCCAAATATTAACCTAGGGACTTGGTTTGAACAATCTTGAATCTGACCCTCATGACAATGATATATACCAAACATTAAAAGATTCTGACTGGTGGTTCTGAAGAAGATTTTTAAAGAATATTCCCAAAGTTAAAAATTCGGGCTCCTCTACTGAGCCTAAATATGAACCAATGGGCTTTATTTTAACTGACCCCCCCCCACACTCTCCGCCCCCTATGAATGCTGTATACCAAATAAGAAAAGATGCTGATGATTGGTTCTGGAGAAAAGATTTTTAAAATTTTTTTGCAAATATGCTGACTCAGCATTTTTTCGATGCCCATTACAGAACACCCTAACATAACTGATGGCAATTTTTTTTTACCTTCAATTCTACTGGTCCTAAGGATACGTCATACCAAATAACAGCTCTCTGTTCCGTGTGGTTTAGGAAATATGGGCGTTTGAAAATATTCCTATTTTTAGCTCCCAGGGTTTCCATGGGGATGCGGAATTTTTTTTTTTTGCATGGGTCAAGTACTTATGACACAATAATACCACAAACCAAACTGAGTTCATACCGGACCATCGGTTCAGAAAATAGAAATTTTGGGCAGGGCCAAAAATCTTACCCCTCCTATTACA
This sequence comes from Pictodentalium vernedei, assembly GCA_031216915.1. Taxonomy (NCBI): domain Eukaryota; kingdom Metazoa; phylum Mollusca; class Scaphopoda; order Dentaliida; family Dentaliidae; genus Pictodentalium; species Pictodentalium vernedei. The sequence continues at coordinate 331,562,895 of CM062297.1, read as the reverse complement.
AAGTCAAATATTACTTCACGAACTTCGTTTGAACAAACTTGATTCTACACCTCATATGGAAGCTCCATGGCAAATATCAAGTCATTGTACACACTGGTTCTTGAGAAGATTTTAAAAATATTTTGGAGCATTTTCCCCCACTCCCTCCCTATGGGGCTGGGCATGTTGAATAAAAATGAAATGCCCCTTGGGACCATCACTCACACAAACTTTCACTTGAATTGGCCCAGTGGCTTTGGAGGAGAAGACCAAAACATGGTGTTGACGGACGACGGACGGAAAGTAATGAGATTAGCTCAGCTTGACTTTGTCAAGATGAGCTAAAAATAATGAAAGTGTCAATGACCCTGTAGCTCAACTTGTGATAGACATGTACATGTATAGTATGTGATACAGCAATGACACACATCTAGGTGATGTCCTGATAACAAAGGTACATGTAAAGTATTGTAAAGGTGGGTGACAGTTAGATGCCTCAAGCCAGAGCCGTATTGAAATGTGCGCTTACTGTGTATAAGTAGCAATGAGTAAATCAATGTTTGTCTAATTGGCCTCCAGTGGCCATCTTGAAATTTCGGACCACACCCAAAAACATTCGTTCTCGCCCCAAGGTGATACCAAAGGTACCCAAGAAGTTTTGTGAAGATCGGTTCATAAATACAGCCTCTAGCCCGAGTCGTATTGACATGTATACTAACTGTGTATAAGTAGCACTGAATAAATCAAAGTTCATCTAATTTGCATAATTTATGCACGAGAAAAAAGCCCTGTACTATATGTGATGTATTCCAAGTTACTAAACAATGAAGCAAAAATTTATTCAAATCAGAACCTTCATATAGAAGTTCTGTACAAAAAACTGATTGCATCTAATTTCGGTATAAAATGGCCACTGGCAGCCATCTTGAATTTCAGACCGCACCCAAAAACACTCGTTCTCGTCCCAGGGTGATAACAAAGGTACCCAAGAAGTTTTATAAAGATTGGTTCATAAATATGGCCTCTAGCCCGAGCCATATTGACATGTGCACTTACTGTGTATAAGTAGCACTGAATAAATAATAAAGTTCATCAAATTTGCCTAATTTCTGTATGAGAAAAAAACCTGTATTATATGTGATGTATTCCATGTTACTAAACATTCATTCAAAAATTTATTCAAATCAGAACCTTCATATTGATGTTCTGTACAAAAAACTGACTGTACCTAAGTTCGGTACAAAATGGCTACCGGCAGCCATCTTGAATTTCGCACCACACCCCAAAACACTCGTTCTCATCCCACGGTGATAACAAAGGTACCCAAGAAGTTTCATAAAGATTGGTTAATAAATACAGCCTCTAGCCCAAGCCGTATTGAATTGTTGATGGACAGACAGGCAGGCAGGCCATGACATAACCTCAAATTTGACTACATCAAATTCGAACTAAAAATTAAATGGTTTATGTCTGATATTTTACCCAAATTAATAAAATTGATAAAGTTGTCCCTTGAGTGCAACAATGCTTTGCAATGCTTTAGCACTGCAAAGCCTTCATGCACTCAAGGGACAAAATACACCACCACTCATGCTGTTCTGTACTGTAGATTATGAGGCCTAAGACATAAAACAACCAAGAAATGAACTTTAGATGGCAAAGAAATAATTACAAAAAATAAAAAATAAAATAAAAAACAGCCCGCTTGCATGCAATTTTACAAAAAATGGCCTAAGAAACAGAAAATCTACTTGAAAGGCCTAAATGTAATTATTTTCATATCATTTGTTGGAAAGTGATAGTCTTCAATAAATTTTATGGAAATTATTTTAAGAGAATGAAGTCAAGTAAAAATAGAAGGACTAAATCTCTTGCTTTGAAACCATTAGTCCCAAAGACAAGGACTTGACAAACAATACTCTTTTAAACCTTTACCTAACAAATTTCAGCTGACAACAGAAAATAATTGAATTACTAATTTTTTAAAAATGTTTGCCTCCAAAACATAGCTTATGACCACTCACTGGAACAAACACCATCAGCTCATTCCAATGAGGGGTGATAATCTCTGTTTTTGAGGTAAAAGATTTTTAAAAATGCTAAAATATGAATGGTGAAATTTGTGAATAACCTATCTGGTTTTGGCCCTTACCTTAGGTAAAGGGCGATACTCAAAAAACCACCCAGCCACCAAAAATTTTAGTTGAAACTTTGTTTCATACTGTAAAAAATAAGATTCGTGACATTTTGGAGAATACTCTCTTATATAAAATTCGAATGGGTTGTGGTAAACTTGGACAACACTAGCCTAAACTTGGAAAAAAAGTTTGTTCGGTGTAGTACGTCCCTAAGGACATGGACGAAACTTGAGTTGCTTGAAAGCTACCACTTTCAGTCTAAACAGATAGCCCTGTGACATGGCTTTACTCAATATAGTAGAACCCACTAAATTGGATATATCTTAATTATTGAACAAGAGGCCTGCATCACAAAGCGCTGCTAATGCCCCCAACTGCAAACATTTTTCTAAGTCGAAAGAGTGAAAAAATGCCTTAACTCTGGAAAAAATATGTAGAAGAAACTGCCGCTACACAGGTATCATCTCCCCCATCATGCTCTATCACAACACCAAATATCAGTTAAATCGGAGAAGCAATGGCCGAGATACAAGGGAAAATGTTGGTACAGATGGATGAATGGATCGAGGTCTCCACTAGATACCCCTTCGACTTTTCCAGTCAAGGCCATAATAACCCTGTTAACTGAGTATAACGTCCAAACACAAAACCATTTACTTACTTTCAAGACAGATTTGATTGGTTAATTGCATAGGTGTTGCAGAGCAAACTCTAATTAATGAAATAAAAAAACCTTGTGTTATGTTGGGACATTAACCTGACAATCACACCCCCACTAGTTTATCGACCTATTTGGCCTCAGTACAACCAATACAGGCATTTATTCTATTATATCTTGTTTGACAGCTCCATGAGCTCTGCCAAACATGATGCTCTATCACAACACCAAATATCAGTTAAATCGGAGAAGCAGTGGCCGAGATACAAGGGAAAATGTTGGTACAGATGGATGAATGGATCGAGGTCTCCTCTAGATACCCCTTCGACTTTTCCAGTCAAGGCCATAATAACCCTGTTAACTGAGTATAACTTCCAAACACAAAACCATTTACCAACTTTCAAGACAAATTTGATTGGTTAATTGCATAGGTGTTGCAGAGCAAACGCTAATTAATGAAATAAAAAACCTTGTATATGTTGGGACATTAACCTGACAATCACACCCCCACTAGTTTATCGACCTATTTGGCCTCAGTACAACCAATACAGGCATTTAATCTATTATATCTTGTTTGACAGCTCTATGAGCTCTGCCAAACAAGATATAATAGAATAAATTCTTAATTCATCTCAAGATACAGGAAAGTGACTAAATCCCTGTTAATCAAATAATATACACTGACAAAGTGGGTATTCAATTAACAAGGTTCCACTGTACAACCTTTATAAACCCTTACAAGAACCATAGCACTGGAAGTAAATTGTGAAATAAGTGCAAAACTATTTCTGTTATTTTTCCTTAATGCATAACAGCAGGCTCGGATACGGAATTTTAGAAATTTCTCGGAGAGAGTTTTTAAACATCATTGCCAGTAGCTGGTGTTATCAAAGAAGTGATGAGAGAAACCTTCTATTTTTAACCCTATAAAGATAATCCCCAGGAACTTTATTAGTATTCAGCAAGATACAAAAGCCATGTACTCAACTGACAGCATTTTGTAATAAATCAAATTTACATTCATAAACAATTTTATCTTTTGAGACATAAGAGAGCTACAAATTAATAAATAATTTTCTGAAGTCTGCATGACTGTCAATGACTTTAAAACAATCCTTCTATTCCATCCCATCAAAAATTCCTGTTTTTTCATGAGGTCTTCATCGACACAAGTCCCCATCATTTAAAATTTGCCTCATTACTTTTTCTTATAGTAGGACTAAAAATTTAACCAACTATTTCTTGTTTGACAGAGCTCCCTGAGCTCTGTCAAACAAGATAAATTTGATTAAATTTGCAATTGCATTGTGGGAAATTTTCACTGTTGAAAACATTGGTTTACTGTAAGAAGTTGAATTAAAACCACCTTCCATCATCATGAAATTGAGTAAAAATTGCCAGAGAAACAAGAAACTTTTTTCTTGGCCTTATATATTGCACATGGCCTTTTGACATTCTGCAACAGACTAAGAAAATCAGGTTTTGAATAAAATACAATTAGGAAATAAATTAACCATGTCCACAAGCATGCAATACAGAATTAATAGATTCTGAATGATTCCAAAACGATTCAGCAATGAACAAGTCAAAAAAAAAAAGAACCCCACTGTTCCAAACCCAGTTGTAAAGTAAAAAGTATGGTTAAAATCCTTGTATCATAAATAATAAATTCAACAGTTGACACTTTATCCAACAAATCAATAAAATCAGTTAGTTAACTGGCCGAGTGATAAAAACTATTATGATGACTCTATTGAAAAGTGTATTGGCATTTTGTTTGTTCGGCAGTAGCCAAAAAAATGTTTATGCAACTGTTTTGTTACAATTTATTGGTGTGACAACAGACACCCTACAAATAAATTGTAGCATAACAATTATTGCTGAACAAACATCTTGTTAAACTTAAGCTCCCCTTGGATTCACTGAGAAAAAATACTAAAGTTACAATCACTTTTAAAAAATAATTTAGAACTCTCCCAGTTAAAAATATGAAACCAACAAATATTTTGGTTAATGCAGACTTTCTAAGTCACATTTTCTTCAAAAATAAGAGAAATTTGGCAAATCAACATTATAAAAATGAGGAAGTTTTTCAAAGACAATTTAATGCTCAAATAACTAAAATCAGGAATAAAAAGATGTGAAAAACAATATTAACCCTCCTGCATTCAGATGTCAAAATACCATCATTTTAAGAAGCAAATTTTCTTATACTGCAACTGTGAGTTAACAAATCCAATCTTGTTTGAAACAATAGTGTATTAGTTCAATCCATATTGTACTTACTATGTGAAAAATTTGTAGGCTGAGATTTTGATATTTTGACAACGGTGTACAGGGGGTAAAAAAATCATTGAAATTAACGATCACACACAGTTCAAGGTGAGTGAATACCACTAAAACATCCATGGAGTGGAGTTATCGCAACCATCAAATCTAGCTCTGTGAAATAGAAAGATGTGTAAGGAACCCGACTGTAGTACAGCCCTGAGAGCCAAAAACAATTCCAAGACTTCCAAGAATTTTTCTTTTGAAATTTTCAAGCCCTTTCCAGGACTATCGCCTCAACCCTTTGAACTCTAGTGGTATCTTCCATGTCAGTTCAATGGCAGCAATTAGAAGAGTCCATATTCATAATTTGCGGTAGACCAATCAGCATTTTCAACGCGCAGCCTTGGCTGAACGTTGAAAATACTGATTGGTCTACCCTACAATATTTACTGAACAGCCATCCTATATAATGACGTATCATGTTCCTGGCCGGAAAAACGGCCGCTGGGGTTCAGAGGGTTAAATTATTTAAATTGTCCCTTGAGTGCAACAAGGTCATTGCAGATGTCATCTTGTTGCACTGAAGGGACAAAATCATCTCTAATGTTTGACACATACCAATTTTTATACCTATATGTGAAACTTATGATACCCGAAATTTGCCAAAAATGACTGGAGCACAATGGGTTATGATTACTAAAGATCAATGGTTTGATTCTCACCTGTGTCATCTACATTGTACTCTTGGGAAAGACACTTCATCCTGACTGTCCAAACTGAAACACAGTGGCACTGTGTACTCAGGTGTTGAGCTCAATAACAGTACACTTTCCTTCAGCTGATGCTAATCGTAATTCTGCCAGGTTAGTGAGCTGAAGAGTCTGACAGTTGCTCACCATTGCTGGGTGGTTCTCTTCAGCTTCCTCCACCTATAAATCTGTTTGACACAGTTTGTCCATGCCTCTTGAAAATACTGTTACATTCCAATAGACAAACAAATTTATTGGTGTTTAAAGTCAATGTCAACATCAATGCAATATCACGACCAGAACTTAACTGTAAAGTCATGTTTAGCCAATAGTTTATACCTATGCTGCCCACTTTTGAGGACTTCCTCAAAAGGCATTGGCTACTGCATTCTATTTTACCAGTAAGGCCTAAAAAAGTTAAAAATCTGTTTCTCAGGCCTTCCTGCATGACCCCTTTGCCTGCTGCATGCTCTTGTGTTTTATAACCAATGCAAACTTAAAAAAATAAAAATTAAATAGTTTATGTCTGATATTTTTTACCCAAGTTAATAAGATAGATAAATTTGTCCCTTGAGCGCAATAAGGCTTTGCAATGCTTTAGCACTGCAAAGCCTTATTGCACTCAAGGGACGAAATACACCACCATTCATGTTCTATACATTATGAGGCCCAAAACATAAAACAAACTAAGAACATGAACTTTTGATGGCAAAGAAATAATTACAAAAATAAAAAAAATAAAATATAAAACCGCCCGCCCATGGCCACGTGCAATTTTACAAAAAATGTCCCGAGGAACAGAAGATCTACTTTGTGGGGCCTAATGCAAACTTTTTTACCACAGGAAACAAAAACTTCTCCACTTCCTGGTGTTCCCGTGGGGGAAACAAACAAATCGGAACCTGGCACTGGTTCTTTGGAAGCTCTCTAAGAGAGCTTCCAAAGAATAGATGTCAGGTGAAGGTATTGTTTCAGGGTATAAGCAGCTGGGATAAGAAGGCAATTTATGCAATAATGACACACATATAAATTCGCAGTTTGACTAAAATGAGTCAAGCAACTGTTTGTTTACTGGTGTTTAATGACACTTTCAACAACCAGGGTTGACACAACAGTTTTATGGGCGGTGAAAGGCCAAGTACCATGAGAGAACCACCAAGCAGAGAAAGCAACAGTCAAGACTCTCCAACTTACTGAGCACAAGCAGAGCTAGCAGCTATTGAAGGCAAGTGCTCCATTGACGTGCAGTATATCTTAGTACACAATGCCACTGTGTCCCACAAGGGCAATGAGGATTAAGTGAGTCAAGCCATCACCTAAATATATTTTTTCAATGACTTTTTCCTACCAAGTTTGAATTTCATGCACTTTCAAGGGACCCAAATGGCAGTTTTAAAATTTAAGTACTTTAAGGACTTTCAAGGATCTGTACGAATCCTGGTCCTTGTGCTGAAACACCACTTGTGCTTCTTTTGCCTATTAACATGATTTAGTCAAAATATTACCATATATTTATTTTACAAGGATTGGAAAGCAAATCCTTCAACTTACTTTAACCATTTGCCTAACATAATGTAAAATAACCGGCCAGCACTGTTCACAAAAATCTCAAATCATTCAAATTTTAGTATTTTTTCAATTTTTCCTCAAAAACATACCATCTGACCCCTCAATGAAATAAGTTCATTGGAAAGAGGAATACAAATAAAATTTTGGATTAATTTTAAAACCAATATTAGAACAGTTGAAAGTTGTTGAGGAAAGGGTGATGACATGGATTTCCCCTCAAGTTGAAAGTTCCATTCCTGCATAGCATAGCCAGACGATTTTATCCGTACCTATGTTCTGAGTTACAAAAATGTGTCTACACTATCAATGAAAGGTCAGACAATGATGCACTCTTTCTGCTATAGGCACATATTTATATATATATATGCCATCATCACCCCATCTCATGATACCAAATGTTTGAAGTGTAAATACTATGCATCATATCACAATAGTTGAATGCAAAACCATAGAATAGTCATGCACAATTGTCTGATTTGTCACTCATTTTTTATAGAGAAGTTGCATTCAGGAAGTTTCCAGGAACTGAAAAAGCTAAACTCTCACTGCAAAATGCACCATTTGTGAAGAAAATTTAATAAATTTTCTTAACATTGAATGGAAGACACTCTCTCCTCCTCCTCCAACCTCCAATTTTGAGTAACATGCTCGGCCATCAAATTTCAGGTTGTAACCACAATCTACCCAACAGATGGGACTGTAGCAATTTTACGATCCATGCTTCACAAGGGTGCAGGAAAGAGTGGGACACCTGCCCCCTTGCCCTGAGGCAAGGGGTGCAGCTCCAGTCCTTTTTACATTCGAAATGAATTAGTGGAAAAGACTTTACATTCTGATAACTGTAACTGAGAATCTCTCGAGTATTCGTTTTTAACATATTTAATGTGTATCAATGGCAATGGGGGTGGAAGTGGTATCAGGCATAATGAATGAAGCTGGTCGATAATCATCAAACAAAGTGGTATACAAACCATGGGGGGAGTTCTAAAGCGTTATATCATCCCTTGCAGATGTTCCTTGTTGCACTCGAGGGGCAATTTATATATAAGGGCAATCCTATTGATCATCACATTACAATTTAGAATATGTTATAAACTCCATGTCTTGAACTGATACCTATGAGTTGAATACCCTTTTTGATACCCCTGCCCCCTTGTCCTTGGACGCCTTCAGCACCCTTGAGCACAATCAAAGTTTCAGAAAATGAACATTGACATTCTGCCTGCTGCTGGTCATCCATAGGCTGAAATTTTTCTTGTTTCTTTTGCTTATTTATAGAATAAGAATCATTCCCAGGTATCTTTACAACTGGATTACTGGAATGCCTACAAAAAAATGTTGCAATTCAATCTAGCCCCTCAAAATGGTGTAAAGTCAATGACTTGACTCCTCCTGTCGATGACCTTTGAAGATGTGAAAGTTGTAATGCTGTGACTTTAGTCACAGCATTACAGCTTTAACATTATCAAACAAAACCCCAGCATGGAAACTACTAACAAGGTACCAACTTCCAAGCTCGAGACTTGCTTTTTGTCAACAACAACTAAAACATTTTATAAATATTCAATTTGTATTGCCGCAAAAATGTGCACATCAATATCATATTCAATTTTCACAGACATCGAAGCATATTCTTTAAAAAGTGATTTGTGATTGTGAAATGCCTGAAAACCTCTTTGTCTCCACTAAGATGGTGGCAGGTAAGACATTTTTCAATATGTGACTAATGAGTGTTCCAGCATTCCAGTTGTATTGAGATCAGTGCAAAAAAACTCACGCCCTGGACGATTCAGTGGTAATTCATCACCATCTAATGTACTGTGTCGACAGCAGGAGGCACTAATATAACAACATAGACACTAATAAAGCAGGCACTAACAGAACAAAGACAGTTAAAACTTATCAATTAATAACAAAATGTATTGTTTCAATGATGGGGCCAATTTTAGCATGATATCAGATCTTAAGATATTTTAGGCCTAAAAAAATAAAAAATCTGTTTCTCAGGCCCTCCCGCATGGTCCTTTTGGCTGCCGCATGCTCTCTTTTTATAACCAATTTAAACTTTAAAAAAATAAAAATTAAATGGTTTAAGTCTGATATTTTACTCAAGTTGAAAAAATTGATGAATTTGTCCCTTGAGTGCAAGAAGGCATTGCAATGCTTTAGCATTGCAAAGCCTTCTTGCACTCAAGGGATGAAATACATCACCACCCATGCCATTCTGTAGATTATGAGGCCTAAAACTTGAACCAAGAACATGAACTTTTGATGGCTAAGAAGTAATTACTGAAATAAAAAATAAAATAAAAAACCGCTTGCCCGCATGCAATTTCACAAATAATGGCCTGAGAAACAGAAGATCTACTTTGTGTGGCCTTACTTATGTTGGTGTAACCTTTTCATATACAGTATTACTGTGGTTGTTGCAAAAGCAGTCTTTTTCTACACCAGGTTGTGACAGGCGACGTGGTGGCTCAGTGTTTACGGCATTGGACTTCAAACTGAACGGTCTGCAGTTTGATTTCTGCCAGGGTAACCATGTGGTGTCCTTGGGCAAGGCACTTAAAACCGATTGCCCATGTGGGTTATATGTTGGGGAGTCTGTCCGACATGAGGTGACCCCGACTGTCAGAGGTGTTGTCAAACCCCAATAAATAAATGAATCAGGTTGTGATCCCATCACAACACTTTCGGTTGACAGGGAATTCATAAATACAATTTTTCCAATGGCTGTCATTTCGAGGCAACAGATTGTTCTCACCCTCTACAGCCCACCTGACTTGAAAATAAGCAGAGTGGCAAACGCCCACCAAGAAAGATCTTGATAAACTAAGGGATTCTAAAGGATGTGTTTGCACAAAAAATCTAATTGAAACATATCCAAATCCCTATCAACCCCTTAGGGCTGGGTAATTTTTTGAAATTTTTACTTCACTGCAAACCTGGTAAGTCAAGCAGCTCAGCAGTGACTTCTTGCCAAGTCTTGGCAGCCAGCACTTGACCAGAAAATCCTGCCAAGGTAATTTGACTTTAGGATCTGTTCTTGTTTGTATGTTAAAGTACTTGATCTGAGACCACAGAGTTTGTATGTTAACCCTTTACCTAACATGAAAAGCAGACAACACTTGCAAACAAAATTCTTGAATAACTAATTTTTTTCATTTTTTGTCTCAAAAACATAGGTTATGACCCCTCTTTGGAATGATCTCTATGAGCTCGTTCCAAAGATTGGTCATAACCTATGTTTTTGAGACAAAAAATGAAAAAATAATGAAAATTAATTGGCGATTTTTGTCAATAGTGGTGGCCGGTTTTGGCCATTACATTGGGTAAAGGGTTAAAGTACCTGATCTGAGACCACAGAGAATATCAAAGACAAATAAAGAACTTTGATGGTTAACAGCTCCCAAAGGATAGTATTAAACACAAGCCTATGGTATAGGGTTTCTCGTCGCAGTGAAATGACTTTTATACTACGGGCTGGCCACTCTATTGAAATCTTTCCCAGGATGGCATTACTTGCTCTCCTGTGCTTTTCAAAATGCCCTGTCCTGTCACTGTATCAGTTAGCCAAATTGATGGAGGTGTTTCCAACAGGGAAAAATAAAATTAGATAATTCCATCTGATGCTGAAATTGACCCAGGTTTGATAACAAATAAAGATAACATAACCATAAAAATTATAACTGACAATGATATGTCTTTCTTTATCACACTGATTCAACAATTTACTCGGCACAACTTGGAGATGACACTTGCAAAAAAAACCTTTTTAACTAAACATTTTTTGCCTTAAAACATAACTTCATTGGAATGAGCACATTCCAACAAGGGGTCATGAGCTATGATTTTGAGGCAACATTGTAGAATTGGGGTTTTTTGTAAATATTTATTTATTTATTGATGTTTAAGGTCACATACTTTCTGCACAATGGTTAATTGTGACCGCAACATGGATATAAAGCCAAATTTAATCAATCGTTTATACCCATTTTCCCCAAATCACCCATCCATTGTGCAGTTGTTCAGTCCTCTGAACACGGAAGTCAAAATGCCATAATTTCAACCAGAAAATTTTCCACACAATGCAACTAGGAATTGGACCAATTCAATCTTGTTTGACAGAGCCCAGTGAGCTCTGTCAAACAAGATGGAATTGGTTATACTCCCAGTTGCATTACAGGGAAAATTTGCAGGTTAAAATTTTGACCGCAGAGTAATGGGGGTTGATGCTTTATCAGTGTTTATTTATTTATTGGTGTTTAAGGTCACATATTTCTGCACAATGGCTAATCTTGACCGCAACCTGGAGATGAAGTCAAGTTTAGTCAATCGTTCATACCTATTTTGCACATTTTAGAGGCCTTTTACCCTTAGCATTGATGACTGGGTCCTATTTTACCAGTAAAACTGAGTTTGTTTACTATAGTAAATAAGTACTGCTTCACTTCCCAGGGTTTCCATGGAGGAATGTTTGTGAATAGCTCTGTTGGAGGGCCATTCAGTATGTTTGGTAAAGGGTTAATAACTTATGGTACTGGAATAGTGAATTACCACTGAAAAACGATAAGTGTAGATTTTCTACCCAAGAGTTTTTCAGCATATTTGTGAAAGGGTTATGGTACACTAGCAAACTGTTAGCATATCTATCACTGGCTTAAACACTGTGATCCATGAGCTAAAACTCACTGTATACATTGTGTTTCAGCTTCAGATAGTGTAAATAAAATTTGTGTAGAGAATCTAGCCCCACTGTTACAGTCCAGTCTCCCTGTTTTATTGCTGAAATTTAACTGGTAGAGTGCTGAATTATTTTTGCTTGGCAAAACTTGATCATGTGTCTTTGCCTCGTAACATTTTATGGGAGAGTGCCCACAGGCACTCTCCCATAAATTGTAACAAGGCAAATCCATACAGACTAAATATTTTCACTTTAAAGATAATGCGAAGCACAACCAGAGAATATGAAACCTTCAAGTGGTAGCACCCGCAAATCAGAGTAAAGCCCAAATATGGGCTTCCAGCACTCTACCAGTCAAAATATCAACTATTAATATGTTGCTTGTTTTTTTAATTCTTTATATTAGGCCATTAAAAAAAAGTCTATGTTCTCAGGCACTGCCCGCATCATTAAATTTCTGCTGTGTAAAAACATTTTAATACCCAGTCAAAAAAAAACAACATTCCACCTGGTCAGTATTTTCGGATCGGAATTTTGAGTTACCGCACACATTTCCCCGTATTATTTCAACTTCCTATTTGCATTTTCCTCCGTATTCTGAATGAAACAATTTCAAAGCCCCAGAGTGTCAAGCAAGAAATTAAACAGACTGTGAAAGGTGATATTTTTCTTATTTATTAGGGTTTAATGACACTTTTGACAGCCAGCATCACCTCATGTTGGACGGTTTTATGGGTGGAGGAAGCCGGAGTACACGGGGAGAACCACTGAGCAATGGCGAGCAACTGTCAGGCTCCCCAACATACTAACTCCACACAAGCAGGGTTAGCATTAGTTGAAGACAAGTGCATCATCGACGTGCAGTATGCCCCACATGGGCAATGAGGGTGAAGTGTTTTGTCCAAGGACACAACGCGGTTGCCGCAAGTGGGATTCGAACTGAGGACCTCTTGGCTTGCAGCCTGCACCTCTACCTACTGAGCCACCATGCTTCCAATATATTTCTTTGAAATTTAAGATTCATTCACTTAACTCAAGTTCAAGCGTGGTATAAAGGGAGAACACAATTCAGGTAGAGTACGGGTCAAAAATTAATAACCCTTGCTGGAGTTTTTCCTATATTTCACTTAACTCTTTACCCAAGGTAACGACAAAAATCTGCCATCATTATTCGCAAAAATCACCATTCAATTTTCATTATTTTTTTCCTGTTTTGTCTCAAAAATGAGCTTATGACCCTTCATTGCAACGAGCTCATTCAGCTAATTCCAATGAGCGGCCATAAGCTATGTTTTTGATGCAAAAAATGAAAAAATGAGTTATTAAAGAATTTTGTTTGCAATTGTCATCTGCCTTTTGTGTTTGGAAAAGGGTGAAATAGCTGCGACATTGGGGACTATTTTTTTTGAAGGGACCAAACAGAGCACAATTTTTAACAATATAATTTGAGCCCATACAGAAAGTGCAGTTTGTTTCTCAAGCTATTTTGGCATCTTTTATCATGTTTGGGATCAAGTGATAATTAGAATCAACTTGTTTCCAATTTATAGGGAACGATTCCAAAACTCATCTGGTAAATTAGATCTGGTTCTTGACTAAGGCTTGGAGCAGAAATACTTTTTTGGAACATTTTTGGAAAATTTCACTATAAATTGTCGACTCGTTGAAGATCCTCTATTTGTTTTGCACACTGCGACAGTGTTTCTTAACCATTAAGGGCCTGGAGATTTTTATACATTTTTGCTATACTTTGAAAGTCTACCTCTTGTGGCTTTGCAGTTGTTTCTAGCCAAGTTTTGGCTGCCTACATAGGCAGCCAAGACTTGCCTAGAAACAAATGACAAAGTACTTAGAAAAGAAGTTTTGAGTTTACCCAAACAATGCATATTGGGGCACCTGTTCCTTTGCATTAAAAAGTTATCAAAGTCGGAATTAGGCTAGGGTTAATTCATCAGTTCAACAATGTACAGTTTGAGGCCAACATATCAGAGAGCATGCTATCAGAAATTTAAATTGATGTCGGTCATCATCTGATTTCAGGGTTTGTAAGTAAAATTATTTAACCCTTGACATAATGGCCATAAACAACCAGCATTAGTGAAAAAAAACACCATTCATACTTACATAGCTTATGACCCCTCAATGGAATGAGCTCATCGAGCACATTCCAATGATTGAGTCAAAAGCTTTTCTATGTAAAAAGATTTTCAGCTATGCAAGTGAAACACATCCACGCATCCTCTTCTATCTGTGTAGGCAACAGGTTAACATACGCTCTTGTTACTCAGTTGTATATTGTTTTTTCACATGGTAAGACTGGTGTTTTGGAACACAGATGAATCTTGTATCCATTAAATGTGCAAAATATTTTCCTTGTCAAGGCAGGTTCCAGTGCTGAATGTCTGGCAGATGACATCAGTAAATGAATGAACAAAAAAATACCTGAGATTTAATCACATAGTTTGTAAAAATCTATTACTGGTAACCATTATACCTAAAACAGAAAAAAATTCAAATTACTAGGACATAAAAAATATAATATAGTGGTGAAATTCCACAATAAGTTAACTATTATTTTTATTTCATTAAAGGCATTGAACTGACTGGGGTTTGAGCCTCTGTAAATGAGTATTCTGCTGCACCTGTCGCCAAGCCAAAAATGCACCAACCAGTAGAGTTCCAGGCTACCAGACCCCTAATGAGGACAGCTTGCAGACCGAGGAGAGCCAGATTGTGTACACATCACACAAAATTACTCCAGGTTAATATTATTTATTTAAAATCAGATAACATTACACAATCTATACTATAATTAAAGTTATTCAATTTGTAGTGCATTCTGTTTGTGAGTTTCGTGAGGTTGTCATGAGTGAGGTGCCCTATTCCTGCAGCCTCTACAGGGCCACATCAACTTTAAACTTGGCAGGTGTATGTATTTTATCCAAAGTAACTAAATCAACATGTTTGGTGGCAATATTTTGCATTATTTACTGAAAATCGGCATTTGTGTTGCAAGATAGGGGTGTTTACTCTATGTAAAACAGTTTATGAATTTGAAGTATTCTATGGTATAAAGGAAGTAAATTAAAATTGAACTGTCCCATTATTCACGCCATTTAAAAATATTCATCCCTGAAATTCCACCTTTTGAAAATTGACATGTAGCATGGGTCCAACCACTAGCTCTCTATAATTCACTGCAACTGGAAATCAGTGATAACCTATCTATTTTCTGAGTTTGAAACATAACAGAGTCAGGCAATGCTGCTATGTATATCAAAAGTCAATGAATCGGCTGGAGTTTGAATATCTGCCAAAAGAGCTTTCAGCCTAGCCAAAAAGCTACTGACAGACCCTAAAGAGAAATGCAAGCAGACCATGGATCTCTGAAGTGAGTATACCTCACATAAAATTACTATTACCTAAAGTCTGAGATTATTATTTATTTGTGTTCAAGGTCATATATTTATGCACAATGGCTAAATGTGACCACAACATGAAGATAAAGTCAAGTGCAGCAAAGCGCTTATATCCACGTTGCCCAATTTAGAGGACCTCCACCCCAAGCATTGGCAACTGGGTCCTATTTTACCAGTAAAACAGAGCTTGTTTACCACAGTAAACAAGCATGTCTTCACTTCCTGGGGTCCCACAGGGAAAAGTCTGATATCATTACTCATTCTATACCATTCACTTCTACTGAAAGTACCGATACTGCCCATTTTAGAGGACTTCCACCCAAAGCGTGGGTCACAGGGTCCTATTTTACCAGTAATAATCATTTATACCTATAGATACTGCCCACATCAGAGGAGTTCCACCACAGGCACTGGTCGCCAGGTCTTATTTTACCAGTAAGAAAAACTTGTTTACAACAGTAAACAATCACTGCTCCAGTGTTAAGGGTTCCCAGTGGGGTGGAGGGGAAACATCACTGAATCAAACCATGCTGTTTTGTATATGAAAGTCAATGAATGAGCCAGGGTTCTAACTAGAGCTGAAACGGTTAAGGGGTTTTCTTGATCGATTAATCATGTGATTTAACCTTGGTTAACCGATTAATCACTTGTCCAAATAGATATCTGAATAATTGCTATACCGTTGATGATTTACAGCATGAGCCCTTCACCCAATGTAACAAACAAAACCGACTCGGCCTATATAGAAAAATCTCCATTCAAATTTATGTTTTCAATTTTTGTCTCAAAAACATAGCTTATTACACCTCATTGGAACAAGCTAGTTGAGCTTGTTCCAATGTGGTGTCATAAGCTATGTTTTTGAGACAACAATTGAATTTTTTTGTAATTCATAAATTTATTTTGCAAGTATCATCTGCTACCCGCAATGGGTAAAGGGTTAAGAATGACCATTTCCAGCTACTGATACAGTATGATGATCATGCCAGTAAACAAGTATGTCAGCAAGTAACTTTCATGACAATGTTTGCCTGTTTTGGAGCAAGTTTGTTCCTTTGTTAACACATATAATACAGT
Source organism: Pictodentalium vernedei (assembly GCA_031216915.1). Classification (NCBI taxonomy): domain Eukaryota; kingdom Metazoa; phylum Mollusca; class Scaphopoda; order Dentaliida; family Dentaliidae; genus Pictodentalium; species Pictodentalium vernedei. The sequence continues at coordinate 331,546,351 of CM062297.1, read as the reverse complement.
AGTTCAAAAATAACGGTTAATCAATCAATTACTTTTAGGATTGCTCAAGATGTTGACCATTGATTAATTGATTAACCGTTTCAGCTCTAGTTCTAACATCTACTGAGAGTTTTCTGTGGGAACCATTGACTAGTGAAAATGCACCAATCACTTAAACCTTACACCTTTCCTTTTCATATGAAATTTTGTTCTTTTTATAACAGTTTCCATGCATATGGTGGTATGTCAATTACTTCCACACTGTACTCCAATAACCAGAAAACTTGATGGAAGTGATGTTTCTTAAATGTTTTTGAAATTCATAACCCCACTGCAATGCTGGACAGATGGAAGTATAAATGAATTTAAAAATGAAAGTGTCAATGACACTGCAGCTTAACTTAACTGTGTGTAGACAGTGTAGTGTTTGATGAAAAGGATAATGTTCAATGTTTATGAAAGGATTATGAAATAAGACAAGAATTGTGATAATTGAGAATATGTTATGTTCTGTACCCTACATGCTATGTTTTCAACAAAAATAATTTGAGGTGTAGACTGTACTAAAGAAATGAGGTCTGGGTTGATATGACCCTCACAGTTAATATGTGTCAACCAAAGTTACCAAGTTACAGTAAAATCATTCTGAAATGGGTCACCCTACCAAATTACAATGAAATCCCTTCATAAATATGACTCATAGACTTTGCCAAAGGAATCTAGGTCACATGCCCATCCAGTGGTCATGGCTGACTGATCATGACCAAAATAGAGCAGTCTCATCTATATATCATACAGAGTCATCCTATCAAGTTACAATGAAATCCCTTCATAAATACGACCTATAGACAGTGCTAAAGGAATCTAGGTCATGTGCCCAAGTGGCAGTAATGGCTGACCGATCGTGACCAAAATAAGTCAGTCTCATCTAGACATTATACCAAGTCATCCTACCAAGTTACAATGAAATCGCTTCATAATATGAACTGTAGACTGTGCTAAACAAATCTAGGGGACATGCCCGTGTAGCCAACTGATCACAACCACAAGAGGTGGGCATCAGAGATGCAGGCATCGAATTGTGTCTACTTTCTTTGTGCACTTTCTACCGAAAATCAGAAATGTTCTCGCGCTGACCTCAAAATCGTACCGGTCCAGTTTTTGAACTCGCTTAAGATATTTCTGCAAAAGACCAGTATGGCAAATATTAGTGAAATCGGAGAATGTTTGTTCAAGTTATTGCGCTAACGAGCTCGAAATTTGTAAAAATTGATGAATTAAGGCCAATAACTCTTAACAAAAAATTGGGCTGGGCTAGTTTTCGAACTCGCTTGAGATATTATTGCAAAAGACAGATACGGCAAATATTTGTAAAATCGGAGAATGTTTGTTCAAGTTATTGCGCAAATGAACTCAAAATTCATAAAAATTTACTAAATAATGCTCATAACTCTGTTATGAAAAAAACGGACTGGGCCAGTTTTTGAACTTGTTTGAGATATTACTGCAAAAGACCTGTATGGCAAATATTATTCAAATCAGAGAATGTTTGTTCAAGTTATTGTGCTAACAAACTCAAAATTCGTAAAAAACTGACTAATTAATGCCCATGAAACCCATGAAAAAAACGGACTGGGCCAGTTTTCAAACTTGTCCGAGATATTAGCGCAAAAGACCTGTGTGGCAAACATTAGTCAAATCGGAGAATGAGTGTTCAAGTTATTGCGCTAACAGTGCGAGGACGTCCACCCACCTGCCCTGATGCACAGTGACCATCATCAAACCATAGGTCTCGATTGCTAACACAACTCGACCAAAAATAGGACGATCTCATTTCGACATTATACTGAGTCTTACGCTGAAATCACTTCATAAATGGAACCTGTAGACTGTGCTAAAGGAATCTATGTTACATGCCCCTGAAGCTGTCATGGTTGACCAACCGACCAAAATAGGACATTCGCATCTAGACATTATATGGAGTCATCCTACCAGTTACAATGAAATCCCTATCATAAATACAACCTGTAGACTGTGCTAGAGGTTTTCTGATTTTGAAGCCTTACAGCTGTCACAGTTGACCGGACATGACCAAAAGAAGAGGCCGTTCTCATCTCGACATGACCTTCAACCTGCACATAAAATTTAGTGATGATCGGTCAAGAACTATGGGGTGTGCTAAAGAAAATGTGAACAGATTGACAGACTTCCACAAGCATGATGGCAATAGCTTATCTTGACTTTGTCAAGTTAAGCTAAAAATCACATTCATTCAAGAACAGAGGAACCCTGTTAACTGAATAGCCACTTTGCCAGAGAAAAATATTCAATTAACTGGAGTATACAATTAACAGTTCATTAGGGAATTTCCTATTTTCTAGTTAGCCTCCGTACATCAAATTCAGGCATTTAATCTATTATATCTTGTATGACAGAGCTCTCTGAACTCTGTCAAATAAGATATTACAAATTAAATGCCTATATTGGATATAGAAAGGCAAAAATTGTCAAAAATGAGGAGAGTTCATGGATGCATGAATATTTCTTTGACAGATTGCAATTCCATTAACAGGAGTACACTCTATAACCTTTATGCAATTATTTATTTACCTATATTAACAGGTCAAATTTGTACTGAAGGTATGGTAAATGGTTTGGTGTTTATAAGTTATATACAATTAACAGGGTTATTCATTTGAAAGATATACAAATAAGTGGCCAGCTTTAGTCATTACATCAGCTGAAATGTGAAATTACTTATGATAAAAAGAATCTCAGATTTGTCAGGATTTGAGATGAAATTTCAGAACCTCATTCACTAAAATTGATCTAAGTGTCATTAAACATTGGCTTAGATCGATTTTAATAAACTCGATCCAGAAATTTCATATGAAATTGGGACTCATTAGAGATCCTCTATTTCTGTTGCTCTGAAAAGAGAAAAAAAAATGTTGCGTGAAAAAAATGAAGGTACCCCTTTTGTGTTGCCTTAACCCTTTACCCAATGCAGAGAATATCAAAATTTATTATTTTAATTACTATTTTTAAAATTTTTTCAAAAAAATTCAACAAAACCATATCTTGTGACCCCTCATTGGAACGAGCTCAATGGGCTCGTTTCAATGAGGGGTCACATCATAAGGTTTTGTTGAACAATTTAAAAAAATTTTTTTTTTTTAAGCCACCCAAAGTAGATCTTCTGTTTCTCAGGCCATTATTTGTGAAATTGCATGCGGGCGAGCGGTTTTTTATTTTATTTTTTATTTCAGTAATTACATTTTTGCCATCAAAAGTTCATGTTCTTGGTTCAAGTTTTTGGCCTCATAATCTACAGAATAGCATGGGTGGTGGTGTATTTCATCCCTTGAGTGCAAGAAGACTTTGCAATGCTAAAGCATTGCAAAGCCTTCTTGCATTCAAGGGACAAATTCATCAATTTTTTTAACTTGGGTAAAATATCAGACATAAACCATTTAATTTTTATTTTTCATTACGTGTACACTCCATATAAAAAAATTATTCCAATGTCGACTGAGTGCGTTATGTATGATTATATAACAGCAGGTATTTACTCATTAATCAGTGTTGATTGGGAAAACACCTCGCAATTTACAAATTAAGTTTTCTTCACTGAATCCTTTTTCTGTGCCTGAAATATTTTTGGAGAGAATTTTCTGGATCAAAAGAATCCTTTAAATGTGAAAATCGGTCCAATAATTCACGTCTTGTGTTCTAATAAATCTTTAAAAAAATGTGAATTTTGACGATCCCGTGAAGCAGTGTGGCTCTTCCATCTATTGGATTTACATGATATAAAATAGTCTGAACTCGCTTAATCGAGGTCATTGTTGTTGAAAAAAACATTCTGATTCTCAACCGAAATGGATGGGTACAGATAACTACACATTTTTCTTTTTGAACATACTGGCAATTTATCTGCTTTTCGCCCGGGATATAACATCATAATCTGCCCAGATGTTAAATTAAAACACATTTTTTATTCTATCTGACAGTCGCTATGGAACCCCAGACACGGGAGAGATTATCTTCAAAACACACATCAGATCCAATTTGGGTAAACCCGATCCGTGCTTCTCTCATCTTTTTCCTGGAGCTACTTCAAAACACGGTATCATAATTCAACTCGGGACCATTCCGATCGATGAAGTGTGTCCCCACGGGAACGAAATGACGCCACCCAGGAATACATTACTTGAGTTTATGGTCATGAGAACAACGTTGTGACATCTTATTCAACCCGGGGAATCGGTCATATCAGCGGTGGCTGATATTGGTGATAAAACAAGTTTTGGCTCCCATTCTTTTTTTTCATTTTTTTGGAGGGGGAGGGGGCTGATTTTGAAAAGATTAGGGCCAAAACGCATGCTCTATTCAATTCGGCGGAACTCAAACCGTTCTCACCCTAACTCAGTGGTAGTGTTGCGGCATCATACTATGATGTGGATAATGAAACAGTCCACCAATAATATTAGCAACAAATAATAAAAAATAAATAAAGCTTGATGAGACGCGTGTTCATAGCTAATATTATTGGACTACTTGATCAAGACATCGTGTTAAGCACTAAATATCCAAAGTTTCAACTAATGAAGTCTCTTATTTGTAGCTAATATCATTGGACTCGAGACCGCACAAGCACTAAATTTCAGGAGATTTCAAAAATGTTTCCTGTGAATATTTTTATATTTGGGGGATGTGATATGATGAAACATAGCAAGTGTTTCGTTTCTTTTAACATTTTCTTGGGGATTAACAACAAACAAAGGATTTAATTTAACACGCCACTGAACAGAAGTAACTAATTGAGCATAATTGTATACTGGTATGTCATATGTTCAACACCTTTTCTAAGGCTAATTTACTTATTAATCTGTCAAAGAGCCGAAGCATTTGAAGCATCTATTGAAAAGAAACCCATGCTGGCTGGGGAGAATTATTATTACCAAAACACCAACATACAGACGACAGCGTCTGGCCAAAATGTTATCAGTCTACCCAGTTTCCAGCCACAAAAATAAACATACTATTTCCAAGAAAAAACGTACCAAATGCTAGGAAGATAAATCCGGTGATCCAATAGTCTCCACCCGCCTACAGGACTAGGTGGACCTTGCAAGATAAATTCTTTAATAACAACTAAAAATTTGAATTTTTTTGTCTCAAAACAGAGCTTGGGACCCCTCAATGGAAAGACTCAAAATCCACTAGCTCGTTCCAACGAAGGGTCATAAGCTATGTTTTTGAAACAAAAACTTAAACATAATAAAATTTGAATGCAGATTTTTGTATAGCCTGAGTGCTGGCCAAATTCGGCCATTGGCATTGTGAATTTAGTGAATTTCCATATTTTGTTTCAGTCACATAGTTTATGGCCCCTCATTGGAATGCTCCCCTCCCCCGTTAATGAGGGCCACAAGCTGTAAAAAAAGGAAAATATATAAAATTTTAAGGGAGAATTTTTCCAGGTGCGGTGGATCAGATTTAAAAGTGGAGAGATTATACTGTCGATTGTTGACTCACGGGAGGCGTGAATACGCCATGGTTACGGGGGTGGGGTTGGGGGGGCAGAGACAGAAAGAGAGAGTTTGTGTGTGTGTGTGTGTTATGGACGTGGGAAGCAAATGTGGGCAAAATCTACGTTTAAGGGGCAAATACCTACCCCTCCCCCGGCCCCCAGTGACGCCACCAATTTTTCATGCCTTTTTCAGATATTGGAAGTTGACAAGAAAATCCCATTGTGGGTGCCTTCCACTTCCTAAACTGCACTATAAATTTGTTTACCGTAGGCCATGATTCGTATGTCTCTTGCTTCTGAAATTTCATGATTCCGAAGACTGAACTTAATTTGAAAAATCCACCCGAGTTGTTACGAAAATGACCGGAAGGAGTAGATGGATTTATTTATTAATTCTGTTTCATTCTCAATTTAGTTCATCAAAAATAATTACTGAGGTAAACGTGAAGCAGCTTATCTGCAATGATATTAAATCATATGCCGAGTTCGTAATGATCCCGAGTCTGAAAAATAGGGGCCGCACTTCATAAAGACAGGATGTATCGCCGAGACTGTCACATTATTGTTCTAAAAAACATAGCAATGCACAGAATTTGTTTTATTTTAAAATACTTCCTCTATTTGGTAATTTTATTTAAAAATGTCTCGATGAAATGTTTCGAGAATGAAGGTGGACAAGATCATGTTCGATGGCGATAAACTTACCTTTAATTATACAGGGGGAATCCAAATGACATATCGGCAAAACATTTTATTTTAATATGGAAACAAGTTAAATATCTCGAAAAATATTGGGCGAATTGTTTAAAAGCGGACATTATTCAGGGGTACAATGATCTGGAAAAGACAGATATAATATTTTTATGTCATTATTTTATGAAATGCAGGTTTTAGAAATTCACTGACTGAAGACTAATATTGCTAATCAGGTTCAGACTCTGGAAGAAATTTCTCGTCGAGCACTAATTGATTATGTAATGCTTCTCTCCTAACCGCACTTGGGTACCCCACTTTTCTACACAAAAAGCGGGGTACGCGAAGTGCGGTTTTATATGGAGTGTACACGTAATGTTTTAAGTTTAAATTGGTTATAAAAAGAAAGCATGCGGTAGCCAAAAGGACCATGCGGGAGGGCCTGAGAAACAGATTTTTTATTTTTTTAGGCCTTAACTGCTCAATTTGCAAATTACATGGGCAGATGCGGGCGATTCATTAGGTAAAGGGTTAATTCCTAAGTTTTACATAGCTCATAAAGCATTCACTGAAACAAGCTTGACAAGCCATTCCATTAAGAGGGCATGGGCTAGCTCCTGGAGACAAAAATTTAAAAACATAATAAAATTTCAGCAATATTTTTGTAAATAGCACTGATCTGATAAGGCCATTATGTTAGAGAATGGATTAGAAAATAAAATTAATGACTAAACATACTTTTGATATGGACCAGTAATAATAGGCTGTGGATCTATCCAACTTGTTACGTAAGTATTTGTGGTCAAAGAGGTTTCCCGTCGACCTGGAACCTCCCACATATATTTGTATTTAGCAGCTGAGGTCTTTGCAAAATCTATAGTATCAGATTTCTTTTTCTTCTTTTTCTTGCCTTCTGCTGTGGGTGGTGGTTCACTAACAGATCCCATTTCAGATTCCGTACGCATTTTTTCCAGTCTTTTCTGCTTCAACAACTCTAGTTTCTGTTCATACTCTTTCCAACCATGATTTGAATAATTTAGGTTTTTGTGTTGATAGAAAACTAAACTGATCCTTGTTGGATTGTATCTGTCAGGATTACGCAAAGCTGTTGTTGCATGCAGTTCTCGTTTAGCAACTTCAAACAAGACAGCACCATGCTGAAGTGCAATTGCAACTCCTCCTATCCTTGGATCTGCAAAGCTTTCTTCATTATACTCCATCTCACAACTTATCAAAGTATGAGGATCTCTCATACAACCATCCGAACAATCTGGGCGTGATTCCATGTCCATTTGAAATGGTACATCTTTCCCTGAATTAGCACCAGGAGACATTAAAATATTAGCAGATTGATACCTGTCCTTATTGTTGGAATGTGAATTGATTTGGTTTTGCAGTGATGGTCCCTGAGAAGATTGCATATGGAACTGAGCACCAGCTGCTGGGGAGTTGTTCAACTGATTACAACTAAGTCGATTTTCTACAGAGGGAGATCTTTTTATAGCAGCAGTCTCAGAATGTAAGTTACCAGGTTTATTTACACTGTCTTTACATCGATAATCAACAGGTTGATTTACTGATGACAAATCAAGTGGAGCTGTTTGTGAATTAGATAACCAGGGAATATTGTTGTTCTGATTCATTGCACTATTAGATAATACAGGCTGATCATAAGCAAAGTTTGCTAAGTTTCTCTTAACCCCTTCACCCTGACTTGTCAAATTGAGTGGGTAAGCATTATCTCCATTAGGAAATGAACAATTTTGAGATAAGCCATTATTCACTCCAATCACCTGACTGGGATGAACAAAACTTCCCTGTGAATTTACTAGTTTAACTTTGTGATCAGCACTGTTTTTAAACTGTTCATTAGATTGGGTATGCTGCAGATCAGGTGGCTCCTGTTTAATATTGACATGATGTGTATGTCCCTGAATTGATGAACTATTAGGATAAATATTTCCTTGCTGCATGCTAAGTCTATCTCTCACAAACATATTTTCCATTGGAATCAATGGACTCAGTACATTATGAGGGGGAAAGACACCATGAGTATAGAAATAATTCCAAAATGTTTCGTATAACAATGGAAAGTATGGATTGAATGAATGGGTCATCAACTCAGGATATGACATGTTCTCTCTTTTAAGTGCAGGATGAATGCTGCCTGTGTTTGGTTTCTTGAAGTCTGAATTAAATGAGGTAGATATGTCAGGTTGAGGGCCAGGAGTACTACACTGAGACTGAGGTCGTTGATATGGAAATTCAGGCACAAAATGGTTTGGTTCTCCTTTAACATTCAGCGGCACAGACTGGCTACGAGGTAGTGGTGTTTGCCCTTGAGAGTTTTGCTGCTTTGATTTTGGATTGTAACGTTTAGGGCTGTACCGTTTACTTGCTGAACCATCCTTTTTTGAATTTTTTCCTTTCTTCTTTGGTGTCAGTGGAAAGGCTCGTATTCTTGCTAAGAGAGGATAATTTTCGAGCACCTCCAAAGCACCTGACTCAATTTTATCTAACTGTCCATCTGTAGTCCCAAATTCATCTGTCATATCCATAACATACAAAGGTAAAACATGCAGTTGTTCATCATCTGGCTTCTCAAGATTTCTGTGTTTGGTCAGAGTAACAACCTATAAAAAACACAAAACAAGCTAATCACAAGAAGTGGTGATTATTTATTTGCAGAGTTGCCACAACTATCAGGTTTCAGAATTGACTAATTGTTCGTCGTAGTCATCGGTTACCCTTAAAAGCCTATTATCGACTTTTACAACCTCAAAACAAGTGCCCCTAACATGCCATAATGCATAGGTCCTGCTGACAACAGACAAATTATATAGGCAGTGGTTTCTAGTCCAGACATGGCTGCCTGTTAAGGCAGCCAAGACTTGACTTGAAATCACTGTTAAGCCACTGGACGTGTACAGGCTGTGGTCAGGTGTGAATTCAGGACAATTGTCCAGGCTCCTTAAGCATTAATCATTCATAATATGTACCCAATAATGCCCAGTATAATATGAAAGTGTCAATGACACTGCAGCTCAACTTGTCCAAAAAGAAACTGAACTAAATACAAAGATCCAGTAATGCCATGTCACTCACTAAAGTTTTTACAGAAAAGACATCACACCAAAGCTACAAAAGAAATCTGAAAAAAAATCCAATGAGGGATGGGGCCTGTTGGGTGTACTAATGGAATTGTTGACAATTTATATGTCAAATCTGAGATGGCCGGTGGTGGCTATCTTTTTCAACGAAATGCAGAAAAATTTGATAACCCCCATCTGTACATCATACCAAAGTTACATATAAAATTTGAAAAAGATCGGGTGAGAGGTTCGGCCTGTAGGGTGTGCTAATGGAATTGTTGACAATTTCTATGCCAAATCCAAGATGGCCACTTCCAGCCATGTTTTTTTAACAAAATTCAGAAACCTTTGATAGCTCATATCACACCAAAACTACATATGAAATTTGAACCAGATTGGGTGAGGGATGCAACCTGCAGGGTGTGCTAATGGAATTGTTGACAATTCAAATGTCAATCCAAGATGGCTGCTGGCAGCCATTTTTTTTAACAAAATTCAGAAAAATTTGCTAGCTCCTATTTAGACATCACACCAAAGCTATATATGAAATTCAAAAAAGATCAGGTGAGAGATGCGACCTGTATGTTGTGCTAATGGAATTACTGAAAATTTATATCCGAATCCAACATGGCTGCTGGTGGCCGTGTTTTTCAACAAAATTCGGAAATATTTCGACAGCTCCCACCTAGACATCAAACCAAAGCTACATATGAAATTTGAAAAAGATCGGGTGAGAGATGCAGCCTGTAGGGTGTATTAATAGAATTGTTAACAATTTATATGCCAAATCTGAGATGGCAACTGGCAGCCATGTTTTTCAATGAATTTGGAAAAATTTGATAGCTCCCATCTAGACATTGACCCCAAATCACATTTGAAATCTGGGACTAATCGGGTGAAAGCCATGGCCTGTAGGGTGTGCTAAAGGAATTGTTGGACAATTTATATCCAAATCCAAGACAGCTGCTGGCAGACATGTTTTTCAACAATATTCAGAAAAATTCAATAACTCCCATCTAGACATCACACCAAAGCTACATATGAAATTTGAAAAAGATTGGGTGAGAGATGCGGCCTGTAGGGTGTGCCAATGGAATTGTGGACAATTTATATGCCAAATCTAAGATGGCCACTGGTGGCCATGTTTTTCACTAAACTTTGGAATAATTTGATCGCTCTCATCTAGACATTGCCCCAAAGCTGCATATGAAATTTGAGACTGATCAGGTGAGAGCAGCAACCTGTAAGGTGTGCTAAAGGAATTGTTGGACAATTTACATTCAAATCCAAGATGGCCACTGATGACCATGTTTTTCAATAAAATTCAGAAAAATTTGATAGCTACCATCTAGACATCATACCAAAGCTACATATGAAATTTGAAAAAGATCCGATGAGAAATGCAGCTTGTTGGGTGAGCTAATGGAATTGTTGACAATTTATATGCCAAATCTAAGATCGCCGCTGACGACCATCTTTTTCGAAATTCGAAAAATTTGATAACTCCCATCTACACATTGCCCCAAAGCCACATAGGAAATTTGGGACTGACTGGGTGAGAGCTGAGGTCTGTAGGGTGTGCTAAAGGAATTGTTGGACAATTTAAATCCAAATCCAAGATGGCTGCTGGTGGCCATGTTTTTTAACAAAATTCAGAAAAATTTGATAGATCCCATCTAGACATCACACCAGAGCTACATATGAAATTTGAAAAAGATCGATTGAAAGATGTGGCCCGTAGGCTGTGCTAATGGAATTGTTGACAATTTATATACCAAATCTAAGATGGCCACTGGCAGCCATGTTTATCAACAAAATTTGGAAAAAATTGATAGCTTCCATCTAGGCATTGCCTCAAAGCCAGATATGAAATCTGGGACTGATCGGGTGAGAGCCACAGCCTATAGGGTGCGCCAAAGGAATTGTCCGACAATTTATATTCAAATCCAATTGGGCTGCTGGCAACCATGTTTTTCAACAAAATCCAGAAAAATTAAATAGCACCCATCTAGACATTGCTCCAAACCCACATACGAAATTTGGAACTGATCGGGTGTGAGTTGTGGCCTGTAGGGTGTGCTAAAGGAATTGTGGATGGACAGATGTACGTACTGACATATGTGCATATTATATTTATTTATTGGTGTGTAAGGTCACATACTTATGCACAATGGCTGATCATGACCGTGACAGTTTTACTGACATATGTGCATATTATATTTATTTATTGGTGTGTAAGGTCACATACTTATGCACAATGGCTAATCATGACCGTGACAGTTTTACGGGTGGAGGAAGCTGGAGTACCTGGCGAGAATCACCGAGCAACGATGAGCAGATGCCATACGTACATATGGACGGCCATATGTACATATGGACAACGGATCATAACCCATCCCAATAACACATACCTGACATCAAGTTGAGCTAATAAAGATCAAACATTGAAATACCTGGAGCTGAAGCCCTTTGCATGGTATGGGACATGTATTCCCAGTGACAGAAAATGCCCCACAAAATTGCTAATTTTAAGATGTGAATACACAGTGATGATGGGTGATGACATTAATTGACATTGTTTTGTTTTTTAAAGTCAGGCTTGGGGATTATCATGTTCTGGAAACGCTGATCACCAGAAACAGCTTTCTAAAGCAAATTCCACTGACAATTGCAAAGAAATGTATTAATTTGGACTGAACTATGATTATAGTTAGCTCCCCTGAGAGTGAATAAAGCTGAAGCAGAAATGCACTTTTGTGTTGCAACCACTTTTGTTACAACAACCACTTTTGTTACAGCTCACCACTTTTGTTACAACACTTGTCCACTTTTGTTACAGCTCACCACTTTTATTACAAAATGAGCTCACCACTTTTGTTACAACCATCGCCCATTTTTGTAACAAAAAAAACCCGCTCACCAGTTTTGTTACAAAAATCGCCCATTATTGTTACAATTTTTGTCAGTGTGAAAAATGAAAAATTTAACGTAATTTGTATATTTTTTATACTTACCAATGGCCCAGACTTAGCTGGTGCAACCTCAATAATATTAAGGGCCAAACACAAATTTTGAACCCCCCCCAATCCCCCAAATTTGCATACAAATCCGAAATTTGAAAGTCCTATCTGGTCTTCCATACCATTTGTGCTGCACATGCACAGTAACCAGGAAGAGACTGGAATTGGCACCGAGCATCATTCTTCCTAGTTGTGCCTGCTAAATGTTATAAATCAGCGCGGAGGTATGAGTGCCCACTCATGGGAGGGCCATCCCCCATCTGGGCTATTGGTAAGTATAAAAAATATACAAATTACTTAAAATTTATCATATTTTTATACTAGAACCAATGGCCCAGACTTAGCTGAATAGTAAAAAGGCTGGAGGGTCTAGGACTTTAAAGGAAACAATAATAACTATTACTCCGACTGAAAGGAGGGCTCCTATAAGAGAATAGGAGATAAATGAGGAATTACATATGTTTTTCTTTAAAATAAACTGAGAAAGACATAACACCAACAATTAAAGGAGTAATAAACAAGAGCTGGACTGTCGTCCGGTGCATACCCCCACACCTAGTGTGGGCATACCTATGACCAACAAACATTATTTATGAATATTCTCGTATGGACTGACGGATGGATGCACTGATGGGTGGACGCAATCCAGTATACCCCCCCCCCCCCCCCCCCACCCATTTTATCCGAACGTTTTCAACAATTTCAGAGTCAAAAGGTATGGTAAATTGTTTGGTGTTTGGAAGTTTTATGCAATGAGGCAGAAGCCGTTGTCATTGGCAAACTGCATGCCATATTTCACTGAAATCTGATAACCTTAATCCAGTATACCCCTCCCCCCCCCCGCCATTTTCTTCGAAAGTTTTCAACAATTTCCAACAATTTCTATGTCAAAAGGTGTGGTAAATTGTTTGGTGTTTGGAAGTTTTATGCAATGAGGCAGAAGACTTTGTCATAGGCAAACTGCATGCCATATTTCACTGAAATCCGATAACCCATACCTGAGATACAGGCCTGAGATACAGGGTGAACGGACAAATAATGTCTATTTCCTACAATTTCTAAGTCAACAATAAAAAAAAAAACTAGTGTGGGAATGTGGGCATACCTAAGACCAACGTGGGCATACCTATGACCAACAAATATTATAGAAAATAATAATTTACTTAAGTTTTGAAAGTTCTGAATATTCTCGAACGGACTCACACACGGACGGATGCACAGACGCACGGATGCAATGAATCCAGTATACCCCCATTTTCTTCGAAAGTGAGGGTATAATAATAATTCTTCATTTAATACCAGCATAAACCTTATGCTAAATCGGTGAAGGAAACCAATTATAAAGCTAGTCCAGAGAATGTGATACTTTATATTGAAATAAAAGTGTCCGAGGATTGTATATAAACGCTCGTCTGATACGTGACATATACGAATGCTTCACATCAAGCTACACTTTAAAAGCACAATACATAATAAGACAATATTGTTGCTTCACACCGAGCTACACATTAAAACCACTGAGCACCGACCCCCGACTATTGTCCTTGGAAGAGGTATTCCCTTGCTTTTCACTATAAAGCCAGATGATACTTAGGGAAAAACCGTCCCAGTCAACCACCCCCCCCCCCCCCCCACCCCCACCTTTCCATTTGTTCTGAAGGAAGAATCCTCAGAATGAAAAGGGCATCAAACCGGCGTCAGTGCTCGAGCGTGCTGCCTAAGACATCTAAAAGATGTTACATTAATGGATGACATTCTACCCAAGGATCTAAGGTCACCAGAAATAGACTCTAAGTTTCTAAGATAAAAGTTAGAAGAGTAGAAGGTTGTGTGCAATAAGCCACTTTCATTAAATCGGTAATACTATTGGAATAAGCCCAAGAAGACAATGCTCTAACTTCGTAAGCTGAGATCTTATTTACAGAACTCTGATCTGAAGAAGGATTCTCATAGGCAATACGTATTGAATCCACCTAGCAACCGAATGAACTGAAATATCCTTACTGTTAGGAATAAGAGAAAGAAAGAATATCTTTCTGCCTTTCCTAATAAAGCTAGAGCGACGTTTATAAATACAAAGCACTTTTACTGGACACAACACCAGTCTAAGGTTGTACAAAAATGGTAAAGCCTTAATAACAATAGGCTCCAGCCTTCTATCCGGAATCTGGTTCTTAGCCAAGAATCCCACTTACGTAGTAAGAGTAATAGTATTACCCACACTATGGAAATGAGAATCTTCTACTGATAAAGCATGAATTCACTAACTCTTCTAGCCGAAGTAAAGGCTAAGAGAAAAGCCGTTTCATAAGTAAGATATTAAATTCAACTTCATCTAACAGCTCAAAAGGAGCTTCCTGCAACTTCAAAAGAACCCAAGATAAATTCCATAGAGAAATTTCTGACTAGCTTGGATCAAGAAAGATCTGATCAAATAGCCAAATGATCATGATGAGCATATGTGTCTGAAAACATAGACCTATAGCCATAATAATAATGGGCTGCAGTTTTAATACGTCAAAACTGTAGACCAAAAAATTGGAAATTGAGATATAGATGGATTATAAGTATCCACTGACTGGTCCGCATACCAATGGAAGAAGACTCTCCACTTAGCCGCATAGTTAAATGAAAAGGAGGTCCTCCTGCAGTCAGAAGGAAAGGAATGAGTACCACCCTGATTCCAGAGGTAAGCCACTACTGTGGAATTGACTGACAAATCTGAACATGGAGATTCTCTACGTGAACTATCCAAGCTTAAGGACTAGCCAAATAGACAACATCTCTATGATGCTATGTGTTTCTTCAGGAACCAAGTCCTAAAGACCCTAACACTTAGATCTACAGGAATTAGGGAGGCACCACAACCTGACAGACTGGCATCCGCCATAAAAGTGAAGACCAGATCCGGTAATTGAAGTGGAACTCACTGAATCAACCATTGAAGGTCCACCCAAAACTAATTCCTTTGTTTAACTAGGTCCGTTAAAACAATCTGACTTAGAGCGAATGCGTTTGACACTTCAGTTTTGAATGAAGAAAAACTGGAGAGGCCGCATGCAAAATCGATTTAATGGAATCAGCTCTGCAGTTGCTCAGCACAGTCTCATCAATCTCATAAACTCCCTTGCTAATACTGTAAGAGAATTTAGGAGAAAACGAGCATACTAACTGACAAGCTTCACCCTGGTTATGGGAAGATGGACCAGATTGCAGTGAATCTCAGAACTCTTTTCCAAAGGAATGAAGGACATTTACAGAGTGAAATCTGACTTCTTTAATTTACAAAGAAACCAAGATATCGGAATAACAGAAGCAGACTCTGCACACCATTCTAAAGCATACTTTCACTGCCGTGTCTAGAAGAATATCGTCCAGATAAGGTGACGTTATCACTGCCAAATGAGATCAGAAATAAGACATGACCGAGTTCATTATCCGAGTGAATGCTTAAGGGTCTAGATTCAGACTGAAATACATCACTCTGGACTTTGTAAACCTCCCCTGTACGGCAATACGAAGATACTTCTGTATGCCAGATAGACCAAGACGTCAAGTACGCGTCTTAGGTCTATGCTTGCCACAAAATCGATCACTCGGAGGCTCGCTCTTACCGACCGGATAGTTTCATGTAAAACTTTGAAATGTGAACAATTTGATTATGTAGCTCAAGTCTATAACTGATCGGAATGAGCCGTCTGTCTTCGGCACAAGAACAATGACTGTTGAATCCTATAGAAATGGGATTCTCTACAACCTCTATTGCCTCCTTTTCTAAGAGAGATGGAACTTCTAAAAGAAGAGACTCTCTTGAAAAAATGCCAAAAGATTTGTCCAATGCATACTTCTAGTAAGGGGAGGCTTAGACAGGAATAACATTTGAAGACCTCTTTTGACTGCATTCCTATCCACTGATCTTCATTATCTCTATCCAGTTGGAAGCAAAAATCGATAAACTTCCGCCAACTGGAGGGCAATAGAGGTCTAGAATATCACTAATAGGACTTCCGAGGCTAACAGGAAGAGAAACTACGTCCTCCCCGAGAACCTCCTGAAACCATTAGCTTAGAGGCATTGGACTTATAGTCCTTACTGAACTTATGCCCCTACCAGAGTCGCTAGATTGACGGTTTCCCAAAATGACGTACGAGGGTTCTAGAACCATGCGAAGGAACCCCTCTTCGACAACTTAGAAAATGAGTCTCCTCACCTACCATGCTAAGCAGAAGACTGCTGCTGTGAAACTAACCTTAACAACAAGGTGTTAATTGTCTTATGGTAGTTCCTCGTACACAAGGATAATTAGCTACAAAACAAGAATGACCAGAAACAGGCATGACTGAGAGAGCTTAACCTGATCGTCCATAAATTTAGACGATGCTAAAGCTCTGTCACGTCTAATCAACTCCAAATTAGCCACTGAAGGGCAGAGTGATACGTGGCAAACATGATTGCTGTGGAAAGGACTCTGAGCAGCAAAAATGTCATCAAAATCCTTTCCGCTAAGATGCTGAGCCAAAGCCCTAACGATGTGGCCTGCGTACAACATTGCGTCCAGAACCGCACGACTGGAATCAATAGAAGATTCCAGAACATCAGAATGGACATATAATAAAGCGGGCAATGAAATATCTAATTCCGACGCCGGCTCAGACAACGCAGATGAGCTCTCTGAACGTCTTCTACTGTTTTCACAACATGATCCTGAAAACGGTAATAGAAGAGAAGCATATGATAAGAAACTGCCTTTCTTATACTATTTGCTAGGCCAAGGGTGGAGTTGTCAAGCAGACCGAAGGCCTCCGACACCTGAATGAGCAGAATGACCCGGGAAGGAAAGAACCTCTTCTTTCCTGCGCACGGTACCCTTATTGAGGGACGAAAGCTGTTTTTTGCCTAGCAAATGCAGACTTTGTTCAGATGGAACAAGATCCGGAAGAACTGATGAATAAAATTCATAGTCTCCATGTACTGTTCTGCGAGGGATGGAGAATCGTCCTCCGTAGCTCTCTCACCATCTGAGTGTTCCATATGAGAATCATGGTCAACACCATCCGAATGAACAGGTGACTGGACCGACCCAGCACCATCCGACAGCTCACTACCGGAGACTGTTGATGGCTGAACCTGAGACTGCTGGGATGCTGCAATAAGCTGCGCAATCTGCAACAGCAGGTCTGTGACCGAGATTTGAGGAGCAGCGGTCTTCTGTTCTCTGCTACATGCTGCCCACAGGACGGAGATCTGACCCCAGATCTTTTCGACGCTTGTCCCGTATGTATATGCCTCGAACCACTAGCTGCAGGTTAATCTGACTTTGGTGGTGAAGACTGGGAATGCCTCCGTGGAACAGCTTGAACATCCGAAGTCAGACAGCTAGTCTGCAGTCCAACGTGCTTTGCCATTGAAGCAGAGGAAGAAGCCACAGCTGCAACTGGCCTCGGCTGCAGTGTGGAACTCACTAAAGTTTCTTGAAGCGGAAAAAGTCGACCCAGACTGCTGACGGAACGGAGAGGGTTCTCCAACTCGGGATCTGGCCCCAGATCTCGTCGAGCTTCCCGTTGAGAAACTTGCAAGCTTCTACCCCTTAGCGTCCTTTTCCATGGAAGAAGAGGAAGGCGTAACAGCAGCCGACCCCAGCTGAAGTGTGGAAGGAGCATTCAGAATCGCAAGCGTAGATGAAAGCCCCTACGCACTAAGTTTCTCGAGACAGAAACGCTCGACCCCAACTGCTGACAGGATGGAGAGGGCTCTCCAACTCATGATCTGACCCCAGATCTCGTCGAGTTTCCCATTGAGAAACTTGTAGGCTATTTTCCCTTTTGTGTGCTCTTCCATGTAAGAAGAGGAAGCCATAACAGCAGCCAACCCCGGCTGCAGTGTGGAAGGAGCATCCACAATCACAAGCGCAGATGAATGCCCCTACACAATAAAGTTTCTCAAGATGGAAACAGTTGGCCCCAACTGCTAACAGGACGGAGAGGGTTCTCCAACTCGCGATCTGACCCCAGATCTTGCAGAGCGTCCCATAAATAAACTTTCAGGCTTCTTCCCCTTTGCCATCATCATTGGGTGAGCTTTTGTTTTTGAGATGCTTGCTCTACCCACGTCTACACTTCTCAACTGCAACTGACCTACCCGTTGTTCCGGCTCCCACAAGTTGGGGAACCGCTTCACTGGTCGACCTAGCTGAGGATTAAGAGCACAAACTAGAGGCTACAATCCCTGCTTAATAATCATGAGCACTTGGGCGGCTAGCTCTGTTTGCTCATCAGAGCGTGATGACATCAGCACGCAACGGACAGGTGTCGAAGTACCATCAGTCACCTTGTTCTTGTTCCTCTGAAAAAGAGACTGAAAGACTAGAATTAGCCTGCGGTGATAGTTCCGGCATCGGAACTTCACCGTCCACCACACAGGTCGACACCCGTTTCCAACATTTCAATCCCAATAGTACAAGTATTTGAAGGAGTGCAGTGACTACAGGCAAGACAACAAGCATGTAAATCAGAGACAGACTTCTTGGACTTACGCTAGGTACAAAATTATTCCTAGTAGATACAATAATTATGAAGCCAACATCATAAGTCCACTACACTCCCGAATACAGAAAAAACATAGCAATGATACACAACATAGACAATCACAAAAATTTTCGAAAAGAAATAAACTATTTCAAAAAATTTTGAATGAAGCCTAAGTACCCCAAGGGAACTTCATGAACCCAAGGGACTCCTAAGTGTGGACAAGCACTACATAATTAAAGCTAAACTACCAGAAAAGGGTATAATATGTATCCTAATAGAAAAACAATAACTGTCCTATACTAAACACTGAATTAATAAGTATCCAAAACGTTGAACAGAAAACAACGTCAAGAGGAAAAACCAGAAACTAATCAACAAACAGGCACAACAGAGGCCTGCAGTCAGTAACCGATCAACAACCACCTGATGCAAAGCTAGTTCTTCATAGGAAGAAAAAACAATGCATCTGGTAGAAGATGCAAGAATATATTACGTGTACATTGCATACAAAACCGCACTTGTTAATACCCCGTCGTTTGTGTAGAAACAACCAGGTATGAAAAGCTGGTTTAGTGCGGTCACGTGAGAAGGATTACATAACCAATTAATGTTTCGCAAGAAAAATCTTTCAGAGACTGTCCCTGATTAGCAATTATATTGTTCAGTCAGAAAATTTCTAAAAACCTACATTTAATAAAATATTCAGACACAAATGCCATATCTTTCATTTCCAGAACTCTGTACTGCGGTTTAATATAGGAATTGAAAAAAATCCGTTCATTAATTTGTGAGATTTTTGATTTGTTTTCTTATTAAAATAAAATTTTCGCTGATGTATGATTTGAATTCCCCCCTGAGTTTGTTCACCGGTCTCCAATGACTTCAGAATATTTCATGCAATGTATATCCAATTGACGGAAGAGCCACACTGTTGCACGTGATCGGCGAAATTTTTTGGGGTAAAATTTATCACACAATATAACGGGATTTACCGAACCGATTTTCACCTTTAAAGATCTTATTTGATATACAAAATTCCCAAACAAAATGTATCAGGTACAAAAAAAAGATTTAGTGAACAGAAATTAATATGTTAATTTGCGAATCTTTTCCCAATACAGTCCAATCAACACTGATTAGTGAGTGGACGTCTGACATTATGTAATTACACATAACACACTCAGTCGATTTTGGGATAATTTTTTCGTATGGAGTGTAAATGTAATGACAAAACGTTAAGAAAATTGTTATATTGAACTGGAGTATAATCGGTGTTCCTAAAACCCACCCACCCCACTCCCACGGAGACCACGCACTATCACTATACGTCTTCTCACTTGATATCAGCCTGGGGGTGTAGTGGCATTGCTGTAACCGTTTCTTGTCAGATCACCGAAGTTAAGCAACGTCGAGCCCGGTTAATCCCCGGATGGGTGACCATCTGAGCGATCGATTTGGACTCCCGCATTGTGTCCTTGGGCAAGGCACTTAACCCCGATTGTCCACATGGGGGCATGATGACGCCGTGTACTAAGGCGTACTGCATGTCAATGGTGCGCATGTCTTCAACCAATCTAACCCTGCCTGAGCTGCAGAGCAGAGTTACGATGTTGGGGAGCTGGCAGCTGCTCGTCGCTTGGTGGTTCTCTCCGGGTGCCCTGGCTTCCTCCACCCGTAAAACTGTCACGGTCATGATTAGCCATTGTGCATAAGTATGTGACCTTAAACATCAATAAATAATAAATAGATATCAGCCTATTAGATCTTTATCCGTAAACGTGTATCTAACACAGAGACCAGAAAAGTCAAATAATTACCCACAATAAGAGTAATACAGTAAAATCAAACATTCAAATTTGTCTCATTGGAACAGGCTCAGTGATCTCATTCCAATGACATTTATAGTTTTATTGTTATGTTAGAGATTTCTATATAGATTTTTCAAACTTTACTTCATTTCTAAAATACTATTATTTATTTATTTATTTATTTATTGGGGTTTAACAACACTTTCGACAGCCAGGGTCATCTCCTGTAAGACAGTTTTACGGGTGGAGGAAGCAGGAGTCTCCAGAGAGAACCACCGATCAGTGGCGAGTAATTGTCCGACTCTCCAACTTACTAACCTGGCCGAAGCAGGGTTAGCAGTGGTTGAAGGCATGTGTACCATCAACATGCTCTATGCCTTAGCACACTGTGCCACAATGGTCCCGCTCAATCAAGTGAGGTTAAGTGTCTTGCTCAAGAACACAACACGAGTGACTCTAGCAAGATTCGACCTCATGACTTCTTGATCACAAGGTCGACATGCTATCCAATGGGCCACCACGCCCTCCTAAAATACTGTGGTGATGGGTTAAAGAGTATTGAAAACAAGAGACCCCACGGGGTCTGAAGCGCTCATCTTGAACAGAACACAATATAAACAGAGTCCAAGAATGAGTCTACATTAAGTAATCCATTTCCATAGGATACACTGTCAATCCTTGAGCCCCGCAGGAGTGACAAAAATAATGTGGGCATCATGCCTTTTCTTCAGTTGATCATGATGTAAAATGTAGAGCTCCCCTATGAAGCCCCTTGATACAACCTATGTGGATTAATCTTAATTACACACCTCTAGAGGGTACTGAATACAAATTTCTAATTCTTCAGCTACATGGCCAATTCCGGCTCCCATTGGGGCCCAAATATTAACCCAGGCTCTCGATTTGAACAAAGTTGAATCTGACTTCCTTAGAGATGCTGTGTACCAAATATGAAAGCATTCTCACTGTTGGATCTGAAGAAGAGAAATTTTAAAGAAATTTCCTCAGATTGCACTAAGTTAAAATTTGGGCTACCATAGCGAGACCAAATATTAACCTACAAATCCGATTTGAACAAACCTGAATCTGACTCCCCTAGAGATGTTGTATACCAAATATGAAAGCATTCTGACTAGTGGATCTGAAGAAGAAGATTTTTGAAGAAATTCCCTCATATTGCACTAAGTTAAATTTCAGGTTCCCATATGGAGCCCAAATATTAACCCAGGCACTCGAATTGAACAAACTTGAATCTGACCCCCCTAGAGATGTTGTATACCAAATATGAAAGCATTCCAACTTGTGGATCAGAAGAAGATGATTTTTGAAGAATTTTCCTCTTATTGCACTAAGTTAAAATTTGGGCTACCATAGCGAGCCCAAATATACACCTAGGGATCCGATATAAGAATTAAGTTAAAATTTGGGCTACCACAGCGAGCCCAAATAAAGATTTTTAAAAATTATCCCCCATACTGAACTAAGTTACAATTTGGGCTTCTGTATGAAGCCCAAATATCAACCTAGGGACTTGGTTTGCACAATTTTGAATCTGAACCTCATAACAATGATGTACACCAAACATTAAAAGATTCTGACTGGTGGTTCTGAAGAAGAAGATTTTTAAAGAATATTCCCCATATTACCCTAAGTTAAACATTTGGGCTCCTGTATTGAGCCCAAACATGAACCAATGGGCTTTATTTGAACAAACTTGTATCTAACCCCCCTATGAATGCTGAAAACCAAATATCAAAAGATTACGATGATTGGTTCTGGAGAAAAGATTTTTAAAAATTGTTGCAAATATGATGACTCAGCATTTTTTCGATGCCCTCTACAGAACACCCTAACATAACCGATGGCAATTTGTTTCTACCATTCAATCCTACTGGTCCTAAAGATGCTTCATACCAAATAACAGCTCTCTGTTCTGTGTGGTTTGGGAAATATGGGCGTTTGAAAATATTTCTATTTTTAGCTCCTGGGGTTCCCATGGCGATGCTGGATACTTTTTTTTGCACGAGTCAAGTACTTATGACCCAATAATACCACATATCAAATTTGGTTCAAAATGGTCCATCGGTTCAGAAAATAGAAATTTGGGGTGGGGTCAAAAATCTTACCCCTACCATTACAAAGCCGAATATTGATTCACGAACTTCGTTTGAACAAACTTGATTCTACACCTCAAAAGGAAGCTCCATAACAAATATTAAGTCACTGTACCCACTGGTTCATGAGAAGAAGATTTTAAAAATATTTTGGAGCATTTTTTCCCACCCACTCCCTATGGGGCTGGGCATGTTGAGTAGCACAAAACTGCAATGCCCCTTTAGGACCACCACTCACACAAACTTTCACTAGAATTGGCCCAGTGGTTTTGGAGGAGAAGACCAAAACATGGTGTTGACAGATGCCAGATAGGCAGACTGACACCGGATGGCAGAGGGGAGCGATGAGATTAGCTCAGCTTGACTTTGTCAAGATGAGCTAAAAAAGAAAAGAAGAGAAATGGCAAGACATTCCAGGAGATTACTGTATAAAGTAAAAAGACACTTCATCCAAGAAGACTGTGTCCAAAAGCTTGCGAAAGAAACAGCAGTCCCATTGCCCTAAAAGTTAAAATTTTTCGAAAACAGTCAAGTTTAGAACTCTTACACACATGGGTATATGATGTTCGTACCAGACATATGCAATAGGTTTAGGTTTTGATAATCATGACTGAAAGTCATGTCCAAGTACTTGCAGATTACTTCATTTTTCACACTGACAAAATTTGTAACTAAAATGGATGATTGTTGTAACAAAAGTGGTGAGCTCATTTTGTAACAAAAGTGGTTGATTTTGAAACAAAAGTGGTGAGCTGTAACAAAAGTGTGCAAGTGTTGTAACAAAAGTGGTGAGCTGTAACAATGTAACAAAAGTGATTTGTGGTAACAAAAGTGGTTGCCACACTTGTGTCATATTTTTATTGTGATGCAAGGTGTTTTGATTACTTCCAATCAAGGATTATGATAAACTGTTCAACAATCTTCAGAATCAAATCATTCACATAATACCTACTGATCTATTGTACCCAACAGGTATGTTTATTTTGAGCTGTCTCACTCAATTTTTGACATCGGCAACAGATTGACAGGCAAACATTCAAGCTCTGAACTAGCATCACTCACTAAAAGTCAACAGACTAAGAGCATCATGTCTGCCTGTCAAACAGTACTCAACACTATGGTCTGTTGTCACAGTATTTTATCTGTCTTTTTAACTGGTAGAGTGCTGGAAGCCCATATTTGGGCTTTATTCTGAAGTGTCGGTACCACAACTTGAAGGCTTCATATTCTGTGGATGTTCTTCATATTACCTATGAAGTGAAATCATTTAGAATGTTAGGATTTGCCTTGTTCCAATTTATGAGAGAGTGCAAAATTGTACCAAGGCAAAGATATGTGAACAAATTTTGATAGCTAGAAATAATTCAGGACTCTACCAGTTAAAGCATATTTGTGTCAGGATAGTAAACTCCTGCATTGGTTTTTTGCGTTCTTCATCAGCTGTGTTTCAACCCACAGGATAGTGATCCATACTGTTACACTGTCACACAAATTTGTCAATGACCCAGCAAATAAAAATAGTCGGTGACGATGGTATTTGTAGATGGTTAGTCAGTTAATTGACTAATCATGGCAGCAATATTTATTTATCTGTGTTTAAGGTGACTTTCAGCATCTATGATATAGCATGGCCGTTTAAAATTATTTTGCACATTTAAGAGACCTTACAGGCATTGTATACAGGGTCACATTACCCCAGTAATGTTGAAATTGTCTACCTCAATAAGCAAGTGCCTCTCCAATTCTCGAGTTCACATGAAGAAACTTGTGATTATCATGCATAGCACTTGGTTCCTGCATATTTTTAAAAATGAAAGTAAAGTGCTATGAAGGATTTTCATGCACTTTCAAGCTCAAAGTAGAACATTCATCATGTCCATTCAGGTAAAAATCAAAGGGCATGGTCAACCCTGCAAATAAGCAGACTGTCATCTGCAGAATGAGGTGGTCCTAAGAGGGTCAAATTTTGACCTTCTGAGTTCCTGTGAAAAAAACTTAGTAAAGTAAGTTCCATACCAGAAATCAAATTACTATTGCAAGTGGCTAATGAGAAGATGATTTTTAAAGCATTTTAGGCTTAAGGGTCATTAATTCCACCCTAACGGGTGTAGTAACTTTTTGAGAAAAAAATCCGAAGAGTAAGCTCCACCAAGATGCTTGGAACCAAATTAGTTGAGACTTAGCCGAAAGGTTCTGAAGATGAATACTTAGTTGATGGAGCACAAGAAAGATATTGATTTGGCATTTACCATTGTCAACAGCATTAAAATGAGCATCCTCATTAAGCACCCTATGACAAAATGGATAGCAATTTTTTTGGTCCATCTGATTCCGCTGGACCTAAGAAAGTTTCATACCAAAAAACCAATATTCTGGTCCATGCAGTTTCTGAAATATGGGCATTCAAATTTTTAGCTCCTGGGGTTCCCATTGGGCAGTGAAACAAAAGTTTTCAGGCATAAATCACATAGTTATGACCCAACACCACATGCCAAATTTGGTTCAAATCAGTCCAGCGGTTCATGAAATACAAATTTAGGGTGGAGCCCAAAATGGGCATGCTCTCACAGATACTGACCTACAAATCCCTTGAACAAAATATAATCTTCTCTACCAATGGAAGTTCCATACAAAATATTAAGGCATTCTCTCTTGTGGTTCATGAGAAGATTTTAAAAGATTTTTAGGCTTTTCTGGCATTAACCACAGCCCGAAGATAGCAGCAGCTTTATTTGAACGAAGTAGAAAGGGAAGGGTATACTTCAAAGATGGTCTGTGCCATATATATTTGAATCTGGCCCAGTGGTTTTGAAGAAGACAAGTTTCAAAAGTTAACAGATGATGCACGACAGATGTCGAGTGATGGCAATAGCTCCCACTGACTATCATCAGGTGAGTTAAAAGTGGGGGTGGGTGGGGGTGGGGGAATGGGCTTCAGGTGTGCATCTGGATGGGAGATGAGTAATTATCTTTTGGGTTTGAAACATTTTTGTAGAAAGCCCCCTAAGAGAGAATATACTCCCAAATAAAAAATATCCACCCAATAATCTCACACACATTTGTCATCTGTTTTAACTGTCAGTGTGTGTAATGTGATGTAAACTGTAGGTAAAGGGAAGATCATGAGGTGCACAATGGGTTCAAATAATCAAAATTACACTGAATATATTACAATTCTGAAAAAATTCCTGATGTTTCCTACTTCTTCAGTAATAATTCCTGTCTGAGTATTCTACTATGAAGCCACCAATCATTCCTGCTAATATTCTTTCACACTAAAAAAAATAGATTCTGCACAAGACAATGTGTGTGCTTGGAAACTGAAGTACTGTTCAAAGGGGAATCCCAGACTTTTAATATCAATATGTATCATTTGTGGGAATCTCCATGGAAGAAGAAATATGCAATTATTACCTTTTCATCAACAGCTGTATTTCAAACATGGGTACCACTGGTCCTTTGAATTTCTGTCAATGTTTTGATTGGGAGTCACACATACTGAGCTTTATTTTGTACTGATGACAGGTTTTTTTGCTAAGAAATGAAGAGTTAATTTACTGTTGGACTTGTTCATGAGTCAACCTCAGCCAAATATGATAAGTTTATCCACTGTCCTGTCAAGGCCTATTTACACCTGTATTGTACGTCTCGACATACTTGTGAAGTATGTAGCTTGACATTTACTGAAGAACTTTCTGTGCTAAATAAAATGGATTTACGGCATCATTCAGTAACACAGGTGGATAAATGAGCAAAGTGAACATCAGAATATAATTTTTATTTACAAAGTTTATCAAATAAAGCAGGCTTAAAACTTGGGGAATGGGCTTCCACACGATTGTGGGGTTTGACATGGGTCACTACGGTAATGGGACCGTGACAAAGTTATGGTTGAGGGTGTGAAAATTACACCAGAAGAAAATGAGTAAGTCTGTAGAGGATGCTGTCACTGAGTGGTGTATGGTGATCTCTACACTGACCTTGAGTGGGTGACCTTCACCTGAAGTTGGTACAAAGCTTGTCATAAATACAGGAACCTATCATCCTGAGTAGGAAAATGGTCACACTTAATAGGAGACCACTCCAAAGTAATTGCTGTGGGTGTGAAAACTCCACTGGAAATATTGACTATGGTCAACAGATGGTTTTGACCTTGAGTGAGTGCATGGTGACTTTCACCTTCATTGGGTGACCTTCACCTTGAGTGGGTGCTTGATGTGCACGTAAACCAAATAATATATGCAAGTAATGGTTTGAATAAGTTCTGAAATGTAACCTTTTGAAAAATTAGTGAACTTCTATTTTGGATAACAATGACCTTGACCGAGAACCAAGTGACCTGTTTCTTGATTGCTACATATCATCTACTGGTAGTTTGTATTCCTATAGGGTTTCATGGACTTATCTTCAATGCTTACAAAGGTATGGCTGATAACAAAAATTTGATCAGAAAAATCTATTTTTGACAATAACATTGACATAGTGTCATGGTTTTGATTGTAACATAATTCATGGCGGTGTATAACCACATCAAGTTTCACTGAATTTTCTTCCAACAGTAACAAAGTTATAAAAGATTGTTAATGGTCATTGGTGGAAATAGTAACACCTATGTCTCATTTTTGCAAAAACAGGTGTCAATGGTGCACTTGTCTTCAACCAATGCTAACCTTGCTTGTGTGGAGTTAGTATGTTGGGGAGTCTGGCAGTTGCTCGCTCATTCTCTTCAGGTACTCTGGCTTCCTCCACCCGTAAAACTGTCAGACATGAAAGTGTCATTAAATCCCAATAAATAAATAAATAAATAAATAAATAAATAAATAAATAAATAAATAAATATAAATAAATAAATAAATAAATAAAACAAGAGGCCCCACAGGGCCTGAAGCATTCATCTTGAACAGAACACAATATAAACATAGTCCAAGAATGAGTCTACATTAAGCAATCCATCTCCATAGGATACATTGTCAATCCTTGAGTCCCTCAGGAGTGACAAAAATAATCTGGGCGTCATGCTTTTTCTTCAGTTGAACATAATGTAAAATGTAGAGCTCCCCTATGAAGCCCCTTGATACAACCTATGCGGTTTAGTCTTAAATACACACCTCTAGAGGGTACTGAATACAAAATTTTTAATGCTTCTGCAACATGGCAAATTCCGGTTCCCATAGGGAGCCCAAATATTAACCCAGGCTCTCGATTTGAACACAGTTGAATCTGACGTCCCTAGAGATGTTGTGTACCAAATACGAAAGCATTCTGACTGTTGGATCTGAAGAAGAGAAATTTTAAAGAAATTTCTTCATATTGCACTGAGTTAAAATTTGGGCTACCATAGCAAATATTAACCTATGGATCTGATTTGAACAAACTTGAATCTGACCCCCCTAGAGATGTTGTATACCAAATATGAAAGCATTCTGATTAGTGAATCTGAAGAAGAAAAAAAATTCCCTCATATTGTATTAAGTTAAATTTCAGGTTCCCATATGGAGCCCAAATATTAAACCAGGCACTCGAATTGAACAAACTTGAATCTGACCCCCTACTGATCACAATAGCTTACCCTGACTTTTAGTCAGGTGAGCTAGAAAGATTTATACACTGTGTGAGAAACACATGTCACTGCTATTGAAGTTCTGAATGGATAGTCATTAATATGAAGACTATGTGATAACATACCACAGTACTGCCGTTATTCATGTTGTGTAAATCCTTGTGAGCATGGGCACAGAAATCCATACAAGAAGTCACTCCACAAAAAGGTCGACCTGGTTCTTTACCAAGCCGACATTCAAAACCGTCTTTCTCAAATCTTGTCTGAAATAGAACATTTTAAGAGAATAAATATAGAATATACCCATAGTAGCTTGGTGTACCAAATGTACCAAATGTTTGCCATGAGTGGTGAAATGGTGTTTACATGAGCACCGGTGGGTGATACTTCCGCTGTCAATTTTATCGCAGAAATGAAATGGAAAAAGAAACGCAGAAATCACGGGGCCTTTTTCACTTCAATAACATACTATTCCGAGTTATGGATGCTTTATTAACAAGAGACAATGCATGTTTGTTAATTTTATTAAAAATGTTAATAAATAATTGCCGCTTTCATTTCACTCTTCGTGAGGCGACGAGAGGTAAATTTAGACAAGGTTGCGTTCAGATCGAGGTCACCAAAGGTCAACATGGATGTAGTTCCACTGTAGATGAAAATTTTAACTCCTGAAATCCCATTGCTGCCATATTCACCACGGTTGGTGTGTAAAGCTAAAATTTATGTCTTAGGCTTTTTATATACAGTAGAATAGGTAACCATGGTATAAATGCATACTGATAGCTGTCAATAACTGCATTTATCACACTATCAGAATTGAATTAATCATCTCTTATATTTTATAAACTGTTTACCTAATACAAATGGCAGATCACAATTGCAAAAAAAAAAACCCAACATTTCCTGAAAAATTAAACATTTCCATTTTTTTCCTTGGAAACAGCTTATGACCCCTCATTGTGAAGTCATTCCAATGAGGGGTATTAAGCTATATTTCAAGGCAAAAGTTGAAAAAATAATAAAATTTGCTTGGTGATTTCGGTAGAGCTGAAATGGTTAAGGGGTTTTCTTGATCGATTAATCACATGGATTAAACTCGGTTAACCGCTTAATCACTTGTCCAAATAAATATTTGAATAATTGCCATACCGCTGATAATTTACAGCATGAATCCTTTACCCAATGTAACAAACAAAACTGACTAAGCCTATATACAAAAATCTCCATTCAAATTTATTGTTTTCAATATTTGTCTCAAAAACACAGCTTATGACCCCCACTGGAACGCACTCGTTGAGCCCATTCCAATGAGGGGTCATCAGCTATGTCTTTGAGACAAAAACTGAAAATTTTAGTAATTCATGAATTTATTTTGCAAGTATCGTTTGCTACCCGCAGTGGGTAAAGGATTAAGAATTATCATTTCCAGCTACTGATACAGTATGATGATCATGCAAGTAAACAAGTATGTTGGCAAGTAACTTGCATGCTTTACTCTGTCTCATATAATTGATGTGAGTCAGTGTGACATTGTTTGCCTGTTTTGGAGCAAGTTTGTTCCTTTGTTAACCCATATAATACAATAGTTGAAAAATAATGGTTAATCGATCAATTACTTTTTGGATCGATCAAGATGTTGATCATCGATTAATCGGTTAACCATTTCAACTCTAGATTTTTGTGAATGGTGCTGGCCAGTTTAGTTGTTACATTTTATAAAAGGTTAAATCACACATCATGTGACAAAAAGAATCTCAAATTCATCATGACTTGACAAAATTTCTGAACCTCGTTCACAATTGATTGGAGCCTTGGTTAACATCTGCTCAGGTAGATTTTTATGAACTCGGCCAGAGGCAGCAGAACCAGGGGGGCACATGGGAACGTGTCAATCCACTTTTTTTTACAAAGACTTGCTGCATGGTTCCACAATGAGTTAAATAAGCACAAACAAACGTCAATATACAAACATTCCTGTAATATATTATTTGTAAATCCAAACAACATTTG
The DNA here is from genome assembly GCA_031216915.1 of Pictodentalium vernedei. NCBI lineage: Eukaryota > Metazoa > Mollusca > Scaphopoda > Dentaliida > Dentaliidae > Pictodentalium > Pictodentalium vernedei. The sequence goes on along the minus strand of CM062297.1, from coordinate 331,516,012 downwards.
GCCACAGAATTCCACCTTGGGTCATTTTGGCCTGTTTCTTCTACTTCAACCATCTTCCAACCCAAAGGCCAGCCTTCAGGTTGGAAGATGACTGGAGTAGAAGAAATGAACAGGACAGTGACCACACCGCAGCATGCTCATCAAAACGAGAGACTATAGTGTGTCATGGTATACTTACCGATATACAATTGTAACTTTTCTCCCTCTGGGCTGAACCAAAGTAGTCTTTAAAATTTGTGCCCCTCCACTTTAATCGAGATTCCGCCACCTCTGAACTCGGTACAGAAGTTAAAAAATTTATAGCAATTTATATATTTTTTATACTTATCAATGACCCAGACTTAGCTGGTGCTAACTCTTAAATTCTAGGGCCAAACACAAATTTTGCCCCTCCAATCCCCAAAATTTGCATCAAAATCCAAAAAATAGACGTCATATGTGGTCCTCCATACTTTTGTCCACTGCGCATGTGCAGTGTCAAGGAAGTACCAAAATTGGAGCCAAATCCTCATTCTTACAACCAGTGCCTGGTAAGTGTTATGTAATCAGCAGGGAGGTATGAGTTCCCAACTCATGGGAGGGCCATCCCCGTCTGGGTCATTGGTAAGTATAAAAAATAACTATAAATTTTTTAACATTTTTATACTGTACCAATGACCCAGACTGCAGTGGTACTCCCTGAGTTGACCACTGAATATCTGCCCAAGTCTGAATCTCTTGTTTCACGTGATTTGACAAGACGATGTTTGTTTCGAGCGAATGAGTCTTCACACTCCAATTCTGAGTAAAAAATATCTGGAGTGGACGAGTGCGTAGTTGCCCCATCGGAATAAGATCCGCAGCGGCTCTGCACAAACCTGTCAGTCGCATGAATTCTCTCACTTTTACTACATCTGAGTGAAGACAAAAGCGAGCATAACAACTGACTAATTTCGCTCAGGTTAACGGCAGACGAACAAGATTGTTGTGCATCTCGAAGCTCATTCCCAGGTGGGTGAATGACTTGGGACGGCACTAGATCCGATTTCTTTTCTTTACTATGAGATGTTGGAGCAATTGAAGCAGACTCTGAACATCGTTCTGAAGCGTTAACTTGTTGCCATACTTGTTGCCATACCTCTGAAGAATGTCGTCCAAGTAGGCCGACATTACCACAGACGAATGAGCTCGGAAATGAGTCATTCCGAGTTAATTATTCGAGTAAAGGCCCAGGGCACAAGATTCAGACCAAAGCACATTGCTCGGAACTGATAAACGACTCCTAGGACAGCGAAGCGAAGATACTTTCTGAACGCCGGATGTACCATGATGTGAGAGTACGCATCCTTGAGATCTATGCTCGCAGCATAATCGTTCACTCGAATGCTCGCTCTGACCGATTGGATGGTTTCCATATAAAATTTCGGAGCCACGATCAGCTTGTTTATCCAGCTCAAATCTATAACTGGACGAAACAAACCGTCTGGTTTTGGAAGCAGAAACAGGTGACTGTAGAAACCTGGAGATTCCTGGTTTTCTACGACCTCTATAGCATTTTTGTCCAGAAGAGATTGAACTTCTGATAGAAACGAATCTCTCTTCTGAACGTTTGACAGAAGCTGAGTCCAACGTGGAGGTTTTTCCTTGAAGGACAGTTTTAAACCTTTGGAAATCACCCCTTGCACCCATGCACCCATGGGTCGTCCGTAATTGACAACCAATTGGTTAAGAATCTCGACAGCCTTCCACCCACTGGAACGCAATAGAGGTTTAGACCATCACCTCCTGGCCCTGTGAGGCTTGCGGGAGGAGAAACCACATCCTCCACGACCCGCACCTCACCCAGTCGACCTAGGGGCATCTGACCGGTTATCTCGGCCAGCATTACGACTCCTACCTGAGTCGCTACTCTGACGGCCTCTGGAGTAAGACGCAGAGGCTTTCTTAGATCCTCTATAGGAACTTCCCTTTGCCCCCGAAGTGTCTGCTTACTCCTCTCTGCTGAGTCCGACTTTTTAAAAGCGGATTTAAAAAGCAGAGAATCCGAAGCTTTCTCAGTAATCTGATCATAGATTATAGAAAGCTTTCCGCCGAAGAGAAGCTCTCCGGAGACCGGAGCGACTCGAAGAGAGTTTTTCACCTTACTATCCACTCTTGTGGATGCAGCCAGGGCAGCATCATGTCTGACTAACTCCAGATTTGCCACTGAAAGGGCGTACAATATGCTATGGCCCTCGAAAGAACTCTCAAGGAAGTTTGAACATCCTGGAATTCTTTCCCTTCGAGACGTAATGATAATGCTCTCGTAAGGTGATCTGCATAAGATAATGCGTCTAAATTAATTCTATTAGACAAGATTGTCGTCTCCAGCGTACTGGAATGAATTGACATGGACACCGGCAATGACAACTCCAAGTCTTCTGCTTGGTCATCCAGACGCAGAGGAACTCTCGGCACGCCCTGTCCCGCCGTTTCAAATCTATTTCTATTATCGATGAAAGGCAGCTGTAGAGCATGAGGCGATAAGAAACCTGATTTGCCAGTCTTAGAGGCTAGCTTGAATATAGCGTCATTCCGAAGTTCAAATGTCTGCGTGACATTACTGGACTGGGTCGGAAACTCAGGCGCAATGTCCCTATTCCGGCCGAAAAAGTCTGTGTCCAGTGACGCTATCAGTCTCTTATCAGGTAATGCAGCATTTTGGTACGGAGGAACAACTTCTGGAAGGTGCTGCCAGATAAAATCTACGGCCACCTTATGTTGTTCGGAAAGGGAAAATTCCAGCTCTGCTGAATCCCTTTCACCATTCGACTGGACAGCATGAGATTCTCAGTCGTCTCTTTCTGACTCTGCAGGGGAACGAACCCACCCAGCTTCCTCAAACAGTTCCTGTTCTGAAAAAGTTTCTGATGGCTGCTGGGATGCTGCAATGAGTTGAGCTATCTGTGATAGCAAGTCCGTCACGGAGGCCTGTGGAGCCGCGGTCTTACGTGATTTAACCACTGGAAGCTCCTGGGACGTTAATTCCTGCATACTTCTTTTATGCAAACGTACCGACTGGTAAGGCCTTGTGTCCTTGGCTACTGGATGGCGTGACCTGATCGACATGGAATCCCTGGTCGGCGAAGCAGGCTGGATATCAGTGGTCACGTAGCCAAGTTGCAGTCTTGTGTGCTGCCGTGAGGATAAGGAAGCCAATAGACTAGCCGTGCCAGACTGTCAATATACGACGGAACGCCCCGACAGGAGGAGTGGACGTATGCTCCGACTGACGAATGTTATGTACAACAACATCTGGGCCCAGATGTTGTTGTAAGAGAGAGGGGCAGACCTGGACGAGCTAGGTAACGGACTGACTGGCTTCCTCCATTCCATCCTCAGATCCGTTGTCGCCGGGTGTGCACGAAGCGTGTTTATAGTGCTCGCAACACCCAATCTCCTTTCCTGGACCGCAACAGACGAACCCGGAGTCACAACCATTTCGTGAATGATTGCTTCACCGGGCGAGCTAGCAGGCGACAATGCCGTCGATCCTACTAGGGACCTCTTAGGCATTTGCCGAATTTCATTGAGCATTTTAGCCGCTAGCTCTTCATTTGACTGCGATGACGGAGGCACACTTCTTGAAGACATCACAGAAACGTCACCCAGTTCTTGTTCCACTGAAAAAAAGAGTGAAAAACTAGACTGACCCTGTGGCGAGAGGACCGGCATGGACCTCTCACCACTAACAATATACCGTGACACACGTCTCCAACGTTTGTCATCCCAATTGGCACACACAGAGCAAGAATTAGTGCGAGTACACTGACTACAAGAAATACACTGAGCATGAGAATCAGAGGAATACTTCCTCGAATTACAATTTGAACAAAATTGTTTCATTTTGAAAAAAATTTTAACAGTCATCGGACTCGCACTAACCCTTGAAAACAAGATACATGATGATAAAATAATCCATTACAAACATTTCGAAAATTAATTCAAAAGAAAAAAATTTTCGAAAAAATTTCAAGATGAGCCCAAGTTCCTAATGGGAATGATAAGCCCAAATGGATCCCAAAAATGCCTAAGTGTGGACAAAAGTTAAAAAATTTATAGTAATTTCTATATTTTTTATACTTACCAATGACCCAGACATAGCTGGTGCTAACTCTTAAAATATAGGGCCAAACACAAATTTTGCCCCCCAATCCCCAAAATTTGCATCTAAAACCAAAGAAAACATGTCCTGAAAGGCCCTCCACACTTCGCCTCTACTGCGCATGCGCAGTGTCAAGGACGTTCCGAAATTGGCGCCATTAATCATTCTAATAATCAGTGCCTGGTAAGCGCTATGTACTCAGCGGGGAGGCAAGAGTTCCCAACTCCTGGGAGGGCCATCCCCGTCTGGGTCATTGGTAAGTATAAAAAATATAGAAATTACTATAAATTTTTTAACATTTTTATACTGTACCAATGACCCAGACATAGCTGAATAGTAAAAAGGCTGGAGGGCCAAGGACATAGAGCAAAATGGAATACGCTCAATAAAATAAAATAGAGTCATCCCCTGTAGGGAAAAAGAAGTAATAGGCCTTACATGTATCTTTCTTATTTATGATAAATTAGAAAGATACAACACCTTCCAAAATTGAGCTTCATACATCTATGTACTCTATTAATATCCAATATAATCCTTATACTAATAATTTTTAAAGTAAACCAATAAATAAAGTAAGTCTAGAGAATAGAGACTCTTATACTCCTAAAAGTGTCTGAGGATTGCATAATCATGTCCGTTGACATATGCAATATTCAAAAGCTATACTTTAAAAACTAAGACTTGAATGAATTTTAAAAACCTAAACTTCTCACTAAACAACCATCCCAATAACAGCTCAGAATTACTAACTCCGGAGGAGGTATCCCCTTGTTTTCATAGTAAAACAGGTGACCCAAGGGAACACCCTCCCCCCCCTTTTTTTCTTGCCCTGGGTCAAATAGCCCAGAGCGAAGAGGGCAGCAGAATGGAGACACTGCCGAAACAGACAGCCTACCTAGCTATAGTAGCAACTGTTAAGTGAATGACATTCTGAGCAGTAGATAATAGACCTAACAATAGAGGCCTCCAGAAATGGACTCGATATTTCTGAGATAAAAATTCATGAATGTGGATGGCTGAGCGCAATGAGCGGCCTTCAAAAATCTATAATAGCGACACTATTAATGTAAGCCCAAGAAGTAGAAGAACTCTTACTTCATGAGCCGAAATCTTAAGCACAACTGCTAAGTCAATGATATACCATAAGCAGTACCGATAGTTAATAGAATCCATTAACAATAAAATGGAGCGTAACGTCCTTCTACTAGGCATCAAAGACAGAAGAAGCTTACGCCCATAGTAATAAACAGATATCTGTTTATAAATACATAAACTCTACCCGGAAAGAGTAAAGGCCTATGCCCATACGAAGACGGAAGGACCTTAAAAATAATAGGTTCCGGATAATAGGAGCCTAACTCTTATGCAAAAATCCAACCTAAATAGTAACGGAAGTAGTGATTCCGAAACTACGAAAGTGAAAATCATCCATCGATAGTGCATGAAACTCACTGACTCTACAGTAAAAGAGAAACCAACAGAATTACTGTCTAAAAGGTCAGAATTTGAAAACTACTGTTTCCAGAGGCTCAAATGATTACTTAGCTAAATAAGAACCGAAGTTAAAATCCATATAGGAATTTAATCTAAAGATTCTAAGTCTATTTATCAAAAAGTTACTAACTGACTTAGATAAAGAGACATAAGACTCAATTGTAAACTATCGTAGAGTGCATAGGTATGAGGTAACATAAACCTATAACCTTAATAATAACAGGCTGCAGTAGATCTTGTGAAACAAGTATACTAAAAAATTGCAATGAGTAGTATGGAGGGATCAACAATATGAACATAATGATCCCTACACCAACGACGGAAGAGCCTCCACTTTAGCCGCATAGAATAGCGAAGAAGAGGATCTCCTATAGTAAGAAATCGCGTCCAAAGCTCGTCCAGTACAGTGCTTACAATGCAATACGGACCATACAACGGAATACATGAAGGTTGCGACCTTGCGGGTTGTGATAAAGATGACACGATTTACCCAGTGAAAAAAGATCCTCACATAGAGGAAGATTTCACGTTAAGACCCACAGTAGACAAGAGAGTAAATTACCCATGATCTCTGTGAAGATAGAGATGCTATCAACAGAAATGTATTGTGGTTGTTTATCTTAGCAATACCTGCTGAAACAACAGCACCGGAGGATACGCGTATCCTATCATTCCGTCCTATAGATCAATAGAGCGTTAACAACATTAGCTCAGAGATCTGGACAAGCCAACACATACGTCTGCAATTGATTAGCAAGCTGTGTCGTAAATAAATCATCATTGGGCGCTCCCATAGATAGCAAATCTGATTGAATACTTGTTTGTTGAGAGTCCATTCTGACAGCAACAAGCGACCCGTAAGAGAACGGGAGTCCGGTAAAACAATCAGACGACCCGGAATATGACGGACCAAAACAGAACTTGGTGTACTATAACCAACAGACGGATTCTTTCCATTAAATTGAATAACGGAAACGAAAGAGTGCCTCCCTGGTTCCGGAGATATGCCACTACTGTCGAATTAAAGGACAGGATTTGGGCATGCGTTTCTGAATAATGTTCATGCAACGACATAAAGCAAGCCTAAAAAACATTATTCCGCGGAAGAAAACTGGTTGCTAAGAGACTGCGGAACCCAAAGACCCTGGCACTTCGAATCCGTAGGGATCAGTATTATATCCCAATCTGTTTGACTGGCAACCGTCATAACAGCCACACTCGGGTCCGGCAACTGCGGTGGCACTCTCTGAGTCAACCACCGAATGTTTGCCCCAGTCTGAATCTCTTGTAACACTAGATAGACAAGAGAACGTGTAAATCGAGCAATTCATGGATTGCCGAAAAGTTGCCGTCGAAGAGAAGCTCCTCCGAGAACGAAGCGACTCTGAGAGAGTTCTTAACCTTACTATCGACGCGTGTGGATGTAGCTAGGGCTGCGTCACGTCTAACCAACTCCAATCAGCCACTGAAGGGCGGAGTTATACGTGAACAAACTACTGCCCTCAAAAGAAATTACATTGAGAATAATATCCCGCAAATCTTTTCTTGAAGACGTAATGATAACGCCTCAGTAAGGCGGATTACGTATGATAAAGCGTCTAAGTTAAGTCTACTATACATCATGTCGTTTCCAACATTGAAGTTGGAAAAGACATAAACGGCGAAAAAGAATATATCCAGTCTTTAACCACACCGTCTAGATGCATATGAACTCTCGGTATGCCCTGCTCTGCCAAAATAAACTATTCGTATAAATGATAAAATGGCAGAAATGAGCAACGCGGACAAGAAACTAAACTATCATGCTTGGTAGCAGGCTTGTATATATATATATATAGCGTCGAAAAATAAAACACATGTTGTAATGACAATATTGGACTGCGTCGGTAAATCAGGGACAATGTCCCTGAACCGATCGAAAAATCCGAGTCCAATGACGCTATAAGTCTCTTATCCAAGATCGCAGCAATGAAGTCCGAAATAACAATCACTGGAAGATAATGCCAGAAGATATGAAAGGCAGCTTCCGATACTACTAAAGGGAAAACTCGAAATCTTTCGAATCCCTTTCGCCATCCTGTCGGACCCTATAAAGCGTTCGGTCGTCCGTACCTGATGCAACCGCGGACCGCACCGACCCAGCACCGTCGGATAATTCCTGATTCGACCGAGAAACTGTCAATTGCTGGGATGCTGCGAAACAACTGTGCTAACTCGGATAGCACGTCCGTCACTGAGGCCTGAGGAGAAGCGGTCTTACGATGCATTGCCGCTGGAAGCTCTGTGATCGTTACCCCGTGCATACTACCAATATGCGAGCGAACGGAGTGTATAGGCGTGTCCCTTGGCTACCGGATGGCGCGACCTATTCGCCGTGGAATCACTGAATGACGAAACTGATCGGATACTCGAGGTCACGTAGCCAATGTGCGGTCGTGTGCCCTGCTGTGAGGATGAGGAAGCATTAAGGACAGTCTCTCGGACTGTCAATATAACGGAGCGTCCCGACCGATGGACATATGCTCCGAATGTAAAATATCTGAACCACAACATGCGGTCCCCTATGTTGTTGGACGAGAGAGGGACCTCTCTCGCTCACAGCCCGGACGGACCTGGACAAGCCAGGAACCGGACTAACAGGCTTCCTCCGATCTGTCCTCAATCTGCCGTCACTGGGTGAGTACTAAAGTAATTAAAGTGCTCGCATCACCCAAATCTCCTTCCTAGACCGCAACGGACGAACCCGGCAGCCGAACCATTCGATGAATGTACGCTACACCGGGTGAGCTAGCGAATGTCACTCCGTAGGCGATAGACATATTCCATGAGCACTTATTGCCGCTAGCTCTTCATTAACTATGACGACAGAGGCACACTTTGAAAGACATCTCCGTAACTTTGCGAACAAGAAAACAGAAATGCTTGGTTATAGCAAGCATAAAATAATAATATATATAGCGTCGTTCAATAATTCGAAAGTTTGTGTGACATTATTGGACTGTCGGAACTGAGGGACGATGTCCCTGAACCGAACCAAAAATTTCTAAGTCCACCGACGCTATCAGTTTCTTATCCGGCATCGCAGCATTCTGGTCCGACGAAAGAAGCTGTAGAAGACCAAGTCAGATGACATACACAACAGCATATGTTGTTCCGAAAGGGAAAGCTCGAAATCCTCCAAATCCCTTTCGGTATCCCGTCGGACCGGATGAAATTTTTGGACGTCCGTACCTGCTTCCGCAGAGCGTCCCGACCCAGCATCGTCGGATAAAAAATATGCGACAGATTCAGTTGATGCTGGGATGCTGCGATAAACTGTGCTATTTAGGAAAGCACGTCCGTTCCCGAGGCCTGTGCAGTAGCGGTCTTACGATGCATTGCCGCCGGAAGCTCCGTGTACGTTGACTCCCGCACACTTCCTATGCGAACGTCCGGAGTCTGCAGGCCTCGTGTCCCTGGCTACCGGATGGTGTGACCTGGTCGCCGAAGAATCCTTGATCGGCGAAGCTGGTAATATATCGGCGGTCACGCAGCCAAGGTGCGGCCGTGTGTGCTGACGAGAAGAGGAAGCCTTAGCAGTCTCCGCGGACTGCCTATACAACAGAGCGTCCCGAGTGACGGACGTATGCTCCGCTTGCGACACATTTTGTACCACAACATCTGGGGCCAGATGTTGTTGAACGAGAGAGGGGCCTCTCTCGCTTGCCGTCCGGATGGACCGGAACGGGCTATGAACCGGACTAAAAGGCTTCCTCCGTTCTCCCTCCGATCCGCCGTGACTGGGTGTGCATTAGGTTGATTTATAGTGCTTGGATCACCCCAAAATTCCTTCTAGACCGCAACGGACGAACCCGGCTGCCGAACCATTCGGTGAATGGACGCTACACCGGGCGAGCTAGCGGACGTCAAAGACCTACTAGGGTCCTCTTAGGCAAATGGCGTATTTACATGAGCACTTTTCCGCTAGCCCTTCATTAATTGTGACGACGGAGGCACACTGTTGGAAGACATCACAGATACATCACCCTAATCTTGATCGTCTGAAATAGAAATTGATAAAGTAGAGTGACCCTGCGGGGAAAGGACCGGAGTGTCCAATTCCCCAATAACATACCGTGACATACGCTTCCCATATTGTCATCGAAATCATACGATACAGAACAGGAGTTAATGCGAGTACATTGACCACATATAAAATGAATATAAAGTCAGAGGAAGACTTCCTCTTAATACAATTGAGCAATATCCTTTCAATGTGAAAAGAAAACAAGTCCTGGTACTCGCACTAACCCCTGGCAATCAAAATACATAATAATAATATGATCCATTAATATAGAAAAAATAATTGAAATCAAAATATTTTGAAAAAATATTTTTTCAGAACAGCCCAAGTTTCTGAAAAGTAACGTTGAGCCCCAATGGATCCCAAGCCTAAGTGTGGACAAAAATTTTAAAAATATTTTAAACAATTTATTCAACACTTACGAACAATAATAATGTATCTAGTTATGATTAAAATAACATCAAGATATTATTTTCCAAAAATCCCCCCTCACACAGAGGGCTGTTGTAAATGTAAACAATGAGTGTAAAAACGCTAAAATAAGACTCCAGGCACCCAGGCCCGAAATCAGTTACCAAAAATACACTATCTGATGCAAAACAGAGACTTCCAGGGAAGAAACTGCAGAACATCAGATGGTAGATGCAGAACACAACGCCTAACCACCCGTAGGTGAAGACATAAACATGGGGAAAAGAACAGAATTCATTCTGTTATTCAGCTAAAACTCCCAAGAAAATTTAGTAATAATAATTACAAAAACTATGCCAAAAGCATGGGAGAATAGCAAGGGGGGACTTAAAGGACAGGGAGAGAGGAAAACACTTAAAAAACAGTGTAACTAAATAATCAGAATGACAACAAAATGGCTGCTGCCTCGAAAATAGGTAACTTAACATAATTTCATTAAAAAATTTTAAGTTACAGCCCTGATAATATTCTGTCACACATTTTTTCCTCTCCTCCTTCTCTATCCTCCTTAGAATCACCATTTCACTAATATTTATGTGTCTGGCATCATTTAAACTGAGATTTACAAGCACAAAGATCAGTCAGATGTTAACTGATGAAGGGCCAAACTTAGAATGATTAATGGCGCTAATTTCGGAATGTCCTTGACACTGCGCATGCGCAGTAGAGGCGAAGTGTGGAGGGCCTTTCAGGACATGTTTTCTTTGGTTTTAGATGCAAATTTTGGGGATTGGGGGGCAAAATTTGTGTTTGGCCCTATATTTTAAGAGTTAGCACCAGCTATGTCTGGGTCATTGGTACAGTATAAAAATATTTTAAAACATGTCTAAAAATTAATGTTACACTTACGGACAATATTAATGTATCTGGCTATGAGCAGAACTAAATAGAAGACAAGGAATCACTGTCAGAAGTAACCGTTGTCAACGTAAACAAAAGTGAATAAAAACAGGAAACAAGACTCCAGGCACTGAAAATATGGCCCAAAATCAGTAACCAATTTTAACACTATCCGATGTAAAACAGAGGCTTCCTGAGAAGAAACTGCAGTACATCGGATGGTAGATGCATGACCAAAACGTCTAACCACCCTAGGGTGAGGACGTAACCATGGGGGAAAAACAGAATAAACATTCTGTTACCAAGCCAAAACTGCCAAGAAATTTCAGTAAAAATAATTACAAAAATTATGCCAAAAGCATGGGAGAATAGCAAGGGGGTATTAAGGAAAGGGAGAGAGGAAACACTGAACAAACAATGGAAATTTCATAGCAAGAATGAAAATATCAGGCCCATGCCCCGAAATTAGGGAACATGAAATAATTTTGCATAAAAATTATAAGTTACAGCCCTGAACACATCCTTCCACTGTTTCTTCCTCTCATCCTTTTATTTCATCCTTAGATCCACCATTTCTCTCATGATTAGTGTCTGGTATCATTTTAACTGAGATTTTAAGCACAGATATCAGTGTGATGTTACTGATTGAAGGACCAAACAAAGAATGAGGATTTGGCTCCAATTTTGGTACTTCCTTGACACTGCGCATGCGCAGTGGACAAAAGTATGAAGGACCACATAGGACATCTATTTTTTGGATTTTGATGCAAATTTGGGGGATTGGGGGGGGGGGGGGCAAAATTTGTGTTTGGCCCAGGAATTTAAGAGTTTGCACCAGCTAAGTCTGGGTCACTGGTACAGTATAAAAATATTTCATATGATATCACAACTCATCAGAGATCCTCTATATATGTTTCCTGACTCACAATATAAACCACCGACACCTTATCTACAACCTGTGTATTGAGTAATAGTCTTGTATGCATGAGGAAACTCTGAGTTACTTTACAGAAATGAAAAGTTTATTTATAGTACCAGTAACCTTGACCTTTCAACTACAAATCTTAAAAGCCAACCTCAACCAGCACCCCAATATGGGCAACTTATGTTTGAATTTTGAGTAATCAAGCATGCAAATGTGCCTGTGCAGATAAAAATGGGACAGACAGAAAGATGGATGGAACTGAATGAAGAATAGATAAAATGACCCCATCCCTTTGAAATGGGGGTGGGGTGGTATTATCATTCCCCTAGACAAAAAAGTAAATAGGAAGCAATAAAACAGATTTTTAATGGACTCCCAAGTGAGGAAAGGGGAATCAACTCTGAAACTAAACAAGTGAGGGCATCCATCCTGCCACAAAATATGTTCCCCACACTCTATGGTTCAGTGATGTGAAAATTCATTTTAATCCAACAAATAGTGGCAATGTATAAAACATGTTGGGTACCTCAATGAAACAAGTAGAATTGAGCGGTAATTAAATTTCAAGTTTGATTTCGGTATTTTTAGAATGATTTACTCAACATTGGTATGGTATTTGCTGTCAACAGCATACATGTACTCGAACCAATACCAATATCTGATGGTATTTTTGGTATACTGCCCAGCTATTGTTCGCTGTTTTAAAGCATACAAAACTGCTGATGTGTCAAAATGTTGGAAGCAACACAGGCACTAACCATCAATCATTTGATGTAACAAAAAAGATGAGAGAAAAAATACCCCTTCGGTATAAATAAAATAATCAGTGATGACAGCCTGTAGACATACAGGCCAAGGGCTCTTCTTGTCATGAATTATGCTTCATTTTCTGCTGTTGTCCTTTTAGTTTTTAACTTGTGTGAGAAATATTTTTTCAATACCGCATTTTTGGTATTTTGGGATTCCATCGGCATGGCAAATCGGTACTGGTTCGATACCAAATGGTATTTATGGTACAGTGCCCATCTCTAGAAACAAGTAAAAACAACTATCCAAATATTCACGCAGGACCACTTGTTTTGCCATTGAATTTGTTCTGCCATAAGTGCGAAGCATTCCAAAAAATTATGTGAATCCAACCACTAGTGGTGGAGTTTCAGCGGCAAACATGTTGGATGGACATAATTTGTAATGTAAGAACATATGAATGTCCAAGGATACAAACATACCCAGCCCTTTAAAGTATACTCATTCAGCATGGGGTACATAACAATAGAAGAATCAATACATTAAAAACCATGGCAAAATACATGTACCTCAAATATACAACTGCTTTTATTTACTGATGTCACCATCCAAAACAAAGACAAGATTATTTTCTCTGCGATAGAGACCAATATTTCAGATTCATGGAGGTTCAATTAAGGCTCCCGTGAATCATGTTTCTCTCAAATCAAATCTCATCTCGAATTGAATCAAGTAAAAGATTTGAAACTAACTCGAATCTTGAATTGAATTCACTTTTCAACTGTTATGATACTACAACCAACCGTCGCTGCCTATCTTCATCGTGAACCCAATACCAAAAGGCATTCTAGACTATAAGAAAATTGACAGGTATCAGAACATGGTCGAAGAAAAAGCCATTTAGCATTCTTTTGAGTGCAACAAGGTGCCGTTAGTAATGCGAAAGCATTACAGATGGCACTTTGGTGCACTCAACGGACGATATATTGTGCAAACAAGCTGTAATGCAATTTCCACTATGGACTCAAATGTCATTTTTATGAATTTTCCGACTGAATTTGATCTTTCTAGATAGACTGGATATGTTTAATCTTATTCTTCAGAAAACTGCAGGGTGAGTTGTTATCTTCAGAATGTCGACAGTAAAGAATTGCATGAAATCCAAATCTCTTCAGGATTCATTTTTTTTTAATTGAGATGGTTTTGAAAAAGTGAAAAGATTCGAAAACAAATCGAATCTCGAATGTTCACCAGTCCCTAGGTTTAATAAATTCTGATTGCTGTTCTGCATATGCTAACACCACTTCATGTTCTGCTTTCTTAGATTGTAATGTATTGTTTACTTCATAGATTAAACAAGAAATGCAGAAGGCCATTCCATTTTTCTGATCCTTCTCAATTTCAGAAAAATGCTGATCATATAATTTGAATTAATATTTGCAATGAGTGACGGGTTGGGCTGTTGTATTTATATACACAATTTTAATCTTTTGTATTTTTGTTGTCAATATTTTTTTCAATCGATATTCTTCTTTCTTTATATAGTTATAAATTGAGCATTTAGTGTTTTGCAGTTATGTAAGCATTATATGATAAGTATACATGGGGAGATGATTGTTCTAAAGTGGTAAGCACTTGCATTGCAATCCCTTTTGCAATTTTGTTAGCAAAAAAAGTATGTTTAAACTAACAAGTCCATAAACCACAGAAGTAACATGGAAATGGAATGATAGTTATAGCAAAATCCTCTGGCCTTGATGTGGAAAACAGCAGGCCACTTAGTTCCATCAACAATCATTCATCTGAGATTGTCAATCATTTGAAGATGACAATGGTAATGTAATCATTGCCATCCAATAACATGAAGCTGCAGCCCAGCAAAAGAACAAGATGGCTGACTTTATCTCTGTCATGGCACTGATAGCTTCAATTTCTTCCTGTGTGAAAGTCAGTATGGCCATTCAAAATGAAATTCACCCATTACTTCAATGTCTCTATGTAAGAATAGTCATCTGCAATGATATATGTGACACAGCCAGCATATCAACAAACTCCAGGTCTTGCCATACTTGCCTCTGCCATGTTAATGAAGACAGACTCGAGATTAGTTTATGTAGGATATTTTGAAATACACAAATTCCAGAATGATTTTCATAAAACCTGAGGAAAATCCTAATAAACAAGAGGCCCCAAGGGGACTTAATCACTCACCTGACAAAGTGGTTCAAAGAAGTATTTGGGGTCACATTCATTTAGGAACGGTTCATCAACACTTCCAAGGAATGAAGTCATTAAAGACAAATTTTATGGAAAAACACCAAGGAGTGAATTTGATCAAACTAGAACCATACCTGCTCCCCTCCCCCTCCCTCCCACCATAGAGAACCCAAATATTAAGCCACAGACTCAAATTGAACAAACTTGAATCTGATCCCTCTTGAGATATTATAAACCAAATATACAAGAATTCTGACTGGTGGATCTGAAGATGGTTTTTAAAGAAATGTCCTCACATTGCACTAAGTTACACTTTGGGCTCCAATAGAGAGCCCAAATATTAACCCAGGGAGCCAATTTGAATAAACTTAAATCTGACCCTCCTACAGATGTCATATACCAATATGAAAGGATTTGTACCGGTGAAGTTGAAGAAGATTTTTAAAGAAATTTCCTCCCAATGCACTAAGTTAAAATTTGGGCTCACATAGGGAGCCCAAATATAAACCCAGGAACTCGATTTAAACAACCTTGAATCTGACCCCCCAACAATGCTGAATACCAAATATGAAAGGATTCTGACAGGTGGATTTGAAGAAGAAGATTTTAAAAGAAATTTCCTCATATTGCACTAAGTTAAACTTTGGGCTCCAATAGAGAGCCCAAATATTAACCCAGGGACTCAATTTGAACAAACCTGAATCTGACCTCCCTAGTGTATACCAAATATGAAAGCATTCTGACTGGTGGATCTGAAGAAGATTTTTAAAGAAATTTCCACATAATGCACTAAGTTAAAATATGGGCCCTCATAGGGAACCCAAATATAAATCCAGGGACCTGATTTGAACAAACTTGAGTCTGACCCTCCAAAAGATGTTGTATACCAAATATGAAAGGATTCCGACTGGTGAATCTGAAGAGGAAGATTTTTAAAGAGATTCCCTCATATTGCACTAACTTAAACTTTGGGCTCCAATAGAGAGCCCAAATACTAACACAGGGAAATGGTTTAAACAAACTTGAATCTGACCCCCTAGAGATGTTGTATACCAAATATGAAGGCATTCTGACTGGAGGATCTGAAGAAGATTTTTTTTAACTTTTGAAAACAATTTATGGGTGCTATCAGAGTAATGCCCCTTGTGGTGCTCCCTGAGGGCATGGCCGCCTTATTTGAACAAACTTTAATTGACATATGATAAGGAACATGCAAATGAAATTTGGTTCAATATGGCCCAGTGGTTCATAAGGAGAAGGCGATAATGTAAAGTTCACACCAGACGGACGATGGACAAAAAGTGATCGCTTCAGCTTCTCCTGACTTTCAGACAGGTGAGGTAAAAAGAAGACATTATGTAGAGTTGATATTTGGGTATGCGATTCTTGAAACCAAATCAGGCACCTTGATTCCATGATGTGCTGGTTAAGTGCTAGAGCTTTTAAAGCTGATGCCAAAAATTGATCGTTACCAAGTAACTATTCTTCACTGTGTTAACTGGTTGATGGCTTGAATATTTGGAGTTGTCTGAATTTGTTATTCAAAATTTGTTTTAGCACAAATTATTGGAGGGTGCCCACAGGCAGTGTTTGACTGAATATGAAACCTGTGCAAGAAAAGTGTTGGCAAGCAAGGAAAGTGTTGGCTTTTGCTCTGGTACCCTCATTTTTTGGAAAGCCCTGACAGTGGCTTCTAGCACTCAACCAGTTAATAAATTAAAGTGCAACAACTGTCAAAAATGAAAAAAAAAATCAAATCCAGCTATTCCATGATCCATTTCTTTCTTCTTTCTTGCATAAATTCTCTCAATGTATAAATAAACAATTAAAATTTTAATGATTACCTGATTTCGATGAGCATCGGGTGCAAATTTTGCATACAGTGGTCCAACATGAGTGGCAAGATTTTGGAATTTGTCTTCCAAAACACTTTCCTGAAATAGAAAATGTGCGGAGATGTTCAACCAATCTGGCCAACCCTGAGATTTCTTCTAATAAGCTTATGATATGTTGCTGCATGAGCCCTTTCCGACAGTGTATCACACAACAGTAGCAAACTATCATCAATTAATTAAAGTACAAAAAATACATGCTGGCACAGATATTTCCTACTGAAACGTTTATTTCTTGTAATGTGTCACCGAAATATTGTTTTCTTAAAAATATATATTTATTGAACCTTGATGGGTTTCAAATGTGATAAAAAATACACAAATTTGATTTCAAGTAAGTGTTGAGCTTAGGAACTGGTCAAACAGACTGCCAATTATTGATATTATTCATTGATGGGCCCCAATTTAGTCCTTACAAGGATGTTATTCAAGCCTTTTGTGTTGCTTATAAGTGATGACAGGTCTAAGATTTAAAGGTTCTTTTAATTTCGAGTTGGTTGAATTGAAATCATCTTTTACTAATTTTTTCAGAGTCTGAAATTTCAGGCTACACAAAAAGTACAGTGAGTACCTCCTCAATCTGAGGGCACCAAATAGGGTAGAACAAGCCTCGTTGAAATTTACCTTATCACTTGAATTGCGGTGAAAATGAATCAGCTGTGATTTGATGTTACCTTTAAATGTATGTGGTAAATGAACTGATTTTGTGTACAACTGATGTGAATAAGTTGGTTTAAAATATACCTTATAATCTAAATGACCTGATGCCTGGAATTGTTTGCCTTTATACATGGTCACATCGAGAAAATCTAAAAAATCTTGACTGACAGTTGCTTTCAATTGGATGTTCAGATCATGATTTTTTAAAATTTCTAAAAATTCATCAAAATCTTCTTTTGAATGTTCCCAAATGATAAAAATGTCATGTAAATATCAGAGATATACGAGAGGATGCTCTGCACATTTGCTTTAGGCATTTTCTTCCCATTCGCAACATAAATGCTTGCAAAATTAGGACTAAATCTTTTGCCCATTGGAAAACCCATTATTTGTAAATAATTTTCTCCACTGAATTGAAAATCAGTACCCTTTAAGCTCAGCTCAGAGACCCAAAATTGGTTCATCTTGGCATTTTGCATCAGGATATTTTTCAAATGCATTTTTAACAGAGTGTGCACTGAGTTTAGCTGTTAAATATTTCAATTGTTTTTTGTTCATATGACCTTTGAGGCGATATTTTAAGATCTGATTGAATTTTTCGATATTTCTAGGCCAAATAAGTTCATCTATTTTGATGCTTTTTATGCTTTTTTCTCATGCAGTTTTTTCAAAAAGAAATTTAATAGATATTCACAGGAGTTAAGCAAGCCCAAAAGAAAAAGAAAATGAATTGTCAGTTAAAATTGAAAAAATAATTTCTTCAAAAGGGCTGAACCATAAGTGACTCTGAGTCTGCAATAACTCCAAATAAAACTAATCTAAAGGCCTCGTTAACAGTGTTCCTTTTGACAATTCAATCACATTAATGTCTTGAAGCCTGAAGTGTTTACTGTTTGCTTTGATGCTGTATAGCAGATCCTCTAATGTGAAGGGTTTTAGTATGGATAAAGATAAAGTGATTGTTTGTGTTTAGGTGTTTAACGACACCGTAATGGCCAGAGTTATACCATACCAGGTGGTGTAAGCCAGAGTGCCCACAGAACCACAGTATAGTGGTAAGCAACCAAACCTGGAAATAAGCAATCTGTCATTTGCAGAATGAGGTTCCCAGAGGGTGAATTTGCTGATGCTATCCCATATAGTGGGCCAATTTATCCTCTGCGTACCTATTTCTGTTTAGGCCAGAGACTTTGATTCAGACTGAGGTTCACAGAGGGTAAATTTAGTGAGGCTACCCTGCTGTGCAGGGTAGCATCACCAAATTCACTCTATGGAGACCTCACTCTGCAGATGACAGCCTGCTTATTTCCAGGCTTGTAGGCAACTGTCAGACTCTCCAGCTTACTAACCTGGCAAAAGCAGAGTTAGAAGCAGTTGAAGGCATGTACACTCCCAGCACAAAGGACGCCCTGGTACACAATACTAAAGTGCCCCCGTGTGGGCAATTGGCATTAAGTGTCTTGCTCAACTCAGCTCAAGGACACAGCACAGATGGAGCGGGTTAGGATAGAACCATCGACCATTCGATTTAAAGTCCAGTAGTCTAAGAAATAAGCCACCACACTCCCAAGATGAAAATAAAGTAATATGACCTGAGCAGTTGTTTCTCTTCAAGTGCCACCTGCAGTACTAATGGAAATGTGAGGAGGGGGCAGGCATGTCCCCCACCTTTTCAGATCATATATTTTGTCCCCACCTTTCCACTTTTGATGAATAAAAAAATAACCATGGAGGTTGTTTAATCAACCTTTGTTTATTACTATTATTTAACCCTTTATCAAACACCAACAGCAGCTGACACTGACCCCTAAAAATTCTGGAATAACTGGAAAATTAATTTTTTGCCTCAAAAACATAGCTTATGACTCCTGACTGAATAAGCTCATTCATGAGGACTCATAGGCTATGTTTGAGAGACGAAACTTTAAAGAAATAATTTGTGGCCAACTCCTAGAGATGAGTAGTACTGAAAATTTGAGCGTGGGATTGGTATTTTTCTGCGATATACCACGATACGGTTTGCTATCAGTATTAACTTATTCCATAATCCATCATGGTGAGGTGTGTGTGTGGGTGTTTGTGTTGGATGGGGGTGGAGGGAGGTCAGATAATAAAATGTGGTAAATAGGGATGGGGTACAAAACCACAAGCCTATCACTGGGCTACCATCAAGGTGCGCTAATACGAGAGAGAAAAATATAATGGTTTCTGTGAGTCATGGACACATGGAGGAATTTGTGGTCAGCCCTCTACCTCTGTCGAGTCCTGACTGACGATGTTTGAATCTCCATTCTCCATATTACCACAGAGAGATCTTTAACGCTTCAGTTTCCAGACTGCCCCTCTTACATTGCTTTGAAATAGTTGCCCACAAGTGTATTTTTCCATGAGAATTCTACCGTTGGGCTGCATTTATCAATGTAGTGTTTTTACATCATTGTTGGCTGTAGAGGTAGCCAACAATGATGTTGAAATACTGTGAAGTCATCTTGCAGCTGTGTACATGTATATACACTTGTTATTATCAGAATAAAAGTGTCAATGACACTGCAGCTTAACTTGTTAAAAGATTGTGTTTGATGAAAAGGATAATGCTGAATCTTTAAGAAAGAATTATGAAATAAGACAAGAATTGTGATAATTGAGAATATGTTAAGTTCTGTACCCTACATGCTATTTTTTCAATATGAATAAGTTGAGGTGTAAACTGTACTAAAGAACTGAGGCCAGGGTTGATGTGGCCCTCACAGTTAACATATGTCAACTAAAGTTACAGTAAAACCATTCCAAAATGAGTCCTCCTACATTATAATGAAATCCCTTCATAAATATGACTCGTAGTTTTTGCTAAAGGAATCTAGGTCACATAACTGTCTGGCTGACTGATCACAACCAAAATAGGAGTCTCATCAAGATATCATACCGAGTTATCCAACCAAGTTACATTGAAATCCCTTACAAAAAACCTGTAGACAGTGCTAAAGGAATCTTAGGTCATGTGCCCAAATGGCAGTAATGGCTGATTTTGACCCAAATAAGACAGTCTCATCTAGACATCGTACTGATTTACAATGAAATCGCTTCATAAATATGAACTGTAGACTGTGCTAAACTAGAGGTACTGTGAGCAAACTCACAAAGTGATACCCCCCGTGCCTGAAATGTATAAGTTAGATTATCTCCCCTTGGAAATGTCAGAACGGAATTATATGGCTTCATGCACATCTTCATATGGAGTTCTTCCATTGTGTAAAGTTTCATGAAAATTCTTCAAATGGTTTAGGAGGAGTTGCGCTTACAAGGATGGACAGACGGTATAAGTTAGATTATCTCCCCTTGGAAATGTCAGAACGGAATTATATTGCTTCATGCACATCTTCATATGGAGTTCTTCCATTGTGTAAAGTTTCATGAAAATTCTTCAAACGGTTTAGGAGGAGTTGCGCTTACAAGGATGGACAGATGGTATAAGTTAGATTATCTCCCCTTGGTAATGTCAGAATGGAATTATATTGCTTCATGCACATCTTCATATGGAGTTATTCCATTGTGTAAAGTTTCATGAAAATTGTTCAAACGGTTTAGGAGTTGCGCTTACAAGGCTGGTCAGACGGACAGATTATCTCCCCTTGGAAATGTCAGAACGGAATAATATTGCTTCATGCACATTCCCATATGGAGTTCTTCCATTGTGTAAAGTTTCATGAAAATTCTTCAAATGGTTTAGGACGAGTTGCGCTTACGATGGATGGACAGACGGACAGACAGATGGACAGATGGACGGAGTGATTCCTATATACCCCCCCCCCAAACTTTGTTTGCGGGGGGTATAACAAATCTAGTGCAAATCATGAGCAACTATCACGGTTGAATGATCAAGGCGAAGATAGAATGTTCTCATCTAGACATTATACTGAGTCATCCTACCAATTTACAATGAAACCCCTTCATAAATGCAACCTGCAGACTGTGCTAAAGGAATCTAGGTAATGTGCCCCTGCGGCCATCATGGTTGACTGAACCTGACCAAAAAAGGATGTTCTCATCTATACATTACACAGAATCATCCTACCAAGTTACAATAAAATTCCTTCCTAAATACGACCTGTAGACTGTGCTAAAGGTTTTTGGGCTTCGGGCCCATGCAGCCATCACGGTTGACCGATCACAAGCAAAATGGGACGTTCTCATCTAGACATGACCTCTAACCTGAGTAGACAAGAACTTCAGGGTGTAGCCTATGCTAAGAAAATGTGAACAGACTTACAGACTAACAGACTTCTGCATGTGCGATGGCAATAGCTAATCTGGACTTTGTCAAGTTAAGCTAAAAATTAATCTGAGGATTTAAGGATTAATCTACACAGGTTGCGTCTTCTCTCTGCACAGGGGTTTGCCATATTAGGCCTCCCCTCCCAATAGCACACAACACTGTACAGGGCACACTGTAATGATGGGAAGATGGGGAAGTGATGATTAGGCTTGCCATGATTATGCAAAAAGTCGACTAATCATTGGTCGTGCCGATTGATGGACTTTAAATTTGAAAGTCAACTTTTTTTACCCCCGCATGTATGACAACACCACTGCCTTGCCAGGACGTGATCATGCTGTATATACATGATGGGAACTTTTCTGGATGTATAAACGACAGTGGTAGACCATATGGAGGTAAAGGAGGGCGGCCTCAGCCAGCCCCCCCCCATCAAATAAATTGTCATTTTTTTTAGTCCAATTCGGAAATGTTTGCAGTAATTACCTCCCACTTTAATGATTTTTTGGGGGGAAAATATGAAAGTTATTTTCAAGTATTACTGCTCTCGTCATATCAACAACAGGTCTGTATTTTAAACAACATCGTTTCCAATAACCATTCTTTGCTCATAAATCTTTTATTTTGAACAACACGAAATGAAACTCACTGCATTTGATGAAAATTCCGTATTTTGCATCACAAAACTAGAGTTTGCTCCCTTGGTTCACTCTATCATGTTGGAAATCTGAAAATCACGTTTCCCACTACTGATAAATTATCGTGAGTGTGTGTGCAGAAGGGGAGGGGTGGGGGGGGGGGGGGGGGGGTTGTGACTTTTTACATTCTTAGTGCCTTTACAGGGTCCAGCAGAATAGTCCTTGTAAGTTGTAAAATCCCTCTCCCTCGGATCAGGCCTAGTTCCTTCTGGCTGCTCACTGTTATGTTTCATCTGAATTTTGGGCGTCAGGGTGTATTACTGTTTAACGGTATGGCAGACGATCGACCAACTTAACAGAATATGGTCAACGAAACGTTCATTCCGACGTTCACCAAGCCTTATAATGTGGGAATGATGGATCGTTGACTATATCACCATGTTATTTGAAATATACACGGCCACACGCCTGGTTATACCTACCTTTAGGACCATTCAGCCATCTCGTTTTAGTCGACCCTTTGTTAAAAAAACGTGGTCCAAAAAGTAGACTAATCGTCGATTTTGGGCTCTGATTAATCGACTATGGAATTTCATAATCGCAGAAATGCCTAGAGATGATCCATATGCTCAAACCATTCTCAACCCAAAGAGGCTTAAATGAACAAAAAAAGTAATTCATCCAAACCCAGTCATCTTGAACAGCTTAAATTCCCCAACAATACAATTAAAGCCATTGAAATGGGTAATGGACAACATGTTTAACTACCAAACATCTGATTTTTTTGACGTAAAAAGTCTAGAAAATTTCCAAAATGACAGGGAATATGACAAAGGTACATCCAATAACTTTCATACACTAATGTTTGTTAAGAATGTTTCTCCAACTCAAGCAAACACAAAAAAGGTTGCTTTATTATAAGTTTATATGAGTGTATGGATTGATACATGTTTTATTTATTAAACTAATTAATTGTTACATCTAACAAAAAACGAACGTAACTCTTTCAAAGGAAGCATGTGTACATGTCCTATTTTGTTCCCGGCCTATAGACATGCTGAGATCATGTTAGGACCTGAAATAATTTTATACAAATTTATTTTCAAATTAATAATGAAAGTAAATCCCGCTCAGTATTGATTTTTTTGTGAATACACGTTTCAAAAATATTTAATGTAAGGGGCGATGATTATTTTGTCGGAAAGAGGAATTTGGAACAAGTCAAAATTCATTTTAGCTACTGTTTGCAATGACAAAGAATGCCGCCATCAAGCTTCCCGAGACAGCATTTCTGATGACATTGCCCAACCTTACCACTAATTCCGAGGACAGTTTGCTCCATCCCAGTATGTGTAGAATTTGCTGGAATTGGAAGGCGTGTCCGCCATTTTTTTGTCAGTGCCACAAAGAAACCCATCTTATTTTCAATAGAAGCCAACTTTAGGGCAGGAAATCCAACATACCAAAAGATAGGTAACTTTTAACTCTTAAGGGCCTAATTTTGACTTTGATCACATTTTTTGCAACAGAACAGGTGCCCCTACATGCAATCTTTGGGTTAACTCATAAGTTACATTCTAAGTACCTTGGTAGTTGTTTTTAGGCAAGTCTTGGCTCCCTGTACAGGCAGCCAAGACTAGCCAAAAAACAGCAGCAAAGCCACAGGATATAGACAATCAAAGTCAGGGTTGGCATTTTGTCGGGGCTGATCAGCCCAGGCCCCGAGAGTGCTTCTGTCGGGGCTGATTTTCCAGCCCTGACAAAAATTTCAAATGATGCTTAACTATTAAGGCATCTTTAAAAATCAGCCCCGAGTAGGCCCCGACCCTCAAATCTCAGGGACTTATTTCAGGCCCCAACCATTTTTCAAAATGCAAACCCTGTATCAAAGTGTAGCAAAAATATGTAAAAATCGCTAGGCCCTCAAGGGTTAACTGGCAGAGGGCTGGAAGCTCATATCTGGACTTTATTCTGAAGTTCAGGTACCCCAACTTAAAGGTTTCATATTCTGTGGATGTGCTTCATATTACCTTTGAAGTGAAATTATTTAATCTGCATGACGTTGTCTTGTGCATGAAGTTGTCTTGTAACAATTTATGGGAGAGTGCCAACAGGCACTCCCCCATAAATTGTAACAAAGCAAAGACATGTGAACAATTTTTAACAACCAAAAATAATTTAGCACTCTACCAGTTAATGGCTTCAGTATGGTACATGAGTATCTACTCAATACAGATACTGTACCAAAGTTTAAGTATAATGCCCATCTCTGGGAGGGCGGTGACTCAGTGGTAGACTGTTGGACTTTTATGCTAGAGGTTCAGAGTTCGATCCCCATCTGGGATGACCAGAGTTGTGTCCATGGACAAGGCACTTTATCTCGGTTGCCTACATGGGGGCACGATGATGCCGTGTACTAAGGTGTACTGCATACCAATGGTGTACTAAGGTGTACTGTATACCAATGGTGCACATGTCTTCAACCACTGTAACCCTGAATCAGCGGAGCTTGAACAGAGTTAGAATGTTGAGGAGCTGATAGTTGCTCGTCGATGCTCGGTGGTTCTCTCTGGGTACTCCGGCTTCCTCCACCCATAAAACTGTCATGGTCACGATTAGCCATTGTGCATAAGTATGTGACCTTAAACATCAATAAATAAATAATTAAATAAATAAATGCCCATCTCTACACACCCCACTTTCATTTTGGTTCCGTCACCACTGGTCATCTGCATATGAATAGACTAACAACACTTCACTAACAACAACTGCTAAGCAGCCAGTCTTGTCCCTTTTCCAATGTAAAAAAAAAACACAATTTTTTCCCAATCTTCTATGGGTTAAATGCACTTTCCAATGAAATTAATATATTTGATCAACCATTGCATTCTCCCTTCTCCTTACACATAATGTAATTTCTGAATAAGTACCTGAGAAGTATCCTTTAGCTTAAATTTCCTTGCATCTCGACTACGTGCAAATTTGCAGCCATTAAAATACATGCTCCATGAACATCCAAAAGAAAATGAAGCGCCACGGGATTTTAGATCCATACCTTGACATGCACATGTTTTTCTGAAAATAAAAAAAAAATACAAAAATATATGTTGTAATTATTTTCAGTGTGTAAATCAATAAAAATCTTGTTAAATTCAATGGGCCTAAACAGAAACAATCTATATTATTCAGTAGCATTGAAAGGATTCATCGATTAGGCCCCACAAAGTAGATCTTCTGTTTCTCAGGCCATTGTTTGTAAAATTGCATGTGGGCAGGCATTTTTTCATTTTATTTTTTATTTTTGTAATTTTTACTTTGCCATCATGTTCTTGGTTTGTTTTATGTTTTAGGCCTCATAATTTACAGAATAACATGGGTGGAGGTGTATTTTGTTCTTTGAGTGCAAGAAGGCTTTGCAATGCTAAACCCTTCTCGCACTCAAGAGACAACTTTATCAATTTTATTACTTGGGTAAAATATCAGCCATAAACTATTTAATTTTTATTTTTTTTAAGTTTGCACTGGTTATAAAAAGAGAGTGTTAGCCAAAAGGACCTGAGAAACAGATTTTTAACTTTTTTAGGATTTAAATATCTCCCACTGGATGACTGAGCATTAAAGTACTGAATTTTTCTTTGCAAGTCTAATGGTGACAAAAATGCAACAACTATATGGGTAGTTTACTTACTTTTCATTGGCTCCACATCTTCTGTCTGTTTCGAAGCCCTGATCTGTGACAGTTGTAGTAAGATAGGAATACAGATCATCTGCCATTGCACGTGGAACACCTTCCCAAGCAGTCAGAGTTACAATAATGCATGCTGTATCACAGTGATGACCTGGACGTTGACGAACTAAACATAGGACTTTCTCATGATGTCCAGACCGGCGTATTATCTAAAAACATAAGAACATAGTTAATGGAGCATAAAACATCAGCTGGTATGTTAACTCTGTTTACTTGGAAGGCAAACCCTCCCAGTTGCCAATGGTAAGAAACCCAACCTCTCAATTATTCCAACACTGAAATTGAACTGCTCATTAAACCACTCCCACTATTTCAGCATTAGCTTATCATTTTTGGTATAGCTGGTGTTATTTAATTGAATACTGAACAAAACTAGATGTGGCCTGTCCCAACTTGAGACCAAGAATACCCCCTCGACACACTCTCTGATGGTGGACGACAATAACACCAAGTGCGACAATAATACCAAGTATCACTAATATCCTTTAAGTCTATAAATAGTTCTGTGGCAGAACTTGAGAATATATGTATATTTGGATATGGGTATGTGATGTTAAAATAAGTTTGTGACCTTGACTTTGAAGACAGACATTCCAAGCTCATTTTCGACACACCCTCTGGTAGTGGGCAGCAATAATATCAAGTATCATTAATATCCTTCAAGGCCATCATCAAAAGTTCTGAGCTGGACCTGACTTGCACAGACAGATGGACAGACAGACAGATGGATGAACAGAGACAGATTATTTATTTATTTATTTATTGGTGTTTAAGGTCACATATTTCTGCACAATGGCTAACCATGACCGTGACAGTTTTACGGATGGAGGAAGCCGGAGTACCCGGAGAGAACCACCGAGCATCTGTCAGCTCCCCAACATACCAACTCCACACAAGCAGGGTTAGCATTGGTTGAAGACAGGTGCACCATCGACGTGCAGTACGCCTTAGTACACAGCGTCACAGTGCCCCCACGTGGGCAATGGGGGTGAAGTGTCTTGCCCAAGGACACAACGTGGTTGCCGCAGGTGGGATTCGAACCGAGGACCTCTCGGCTTGCAGCCTGCATCTCTACCAACTGAGCCACTGCGCCCCTGAACAGACAGATAGATGGATGGATGGACAAAGTGATTCCTATATACCCGCCTGAACTTCGTTCGCAGGGGTTATAATAACCCTGTTAATTGCATATAAGTGCCAAACCACAATCAATTCACAATACCTTCAGTACAAATTTAGCCGTTTAACTGGTTGAATGCTGAAAGTACATGTGTGAGCCTCATTCTGGAGTACTGGTCGGAATGAGTGTTGGTTCTGCAACATAAAGGCTTCATATTCTATGGATGTGCTTCATATTTTCTTTAACCCTTTAACCAATGTAATGGCCAAAACCGGCCAGCGCTATTTGCGAATATCGGCAATTAATTTTCATGATTTTTTAATTTTTTGTCTCAAAAACATAGGTTATGATCCCTCTTTGGAACAGGCTTGTTGAGCTCATTCCAGTGAGGGGTCATAACCTATGTTTTTGACACAAAAAATTTAAAAAATTTGTTAGTGAAAAAAATTATTTGCAAGTGTCGTCTGCTTTTCATGTTAGGTAAAGAGTTAAAGTGAAATTATTTAGCCGGAATGATTTTACTTTGTTTCAGCTGTAGAATAGTACCTTAGAAAATCTCCCATATATGGGCTTTATTAATTACCACAAGCTGTGGCTATGTCTACACTCTTTTGGAGGAGCTGTCACATTGACCTCGACAGGAATCAGATTTTGTTTATGACATGACATATTGCTCAGTTACATTTTATTGGATAGCGCCATTTGGCACTATCCCATCAAAAGTAATAGAGCAAAATATGGTGATGTAAAATCTATGGTTAAGAAAAATGTTGTGCTCTACCAATTAAAATATAGATCCCCACATAGTAGACAAATGATTTTTTTATTTATTGGTGTATGAGATCACTTTCATTATCTATGACAACATGATGACTGAAACACAAGTATGAAGTAAAGTTTAGCCAATCGTTTATATCACTGTTGCAGTCCTGGCAATTCACCATTGGCAACCGACAATGCCGAGGAAAATGCTCCCCCCCCCCCTCAAAAAAAAAACCCAGTCAATCAACCTTAGAAAAGTATGCCGACCCTGAAATTTTGTGGAGTAGAATTTGCTCATTTAGTTCATTGTAACCCTAAATTTCCATCCAACTTCAACTGTGAATTTGAAACCAATTTCGGAGTTCAAGATTTCAAAATTACGTGTAGAAACAAATGTATCGAACAGTATAAATGAGGAGCAAGCGGCAAGTTCCAGTTCAGCAAAGAAAACCACATTTGATAAACTGCTGAACATTTCACAATGCTTCACCTTCGGTGTTCACAGGTTATGAATATTAATGAGTATCGAAAAGTTGAAATGTTTTGAAAAAATTAAAAAAATGATATTTAAAATAATAAATTTTGATGTCGTCTGCGTTAGGTAAAGGGTTAATTAGAAGAGGAGAGAAATTCAAAAAGCTGTAAAAGCAAGCATTTCACCAAGCTCTGAGGCCACCAGTCTAATTCTACAAGAAATTCAAAACTGTTATGGCCTGGAACCAGTCCAGCTCTCAAATAGATATTCTGGATGACTGAATCTGAAAAATGTCATAAAGATTCATTTTCTGTGATTCAAAGCTTGAAATGTTGCTCAATAGAGACTTGATTTTATTGATATTTTGATGATATTACAATCAGAAATGAAGACTCACCATGGTGATATGCTTATGCCAGATAGTTCCACAAATTATGTTAATATATTGATATTTTCATGGGGAATTAAATACTTATTGATTGAAATATCTATAAACACAGCAAAAAAGAATACCTGTATATCTTTGTGTTAGTAAATGCAAATCAAATTACATCAATGGTAGTCTTCACGCAAATTTCCACAAACAGTGGGTAAACAAACAGCCCACAACAACGACAAATTCCTAACAGAAATATAGAACCTCAGTGAGCACGCTCACATACCCCACGCGCCCCGATATTTCAAGCTCTAATCATTTTTTAAAAATAAACATAGATTCTAGAAATACTGCAGAAAACAGTGTTCTTTAGTTTCAACGGTATTGAAAGAATTCAAGCAGAGAAAAAACCCGGAAACCAGTAATTCTGATAAACTTTTCAAAGTCTATGGGGCCGTAATTTTGGTAAAAATCAGTGGAGCGGAACAACATGCAAACTTGATCTGTAGGCCACCATGTCAGACTAACATACCAAACATCAGCTCAATATCTGGAAGCGTGTAGAAAAAAAGTCCGGAAAACTGTAATTTTGATGAACTTTTCAGAGTCCAAGGGCCGTAATTTCGGTAAAAATCAGTGGAGCGGAAAAAAATGCAAACTTGATCTGTAGGCCACCATGTTAGACTAACATACCAAAAATCAGCTCAATATCTGGAAGCGTGTAGAAAAAAAGTCCGGAAAACTGTAATTTTGATGAATTTTTCAGAGTCCAAGGGCCGTAATTTCGGTAAAAATCAGTGGAGCGGAAAAAAATGCAAACTTGATCTGTAGGCCACCATGTTAGACTCACATACCAAAAATCCGCTCAATATCTGGAAGCGTGTAGAAAAAAAGTCCGGAAAACTGTAATTTTGATGAATTTTTCAGAGTCCAAGGGCCGTAATTTCGGTATAAATCAGTGGAGCGAAAAAAAATGCAAACTTGATCTGTAGGCCACCATGTTAGACTCACATACCAAAAATCAGCTCAATATCTGGAAGCGTGTAGAAAAAAAGTCTGGAAAACAAGTAGGACTGACTGACAGACTGACGGACTGACGGACGGACCAGTCAAAAACATTATACCCCTGCAACTTCATTGCGTGGTGTATAATTAGACTGGTGGCCTGAGAGCTTGGCATTTCAGTTGCCTGTAAACCAAATCTCTGGTTGGGTTCTGCCTTCTACCAAAACTCAAAATGTAGAACATGATCAAACATATTCAGTTTATATATATGTGCAGCATGGCTTTCTGGATAATTTCTGCATTTGGATCACTGCAAATTGTATACAAAAAATGGTCCACTGAGGTTAATTTTGTTTTTTATTACCAATGCTTAATTCAAGCAAATAAATTTTATAACCCCAATATTAAATCTTGCTTGACAGAATTTTGGTGGGCTGCTGTCTTTTTTATATAATTAAAGGGAGTTAATTTTCTGGAACAGAGATGGTGAATTGTGAGTCAAATACACTTTACTTACCCATTTAGCTATTGGACAACCCTGAGAACTTTTCCCTTCTTTACCAGTATAAATAATTTTTTCCACCCTTATTGCACTGCCCTTAAAACCAGTTCTGCAATTAAAACATATTCCATTAATTACCTGCTATTCTCCTGAATGGATAAAATGGGCAGAGAAATCTTTTAGTCATTAATCCATTCCTTCACCATCAAATTCTTAACTGGTAGAATGCAAAATTATTTTTTTGACTATCAAAATTTGTTCATATGTCTTAGCCTTCTTACAAATTTATGAGAAAGTGCCTGCAAGGTTCAATAAATTGTAACAAGGCAAATCCATACATACTAAATAATTACACTTCATAAATAATATAATATGCACAGAATATGAGGCCTCTAACCATTCACCTAACGAATTGTCCACATCTGTTCGCGTAATATACATACAGGATATCTAGTGTTTTTGAGAGGATACCGAAAATTATCTCATGTGTGACTGAGACAAATGTTTATTTTTCGCTTGTGCTTCCACTCAAAAACACTAGATTTTCTTTTTATTATACGCTTTTTATACGAATCTGATCATTCCCATCAATAATTCCACTGTTTTCAACCTTGAATTGATGCATGAAAGTAAACAGCTGATGTACTTTGATACGCGGAAGTGATTTCATTGATACTCGGAACAGGTAGCACCTTGCAATCTGATTCAGCTCGCGGGTTTCATGCATCAATTCAAGGTGAATATGTGTTGAATTATTGCTGGAAATGATTGGTATCCACTCAAAAACATTTGACTCATATTCACTTTGAAGTAATGCTTTAAAAGCTGTCATTTTGATTGATACCATGAAAGTGAATATTTCAATATTTTCACAGTGGGGGATATGATTTCTATCTTTCCGCAATATTTTCAATCATTTAGTTCCATTGAAATTCATTGTCCAAATAAGGGACAGGGTTGATAGAAGTGTAACAAAAACGCTCATTTAGCAGAGCTTTTGGCCCTTGGCCTTCTTCGGTGCTTAATTCAAAGTATGTGATAGGAATAATGTAAACCCTACTTTGAATTAAGCACTGAAGAAGGCCAAGGGCCAGAAGTTCTGCTAAATGAGCGTTTTTGTTACACTTCTATCATTTAGTGTATAACAAAAATTGAGTAGATGAAAAAAAATTAATCTCCAAAAGATTTCAACAAAACATTATCATGTGATGCCCTCACTGGAACGGGCTCACAAAGCTCGTTCCAATGCAGGGGTCCCATGATATGGGTTCTTGAATGTCTTTGAAAAATTTAAAAACTAACATTTGTAATAATAAATTTTGATATCATGTGTGTTGTGTAAAGGGATGAGTTGTAGTACCTGGCAAAATAAAAACCAAATAGGGGCTTTCAGCACCCTTCCACTTATTAAGATAGAAACATGTTATTATATCACTTCCTCATGAAATTAGTTTAAAGAATATTGCAACATTTTTCCAAATGAAAGATTTCCCTGGCATGTTGTAAAAGTAATATTGTTTTTTTAGAGAACACATTATCACTAAAACAACTGGGAAAACGAAAAAAGAAACTTCCATTTGCCTTTGGCTATCTATTGGTAAGAAATATATTTAATGTAAAAAATGAAGCAAAATTATATTACCTGCAATATTATACAATTTACATAACATAAGAGTATGGGTATTTTTTCCATGCATAAATTATGCAAATTAGCCAACCATCTTTGTTTTTAAAACTGTCCATCTGCAGACAAAAAACCAAAAATGAAGCAAATGACAAAAACATAATTACTTCAAAATGCTACGAAACTTAATTTGTTGCATTTATAGACAAAAGGAAGATGATATTACAATTTGGGTTTTGACAATCTTCAACAATGGCTGCCTTAGGCCATTTTGTTCTAAAAATTGCCGTTTCACTTGTTTGGCAAGAACTGCCCAACAGTGATTTGGATTTGGGTTATTTTTGGTATGGGAAACAACTATCATAATACACGGAACATATTATATGGGTTTCCCTCTCATGTATAAATTATGGAAATTTGCCAGCCATCTTAACTTAACTGTCCATCTGCAGACAAAAAAACAAAAGTCTCCCAAGTTACCAAATCCTCAGATGGCTGTTTTTTTCTATTTTTGATGTATAACGTTTTTGTATCTGAATATCATTCAACTAAGTTTCCTAACAAATGGCCATGAATTAACTAAGTTTTGGTGATTTGGGTTTCTTGTCTATAGACATAGTTTTAAAAACAAGGATGGCAGACTATTTGGCATGATTTATGCACAAGAGAAAACCTTGTATACTACATTATGTAAATTGTGCAAGTTGTTTTTCATACCAAAAACAATCATCCTCTGAATCACCATAAAGAAATTTTTAAAAAGCGAAATAGCTATTCTTTGAACAAAATGGCCAAGTACAGGCATTTTTTATGGCTGTGAAAACCAAAAATGTGATATCCTCTCCATCCTGTTGATATGCACCATTGTCTCAAGTTTCAAAACAATTGACTTTGAATTGAGTTATGATTTTTCTTCCTTGTCTGCACATGGATGGATGACATGCGAGGCTGACGGATGAAAAAAGACTGATCACCATATTCCCCAATCTTTGTAAGGGGATAAAAAAAAAATGGGTGGGGGAGGTGGGGTTGAGAAAAAAATTAAGAAAAATATTGAGGAAGAGATAAACCATTGAGGCAAACAGTCTGGTTCCCTTTAAATTATGTTGAATACCTAGACTATATAATTCAACAATTTATCCACAACTGGCTTATAAAAAAACAAATTTCAAGCAGCAAATTGTTTTCCATGATGCAATTAAGAAACTTCACCTGAGCTCTGTCAAACAAGATGGGATTGGCTAAATTCAAAGGTGTATCACAGTAAGAAATTTGCTGCTAGAAATTTCAGTATTTTGAAATCAGTGTGCAGAATTCAGTATTTTTGAGGTACAGTACAGCCGCCATGGACTGGTCACTTTCCACAGGAAGGCGATATTTCCATGGATGCAATAAGATTCCAAACACTAATTATGAGAATAATCATAAAAAATTTAATTAAATGCTAAATGCATGCTTGGACATCACAGCCCACATATGGATTACGACCGATCGACGACGGCTTTACTCTAAGATATGCTGTACTCTCTAAGAAGTTCTACATATTGTACATTCCACAGATGATTTTAAAAAGCTTTCCTGGACTTCTTGTTTATTTGATTCAGCTGAACTGTACTTGAAATGCAATTAGGAGTGCAGGAAACTTTGTGAATGTGCAGATGCAGTGTTCTGTCAGTAGCAACACACTGTGCACTGAAGATCCTTTTCAAAGCTTGTTTGCCACCCCCATTATCTGGCATGGATGGGAGAAAAGGAGTAACAAACAAAGTCTTGTATTCTGATGTCACAGTCATCCTGGAATTCATCCCCTATCATTCTACCATCATCTGAATGACTGAGCCCAGGCAGCAAAGACTGCAATGAAACAGACTGTGTTTTATTGCAGTAGGAATGTCATAAATGAAACACAGATGTAATCATAGTTTTCAAAACATTTTTATGGTTCCTAGACCTAAATGTCCTCTGTGTCAATGTATCCCCTTCAAGGTAAACTCCTCACACTGAGAAATATCAGGAAAGATTTCAGTTTTGATATTGTGAATATGTTTGTATTTCCTGCTGATAAAATTCAAAGCTTCTTTTATCCTTTCTATAATCAAAGCTTTTTCAAAAGTAGTCATGTAAACGTGTGTTTGAATTTATACAGGTCCCAGGATTCAAAACCATCATATAGATCCCTAATTCTAGTTTGGACTTGCAAACACACACACTGGATTGAAAACAGAGATAAAGAGATCAAAGATTTAAGCATGGCATTAAGTACATCAAGGGAAGTAACTTTGGGCAGAAAAAATATATCAATCACTGATGCAGAAAACATGAGAAAAGGAAATGAAATAAGTGAAAGAACAGTGACAGATAGCATATACAATCTCTTCAAATCAAAAACCATGTGAAGCATCATGTGAATTTCATCACTTCAGCTGGTGAAATGCTATTGACTCTTATATGTACAAAAATAATTTTGAAGAGCACTTGAAAAAACAGAAAATTATTGTAGGGTGTCAATCAATCAGCTGATTCAGTCCTAGATTCTATCTCCAATAGAGTATTATTTTGTTTTATTAACCCTGAATGAATAGAAGACAGTACTTGTAAAACAAATTTCTTGAATAATGCATATTTTCAATTTTTTGTCTGTTAAGAACATTGCTTATAATGTTATCTGAACAAGCCCAATGAGCTAGTTCCAATGAAGGACAATAAACTGGATATGTTAAGCTAATGAATTATAAAACAATAAGATTTCTGAGCAAAACTAGTGAAATTTTGATTTTATGTGGCTCAAAGAGGAAAATTTATTTAATAGTGAGATTCAATTAAAAATCCTAATTTTCAAGCTAACTGAATAACAATGTATTCTGGAAAATGGAATCTCCCTCTAAAGCAGTGAGACTTAACATGTCTGCCATAAGCTCCATTTCTTACACAAAAAATAAAAAATGAATGGTGATTTTTATGAAGAGCACTGGCCAGTCATTCCATTTCTATTAACTCTTAGCCCACTGAGTAATTTTAATATATTTTTGATCAAATTTCACAGCAGCCATGATTACATTTGATGAAAAATTCATGAACATTTAATACAAGAAATCATTGGTTAAAAAGTCTATGCATCTTATAAGGGAAAATTTGATTAAATATCCTCAAATTTGACTTAATTTATTAGCAAGAGCTTTCCTGTCCTGGGTGGGAATACCTGCATCAGCATGCGAAGAGTTGAAGGGTAAATATAAAAGAAGCTTCCAACACTTTTCAGTAAAATAATGGCTTCTGGAAAGAGTATTACACTATTGGAAAGGGCTCAGATTGGTTTTTGAAACACTGCCTCCAGCAAACTCTGCAAAATTCAGAAAAGGGAACAGCTTCGAGAACAAAAGAATTCAATTTAGTAATACAGTGGAGCCCACTTAATTAGATATCTTTTAACTGAATAATCCTGTTAATTGAATATAATTTCCCAGCACAAAACCATTTACCATACCTCCAGTACAAATTTGACCTGTTAATTGAATATAGGTTATAGAGTAAACTCCAGTTAATTGAATAAAAAATCTTGTAACCTGTCGAGAAATTACCCAGACTCTCCCCAGTTTTCCTTTGTTTATAGACCTATTTGGCCTCAATACATCCCATACAGGCATTTCATCTATTATATCTTGTTTGACAGAGCTCATGGAGCTCTGTCAAACAAGATATAATAGAATAAATGCTAAGTTTATCTCTAGAATACAGGAAAGTGACAGAATCCCTGTTAACTGAATACTCCAGTTAACTGAATAATTGTCATTGGCAAAGTGACTATTGAATCAACAGGGTTCCACTGCACGTCTTTATTATTTGTCCTGTCATGGGTTATTAAGCATGTCAGTTCGGGTTTTATTAACCATTTAAAAATTTGTGACCATTCATTGAGACAGATTCAAAGTTTTTGAAAATTCTTTTTCATCTTGAAAGAATGTGGAAACTACCTTTGAGTACATGAGCTTACAGGGTTATTCTGAGGAAGAGAAATTTTTAATATGAAAAAAATAAAAAGGGTATAAAAAATGAAAAAATTCTGATCCATTGTGATTCAAGTGTAAATATTTATGCTGTTCCCTCAAAACTTGTCAGACTGAAGGTAAATATGTTCTCAAAAAAGTATTCTACAACTCAAGGATGATTATAATTTTTAAAAACATCACATAAAGATAAATATATTTGTTCAGCCTGTACCTCTCTGTTCCCCATCCCAACACAACTCGACTCATGTTGGAGCTCCACTCACCCATCCATGCCACTACTTTCCAACAAAACAAGAAAGAAATGAAGGATAAATGTCATGTAAAAAATTAAATCCACAATGGTTGTTATGTGAATATTTTTAAGACTTATAAAACGATATAATGAAAATAACATAATTTAATAGTGGTACACTCTACCATGCGCCCTCCCCACCCCTCCCCCACTGGTTTGGTGTGAAAAACTTTGGATAACATTGGATTTTCAAATTATGACAATTTTGAGTAACTTACCTATTTTCTAGAACTGTTCGAATTCCAGGTATATCTTTGGCTGCACCTAAATGAGTGTAGTATGGACCTTCTATGCTTTCATTATATACATCTGAAATTAACAAATCAAATCATTTATTCACAACTAGCTGGTCCAACCATCCAAGGATGGAAAAATAGCTTTCCCACCCATGCAAGGATGGAAAAATACCCTACTGCATATCAAGGGAGATAATGAAAGATGAATTTCCAGCTTGACTGAATGAGACACTTCCCATTTATATAAGATATGTGTATAAACAGTTTTACTGGCATAATCAGCTCTAAAAGAAAGACAAAATTGGTGTGATTGGCCTTTAGTTTAAATTGTTGATAAAAATGAAGTTTAGTGACAAGCAGATTTTTGAAAGCTTTTCTAAAAATGTACCAAATAGAAATAAAAGTTATTCAAGAAAGTTTGTTTCTTTCAATTCTTGTCTCAAAATGTAGGTTATGTCCACTTAATGGAACAAGCCCGTTAACTTTGTCAATAAGGGTCAAGTTTAGCTGACTGTTTATATCAGTACTGCCCATTTTTGAGGACTTCTACCCCAAGCATTGGCTCCAGGACCTATTTTACCAGTAAAGCATAATCTGTTTACCACAGTAAACAAGCAGAGCTTCTTCGAAGGGTTAGTATGCACACATTTTGTACAGGCCTGAAAATAAGCAATCTGACATTTTCAGAATGAGGTCACCAGAGGGTAAATTTGATGATGCTATCCCATACCGTAGGTCAATTTATCCTCTCGGTACCTCTTTATGTTTAGTTTTGAGACCCTGATTCAGACTGAGGTTCACAGAGGGTAAATTTAGATATGCTACCCTGCTGTGCAGGGTAGCATAACTAAATTCATCCTCTGGGGACCTAATTTTGCAGATGACAGTCTGCTTATATTCTGGCTTGATTTTGTACCAGTAAAACACAACTTATTTACCACAATAATCAGGCACTGCTTCACTTCCTGCAGTTACCAAGAATCAATGTCTGATAATGAAAGAATTTCTCCCCACTAACTTTCATGAACAAACATTACATTGATCACGAAAAACATTCTGTAATTATTACAACAATGTTCTAAACTTTCTCTACAGCCCACAATAAAGTGGAAAACAAGTGAGGCAACTAAAACCTTAATGCTGGCATATTTTTGCCATAAGGTTGCTCCAATATGGCAATATTAAGAAACAAAATCTTTGCTACAGTACAGTCGCCATGGACTGGTCATAATCCATGCATGGGCAGTGATGGCCATGCATGCGTCTTCAAGGTAATAAAAATCATCATCAGCAAAATTTTTATTAATGAAGCACTGAGCTATATCCAGTGCTTCATTAATTACATTTTTGATTATTATTCCTATAATCTAATATTATTGCGTCTGTGGGAATACTACCCGCCCAGGGATAGTGACAAGTCCACGGCGGCCGTACTGTAAAGACTTGCAAAGTAAGAATGATTGCTGATCAAGCTTTGAAGCAAAGAGAAAAATTTGAATACTTTATGTAATTTATGAAAAAAACATTTATGCAAATTATTTTTTTATGACAAGGAGGTAGAAGCATATGAAATGCTAGAATATTATCTTCATAATGCCTGATTACTGCTAGATTGCAACTGCAATCTAGCAGTAATAAGGCAATAATCTGGCATAATTCAGGGAAAAATATTGACGAATGGCAGACTTAATTATGAGCTCTCTTGTAATCACTTCTTTGAGAAAAAACCCCCAAAAAGTTTTTTAACCAAACTGAAACCAAAACGAAACAGAAGCAAATTAAAACAAGAGGCCCCAAGGGGCCTTAATTGCTCACCTGATAAAGTGGTTCAAAGAAGACGATCACATTCAGTTAGTCATGGTTCATCAACACTAC
The DNA here is from genome assembly GCA_031216915.1 of Pictodentalium vernedei. Taxonomy (NCBI): domain Eukaryota; kingdom Metazoa; phylum Mollusca; class Scaphopoda; order Dentaliida; family Dentaliidae; genus Pictodentalium; species Pictodentalium vernedei. The sequence continues at coordinate 331,477,647 of CM062297.1, read as the reverse complement.
AGAGAAATGAAGTCATGAAATTATTCATAACTCTAGTGTCCATGTCAGATGATTATTATCATAGGTCTTCCTGACAACTTCCAATTCTATCAGCTGTAGACCAGCACTGCCAAACTGCCAAGGGTTATTATGTCACTGCAGTTTGAAATGCAAATTTTATGGAAAAAAAACCCACTTAAGAATGGATTTGAACAAACTTGGACCCCCCCACCCACCCCTGCCTATCCCCCTCCCCTTCCACAAAAGAGAGCCCAAATTTTAAGGCAGGGACTGAATCTTATCTTCCCAGAGATGTTATAAATCAAATATGAAAAGATTCTGAAGAAAAAGATTTTTGAAGAAAGTCCCTCATATTGCACTAAGTTAAAATTCAGGTTCCCATCGGGAGCCCAAATATTAACCCAGGGACTTGATTTGGGCAAATTGAATCTGGCAAGAGATGTCATAAACCAAATGTGAAAGGATTCTGACAGGAGGATCTGAAGAAGAAATTTATTAAAGAAATTTCCTCCTATTGCACTAAGTTAAAATAGAAAGCCCAAATATTAACCAAGGGAACCACTTTGAACAAATTTGAATCTGAGCCCCTAAAGATGTTGCATACCAAATATGAAAGCATTCTGACTGGTGGAGCTGAAAAGAAAGGATTTTTAAAGAACAGGCCTGGTTGTTTGAAAAATTTGCGCGAGCAAAAAAATCGCTCTCGTGGCATATACTTGCGCGAGCGAATCGCTCCCGCTACATAATTCTGGACGGTAAAGGCCGTCCATTCATGGGTGGGTTTGTGTTTGGTGTTTACAGTTACCGGTACTGAAGTTGAACTTCAAACACGGGCTGGTGCACGATACCGAAACAGAAAAAACAGGAAGTTGCTTCCAATATCATCATTCATGGCCAGAATTCCAATTAACAAAACGCTGACATACCTTGAATCCGCGTTGTATGAAGTTGTTTGTGCTGTATAATTAATAATTCGCATTCAAATAGAAGGCTTCCATCGTAACATTTGCAATATCAACATGTATTTATTTATCCACGTGAGACAATTGTCACATTTGTGTTGAAAATTAATGTGGCATTGTGGGTCTTGACACCATCACATTATTACTAAATCAAGTTACTGTCCAATCAGACAACACAGATTTAAATTATTTGGCACCCGTTTGAAAGAAGCCGACTGATTAGTAGATTTGTTTTACAAATTACTACAACCAATCACATTAGCGTAGTACAAATTATGAGATTTAACATTTATGAATAAAAACTTTGGTTCATTTATTCTGTGGAACTGACGGAACAGTGATTACAGTATTAACACAGTACCAACAGGCTACAGCTATTTGAATAAGCACATGCTTAAAACTGTTCAGAGACGCAAAGGAGAATTCTGAAATAATCCACGCACTTGACGTCAGACGATAAACTTGTCAATTGCAGACATTTTCAACACCGACAGTCAGGAATCCTTTGATGTGCGTCATTATTTGACACTGGAATTCAATTGTTATCCATGTGTACAGACAGTGTTCCAGACAAAGAATATTATACTGACCCTGTTCAGTGCCATATGACTGATGCCGTGTTCCCTTCAACTCAATTATGGATACTTACCGGGATCGGGAATCGGCCATTTGCGCGAGCGATTTTTTCGCTTGCGTGGGGTCGACTTTACGCGAGCGATATGCGAGCGATTTTACCGCTCGTGCCAGAATGCCAGGCCTGAAAGAAATTTCCTCATATTGCAATAAGGTAAAATTTGAGCTCCAATAGCGAGCCCAAATATTAACCCATGGACTCGATTTGAACAAACTTGAATCTGACCCCCCCCCCCCTCCCTCCTCCCCCCCCCCCCCCTCCCCCAGAGATGTTGTATACCAAATATCAAAAGATTCTAATTTATGGTTCTGGAGAGGATTTTTAAAGAAATTCCAGTATATTGCACTAAGTTAAACTTTGGGCTCCAATAGAGCTCAAATATTAATCCAGGGGCCCCGATATGAACAAACATGAATTTGAGTGACTCAAATTCATGTTTGTTCATATCGGGGTCCCTGGAATAATTTGACCCTCCTAGAGATGTTGTATACTAAATATGAAAGGATTCTGACTGGTGAATCTGAAGAAGATTTTTAAAGAAATTTGCCCATATTGCACTATAGTAAAATTCCGGCCCCCATAGAGAGCCCAAATATTAACTCAGGAACTCGATTTGAACAAACTTGAATCTAACCCGCCTAGAGATGCTGTATACCAAATATGAAAGGATTCTGACTGGTGGATCTTAAGGAGAAGATTTTTAAAGAAATTTCCTCATATTGTACTAAGTTAAAATTCGGGCCCTCATAGGAAGCCCAAACATTAACTGAGAGACTTGATGCGAACAAACTTGAATCTGACCCTCGTAACAATGATGTTTAAAACATTTTGATCAGCGGTTCTGAAGAAGAAGATTTTTAAAGCTTATTTCCCATATTGCCCTAAGTTAAAATTTGGGCTCCTGTATTGAGCCCAAATATGAATCGAGGGGCTTAAATTGAACACACTTGTATCTGACCCTCCTATGGAAAAGCCAAATATCAGAATATTCTTATCAGTGGTTCTGGAGAAGAAATGTTTTTTCATACTTGCAAATATGCTGACTCAGCATTTTTTGACCCTCCCCCCCCCCTACAGAACACACTAACAAAACCAAAGGCATTTTTTTCTATCATTCGTTTCCCCTGGTCCTAAGGATGCTTCATACCAAATAACAGTTCTCTGTTCTGTGTGGTTTGGGAAATATGGGCGTTTGAAAATATTTTCTATTTTTAGATCCTGGGGTTCCCACAGGGAACATAGGAATTTTTATTAGCATGAATCAAGTACTTATGACCCAATAATACCACATACCAAACTTCATTTGAACAAACTTGATTCTACACCTCAGAAGGAAGCTTCATACCAAATATCAAGTCATTGTACCCACTGGTTGATGAGAAGATTTTTTTTGAACTTTGGAGCATTTTCCCCCACTCCCTCCCTATGGAGCACGGCAACTTGATTTGAACAAACTTGAATTGACATATGATAAGAACCATGCATATCAAATTTGGTTCAATTTGGCCCAGGGGTTTAGGAGGCGAAGTCGATAATGTAAAGTTCGTGATGGGTGGACGACGGACAGAAAGTGATCACTTGAGCTCCCCCTGACTTTCAGTCAGGTGAGCTAAAAATACATACAGATTTAAAGTGATACACTGACCTAATCTCCCTACCAAGGAAACTTGATATTAAACGGATTCTCTGTCCAAATTTTGGTAGAGTTCATGAAACACCCATGCCAAATAGTAAAATGAAAGTGTCAATGATACTACAGCTCAACTTGACAAACTTGAACTTGGTAAATTATAAGTGAAATGGCAAAATTGAAGATCATTGGGCTCAAAGTTATTTGGTGAAACTTCAACATAACAGTATTGTGTGCGCACAACATCAGAGTAATCCATGCATTTTTAAATGTGAACTGTGAGGCTGGCTAAAGGAAGAATGTTGATACACAAATGCAGTAAGTTTAAAGGTCATTGTAAACAGCAACTTTTTCATGGAAATGAAGGCTAATCGATAGCTCTTATCAAGAGGTCTTGCCTAATGAGCACATCTAGTTCAAAAAACAATCCTATGATAAATGTGCCCTGTAGGTCATGTCAAAGAAGAATGTTGATGCACAACTGCAATAAATTCAAAGGTTGTTGCTAACAGCAACGGTTTTTTGATGGAAATGAAAAGAAAATCTTGGTCACCCTGAATAAGCATACCAACTTTCAAAACAACCCGATAATGAATGTGCCCTCTAAGGCATGCCAAAGGAAGATGTTAATGCCCAAATGCACTAAGTTTGAAGGTCATTGCTAGCGGAAATGTTCTTTTTTTCTGGAAATTCATAAATATGCCCTGTAGTGAGTGCAAAAGGGATAAGTTGCTGCACAAATGCACTAAGTTCAAAGGCTGTCACAAATGACAGTAATTTTGTATGGAAATGAAAGAAAATCAATAGCTCCCATCTAGAGGTCACCCCGAACACACATACCAAGTTTCAAAGTGATCTGATCATAAATGTGCCCTGTATAGCATGCCAGAGGAATATATTCATGCCTGACTAAATTAAGTTCAAATGTTGTTAACAAGTTATGCCAACGGCAATGCTTTTTTGACAGAAATGGAAGAAAATTGATTGTTCCCATCTAGAGTTCACCCAAAACAAGCATACCAAGTTTCAAAGTGATTCGTTCAGTGGCAAATGAATATATTGATGCCTGACTAAACTAAGTTCAAAAGTTAGTGGTGGAGGCAACATTATTTTGACGGAAATGGAAGAAAATCGATATCTCCCATCTACGAGAAAAACAGAACTCATAGTGTTTACATCTAGGTATAGACCCGCCCCAGATACACTACCCTGCCTTAAAGTAGGCGACAAGGTAATAAACCCATCTACAACTGTTAGGAACCTTGGCGTTTATTTTGACAATCATTTGACCATGGCGCCTCATATTTCAAAAATCTGTCAGTCAGCTAATTTACATATTCGAAAAATTGGTCGAGCGAGGAAAATCTTAACGAAAAATGCCTCAGAATGTCTTGTGCATGCATTTATATCATCACGACTCGATTACTGCAACTCACTCCTCTATGGTATTACCAGTAAACAGATTAACAGATTACAAGTCATACAAAATACGGCAGCTCGCATCGTTACTTTAACAAAGAAAAGGGACCACATTTCTCACAAATTAAAAACATTACACTGGCTCCCCATTAAGGCTAGAATAGAGTTTAAAATTCTCCTTTTCACCTACAAATCATGCCTGAATCAAGCTCCAGAGCATATTTCCAAGCTAGTTGAAACTTACAGACCCAAACGCCTCCTTCGTTCAGCAGGTCAAACCCTTTTGACGGAAAAATCGTATACTTTGTCAACATACGGAGGCCGTTGTTACAGCATTAGTGGTCCTAAACTTTTTAACAGCTTACCTGAATCCGTCAAGTCTGCCCCTTCCATTAACTCCTTCAAATCCAAATTGAAAACATTACTTTTTGAAAAATATTTTTAAAGAACACATGGGGGAAGGACTGTATACTTAAATTTTTATTCCTACTAATATCTTTGTAAAGCGCCTTGGAACTCTTTCAAAATTGTGATACGTGCGCTATATAAGTGTATATATTATTATTATTATTATTATAGAGGTTACCCCAAACAAGCATACCAGGTTCCAAAGCAATCCAATCATAAATGTGCCCTGTAGGGTGTGCCAAAAGGAAATACTGATGCCTGATTAAACTAAGTTCAAAGGTTGTTGCCAGCGGCAACATTTTTTGACAGAAATCGACGAAAATTGATAGCTCCCATCTAGAGGTCACCCCAAACAAGTACACCATGTATCAAAGCGGTCCAATCATAAGTGTGCCCTGTAGGGTGTGCCAAAGGGAAATATTGATGCCTGACTAAACTAAGCTCAACGGTTGTTGCCAACGGCAACATTTTTGACAGAAATGGACGAAAATTGATAATTCCAATCTAGACGTCACCCCAAACAAGCACACCAAGTATCAAAGTGATCTGACCACAAATGTGCCCTGTAGGGTATGCCAAAGAGAAATATTGATGCATAACGGCACTATGTTCATCGAAGGTCATTGCCAGCGGCAACACTTTTTGATGGAAATGGCAGAAAATCGATAGCTCCCATATAGAGGTCACCCCAAACAAGCGTACAAAGTTTCAAAGTAATCCGATCATAAATGCGACCTGTGCGGTGTGCCAAAGGAAATTGTACATACATATGTACGGCTATGGATAAGAAGTGACAGCAATAGCTCAGCTTGACTTCATCAAGCTGAGCTAAAAATCAATCATGTATCACTAACATTAGAGAAGAAAAGTGCGGAAAGTCTGTTAACTGTCAAATTTCTAAGTTCAAGGTCAATAACTTTGTAATAAACCATACAAGTAGAATGGAATTGAAACTTGATCTGCAAGTGCGCATTAGGAAGCTATGTACAAATGAAAGTGTCAATGATGCTGCAGCTTAACTTAGCTGTGTGTAGTGTTTGATGAAAAGGATAATGTTCAATGTTTATGAAAGGATTATGAAATAAGACAAGAATTGTGATAAATGAGAATATGGTAAGTTCAGTACCCTACATGCTATGTTTTCAACAAGAATAATTTGAGGTATAGACTGTACTAAAGAACTGAGGCCTGGGTTGATGTGGCCCTCACAGTTAATGTATGTCAACAAAAGTTGCCAAGTTACAGTAAAATCATTCCAAAACGAGTCATCCTACCAAGTTACAATGAAAACCCTTCATAAATATGACTCATAGAATTTGCTAAAAGAATCTAGGTCACGTGCTCGTCCAGCAGTAATGGTTGATGATCGCAACCAAAATAGGATGGTATTATCTAGATATCATACTGAGACATCCTATCAAGTTACAATGAAATCCCTTCATAAATATGACCTATAGCCAGTGCTAAAGGAATCAAGGTCAAGAAGCGGTAAGGGCACACCGATCATGACCAAAGTAGGACAGTGTCATCTAGATCTCATACCAAGTCATCCTACCACATTACAATGAAATCACTTCATAAATATGAACTGTTGACTGTGCTAAAGAAATCTAGGCCACAAGCCTGTGTGGCCATCATGGTTGACCATCACAACCAAAATAGGATATTCTCATCCAGACATTGTACAGAGTGACCCTTCCAATTTACAAAGAAACCCCTTCATAAATGCAACCTGTAGACTGTGCTAAAAGAATCTAGGTCACATGCCCCTGCGGCCATCATGATTGACAGAACATGACCAAAATAGGACGTTCTCATCTATACATTACACAGAGTCATCTTACCAAGTTAACAATGAAATCCCTCCATAAATGCTACCTGTAATTTGTGCTAAAGGTTTGCAGGTTTCGAACCTGTGCAGCCATCACGGGTGACCAATCGTGACCAAAATGGGACGTTTTCATCTAGACATGACTTCAAACCTGCACATGAAATTTAGTGATGATCGGACAAGAACTACAGGGGGCAGCCTGTGCTACAGAAAATGTGAACAGACTGACAGACTTCTGCACGATTTATGGCAATAGCTTATCTTGACTTTGTCAAGTTAAGCTAAAAATGATCTCAATATTTCCATCTGTAGCTGAAAAAAGTGCGGAAAACATGTTATAACTGTCAAATTTCCAAGTTGAAGGTCAATAACGCTGTAATAAACCAACTAAGCAGAATAAATTGTAACTTAATCAGTAAGTACCCACCACTAAGCTACATACAAAAAATCATTTCAGTATTTCTATCAATAGCTGAAAAAAGTGCTGAAAACATGGGACTGACAGAAAACCTGTTTTAACTGTCAAATTCCTAAGTTCAAGGGCATAAACTATGTAATAAACCAACTGAGCAGAATGGAATTGAAACTTGAACTGTAAGTACCCACCAGGAAGCTACATACAAAAAATCATTTCAATATTTCTTTTGATAGGTGAAAAAAGGACAGAAAACCTGTCTTACCTTTCTAATTCCTAAGTTCAAGGGCAAAAACTCTGTAATAAACCAACTGAGCAGAATGGAATTGAGACTTGAACTGTAAGTACCCAGCAGGAAGCTACATAGAAATGAAAGTGTCAATGACACTGTAGCTTAACTTGTCTATGTGTTGTGTTTGATGAAAAGGATAATGTTCAATGTTTATGAAAGGATTAAGAAACAAGTGTTTGACCACCGAGGTGGTATTAGTCCCCTACGGCGCTTTTGTGACATAAGGTGTTTTTGTCACATAAGACATAACCACAGTCAGCAGTAGTATCAGACCTGGGGGAAGGTTTGGTCAAATAATTGGGGACGGTTTGGCTTGGGGACAATTCTGGTTTCATGACAACAGTCAACAGGAGTGTCAGACCTGGGGGGTGGTTTGGGTAAAATACAGGTTATCAGACAGGATTTCAAATGTGAATGGAATCTAAAAATTGAGAATTGAGAGAAGTGTAGCTTGAACCATGTTGGAGGGAGCGACATACAAAAAATCATTTCAGTATTTCTATCAATAGCTGAAAAAAGTGCTGAAATCATGGGACTGATAGAAAACCTGTTTTAACTGTCAAATTCCTAAGTTCAAGGGCATACACTCTGTAATAAACCAATTGAGCAGAATGGAATTGAGACTTGAACTGTAAGTACCCAGCAGGAAGCTACATAGAAATGAAAGTGTCAATGACACTGTAGCTTAACTTGTCTATGTGTTGTGTTTGATGAAAAGGATAATGTTCAATGTTTATGAAAGGATTAAGAAACAAGTGTTTGACCACCGAGGTGGTATTAGTCCCCTACGGCGCTTTTGTGACATAAGGTGTTTTTGTCACATAAGACATAACCACAGTCAGCAGTAGTATCAGACCTGGGGGAAGGTTTGGTCAAATAATTGGGGACGGTTTGGCTTGGGGACAATTCTGGTTTCATGACAACAGTCAACAGGAGTGTCAGACCTGGGGGGTGGTTTGGGTAAAATACAGGTTATCAGACAGGATTTCAAATGTGAATGGAATCTAAAAATTGAGAATTGAGAGAAGTGTAGCTTGAACCATGTTGGAGGGAGCGACATACAAAAAATCATTTCAGTATTTCTATCAATAGCTGAAAAAAGTGCTGAAATCATGGGACTGATAGAAAACCTGTTTTAACTGTCAAATTCCTAAGTTCAAGGGCATACACTCTGTAATAAACCAACTGAGCAGAATGGAATTGAAACTTGAACTGTATGTACCCACCAGGAAGCGATCATCACTAAATTTCATGTGCAGGTTTGAAGTCATGTCTAGATGAAAACGTCCCATTTTGGTCACGATTGGTCACCCGTGATGGCTGCACGGGCATGTTGGAGGGAGAGGTGGTAACATAAAAATAGCGAAAAAAGCTTAAAAAACACAACAAAAATGGCTGACATGGCACCATCTTGAATTTTGAAAAACAAATATTGAACGTGCATCTTCCCCTCCCAACCCTCTATCCATGTGCCAAATATGCAAAGTGTAGCTTGAACCATGTTGGAGGAAGGGGCGGTAACGTGAAAATAGAGAAAAAAAAAGCTTAAAAAACACAACAAAAATGGCCGCTATTCCGCCATCTTGGATTTTGAAAAAACAATTTTGAGCATGCATCATCCCCTCAGAACAATTTATCCATGTACCAAATATGAAAGGTGTAGCTTAAAGCATGTTGGAGGGAGAGGTGGTAACATAAAAACCGACAGACAGATGGACAGTTAGATGGACAGACAGACGGACAGACAGACAGGTGCATAACCCCTCACAACCCTTTATCCATGTACCATATATGAAAGGTGTAGCTTGAACCGTGTTGGAGGGAGGAGTGGTAACATAAAATAGAGAAAAAAGCTTAAAAAACACAACAAAAATGGCTGCCATGGTGCCATCTTGAATTTTGAAGAAAAAAAATATTGAATGGGTATCATTCCATCACAATCCTCTATCCATGTGCCAAATATGAAAAGTGTAGCTTGAATCATGTTGGAGTGAGGGGTGGTAACATAAAATAGAGAAAAAAGCTTAAAAAACACAACAAAAATAGCTGCCATGCCGCCATCTTGGATTTTGAAAGAAAAATATTGAACGTGCATCATCTCCTCCCAACTCTCTATCCAAGTGCCAAGTATGCAAAGTGTAGCTTGAACCATGTTGGAGGGAGGGGTGGTAACATGAAAATACAGAAAAAAAAAGCTTAAAAAACACAACAAAAATGGCCGCCATTCTGCCATCTCTGATTTTGAAAAAAAAAATTCTGAGCGTGCATCATTCCCTCAGAACCATTTATCCATGTACCAAATATGAAAGGTGTAGCTTAAAGCATGTTGGAGGGAGTGGTGGTAACATAAAAACAGACAGACAGACGGACAGATGGACGGACGGATGGGGTGCAATCCTATAGTTCTCTTACGGTTCCCGTAGGGGACTAATAAGACAAGAATTGTGATAATTGGGAATGTGTTAATTTCTGTTCCCTGTATGCTATGTTTTCAATGAAAATAATATGAGGTGCAGACTGTACTAAAGAACTGAGGGGTGGGTTAATGTGGCCCTCACAGTTAATGCATGTGGCCCTCACAGCTAATATATGTCAACAAAAGTTACCAAGTTACAGTGCAATTATTCCAAAATGAGTTATCCTATCAAGTTACAATGAAATCTCTTCATAAATAGGGTCTGTAGACTGTGCTAAAGGTTTTCGGGCCTCAGGACTGTGTAGCCATCATGGTTGACTGATAGCAACCAAAAGGGGACGTCCTCATGTAGACATTATTTTGGGCTTGGGCAGCCTTCATGGTTGAATGATCTCGACCAAAAGGGGACATTCTCATCTAGGCATTATCTGGAGTCATCCTACCAAGTTACTATGACATCCCTTCATAAATACAACCTGTCGACTGTGCTAAAGGCTTTCGAGCTTCGAGCCCCTGTAGCTGTGACAGTTGACCAATCGCGACCAAAAGGGGGACGTTCTCATCTAGACATTATATGGAGTCATTCTACCAAGGTACAATGAAATCCCTCGATAAACACGACCTGTAGACTGTGCTAAAGTTTTTCAGGTATTTGGCTCGGGCAACCGGCACAGCTGAATGATTGTGATCAAAAGGGAACATTCTCATCTACACATTATATGGAGTCAACCTACCAAGTTACAATGAAATCCCTCAATAAATACGACCTGTGTAGACTGTGCTAAAGGTTTTCGGGTTTTGGACTCGGGCAGTCATCATGGTTGACAGATCACGACCAAATGGGGAAGTTCTCATCTAGACATCATACGGAGTCATCCTACCAAGTTACAATGAAATCCCTCCATATAAAATATTACCTGTAGACTGCGCTAAAAGTTTTTGGGTTGGGCAGCCGTCACAGTTGACAGATCATGGCCAAAAGGGGACGTTCACATCTAGATATTATACAGAGGCATCCTACCAAGTTACAATGAAATCCCTTCATAAATACGACCTGTAGACTGTGCTAAAGGTTTTGGGGTTTTGGGCTCAGACAGCCATCACGGTTGACCGATCATGACCAAAAGGGGGTGTTCTCATCTCGACATGACCTCAAACCTGCATACAAAATTTTGTGACGATCAGACATGAACTACGGGGTGTAGCCTGTGCTAAAGGAAAATGTGAACAGACTCACAGACTAAAAGACTCACAGACTAACAGACTCTGTCAAGTTAAGCTAAAAATCATTTCAATATTTCTATCGATAGGTGAAAAAAGTGTGGAAAACCTGTTTTAACCATCAAATTCATAAGTTCAAGGGCAAAAACTATGGAATGAACCAACTGAGCAGAATGGAATTGATACTTGAACTGTAAGTATCCACCAGGAAGCTACAGACAAAAAATCATTTCAATATTTCTACTGACAGCTGAAAGAAGTGTGGAAAACCTGTTTTAACTGTCAAATTCCTAAGTTCATAGCAATGACTCTGTAATAAATCAACTGAGCGGAATGGAATTGAAACTTGATCTGTATGTAACCACCAGGAAGCTACGTATAAAAAATCATTTCAATATTTCTATCTATAGCAGAAAAAGTACAGAAAACATGGGTCAGACGAATGGAAGAATGAACGGACAGGCTGAACAGAAAAGGGCACCTGCTGTAGATAGCGGGGCCCCAATTATTATCTGAGATATATTTTCAAGCACTTTCAAAGATCTTTGATTTTCAAGCATGTACAAGGGCCTGGAAATTCATTTAAAAAATTCAAGCAATTTTCAGGACCACTATAAATCCGGTGACCATGTATGGGTTTTGTCCACAGAGTTTTTATCACACCCCCAGCCTAAATATATACTTGTCCACATTATTCCCTGTTTCTAAGATATAACCGTACTTAATTTATCATAGTATTTCTTAAAGTGTTACATGCAAGAGTTTATGATGATTATCATAGTGGGAAAGCAGAAATTCTTTACAACAGGTTATTGATACAAATTACACGCAAATGAACTCCTGATCAAATATGTGTCACTGGTACAACGCCTGGCTTAAATACTCACAGTGTCTGCATTGGTGAGATAATTGGATAAGTCAGACAGTCTGTGTTTACATCTGTAGTAGGTCAACATGCTCAGCCAACTGATTGCTTCCATATATAGTTCAAGGAATACATGGCTTGTCACTTTCTTTTACACACTATATGAAACTTCCTAAGAAATTGTCCTCCTTAACTGGTCCAGTGCTAAATTATTTTAAGTCGTCAAAATTTGTTTACATGTCTTTGCCTTGTTACAATTTATGGGAGAGTGCACTCTCCCATCAATTTAGCAAGCAAGCACATAGTGACAAAATAATTTCACTTCAAAGATAAAATGAAGACCATCCACAACATATCGTCCCCTGAGTTCCAATGTGTTCTATGTGCCAGTAGGCACATAGAACACATTGGAACTCAAGAGACGATATTAACTCCTTGCATGCTGCGGGCGGATTTTCCTGCCAAGAGCAAGGAATAGTTGCAAGTGAAATAAATATAATTTGACCACTTTTATCCAAATTCTCCCTTGCATATTGGATTATCTGCTTGACCAATGGTTTTTGAGTTAAATTTATATGAATTTTTCATCATATCTAGTCATGGCTGCTGTGAACTAGATGTGATGGAAAAATATTTTAAAAATACTCAGCAGGTTAAGAGTTAAGCCTTCAAGTTGTGGTACCTGTACTTCATTATGGTACCCAAATATGTCCTTTCAGTACTCAACAAGCCAGGAATAGACAAAGCTAATTCTGTACAGCGTTTCAAAAATACTTTGCAGATGGATTATTTCTAATATCAACTAAAATCTGGTGGACCAGCAGCAAATTTGTATTGGGGTCAGGAATGCAACAATGGGTGAGAGCATGAGAGGGGTGGGCAGAGGTTCAGCCTTCACAGGGGCCTCTGCAGGATATTTTTTTAAAACAGAAAGTGAAAATGGCCTCCCCTGTGACTTTTTACAAGAGCCATGGCTTTTCTGAGCCAAGAAATTCACATAATTTTACATAGGCTTGTCAAAAATTTGAGAAAGAAGAAGTTAACTTTCAAAATCAATAGGGTTCTTCACTGACCATATACAATAACTTTCTACAAGTTTGTTTGAGCTGTGATAGAACTAAAGTTATTGCATGGAAATGAAAAAATGCAATGTTTAATAACTATATCCTTGATCTTTGGTCTTAAAATCGATAGGGTTCTTCCCCTCCCATGCGGGTACCAACCCTGTAAATTTGGGGGATCTGCAATGAATAGAACTAAAGTTAATGCCTGGAAACCAATTGTTTCGACCACTTGGATGCACACTAATCAATCTTGTAGTCAAATTTGACTTGGTTACAACTCGACTAAAAATCGGCTGCATTCCACATACTGAATACCCAACACAGTGATAAAGAAAAAAAATCTTAAGGAGAGTGTCAGTGAGTGCAATCACACTCCTTGTAAGTAGCATTTTTAGCAAGAATTGTTTTAAGTTGTTTGCATATATTCATGTGAAGAGGACTTTAACCTTTTACTGTCAACCACCACTGCAGTTTTCGTATTCCAAATAGAGATTGTACAAATTTGAATTTGTAATTGGAGAAATTTGGAAATGTTAACAAGGGGAACACTTTTCAATGAGGGAGTGCCGCGTGTTGATGTCAGCAGTCATAAGAGCTTCTTTTTTTTTATTTTTCGGATTTGGTTTTGGTTCGGTTTCAGAAAAAACCTTGGTTTGGGTTCAATTTTTCTATGAATTAACCCTTTACCCAACGAATCGGCCACATCCGCCTGCATAATATGCAAATTCAGCAGCTGAAAAAAATACTATTTTTTCAAAAATTTCAGCAAAACAATATCATGTGACCCCTATTTGGAACGAGCTTGTTCCAATGAGGGGTCACATGATATGGTTTTGTTGAAATTTTTGGAAAAATTTAAAAAAAAAGATATTTAAAATAATAAATTTTGATATGGTCTGCGTTGGGTAAAGGGTTAAGAACAGATAGTAAATAACACTTCAGGCTCCTTAACTTGGATAAACCCACAAAAAGCCCTGTCAATAAGTATTTCCATTGGGTTCAGCCTAACTTCCCTTTGATCATTGTCAGGGTTTTCTTGGGGATCATGCAGTTACTAAGCCTATTGAGTCGGAAAAAAACCTATATATTAGGAAAACAAATGAATTTTTTTATTTATTTATTGGTGTTTAAGGTCACATATTTTTGTACAATGGCTAATCATGACCACAATATGAGAATCAACTCAAGACCAGGGGTGAGCGTTAATAAGCCATGTTGCCCATTTTAGAGAGGGTTTGCACCTCCCAAGCATTGTTGACTGGGTCCTATTTTACCAGTAAAACAGAGCCTGTTTACTGCAGTGAACAGGCACTGCTTCACTTCCCAGGGTTCCAATGGAGAAACACATGAATAAAGTTCATCTAATGTTTGTTGTGATCTTACTGTAACACTTTCTCAATTTTTTCGGTGGAGAAGTCAATAGGGAGAAACTGTGACAATGAGAACACAACATATTCGAATGAATATAACCTACCATACGCATTATTATACATGTACATTATTTAATTTGAGAAACAGTTTTTCAATTAATCACATACTCTTCATATTCAATCAGGTTTTCACACCAGGCTGAAGTGATATGCAGACATCACCTGTGGGATTGGTCCTGAAGGGAGTATCCTCCTTCACAAGATGAAAATTTAAAAAAAATTAACCTCAAGATTGTGTCATCCAATGCATTCTGAGATACCTGTACCTACCACCTTAAACCTTTCAATGTTTTTTTTAACAAGAACATGACATACAAAGAATATGTTTTCTGCTAAATTTATCATTTCATCTATGTACATGGTTATTGATGGTAGAAAAGCAGCATTCATTTGTGTGATTTTGCACTGTTGTTTGTGATATAATCGGCTGTTTGCAAAGCCAAATCAATGTATAAATTTATTAGCAACCTGAAATGTGAAATTGAACATCTCATATTTATTATTAATTTTGTTGAAACACGATAAAAATGATATTGTCAGCAATAATTTATTTATTAATTGGTATTTATGGTCACATATTTCTGCACAATGGCTTATCCTGACCGCAACAAAAGTTTAGTCATTTATTTATACCCATACTGCCCATTTTAGAACATTTCTACCTTGAGCACTGATGACTGGGTCCTATTTTACCAGTAAAACAGGGCTTGTTTACCCCAGTAAACAAGCACTGCTTCATTTCCTTGGGTTCCCATGGGGGTCTGTCAGCAATAAAGTGCACAGAAAAAATACAAAATGACAACATAGTTCAAAATAAATACTTTTCGGCACATAAGTTAACATGTAGTGATAGATGAGCAAGTTCTATTTTCGTTCATATTTTTGATTGGCTGAAGCAGACTGTGTTGTTACTTTTAAATGTTCAGCCAGTGATTGTCAAGTCACCATCGACTTGCAGTACGCCTTAGTACACAATATCACCGTGCCCCCACGTGGACAATTGTGATTAAGTGTCTTGCCCAAGGACATAATGTGGTAGCCGCAGGTGGAATTCGAACTGAGGACCTCTCAGCTTGCAGCCTGCATCTCTACCTACTGAGCCACTGCACTCCTCCACTGGACCAAGATTTATAAACAAAATGATGCACAATCAAAGCAACAAAGAAAAACAAGCAAAATAGCATCACAGATTTATTAGTGATGAGACGATTAGTCAGTACAATTGGCCAAAAGTCAATATAAGACAATTGGTTCACCAGATTACAAGTGGTTTGCAACCTGGACCCAATACTATAA